>CM032887.1:31816706-32416706 GCA_019176425.1 Megalops atlanticus
TAAATAACAACTAATATTTATTGTGATCAATGCAACTCCAAACCCATTTTCCAGGAAGACTGGTTGCTGAAACTTCACTTTACTGGGACCTTCACTGGCTAAAGGCCCTGGTCATATGACTTCCAGTCGGGTCAGTCACCCAACTTATGCAGAGAAAAAAAATTAAAAGCACCAAGGAGAACAAAGGTGGGAAACAACAGACTTCTGGTTGTGAAAAATGACGGTTACATTCAAGGAATCGGCTCTCTGTGAATGTGTTCCCGATAGATTCCATTTTGTGGCGGTTTGAGCAAAAATTCCCAGCATACTTCTGCTGATGCTAACAGAAGGCTTTCCTTAGAGAGTGAGACACTGTGTGAGCTTTTAGCAGGGATTTGGACAATATCATTGTTTAAAATAAACAAGCACTTGATGCTGTGCAGACAAAAAGACGGGGGCTTCCTGACTTTTCTCAGTAGAATCCAGTTTTCCTGTCTCATACAATTCAATAGCACTCAGAGGTTCTGACTGTTTACACGCGGGGCTTTATTCGAACGAAGCTGAAACATTAAGGGGGGAGGAGAGAGAGAAATTAGAGCTTCTTGATTTTCTTTGAACTCAAATCAAAGGAAATCAAGACGGGTACCAAAATGTTTTTGACACAGAAAACACAATTGAAGTCCCAGGGTTTGGACCCCGCTCAGCCACCCTTGGCTTCCTCCCGCTACTTAGAAGAGAACATCTCCATTCAGCCCTCACCGCGCTTTTGAGAATGACTTCAGGATTACACGGAACAGCGAGAGGAAAGAAAGCCACGAGCTGTTCCTTATCTCGAGTTGAGATGACATAGAACAAAAACCACAGGACAAGGCAATATTCTCACATAAGATTTTAGATATTTATGGTTCAGATTATTCAGTCGAGTCCAAATAAATCATCTGTTGAGTGGTTTGAGTGGAGAGTGGTTAAAAAAATGGTTTGGTATGTGCGCCAAATGGAAAGTAAACACAATCCAGGGGACGCTCCCTTTTGACAGTATGAGTTTGTATGAGCGGAGGAATTCCAGCATGGTGGTAAGTTGAGGTAGGATCTTTTTTTACCCGTGACCACAGGCAGGCTGGGAGATAAAGGGGGTCGTGGAGGCTGTGAGGCGGACTGACCTGGTGGCGAGCGCGGCTCTGCTCCAGCAGCTGGCGGGACTGCAGCTTCTGCTGCTGCAGCTGCTGGATGGCGAACTGCAGCTGGTAGCTGCCGGCGGTGGGGTGGTAGCGCTGCTGCGGGGCCACCCCCGTGACCAGGCTGTAGACGCCGTGCGCCTCCCTGTCCCACGCCGGGTCCTCGTCCCGCAGGGCTCTGCTGAGGGGGGGGGAACCAAAGCGGCCTTGTTAACCCTGCAGCTACGTAACATTCCCTGAACACTGCAGAAACACTGGGAGAATGGAATAAGATGGAGACACTCGGCCCGGGTCAGGGTCCAAAAGCTCTCAGGAAAAAATAAGTGACATGTGCAAGGTTCTGTTCACAGTATGTGATTTAAATGCAATACAAATGTCAGTACACATTGAATATACATCTGCACATAGAGTTAGCGTAAGGAAGTCACAGGAGGAAAGAACTGCACACAACACTTCTGCACTGAGTGGGTGCAGCCAGATGGACATGGGCAGGGAGCAATCAGTAGGGAAATCCTACCAACAGCGTACCACTGCACACTTTCACTCACCAAGACTGAACATACTCTCCTTTTACTCCATAAATCTCTAGTTAAGAGCTCTCACCTGAAGGAACCAGAGTAAAGCCTCACTGCTAAGGTGGGTCAAATTTGGTTCATGGGACATACAATTTTTACTCTGCCGATTGTTCCTTACAATTCCCCTGGCTTTATTTGTCCCACAGTTTAATTAGTTGTGCAACCCCATTTTCTTATCAAGATATACTATAAATGTAAATACTTAAATGAAGTTTAAGTCATATGCATAATCTTTACATATGATTTATCATTTAAAAATGTAAAATAAATGTGAGTAAATGATTGACTTAAGTTAAACAGAGCAGAGGCTGCATCAGAGAACAGAAAGGCCATCCAGAAATTGACTTTGACAGCCCTGCATTGAGGAGTGTACTGCAGTGTTTTAGAAAGTGCTTTAAATAATGCATGGACTCCACTTTCTGTGTAAGTTTGTGTGCCTTTGAACCAGACTGCATTACTTCCCCCCAAAAAGCAGGATTTTCATTGAAATTTTGATTCTCATCTTACTCTGGCAATTTTTTTTCCTTGCCGTTAGCAAACGATCCCCCTCTTCGTTGTTAAAAACAAAGCCGGTGTCTGTTTCTCCAGTACAGACTTTGTAACCTCTATTGGCCTTGCGAAAACTAAAGGCCGGAGCCTGATGGTTCCTTGCCACGTCTGCATGAGGGAATTCAGAAAGACAGGCCCAAGCAAGTTCAGCCAACTCTGCCTGAAATCAAAACACAGTCAGAACCGCCCAAGACCCAAAGCTTCCCGAGCGAAGAGGACGGCTTGGATGATAGGATGTGAGCAGCTCGCACTGGGTTCAGGCTTCCGATCATGGGCAGCGCTGCTCTTACGTGAGTGTTGACCTTTCTAGGCACGAGGTCGGAACCCGAGCCCAACAAACAGGAAAGTCTCCTGGGCCAAGGGAGTGCATCCAGGAATTATGGCTCCCACCTTCCCAAGGTTAGACTTGGCAGTTTCATTCTCATCACTGCACAGGAAGTTAAAACCTGAATGTGAACTACACTGACAAATCCAGCCTTAAAGGAATAATGAAATTTAAAATAAACTTTTTAAGTTCCTTATCTATGATTACTCACAGAAAACTGATGCAACGCAATCTTGCATAGAAAATGGGAATCACAAGAAGTTTGCCATTCTCATGCCTTATTCTGAAATGCCAGATAAGCTGATTTACCGCCCCATTTCCCTCCTTGCATCAGGTTGTAAAATCATAGCATGGGTGAGGGGTCGGAATGGTGGACAGGGCTGCGTCTGCCCAACCTGTGGACCTGTCCGTCAAAGAATACCAATGCCGTTGTGGTCCTACCACAAACTGCGGCCACACTGAAAACAAAACCTTCTGACTACCCACACGAAAAGTGTCACGTTCCATCTGCCTCACAAAGCCACAACCTGGAAAAGGCAAAACTTTGGGCAGCTGTGTGCATTTGCAATTGGATTATCTCCCCTCACTAGCAGGCTTATTGCAGCCTTTTGCTCTTTTTTTGGCCTCTTCTAGAGATTTCTTGCCCTCTTCTGGCATGCTGAATCCAGAAGACATGAATAGCCCTAGCAGCTTGCTGGCCAAAAGCAAATGTCTTGTTTAAAGAGCAATCAGAGAGCAGGAAGCTGATAAAGTGCCTTTATCACTGAAAGAGAGAGAGAGAGCTGAAAAAAGGGTGCCATGGGGTTAGATAAAAAAATGAATGGCTGTTGGAAATTCCTCCCATATGTAACAATATTAGCATACAGTGTGAGTTAAAGCAAATATTATTAGACTTGAAATATAACAATTTGCTAAACCCTTTTTAAGGAGAATAAAAGACTGAGATAAGGTCTAAAATTAGAATTTAATTAATATCAAGTAACAATGAATGGTACAGGGAAAAAGTAATGCTGTAACATTCACATGCTTCATGGGAAATATGCAAGCCCTGCTGAGTTGAACTACGATACTTAGCCTGTTATTTTTCATGCGAGCGAGCCATCCACCCATGCAGTTCCCATTTGACGTCCCTGTAGCACAAGTACAACTGGTGTGGCCCCTAGCCCTACTCAGGCCCCCCCCTCCTATGACACAGACCTGAATCTGAACCCCCCAACAGATAAAGTGTGGGGTTTTATGTGACCGTTTAAAAACAAAACAAGGCTGACCTGGCCTCACTCAACTTCTCCCGTGTTGATTTATAGCAAATAAATTCACTTAATGAACAGTCAAGGTGTACTTTTTCCTCTCTCCTGCTTTATCCTCCACAGGAGGGATCTGGCCGCGGGAGGCGGAGCCAGCAGGAACGCGTTCCGCCTGCGTCCCCCATCAGGAGCCGCGGTCCCTGGCCACGCCATTCCAGCACAATAAATAACACGACTCAAAGGAAAGAGAAGAAAAAAAAAACAGCCACAGACGAATTTCCCATCACCGGTACGCAGGAGGTGGGACTTTTTCGCAAAGTTCTGGAGGCCGCCACTAAACCGCTTACGCGGGTGACGGAGCGACCCCTGTTGCGATTACTGGAATTAGCTGATACGGCTTAAAATAACAACCGCGCTGCTGGCTGCGCACATGCATGTGTGAAAAACATTCTTCTGGATTGATGCTGAACGTGGGAAAAGACCAGTTCACAACCACAGTCACTGCTCTGTGGTCCCCCCCGAACTTCAATGTTCCAGCCAGTCAGTGTGGATGATATTGGACACTAGCTGTTGCACCATTTCCATCATGTATTTATCTTTTCCCCAGGTGTCCGCTCAGAAAGGTATGGCTCTGAAGGTCATGTTAGTATGCAGGATTCCAACAGGGGTACTGGACACTTCAGAGGCAGAGAGCGAAGTCTCAGCAGACACACAGTGCATGGTTGCCCATCTCCCCTGATTGATGAAAGGGGATTCGAAGAACAAAGGGTTAAGTCTGTCCTGACCCTGCGGGCTTTCACGGTGGCGTCTCTGTCCACTCATTTACACAGTCCCATTATCTGAGAGTGGAATTTCTCGCGTCCGTACCTTAGGGAATGCATGGTGCACAGCGTGACATCTGGTTACAATTAAGGTGAATAAAAACCTTTTTATTAAAAGGAGGACATCAAACAAAAAATTCCTTACTTCGCTCCCCCCCACTCCCAATTCCTTTTAAAGTTTTTTCTCCCCCTACTGCTTTCCTTCTCGTGGGCTTTGTTGGATCTGTAAATCGATGGATGCTATTATTCAAAAGGCTTTCATGAGCTCAACAGCTTATTTGCCAATTCCATTACAGCAGTAGACTAAAAAAATCAGAGCAGAACAGAGACAGCAATGTATGTGTGTACCACTCTGTAATGACAGCAGTCCAAGAATTTCAGAATATTACCTGTACAGTGTAATCTATAGTAATTAGACCATGGTACTTTTAAATATGCAAAGGATATCAGTATTCATTCAATTCATGCTGGATCCCAGGTACAAAGACAGACCCACAAATCTATCACTTCAGCAGAGACACACTTCCATTAATCTCTCAAACTGAGCATTCCTACAAGGAAATTTCTTGTGTTTCAAGTGGTTTTAAATTCTGTTTTTCTTTAAATGTAACTTGGATGAAAAAGCAGAAACTGACATCACTGGAACTCACTCTGCCTCTCTGTGATTGGCTGGCTACCTGTATTTCTTCTTCAGGACTCTGGAAAAGGGAAGTGTTACAACTGAACTGACCATCATTTCACTCCTATGCCAAAACTAAGCAGAGACATTAATTTCCTATTTCCGATTCCATTTCCCCAAGTAATCTCTTCATTCCAATCAGAGTCCAATCCCAGGAATGTACTGGAATCACAACCTCAAACCTTGCCAACACTAATACAGAAGCAGGTAGAGTTACAGCTAAAAATGGACTATGTGAGTATTTGGGATGGGGTAGGAGGTGATATTGAAATGAAAGGTTAAGGATACTGCAGCTAAGTGTCAGTGTGCTGGAGCATTAGATCAATGATTCTTTTTCTGTTGGGATCAGAATTACATCTACCATGTAGGCTATTCCAAGACTAAATATCCCATAACGGCTTTCCATTCTAATTCCAAGCCACTTACATTATTACCAATTTCAAGTAAAACCTGAGATCTTATGGAGAGTTCAGCCCTCACCTTTGCCAAGCATAAAAACATCCCAAATGCCAATCCGGACATGAGTAAGGTTACCTAAGTAATTCAGAGACAAAGGATATCTTTGTTGTCATTTTGAATGTTAAGGTTATGAGCTGCCTGAGCAAATCGAATTAGATATGACACAACTGTCAGTCCTGTTTTGACACTGAATAACTTGGTTGGGGTCACTTTTGTATGAACTTTCAAACTTTACTGAGGGGAAAAAATAAATTGGCAGCCAATCAATCACTAGGTAAACTGTTCTTTTCTTTGTACCCCTTATCCCTACCCCCACCCAATACCAGAAACATGCAAGGCCAATGCCAGTCCAGTGCAGTCTGGTACCCCTACCTGAGGGGTTAACTGCATTTATGTAGATGTGTAGCCTGCTCTCAGCAGAGTGGGGAGGAGGGAGAACTGGTTCTCAAAGAGCTGAGGCAGCATACCTGGCAGATCCTGGCCGCGTAGCTTCAAAGGGCCCGCTGCTCTTTGAAACCCATCATGCTTCACCCCCGCGGTTTCCTTAAAGAGCCGATGCGCTTAACAGCTTCAGCATGTTTGGCACCGACCGTCCGCCCCGGCACAGGGTGGGGGGGACTCAGGAAATTATACATTAAAGAAACAGTATCAAGTCAAAAATCAAAGCCATCATTTTTTTTTTCTCCTAATGTCTCATTAAAGACATTGTGCCAGTTTCGGGCCCCGGCCGGCGGCCGCAGCAGTGGCTAGGCCCATGCGCCGGGAGGAAGGGGCGGGGCTTAACAAGGGGGAACCAGGGTGCTCCGCTCGCATCGCACAGTGTGGAAAATTACAGCACGACACTGATGCCTTCCGCTATCCACCTTCCCACCCGCATGCTCACAAAAGCCCCTTTGGCCAAGCCACCGAGTGACGGGGATCCAGGAACAGGAAGCGTTTCAGTTCATAATGACATCCATTGAGGCACAAGAGCTGACCGGCGTCTTGCACAATAGACACACAGTACAGTATGCAACAGAAGGGACATTGATTTACTGTTCCATTCTAACAAAGCTCTCAACTGCTGCACTGGGTACTTCCTCATATCCAGTGGAATGGAAAAAGCACAGAGCGCGGGAGCTCTGCAGTAGCCTTTAAAAGTAAGTACAAAGAGGCTAAAAAAAAGAGGGACAGTTAAAGGAAAGGTTATCCAACCATCCAGAGCTGCTGTTTTTAAAACTGCATGTGAACCTCGGTATCACCATTCAATCGTAGTTAAGCCAACGGATTTTTCCGGCCTGTAATATACATTTGCGAAGAAAAGAAGAATTATATATAAATTTAATAAAACCTTTTTTTCCTTTTTTTGTGGAAATAAAAACATTTTAAAAAGGGAAAAAGCCAGACATTCCAGGAATTCCCTGACAGTTCCATACATAAGGAAGGGCAGGACTGGAAAAACACAGAAGGGGAGATCAGGGCCAAACTGTCTGAGACACTGTCACTCACGTATCACTGTAAAAATAGAGAGCAACCGCACACGTTTAACCCTCGCCTTGCCACCCCTCACAGTGTCACCTAGGCTCTTAAAACACACCTTGACGCCATCCCCATCGGGCCCTGCCACGCAAGCTCTGCACGTCAACACGGCACATCTCCTGCGGCCTTCCTCATCCCAAATCTACACCACCCGTTTTGCACGGGCAGAAAATTCTCTCAGACACAATTTGTGGCCTGCGAGTGTGGCTGGGGATGACAGGACGACATTTTGATGAGTTGGCTTTACAGCAGACACATGGGATATGGCAGAGGACACAACAGGCCTCTCTCTGCCGTGTGAGCGAAGGCCCTGCCAGGCTGTGTCTGTAGGAGAGCACTGCAGGGGCTGTGCGAACGGGGAGAAGGTTTGTGGTTTGTTGACTTTACCCCCCCCGCCACCCCCCCTGCCCCCCTGCATCGTCCTCAGCTGCCTCCGAGGTACCCCTCCACGCTCACTTATCAGCTCATCCCGCTCATTTACACAAAAACGCTGTAAAAACATCACTGGACCCAAAAAGAAAAAGAATTCTTTTCAAGTAGGGCTATAAAAAATCCTGCTAAATCCAGCAGTCCCAAAACTTAAAACTTTACTTTTCCAAAGAATACATTAACTTTCACTTTTTTTGCTTTAAAGATTCTTTGGAGACTATTAAACTTACCCTTAAGTTTTACTGACTGTGACCTAATACCCCAAACTAAGCACCAATAAAATTGTCCAAAGTTGATTACACAGAAAATCTTCCCACTGTTAATTTGCCTCTTGAATGCAGTCCTCAGAAAAAATCAGGCTTACAAATGCTTCTCAAGAGCTAAATTAGGCTCTTGTGAACATCTCAAGGAGAAGCTTTTACCGGTGCCTTAGAAGGAGAGGGTTTTGTTTCAGTGATATAATGTTCTCTCTATGAGGCAGAAGAGAAAAGAGGGTCCCCATATAAACCTTTGGAAAGCACACTTGAGAACCAGCTCTAAAAATGTCCAATCTCGTCCAAGCGGTTTCCACTAAACAAGAGGAACGTGGTAAAGAGCATATATTTCCATCGAGGCGAAACTGGTGTCTTTTAGCGTGCTCCATTAAAAATGTCAGATACACAATGTCCACATTTATTCCTCACATTGACAAACTTTTGCCTTTGCTTAAGGTGCAACTCATGCGAGAAAGGCAGGGACACCCTGCCACCAGAAGCCCGAATTCAAAGGGTGATCTCATTGCAAATGCCACAAATTTATCATTTGAATCAAGGCGACAACAAAAATTACAATGAATTCTATTGAAAAACAATCAGTACACTGAGATTTACTGAGATGTCATTCATGGTGTACCACAGTGTGCCAACCCATTATACAGGGGAAGTGGCAACAATCACAATTTATATACAAAAAAATCAACAAACTTTAAATCCTGAAGGTACATAAAATTTATACATTCTCTTACTATGGCATAATTTTTAGAGATGCACCGATCCACTTTTTTTCAGTTCCGATCTGATTCCAATACCTGAATTTGGATATCTGCCGATACCGATACCAGTACCAGAACTCTTTTTTCTTGATTATTATTATCACTTATCATTATTATTGTTGTTGTTGTTTGTGTTGTTGGTATTATGTGTAAGGTTACATGAGGCTGTAGTAAACCACACAACACTTCTTATTAAAACAGCAAAAAATATACAAAAATGCATTAAATTTAAATGTATTCCAAAGCAATTTATTGGAACTGTAGTTTAAGTAGGCTTCACATACAAACAGGTGTAGGAGGGAAAATTGCTATGGCAACTCCTTTAATGTTTTGAAAAACTTGAACAGTGCACAGCAGTGCATTATCAACTACTAGTAAGTAGATTTCTATACATGAGTTCAAAAGTAATAAGAGAATTCAAAAGAGTGCAATGGCAAACTGACAACTCCTTCCTCAGTTTCAGACTAATGGTCCAGCGCTCCGCCTATACGTCTAACTCAGAGAATTCTGGGAGACAAAAAAATATGCAGACTACTGGATATCTCTGTAGAACTGTTTAACCCTTTTGCGCGTTCAGTCACACCGGTGTGATTAGCCGTTTAGCACGTATGCTAAAACCGGTGCGATTAGAACACTAGATTGGAAAAATTCTAGCTAATTTTAGCTTTGAGGAAAAAGCGATTTAACATTAAAAAATATAGCAAATGCTAACTGAAAACTATGAGAAGCTTAATAACGCTAATGAAAACATAACAAACCATGTAACGTAACACGTGCGCTACATAGCATTAAAATAAGTTACGTGCGAAAGGGTTAATTACTAATTAATTAATTAATTTGTGCTACAACATTTTGGCTATGGGCTTAAAATTGCATTATTACATATTTACAATTCATAAACACATCAGACCATGGAATCTGGATCGGTACGTGGATCAGTAACGTCAGTCTGATATCCGATGAGTGAATTACGTCAGTATCGGCAGCCGATACCAATATTGGATCGGATTGGTCCCAACTCTAATAATTTTACTGTTTTTTTTCCTTTGCCTTGATATAAACTGCTGGAATATGACCTCAGGGCTTTCTAACCTATTCGTTTCTATTTACATAAAGTGGCATTCTTAGGCAACTGGTCTCAAACGTAGCATGTCTCTCACACAGGAATGAATGCCCCACTGTATCACTCACAGCCAACCTAGTGTCCTGCCCAGCTTTCCAAATCAAGATAACCGTACCAACAGCAGAGCACTTTCCACTATGGCACGTACAGGGAAACACCACACACAAAAAACATGTAATGAAGGGTGTCTGCAAAACAGCCCGCCAGAGCAGGCTGGGAACAGCCAAGCGAGGAACCACCAAGGAGACCCCTTTCAGCGGAGGCGCGGAACAACAGCCTCCTATTCAGCAGAGGAGCTGGAGACAGGTCCCCGTCAGGTTCAGCGCCCATTTATTTATCTTATATGCTAATCCCGTTAATGTAGCGGCGAAGGCGGCTTTAAGAAAACAGGCCTATTTATTTTCTGTGACCCCCCTGGCTGCATTCGCGCCACACCAAACCTGCTCTTCTCGATTATATACAGCGGGCCTACATTTCGCAGATTCCTGTCTCTCTCGGTGAGGAATGGCTGTTTGCTTTGGCAGTGAACCGCGGCGAGATTGCAGTGCGCCATTCGCTCCCCCCCAGCCTCAGAAAGAGCAAATACCACACTGTACATGAGGAGTAATATTTTACAGGAGGCAAGGCAGAAGGGTCTTCTGAGGGGACGGAGGTGCGGCGGGCGGAAATTTGGGGCGGACAGCGAGGTAGCGCGGGGGGTAGACAGCAGGACGCACCGTGAGGAGGGCATCCGAGGGGGTGCACGGCTCGCCCTCTCCTGTTCTTCGCGATCCCGGGCGGGGCCGGTACCGCGGCCTTGTGAAGTGCATTGAAACAGAAACATTAATCTTGGGGGGATTAGCCATCTGCTTCCATTCAGGTCACTACCGCTCGGCTCACCCGTTTGACTGCCCTCGGAGAAACAGTCATAACAATGGAAGCGCTCAGCCTTCCAAACATCACCACGGTGAGGGGGAGAGAGAGGGTACAGCAAACAGCCTGACGTTTCTGATGAGTCAAAAGAATGCTGTCTGCTTCTGTGAAGGACATAATAGAAAGTCAAGTGGGCTTCTGCTGCCCCTGAGGTTCTGACCACAGTGCACTGATAGGAGCCGTATTTCTTCCTCCATGCTTTTGCCCGGCTCCACAACCTTGGAAGAGTGACAAAGTGACAGCAAAGCAGGTAGGTCCCAATGACAGAGCCTGAACAGGTGATCCCAAGCAACAAGCTGTGCAACCGCAGAGTGGCTGTCATTTGGCCGTGACTCACACCTCACAGTGAAACAATGTTGAGGCCAATCATGCGTGTATGGTTTGAGGACACACTGTTTTCTGACACTGTTTCCTTTATTAATGACAAAAAGTATACATTTTAGGTTCAGCAATGTCCCCGTAACATTTAACTTGAGACAATGTGAGAGCAGAAGAAACTGTTTTCAAATGAGTGTCAAATTTAAAAAAGCACCTGCATCAGCGCTGACACCGTATTTATGATCTAAGAATCAGAAAACGAAAAAAGTACTCAAAAGCGAGGATTTTGTAAAACTTTTAGAGTTATGTTGTCATGTTTTCAATTTAGCTAAAGTACTAGGTCAGTTCAATGCTACCATTGCACAATGTGTGGTCTGTCACTTCGTTCAGGTCTGCGTTATGTGAGACACCTGAAGGAGAACTGAGCCTAATCTCTTCATGCCATCCTTGCCTTCATGCCAAAAATAAAAACTGCAATGATGTAGCACTGCACCTCTGAATAACGTTACTGGGGCAGCAGCATGGTGCAGTGGTGTTGGGCAAGGGTTTGTAACCCAAAGGCAGCTCATTCAGCTCCCCACAGAGGCCCAAAATTGTTTCAATAAATTACCAGCTGGATAAAATGGATCCTATGCAAGCTGAGTAAGAACAAATAAGCCCAAATATGAACATCTGTTAAGCAAATGATAATGTAATGTAACAAAATAATATAATATTATTATGATGACAGCAATGGGATGATTATTTCCTTAAATCAAAATCAATTATCTGACAACATTAAGCTCAGATGCACATTCCACAATGACTTCATTCATCTATAAAACAATAAATTATTTTAGTGTAAAGTGCTCGTGTCTGTGGCAGCTACCGTATAATTAAGGAACTGAAAGTTTCTCAGTTTAGTGAGGTTGACAGGATGGAGAGAGATGTGCAAAGACAAAAAGGTCAGCTAGCCGTCATGAAGCAAGGAGACGGAGACCAACTTCAGAAGACCCTTGGCTAGGGTCTGTTGATTTTGCTATGCTACATGAGTCCTTCTGGGGCATTCTTAATAAGCCACGCTCAAGACATCAAAGCAACTGCATCCTGCTACCACAAAAATGATGCTGAGCTGAATCTGTAACATCTGTTTGTAAAAGTTTGTAAAGACCGGCATCTTCACCATGCCAGTATTTGCGTGACATCTAAATAGAATGTGTTCATTTCAGATGTGGACAGGTGCCCACCTGTAAGTGCCACAATGACTCGCTTAAAAAGGAAGCCTGAGTTCCCTGCTCCCGAAACGAAGACAGTTGTCAATGTAATACGCTCCTCTGCAAATGACTGTCTGCCAAACAGCTGGGGCCCCATCTTGGCAGGGCAGAGCACATTTCCCCTGTCTTCTGGGGCCCGGTTTTCTCACTGTTTGCCTTTCTCACTAACGGCTTCTTCGTGACAGCTTAAGTTTCTGAGACGTGTGCCACAGAAAGCGCGGGGTTCCCACTGCTGCGGGCTGCCGCGAGGCCAGCTACGGCACAGGCACTGAAGAGCAGGAGAGTGCGGGGGGCCGTTCCATCTCGCGTTGCAGCCGTTAGCGTAAAAGCGCCAAACAACATAGCATCTTCTGCGGTGCGCGCGGCCTGAGGGTGGAGACGTGCAGCACTGTGTCACAGAGGGCTCAGTGCAGCGCCATGCTGTAGAGCTCCGAAGGCCACCTCTGCTCTCTCCTCGCAGCTACGTAACACTCCCTCCACGCCCCGCCTGCCGCGCCACAGGAAGCGCCGCCATGGCAACAGGCGATTCCGCCCCCGTCGGGGAGTGTCCCCGTGCCTTCTCCAATTAAGGTGACGGTTTTCTTTCGCAGAGGTGGCGGCGGTTTCTTGGCATGGGCCGGGTCTCAGGCGGCACTTCTGTTTCTGGACGCCCGGCGAGAGGCCTGGCAGCGCCCCAGCGCCTGCGCTCCTCCAATAGGAGGTGCCAGCTGCCCTGCGGCAAGGAGGGCCGCTCTTGTTTCACTTTCACCTCCCTGTGCCAGCAGTACGGAGCCCGGCTGAGTGAGGAGCAGTAGCCTCTCGCAGCACACCGCGGCACAGCAGCTAGCCCCGTCACCAGCGCACTAATACCATGCTGGCCTCAACGCGAGGCAGGGTTTTCCCTGTCCCGCGACACGCATTTCTAAAAATGCAGCTCGCTCTGTATTTGCGGACAGGTCAGAGATGCTAGATGCTGGCTCCTGAGTGGCTCAGCTGGCGAGGCGCCGGTCTGGAGTGCGGTCAGGGCCCTACAGCCAAGGTTTGATTTCAGCCTCGCCGTCAGCCAGCAATGCATGGGAGCCCACAGTGGTGGTGCAAACTGGCTTCATTCCGTTCCGATAGGGGTGGGCATGCTGGCTGGGCCCCTTTGCTTCGCTGCCCTTAGGTACCCAGCGATTTGTTTGAGACGAGTCTATTGTGTGAATAGCAACTCCAAATGGGATTGCATGATGAGGGAAAAGCATTAAAAAACCCTAACCCTAACCCTAACCCTAACGCTAACCTTAACCCTTACATGGCAAAAGGTGGCACCCAGTGGATAGAGAGAACATTCAGCAGACATGACTTTTTTTTTTTTTTTTTAAGTACTGTTGTGTTTTTCACTCAGACGTCTCTATGCATATGAAATCTCACAACAATATGAATCCAATACACAACCACTTAATATTTACATGTTTTGGAAAAACGAGATTTTCCACCCTGTCAAAACAGCCATATCCTTATCAGGTTCGTCACAGAACTGTCATTAGTGAAAAGCACAAAATCCTCAAATCTCACCAGGTCTCCTGTACCACACTGTTTGACTGGTAGTGTATAAAATAGCTAGGGAGGAAGAGCAAATCAGAAAACCTAAGGTGCCTTGCTTCCTGCACATGTTCATGCAAAAAAGTTTATATTTCCTTAACCCATTGACTGCTGAATCTGTTCATTTGTTTCTGGTTTGAAGTATATTTTTGTCATTTTTTGAAAATTCTGTTTTTTGCTAACCATGGTTCACCTTACAATCTGGGCAGCCTTATATTTGAGCCAATGCCCTAGCTAGGACACTGCCCTGTGACCAGACAGTGTAGAGTTTGAGGTCCCAGCTACAACACTGCTCTGCATTTCCTAGAAACTACAGCAGATTGCATGAGCTACAACCACAGAAGGTCCAGTGACGTGCATAAACTATCCAATACATTTTTAATCGCCATGGATAAGGGTATTTGCTAAGCAAATAATTCACAGTAATAACAATAATATGCTAGAACACACAGGAGAAATTGGTGCCAGCCAAAACGACACACTCTTAGCCCTGAGCGAAAACGTCTCCCAGCTGCAGCCTGCTGAAGCGCTCAGTGAACTCGCTCAGCTCGACAATCACTGTCACAACACAGACTCTGCTCTTGATTAATGAGATGTTACACATAGGTTTTTTTACCTCGATACACATCCAATATATTTACATCAAACACTACCAGCCAGGCGAACATATCATTTCCAGCCAGTAGCAAGGTAATATTATGACTCTGTTTTTGCTGTTTTAATGTACATTTAATAAATTAACATATTTCATTTTCACAGAGGCAAGCAGTCAATATGATTTATCAGTATGAAGGAATTTCCAAATGGGGAAAGTAGGGCCATTTTGTGAAATGAATGTACTGTGTATACTACATAAAAGCCCAATGACTCACACGCAGGCTGGCCTCCGTTAGCTAGATTTATGTGGACTCACCTGGCGGTGCTGGTGTCAGCATGAACCGCTCGAACCGGTCCGTGGGGCACCATCCCGTTCCGAGCTGCCGGGCTCAGGGTGAACCCCCCTCTGCTGAGAGCCCCGTTTGCCAAGTTAAGATTGGTCAGCTGTCAGAGGGGGTGACAAAACATGATATTTTCTGTTACAAGAGGTAGTAAAGTCAAAGGCCTATCCAGTTGCTAACAATAATAATAAATCAACCATCAAAGGAGCTTCATGTCTGTCACATACACCCGTGCACAGATAACCACTCCTATGCGAACAACTTCTACATGCTTCTCTAATCTCACAGAGGCTGCTGGAGAGTGTTCAAACCTGATCACACCCAAATCTGAGGAGGTGGAGGATACAGGAAATCACAACTCCTGAAGCCAGTCACACTTCCTTCCATTAGAGTCTTACAAATAAGACAGGGAATGAGGTGAATGAATGCAATGTTAAGGCAGGCCTTGCTCCACATCCAGTACAGTACTTCCAATACACGGCGACAGCAGCACAATCATAGCAAACTGCAGTATCTCTTTCACTCATTAATACTGATATACATTGTGTGGTCACAATGGATTGTTATTCATAATTCCATGTGGCAAAAATCTTCCATAACACAGCTAAACATCTTTTATATGGAATCATACTATCAAATTCCACCAATACAAGACACACAGACACACAGGGTGAGCCAAACGAAAGACCCACAATGCAAGGAGAAAAAAAAAAAACACTTCAGTGAAGGCACAAAGGCAGGTGCTATGGACCTGACTCCTCGAGACAGTACCTGTAACTCTCAGAAGACGTTGACAGGAAGTTGAAATGCAGCAGCCAAGTTTTTTGTACATGTTCTACTTCCTCCATGGTGTATCCTGTTACAGCGTGAAGCCTCCTAATCGATTCAATTCATTCAACGAGAAACAGCATCCCCCCCCAGCGCGTTTCACTGCAGGCCTGAGGCCCTGCCCCCGTTCACACGGCGGCCGTGTGGAGACCGCCGTCCTGGCTCCGGATCCCCTGCGCACGGCGGCGCGGGGCGGCTGCTGCTGATTTATCTGCGGCCTGGGGAAATGTACACACACGGCTCGGAGCCTGGCTCCGCTCGTCTCTGCTCGCAGGTGGTCCTGCCCTCCCGGACGACAGCCATCGTTACTCACCGGTCAAACGCGCTGGCGACCTGAGCCGCGGTGTCCTCCCACCCACGCCCCCGCCCCGGCCCCCCCCGGCCGCTGGACGCGGCAGGGCCTGCGGTTTCGCTGTTCCGCTGAACCCGCGCCAGCTACCTCGGGAGCCCTTATTACAGCGGAATTTGGTGGAAATGAATAATTACACATATCGCTTTGGCCAAAGAGGAGGATGTAATTAAACACAATTGTTTTGTGCTTTTGTCTCTCCCCATTCAAACCCATAGTGGCCAAGAGCAAACAGCGGGAGGAGGAGAGGCTATGGAGGGGATGTGGAGAAAGGGAGGAAGACAGAGAGAGAGAGAGAGAGAGAGAGAGAGAGAGAGAGAGAGAAGAGAGAAGTGAAGGGGAACGATTACTCTTTCACTTCCTGCAGCTGAGCCGAGGACTGTACCCTCCTTACAGCAAAACCACGGCACGCTGGGTTTAAGAGAGAATCTGAAAATACCCATCCCCCCACGCCCCCCAGGTGCATTTTGGAGTGACACTGCTGTTCATTTCTTTAGCGTATTAAACCTTTAAACCTCACTCTGGGCAGGTGGGCGAGTGGCGTGGCCGGTCCCCGCTAAGGAGGAAGGGAAGCGTAGCGCATTCCTGAAAGACAGGTGTTTAAGCGAGCGCAAGAACTGACAGATCACAGCGAGGGTTCAAAGCTCTGCGGGCTCGCATCCCAAGCTCCCTCCTAATCCCCTCGAATATTTACCGAGAATCCACCACGCGCTGTCAACAAATACGAAAGCCAGCTCCTTTTCAACTCCAAGGACACTACTGGAACCGTGGCGCTGGTTCAGAATTTATTTTTAGACTTCCACAAACGGAGAATGTCAGGGGACATTTTGGATTCCTCTCTGCTGGCTTCAATGAGCGCAATTTTGAATGAAGCTGTACGCTGTTAGCTGCGCGCTGTGTTATGATCACACATTTCGAAACATCCGCAGTACTTGAGGAGCACTTCTCCCTGGAGGACGGCGCGGTCGGGCTCCCTCCCTCTCCCGTTCGGGGCATGGTCGGTTTAAGCCAACGCCTACGCCCTCGAGCTGGCGTTTGGCCGGGTTTTCGGCCGGACCGGCCCGTCGGCGGGGATCAGAATGTGCCGCTGGTGTTGTTGCTGCGCGCATTCCCCGCATAGCTGCAGAGCTCGGGTAATGCCGAGCGGTGACAGTCGGGCCGCCTGCGCCGGCGAGGCGGGGCCCCGCGCCGCCGGTGCCAGCGGGAGGAAATGACTTTCATTAAGGGATTACACTCCCTGCTGCGAGCGCGCGTGCCAGCAAGGGCTGCGAAAATAAAGAAACATATCAAACTATCAATACAGATACCTTCATTTAGCACAGCGGTAAGGAGCGGGACCCGTAACCAAAAGGTTACCACTGCTGCTGTACGCTTGGGCAAGTTATTTATCCCAGGATTGCCTTGGTCAAAATCCAGCTCTATAAATGGATAACATGTAAAAATTGTAACCTATGTAAGTCACTCTGGATAAGAGTGTCTGCTAAATGACTGTAATGTAATGTAATGAAAATAAAGCAGACAAGATCTTACACCCTCTGCTCCTGCATGACCTGAGGTGGGGTTTGAACAAGTGCAACAAGGTATACTAATCTGTTGTTGCACTGCCAGGCTGGCACAGGTAAGAAGAGGCGGAGAGCCTGCAGCTTTGTCTACAGTCTTTCCGTTGAATCCCCGCCTCCCCTCGAGCGGTATGCATGTGATCTGTAGTGTTTAGAGGAAGGTGTCAGGGCGGTGCCGGCTGGAATCAAAAGTAACAACACAATCTGGCCTTTTTATCATGCAGGGGCTCTGCTAGCTGCAGTTTCACAGTGATTTGCAATGCCTTGCGAAACCCCAAAACAATACCAACTGGAACCACTGGGACAAAAGAATACTTCTTTTTTTCCCCCAAATCAATTTACTGGCTAAACATGTGATGGTCAAAATATCCCTGAAAATCTGGATGTGATTGCGCACTGGAGAGAAACGCGATCCTGGAAACCTCCCTGAGGTCATCAGCGGTCGCACAGCGGTCGCGCTCCTGATACGGAACATCCTACGGGGTCCAGCGAGCAATCCAAGGCCTTTTCGATCTGGGTCCAATCCAAACAAAAAAAAAGGTCAAACATCTAAATTTCCCCTTATATTTAAACAAAACATAAAACTCTGTGAGGGTGGGGGCGGACGTATATGGCTGGGATTAACCATCTGTGGGAATTATAGCGAACACCTTACAGTGTGTAACAGAATACGGTACAGCACAGAGGAAACCATAAACCCCAGCAATCTGTGTGGTCTGGTGCCATCCAAAGGCTCAGACAAAAAAAAAAAAAAAAAAGCGGGAGGAGTGAAAGGGAGGGAGAGGGTGGGAGGCCGGCGTGCTTCCCACAGCACACAGTGAGCATGGGGAGAGAGAGCTCTCCCTCTGACTCAGGGAGGGCTCCTCGCTCCCTCGCTCAGTGCCAATTCACCACATTCTTTCATTTATAAGCATCAATTACCACACACACAAGAAAAAAAAACCCGCTGCCTGTTAAATATCAACACAAAGCACTCCCCTGTGGGGCGTCTGATAATGAGACCGCACACGGCGCTTCACCTTTCAGCCGCCACACAACATCCCCCCCCACACCCCCGCCAAACGCTCTGCCCCCCACCCGATGCACCAACTTCAGGCTGCTTCTGACCGACCTCACCGCCGACGCTCTCTATTGGGCTGCTCTGTTTCTGTGGCACGTCTCAATGCTTAACTGAGTGTTATGTCTCTGGGTTGAACTCAACAAAACTAACCACTGAAGCGGTGTTGGGTTGCTCTGTGAAAAATCTCACATCTTAACTATTCTGGATCTTGCAGACACTGCAACAAATCTCACCGATCAGGCTCTGTTGGCTCTGTTCAATCATGCTGTCAGACTGTTACTGTAACAAATCTCACCGATTAGGCTCTGTTCAATCATGCTGTCGCTGTAACAAATCTCACCGATTAGGCTCTGTTCAATCATGCTGTCGCTGTAACAAATCTCACCGATTAGGCTCTGTTCAATCATGCTGTCGCTGTAACAAATCTCACCGATTAGGCTCTGTTGGATCAGACTGTCACTGTAACAAATCTCACCGATGAGGCTTTTTTTTAGATCAGGCTGACACTGGTACAAATCTCACCGATGAGGCTTTTTTGAATCCTGCTGTCACTTGACCAGTCTCACTGATGAGGCACTGAAGCACACCCACAGCTGGGTGATGATCCTGTGGGTGTCATTTGACCAGTGCCAACGATGAGGCAGTGCTGGGTGGCGCTGCCACGGTGGGAAACCTCCCCACTGAAGCACACCCACAGCTGGGTCCTGATGCCACGGTGGGAAACCTCCCCACTGAAGCACACCCACAGCTGGGTCCTGATGCCACGGTGGGAAACCTCCCCACTGAAGCACACCCACAGCTGGGTCCTGATGCCACGGTGGGAAACCTCCCCACTGAAGCACACCCACAGCTGGGCCTGATGCCACCTCCCCACTGAAGCACACCCACAGCTGGGTCCTGATGCCACTGGGAAACCTCCCCACTGAAGCACACCCACAGCTGGGTCCTGAACCTCCTCCCACTGAAGCACACCCACAGCTGGGTCCTGATGCCACGGTGGGAAACCTCCCACTGAAGCACACCCACAGCTGGGTCCTGATGCCACTGAAGCACACCCACAGCTGGGTCCTGATGCCACGGTGGAAACCTCCCCACTGAAGCACACCCACAGCTGGGTCCTGATGCCACGGTGGGCACTTACTTTCTTAGAACGGTTACCAATTAGGACCTAATCCAGTAGCATCTGGTTTCTTTTGCTTTCGCACTGATTTGCAGTAATAGGAGATGGACTACAGCAGAGATGAAAGGCAGAGTGATAAGAGCTTTAGTTAGCAAGAGTATGATAATGCCTGTTATGGCACTAAACCAGGCTGCTAAACCCGGCCCTCCTCTGTGGGTAGTCTGACACTAGAGTTGATCAGCGGTTTGTACTCTCTGCTTTTACACCTGGACTATGACCCACACCATGTGGATCGGTGGGAAAGGCAAATGTGACAAATCTCCCAGATGAAGCACTGCAAGTGTAAATGCTTACCGTGACAAACCTCACAGATGAAGCACTGCAAGTTTACACTCTCACTGCAAAAAATCTCACCAATAAAGCACATGAAGTTTAAATTCCCGCTGGGACAAATCTCACCAATACAAGCACTGCAAGACCACACTCTTTTGATGAATCTCACAGGTGAAGCACTGAAAAGTTTAAACTCCAACAAAGTTTAAACTGCAACAAATCTCAAGGATAAAGCACTGCAAGACTACGCTCTCAGAAGAGTTCAGTTCACAGAAGAGTTCAGATTAGCCCCCTGGAGATGGGAAAGACACAGTGCACTGCAAAACGCAGCCAGGCGACTACTGAGGGGCCAGGCCAGCAGGAAGAAGTGCCGTCCACATTCTGAGGCATTTCCTCAACAAGCTTTTTCCCTGATGGCTTTAGTCCTGACCATCTGTGGAGATGGCGAGGAGTCAACAACAGGCCGACAACAGAGTAAGGGGGAGGAGTGGGTGAACCAGACAAAGATTTATTAGACAATATACATTATATACCAAAAATCATAAAGAACAAAAACATAAGACCAGTCATCTCCAAATGCTTTCCACACACTTGCAGCCTCTATCAGGGCCTTATCTCTCCAACAGCCTCTCCCTGAATGAACACTCTGGGGGACTCCCTCCCCAAACTGTACCACTTCCAAACTACAACGTGTGCAAAAACTATTAAGAGAAAAAAGAGAATATTTATTTTGTCTTGTTTTGTCTAAACATTCGCTATGGACACTAGAATTTCGTTGTTATAATCAAATGACACATGGCAGATGAGGTGGATTCACAGCGATGGAAATGGGAACAGCATTCATAATGCAAAAAGATCCACAAACATAAAACTGACTGAATACATAATATGTGACCTGATGAAATGGATCTCTTTCTCTAGTAATGCTAGTAGCTTTATGGTAAAACAATGAGACTGACACTGAGCTCAAAATTTTCCTTTCTTTTGTACGGAATTACTAAAACCTGACTAAATTGCTGATGATGAAAAATGGATAAATAAATAAACAAGCACTGACGTAATATTGTCTATTGCCAATTGTTTCTTTGGGCCTTACAACATCCATTGTCTTTCAATGAAACTCATCCGAACAATGGACACTGACACATGATCCAGGTTAGCCCCATGTCAGACTGCACACTCTCCAATTCCACAGAGTCAGAGAAGGGTTTGTCAGGGGGCGGGATGACACGATGTGGCCCATGCTTCCTGCGCATGAACCCCAAACAAAGGCTGGGATGGGACAGTGTGAGATCATTCCTGGAATGACAGGGACTGGGAGTCCAGTACTCTTGTTACTGGTCAGTTTATGCCAATAAAAGTGGTGCAATAGGTCAGACATGAGAGGGGCGGGGCTAACTGGTGGCACTCACATGCTGTGTGAGGAGGCTGATGTGGCTGGAGGTAGAGTACTGGCGGGTGGCCTGTTTCTCCGCGAGTTTCTGGAGGGCGGAAACGATGGCTTGCTGGTTGGAGCTTCCCTGCGGCAGGAGAGCGTCCAGGTCCTTGAACGTCCCTGCTGAACCGGGCCTGGACCGACCGGGGCTGGCCTTTCGGGAGGCTGCTGGGGAAGGGAGGGGAATAAGGGAGTGAGCGACAGAGAGCTGGTGGACCATGCGCTCCTTTCATGTGCTGGTGACTCACCACTTTTGTGGTCCCATTGAGTACAGAGGCGCCAGGGTTTTGACACTCATTAACACAAACCAACAGAGCACCTAAGCATATTTAAGTCCTGTTTGCCTGCTCTCAGCCAAAGATGGATGGCAGGAATTCACCAAAACCACTGCTTAATCAAATGGGATTAGCTGTAATCTAGGTCTGCGAAATAAACATATGGTATTTACGGGTTGGTAGAAATATTTTCACGAAGTCTTCATTATAAGGACTGACTGCCATAGGTCAAAGTTCATTTTATTTGAGACAAAGTACAAAGTGTTTAGAGACTGTTGTAGAGACCAACCAATGCCTTTAAATGACATAATTATTCTATTTATATTAATTTGAATTTGGGATATCTACCCCGGTTCCAGACATTTTAGAAATACTTCTTCACTATGTTTTCAGAATTTTGGCCAGAGATATAATCTTGTAGTCACAACTGTGAGTTGCTGAGCTTCATGTTTTGACACACCAACAATTTCTGCATTGTTCTATTTTTCTTTCTAATTAGGGTAATACAGTAACTGTCAACTGCAGTAACTCTCCTATAATTCTGAAACAAAAGCCTATTAAAATAAAAATTTGATCTCAAATACACCAAACACACAGGTTCACCAACATGGCAGCTAATCAGCCCATTTTGGCTGGAACACCAGCCACTCACTGACAGGAGCAGAAGATTGCACACTTGCCCATTAGCAAAACCACATGCAGAGAAAAAATAATACTTTGAAATATAATGCAAAAGCGATGCTAAACAAGGCTAAACGAGAAACTGAAAACTACGTTCATATCTTATCAAAATGAGGAACAGGCTGAAAAGTACACAGTATGGTAATCTTACGTCTACTCTTTGGACGGAACTCAATCCCTCCCAGCGCTAAGCAGTCTCAGATTCACATGTGCTCCCTCTTAGACAGGGCAGCTACAGACGGTACTCTACCAGCTTGTCCACAGAAGTACTTACAAGAAAGGGAACAGTGAACTGTACATAATTCCTGCGTCTTGAGGCGAGTTATACGTCATTTTACATCTGGTTGTCAAAGACCTGGAGTAGGTCTGACTGCAAAGCAATGAGCCATGCCTTGTGCCATGCATTCCAAACACTCGCAGCCGTTTACACACACACTGCGCTGCAGCTCGACCGATGACAGCTTTTGTGATGGAAGGTTATCAAATGCATTATGCACACAGGAAAAACAAAGGAAGCTTCTGAGTGCAGACATGACCACGTCAGAAAACAAACTTCCTACACTGGTGCCAGACTGTACAGTATTGCTGTACGGTACTGTTGTCTTATACTCAGTCGCCTACAGCTTGTAAAAACTGGGAATGGTGCTAAATGTTGGGATCGATCAATCAATAAGTCAAGTTTTATTTGTTATAGTGTATTTTTAGAAGATTGTTACAAAGTGCTGTGCATAGTGCATTTTCCAGAGGGAATCAAACAACCAGAAAACCCAGGCTACTAAAATGATAATAGAAAAGATAACACTGGTTCATCTCAGCGCTTCATAAGAACAGCTCCATTCTGTAGGCGGTGTTTGGCGAGCGTTACCCTGTCGTGCGGAGACCGGCCGGGTGAGCCTCTGGCTGTAGATCTGCACCGCGCTCGGGATGGAGGACGGGGCCGCGGCGGCGGACGGCACCTGGGCGCAGGGCCGCCCTCTCTGCACGGGCTCCTGGGAGGCCTGGGAGGCCGCCAGCGGGGCGGGGCCAGGGCAGGCGGTGGCCCAGGTTGTGCCCGGCAGCAGAGAGGGGGCGGAGGTGTGGGGCGGTGGGACGGGCGGGGCGGGGGACGCGGGCTGGCCTGGGGGCAGGGGTTTGGGCTGGAGCTGGAGCTGGAGCGGGGGTGACCACTGCTGCAGGTAAATGTGGGAGCAGTCTAAGGGGACGGGGTAGGCGGAGGAGTGCTGGGAGGAGGGCACCCGGGGCTGGGACACGGCGGGGACCTGGGGCTGGGGCGCAGCGGGTCTGACGGGGCAAGGCGGGGCCTCCGAGGCGCTGGAGTCCTCCTTCGCCGCAGGGACAGCTGTTCAGTGTAGAAGATAAGCAAACCCGCTGTTATCGCAAGTGTCAGTAATTCCAAAAGTCTTACGCACAGAATTAGTCTCCCACCACCCCCCCCCCCTACCACCCCACAACTCCTCCATTGTTTAAGTTGGGAAAGCATAAGAAGACAAACTCCATTCCAAACACATCCCCATCCAGGCTGGAAATCAAAAACACGAGGACGTTTAAAGGCTGGGAGAAAGGGAAAAAAAAAGGGGGTTGGTGGGCTTTCGTTTCGCAAAGCTGTGACAGTGCACGCACACCTTCCACGCAATCCTGTTTCATCATCGCCTCGAGCGGCTCCCACTGCAGGAAAACTTAAAAACAACTTTAGGTCACTCGGTTTAATAGCATCAGTAATAATAACAGATGTTGCTGGCGCAGCCTCTGAGCCAAGCTGCCATTTGTTTGAAAGCTGACTGGGAGTAACCTTGTCCGCACACTCTGGGGCAGGGGCGTGGGCGTGCGGCTTCAGCCAGGACGCAGCCGTACGAGCGAGCCGTACGAGGAGAAGCTGCGGCTGCTTCCCTGTGTTTCACCTCCACGTCAAATACACCGTGCGCCTGTCCAGGAAATCCCACCACTGCCACCACTCAGATGCTCAAAGCACATTTATAAAACAGCACCAGTTTATTTGACACGAAAATATAGGGAGGGGCTTGTATTGTGTTTGGGCATTACATTACAAATTATTTGCTTAGCAGACACCCTTACTAAGGGCAGCTTGCATTGCTTACATTTATTTTAGTGAAGCAATTCAGGTTAAGTACCGTGCTCAAAGGTACAATTGCAATGCCTCACTTAGGAATCAAGCCTGCAAACTCTTGGGTACAAGCCCAGTTCCTTAACCACCAAAGCACACTACTACTCCACAAATGAATCCCAATCAGGCTTTTAAATATGAAGGTCTACAGCTGTCAGTAGCCACTGTTTTCAATGAAATGAAAGTAAATCTGAATCTGCTCACCTGATTTTAATTTCACTTGACTTCAGAGAAAACTGTTCACGCACAAGCTGCTTTACATGTATGTTTGATAAGCCTGGGATTTTCAAATGCTTCCCTGCAAAAACATTTGCTGTTCTGTTAAATCAATCTGCACTGCAACTTCCACTGCGATACTTACTGCTGAGAGCTTTGTATATAGAGCCTCTGTTTTCTGTAGCGGAACTTGGAACACATTTCCCTCACTGCAAAACAAGACTGAGCGCAGTCGTCTTTTCTTATTCCATTGATAAAACACTTCAAACAGTAGTATGAATGAAAAGACTGCTTGTAGTGTTTTACACAATGCGACCAAAAGGAATTGCATGGGAATATCGAACTGTGTTTAGGCTGATGTTAAACAAGACATTAGGCTATATTGAAATTGGGAATGTATGTATGGTTGGCTAAAATTGAAGGAAGCAAATCGCCAGCAATTTTAATGTATTGTTTTTTCATGTATTTATAAGAAATCCTATATAAATGTATAAATGTTCTTGTCCTGTATAAATGTTCAACAGGTGTGAAGTCACAATGAATCCAACCATAAAAAAGGGGAAGCACACGTGATGTGTGAAAAGGCTTTCCTGTGGACGGCTTGGAGGGCCGAGACTACAGCGGAACAGGCCGTGGAGAACAAAAAAGAACAAAATTCATGACTGGACTGCTTTCAAGTCCGAGAACGCGAATCACGGAGCAGATTTATACCAAACGTGAAATCCTGCGGTCTCGTGGAACTAATAAAACTCACATGGACCGAGTGCAGCGCTAGCGGTCTGTTCGGCGCGGAGGTCAGGATCGCGGGGACCGCGGGGGCGCGGTGTTTACTCGCCGCTGTCGTGGAAACAAAGGCAGCAGGGCAAGACCCTACCGGCGGTGACGAAACGCACCGCGGGAACATGAAAAGCGCCGAGCCCGACCCAGTAAGCCGGTGACTGCATCACCGGACTGCGCTGCCAGTTCACATCTGCGCGAGGCAGAGGGAACCCAAACTGGTGCGGGGGGGACACGCCTCAAACGCTCCTGCCAGAAACGTTCGCAAAACGATATCGCTTAATGGGGAGAGAGTGGGGGGAAAAAAAGCTGGAAGCAAAAGCAGCCACGTGCACAAACAAACAACCAACATGTGTTCTTCAATTATTTGTGACCAAAATTTCCTGAGGACATTATTTATGCTGTAGAGTGTTCCATGGATAATCACAGACACAGTTAAAAGTTCTCCCTATGCAGCAGGGGGGACAGTGTGACCCGGTGCTCCTCACTGACATTGGCATTATTCAGGTCGATCTTGGGGAAGCGGGCCCGTTCACACTCACCCCTCTGGCTGTGGGACCCGCCCGGTTCACCCGAGCTTTTACAGCTGCTGTCAGTTTTGGCCCTCCTGCACCCCGTCCCCAGGAAGACGCTGGCCGACTTGTTTTTGTGCGTGTAGAATGTCAGGACTTCCTCCAGATCGCTTTCACTGAGCGAGAAGCGGAGAGGGAAAAAAAAAAATACTATCAAGTGACAGCTTCATTTCATGTGTTATCTACGTTAACTGTGTTCATGGGATGGCCGCCGGGGTGGGGTGGCTGTTTGAAGTCTTGCGTTTAATTGGTGCAAAGCCTGAAGCACAGGTACCTTGTAGATTTATATGGAGAGGGAAAGGGCTGGCTCGCTAACCTGGCCTCAGTGACAAACTCCTGGAAAACATCTGGGTTGACGCAGTGCTCCTCTTCTTTGAGCTTTTCCATTTTCTTGACCATCTGCTCTGTCTCCTGGGAAGGGAGAAACAAGCTGAAAGAGGCCGGGGTTATTCTCCAGCCACAGCCTGGTCCAGCTGGAAGCCTCCGCGGAGGACATAAAAAGGAGCTAAAGATGTGTGGAAAGGGCCCCTTTGGAACCTGCGCTCCCAAAAAGCCCTGCTTGAGGTAAGGTGCCACCAGCTCCTGCCTCAAATTAGCAGCTCTCGAAAGATGGTGAAAGTGCAGCCTTCATTACTTCAAGCTTGTGCTGGTGAAAATTCACTACTGATATTTATAAATATCCACCACACATGAATGACCACAGGAGTGCACTCAAAAATAGCTCATAGATTTTCTTTTTTCCACTTTTTATAAAACCTGATTTTTTGGAATCGTCAGTTGTACAGCTTGTTTCACAGCAACTGCCACTGCATTCGGTCAGGAGTGAATGCAGTCCTCCAGTGCACCCACACCAGCCAATAACTATATTTTCTCACTAAAAGTTGTACAGCACACTCCAGCGGAGTGGGCGGTCACTGGAGGACAAGCGCTACTGCGGTGATGTCACACGAGCGACTCACAGGGAGGCGCCTGATGAATCGCAGGGTGCCTGAGAGCAGTGGGAAGAGGAAACCCTGGCCAGCCTACCCCGCCCCTATCCCCTACGGGACAGGGCCGATTCGTTCCGCCGCTGTGGGCTTCCAGTCACCGTAAGAAAATGACACAACTGGGATCGAACCCGGGGCCGTGGAGCCCGGCTTCCATTCAAAGCAAATGCCTCAACCACTGAGCTACTCAAGACCCTGACAGCTTAGTAATTAGGAAGGAGATGGCAACTTTTAACCTGCATGAGAGCCGTACAGTACACAGGATAGTAACAGTGATGGAAACAATCTGTCACACATGTACTGCATGTAATAACATGGTTACAAAGTGGTATGATATGAACAACAGAGCAGGGAAGACAGCTGGACGGTGCAATCACCATGCTGTAACAGTCACCCAGATAACACGTCACACCTGTATGTGGCGACTTGGTTATACAGCGGCGTTATGCGAATAACAGGATAGGGAAGGGCAGGGAGGACAGCGGGGGGCGAGCACCTTGTTGTAGCAGTGGAGGAACTCCCCCAGCTGGTGGGACAGGATGCGGCGTCGGTCGGGCAGCGGCAGGCGGCGGCTGGGCAGCACCATCCGCAGGTCCTGCTGCAGGTTGCTGGCAGCTCGCTTCAGGAAGCGGATCACCAGCTCCTGCAGGGGGCAGAATGAACGCTCAGGGCCTGAGCTCCACCCGCACAGCACTAACCAGGAGCAATGACACGATTCAGACAACCTCTGTGTTCTGCCTTGTCTGTCTGCTAGCTTTAAACACCCCTCACCCAAACCAAAATGAAAGGTATTATACTGAGAAATCCACTGCGCAGCCCACAACTATGTTGGGAATACAATTAAAATATATGAACATGGATCAGAAATATGTTGCAATATAGAAAAACTGCAATAATTCAATTTAAATATATTTATTGAGCTAAAAATATATTCTCTCAAATATACTGTCAATATATAATTTTTTTGTACCACCACCCATTTAGAGTAGCACTCCCCACAAAACAGAATGTGTTTCTTACCTTTAAACGGTTGTGAGAGGTTTCCAGGTGTTGTCCACTCCTCAGAGGAAGCCAGAATCAGGCACAGGTGAACGCCAGCCTCTCAAATGATGCCAGTGGATCAGTGCTGTTCAATGGAAGTCAAAGCAGTCCAGCTGCTTTCAGGCATAAGTGACCAAGGAAATCGCTCCTAGTAAACTTAATTTCAAATCAACCGACGTTCCTCTGTAGACAAATTCTTTTCACTTCTGGCTAAGTCGGAGCATATTTGGAGGGGGCGTTTTTAGCGTTGAGGAGAAAAACAATTCATTGTTTTTCGTTTTTGTCTTTTTTTCCCCTCTCTCACTCCCAAACCAGGACTAAACATTTCTATGGATACGTATGCATTGGCCTGTTGACAACCTCGCTAAAAACCATTGCGCTCGTGAGTAATCTGCATATGGACAGATTCAAAATGGACAGGTCTGTATAGAGGCTGGTCGGTCGATTTGACATGAAATTTGCCAGAAAATATTTACTTGGCCACGTTTGCCTTAAACCAGCCCGACTGCTGTTACTTCCATTGGACAGCACTGAGCCACTGGCACCAAGCAAGAGACTGAAATTGTTTACATACCTCAGATTTTGGCCTCCTCCCAGCGGCAGACAACACCTGGAATTCTCCCTGGACTATTTTCAAAGCAAGGAAAAGATGATTAAATTATAGTTTTTGGGTGCAGCGCCCCTTTAAATTCTTACAGGTCGGCATACAGCGCTCTCGGTACGGCGAAAAATTCCTGCTATTCGAAACGGAGAGACTTTCCAAGTGAAACACTCCTGAATTCAAACCTCGGTTTCCATAATGGTCATATCACAGCAAGACATGTTGTTATGATTTAATGCTCTCCATAAGGCCGAGAGATAATGTTTGTCATTCCAACGCAACCAGAACACGATTTCCGATCTCACCAGCGCAAACACAAGCACGTACTCATGCGATTTTCCTTTCGACACAGCCACATATGTTTAATGCTTCATACGTTTTAAAGTGCTTCCAAAGTGGCGGGGATGAGTAACACACTGTGAACAATGTGAGAGGAAAATGAATGAAGATAACAGTAAAAGAGGGGTCTGTTTTCTCTATCCATTAGTTCCAGAGAACACTTTGATTTAAACGGTTACCATTTGGTCATCGTCTTTCTCTGGCCAGGCTGAGCTGCTGTTTCCCCTGCTCTCTGCCAGCAGTCTCATCTGAACTCGCTGAAGGTAGGAGGAGAACGCCATGCGTGCCTGTACTTTACTGAGGACAGGAGGAGGGAGAGAGACAGGGAGGAGAGGGAGAGGAGGAGGGAGGGAGGAGAGTAAGAGAAGGAGAGAGGGAAAGGGGGAGAGGGAGGGAGAGGAGAAAGGGAGAAAGGGAGGACAGTAGAAGGAGAGAGAGGGAAAGGGGAAGAGGTGGGGAGAAAAGAAGGGAGAGGAGAGAGGGAGAAAGGTAGGAGAAGGAGGGGGAAAGGGGGAGAGGTAGGGAGAGAGGGAGAGAGAGAGGGAGGAAAAGAGCAAGAGCAAGAACGAGGAGGAAATGGGGAGAAGTGGGGAGAGGGACAAAGAGAGATCAGAGACGGGGAAAGAAGAGTAAGAGAAGGATGGAGAAGACAAGGGGGAGGTGGTAAGAGAGAGAAATATTTGACGAGTAAAGAAGGAGAAAACGACGAGGAGAGCAAATTTACAGAGAATGACAGTGTGACAGATTAAGTGAGTGAGGAGAGAGGGACAGACAAGGTGAGGAGATGGGGACACAGAATCAGCAAATCTGAAATGGTCCACGTCTGAACCTCCACGTTAATACAGAAATATTGCAAGCCACTGACACACCATGCCATTGGAGACAGCGCGCTCAGACACACAGCTATAATTGTGGTCCAGAGCATAACTTCCTTGTGAGTACTCCATGATTAGTCGCGCATCAGTACATTCCATTCATTTTCGCATTACATACAATATGGAAGCATGTCCAAAGAGATTGAGGACTAGTCTCACATCACTGGGATAGAGGTTACCCCTGGAAAGCTATCCCTTCATACCAGAGAATACAAAATTGCAGCTGTCAGTTAGCTCATCTCAGACCAAAAAAAAAGGCAGAACATTTTGCTATGATGCACACGCTGTTTGGCATCTACCAGAAGACTGAAAAACATTCAGGTATATATCAGTTTCAGATGGAGTGTAAGATTAGAGAGACCCGTCCCTTGGCAGCGCAGGAATGATGGATTGTTTTCATGTCCCGAATGAACCTGGAAGGGATAATGCCAGCACAATGTAGTGGAAAAAAAATGTTTTGAAAAAGCTGTCAAACACAAACAATGATATACTGTGCTATAATTGCCCAGGTCCTTCCATAGCCCTGGCAAGTAGCGAGGAATTTCTACAGACTCAGACTTGTTATTATAATTCCCCCCCTCCAATTACAATTTCAGACGCATTTTAAAAAATCAATAGGAGACTGGAGTCTTTGTTAAGGCTCCGACAGGAGTATGTAATATTCATTAATGTCACAGTGAAAAAAAAGCCCACATACTTTTGTAGGTTTGTTACAAAACAAAGGGTAGCAGGACTACTTTCAAGTCCCTCCAAAAATCCTAACCAAAACAACGAAAAGACAGCCTGACTCCTACAATTAACAGGGCCAATTACAGACGTCTCTACAACGGGATTCAAGGTTAACACACGGGATTCGCTGGCTCCGAAAAGGCCCACTTCCTCTGAATTCCTCTACTTTGTAAATTAGGTTTACATCAAGGAGGCACTTTACTGTCCAAGAGGCGAATAACTTTGGTGGATAAACACATACTTGAGCATGAAAAGGGGCCAGTTTTAGCCCTTGACGCTGGGGCTTTGGGCTGATGGATTGTGAGACTCCCCTGTAGAAGCCCGGGCCCGGCGCTGCCAAGGAAGCGAGTGAGGGATAGCTGTGGGAGCGGAGCGGCCTAGCGGGAGGCCGGAGCCTGGGGCTGGCACTGACCTGAGGCCCCAGCCCTGCTGCAGGATGTGGAGGAGGTTGACTTTGGGCTTGGGCTGCGGTGGGGAGGCAGGCCTGTGTGAGGCTGCTCTCTGCTGGGCCTCCCCGCAGAGGCCGTCAGGTAGAGTGTCAGTCTCCGCCTGCACTCCAGCGGGCTTTCTCTCCGGAAGAGGAGGAGGAAGAGGAAAGGTTTTCCCCTCCTCCTGCTCCTCCTCATCTTCCTCCTCATCCTCCTCCTCCTCTTCCCCACTCTCCTCATCATCAGTGCTCTCCACAGGGGGAGGCTTGTGTCCTTTGGCTGAGGAAAGAAAGACGTTTCAAGAGATGAACAAAATCCCAAATCCTCTTTGTTGCCAGTATGACATTTTTATGGAGAGTTTTCACACCTTGAAGTCTAATATGCAAGCAAATCCATTCAGACTCGGGGAGGGATTTTAAAGCTATCACCGTACCACCTCTCCTCTTTCCGAGAGCCCCGCGCCCGGCGAGCTGGTGTCGCCTGCGCCTCCGCGCCTCCAGGGACAGCAGCTTCCGCTCGTACTGGATGACGTGACGCCGGGCCTCCGAGTGGGAGCCGTCCACCTGCAGCAGCACGTCTCCATTCAGCCCGTTCCTGTGGGGGGAGGAGGGGAGGGACACACACAGGCCATCACGCTGTGCAGGTGGGGGGACGGGGACAGTGAGAGGGACAGCCAAGCCAGCGCACGTACCGTGACCTCGTGGTCGCAGCCGCCTTTCCCAACCTGACGTAGGAAAGAAAAAAAATAAATAAATTAGCAAACTGGAGCCAAACTGGAAACAAGCTCCTAGGTATGTTGTGCAATGCTGACATAGGGCGCTCAGTATATATAAACTTGGCCTCACAGGCAAGTGCTCCGTGCCTGAATCCCCTGTAATTGGATAAGGATAGCTTCAGTTTTCTTAAGAAAGAAAACGTTTGATTTTATTTCCAAATACATTTTCTTTGGAAGTGGTCCATTAAAGAAGCCTCAAATCCTGTGCTACACTGCCACATAAGCACTCCACTCTAGCACAACTCAACACTCATAAAAACAGACACAAACCTAACCATGTGTCACTTACTCACTTATATTATTGCTTTTCAACAAAACACTTTACCTGCAAAAGCCATGAATTAAACAAAACATGGAAGGTTACTCTGATGGATCACCAGTGAAACTCTTACCTCTCCGGGAAAAGTCTGGTAGCTAACATGCAGTTCATGGACGTTTTGTATTCCAGATATCCACTGTACAAAAGAGACATAAATCAGATAAGAGTGATGAACACAGTGTAGGGTGTTGAGTTTCAGCTGCTGCTATCTGACTTCCTCCTGTCAGAGAGGAGGATACATGGGCTGCACTGGAGGGGATCTGACTGCTTCACCGGGATACCCTGGTGGCAGACGCTCTCATGTGTCCCGGCTCTGTCCAAGAACATGGCGTAACGCACCAAGCAGCTAAATCCCCAATGCAAACAGAACTATAAAGCTAATCAACCAGCAAATCCCTCATCAGGCCCGTGGCGTGCTTAGCACACAAACTGATTTCCCCTCGGAGTGCACTTCACCAAATCTTGCACAATCACGCAGGGTTTTCTGGGCCGCTAGCAAATAAAGATAAATGCGTTCATCACTACGAAGGCAACAAGGCCCCTTTCTTGTTGTGCCCAAGCAAAATAAATAAATAAATAAATAAATAAATAAATAACAAAAGTCAGCGATTATAAGGCCTATTCAGGATGATACAATGGCTGTCCACACTCCACCAGATTCAGCAGAGGATTTGAGGGACTCATCATCGCCCTGCTTTTAAAAGATAGCCGCACTGTGCAAGGCGACTGCTCTCCTGCCGTACCTTCAGAGACAGATAATCCACCTCTTAGATCCTCAAGTGATCAGTTCCACTGTTATGTACAGACTACAGCACACTTTCAACTCCGAAACTGATCCATGAATTGTCTATGACACACTCAGTGTACCGCAACTCCTGTTTACAGAGATGGGGGTACCTGAAGGGGGGCTCCACTCCCCTCTCACAGCAACCACCAGTCCCTTTCTCTCTCTCACCCCAATTAATATTTGAGTGGGGACAGCCTCTCACCGAGACTGATCCCAGATCTGTGATGTGGGGGTAACTCTTCCACCTAGATCAATACGAGATCTGCGAGATGGAAAGCATCTCTCACCTAGACTGATCAGAGATCTGTGACGTGGGGACGACCCCTCAGACAGATTGATCCCATGTCTGTGAGGTGAAGAAGACATCTCTCACCTGTACTGATCCCTGATCTAGACCCTAAGAAATCTGAACATGCTGCACAGTACCAATAATGAAGCCTTAAAAAACACCTTTTGCATATATATAAAACAACCACACCATCAGCAAAAAAGAATGCAATGTAATGTAATAAACAGGTGATTCAAATGTATATTGTGGTATTTAGTTTGCATATTGCACCCAATTTTACGCAAGTGTGGACTAGCGCGCTGCTCATAATCTTGGGAACACAGAGCAAAGTCGGGACCAGGCCGTGTTGCCTGGCAGGAATATCCAAAACCATAAATCGCAGATCCTCAAATGGCAGGGGTCTCCGGGGCATTGCTTTGTGTGTCCATGCATGTGTGTTATTCACATGTCAACCCGCACAGCTGACGCAGGGACATCTGCGGCAATAACTGAAACACAGAGCAGTGCTACACAACCGTGTGTGTTGGCGAGCCAGCAGTTTGGAGCCAAGTGTAAATAATAATGAACACAGTTACGATAAGCGCTAAGAAATGTACAAATGTAAATACAGACACAATTCAACACTTTAAACTACTTGGACAAGTTTGGCCGTTTCATCGGAACTTTCTGCTCCTTTGATCCTCTAACACAATGCGCACGCACTGAGCACTGACTGTTCTAGCACAAGCTGCCTTCAACAGCTTAACACAATGCTGTTTTGTAAAAGAGGACAGTATTGCATATTTCTCCCTTGTAAGAGCATATGCCCAATACTTCTCAGTGAGCTTAATTTGCCTGACTGGTGCACTGCCATAGTCACATGGTAAAACCACAGTACCTGTAGGCGCAAGTTCTCTCAGTCTGCCTGCTTTCCTGAGCTGTTGTGTTAACTAGCTGTTCATGTTTTTCCAGCTAGTTAACTTTATTAAGAAGATGGGACTTTTATATATAATATATACCACATATGTCTGTAAAATTGCAAAATTTCTTCAGGGCTTCTGCAAAAATAAAAACATTAGGTAACCTGAAATTGCCATCTATGTATACAAAAAACCTGTCCAAACACAGAAGCAGTGAGTGATGTAATTGTTCTAAATGATAATGTAAAACAGATCATAATCACGACCCTGTCTGTTCCTCATCAACACCCAAATTTAGGCGAGGACCCACAATTTGAGCAGCTCTGTGAAAGAACAGGGATTTCCACTATACTATTCCTCTTGGCTGATTGGACACGGTTTTTCATGGCAGGAGGCTAATGGTGAAAAGGAACTCCTATACTGACATTTGGAATGCAACTTCAGCATCTGTTTGTGATGTCATCACATGGCCACAACAATGTGAGGCAAACTTTGGCTTTTGCCTTAGAGTTAGTGCCAGTTCTTTGCTGTAGTTTACCTGTAGCTCCTTCATATATACAATCCTCTGTACAAATTTTAGGTAAGAACTCATTTTTAAGGGTCGACCCCACTCTCAACAGTAGGGGCGGCAGTGTAGCATAGTGGTTAAGGAGCAGGACTCGTGACCGAAAGGTTGCCAGTTCGATTCCCCGCTGGGGCACTGCTGTTGTACCCTTGGGCAAGGTACTTAAACCACAATTGCCTCAGTAAATATCCAGCTGTATAAATGGGTAACGTTGTAAAAAAGAGTAACCTATGTAAGTCGCTCTGGATAAGAGCGTCTGCTAAATGCCAATAATGTACACAGGTTTTTTATGAATACCTGCCCTGGTTCTACTAATCCCAGGTCTGTAGGGTGAGGATGAAATCTCTCATGTGTACTGATACCAGATCAGTGTGGTGGGGAATACATCTCTTACCTGTACAGTTCCCAAGTCTGTGCAGTGGGAAAAATGCGAATGAACCCTCCTCGTCTCTCATGCTCCTCTTTTATCCGCCTCAGAACCTTCAGCTTAGTGGAGACGCATTCAAAGGGAGACAATCAGGCAGGACACAACATCTTACAACACTGCTCTTTAACTACATCAGCATGAGTGAATCTGACATTCAAATCAGAGCCCTCCAGTTACAAGTACAGGGTGTGAACCACACTCCCCCGTGTCCACAGATAAATGTTATAGTTAGTCCAAACCGGGTCACTGTGGTTACCTCCTCTGCGGTCAGGCCGAGGGTGCTATCTCCCTGCTTTGCTCCTTGTTTCTCCTTCAGCCCGTTTGCATCTGCGTCACTGGCTGACATGGGTCGCGGGGCCTGAGGGATGAAACAGTGTGAATCCTGCTGTTTTACTGCTGTCCGTTTCACACACTAATAATGAGATACCCAACACCTAAAAGCGCTCAACCCACAATGATTGGCACTTCTCTCAAGGTCTACAAAATCAAATGAAATTTTTGCACCATTCCGTTGGATGAGTTGAGTCTGAGCCATTTTTTTGAGAAGCAGAGAGACATTGCGCGGCCAATCAAGTCTGCTGGACCGCGGCTGGGTGAGAGCCGCCGCGCGTTCCGAAACCCAAACACGCCGCAGCCTGATCAGGCCAAGTACTTCCTGGATCGTTTTGCGCGCGGCGTTGCCGGCCACCCAGAACGCAGGCGCGGGGGGGTTGAGGTGGGCGCGGGGGCGGGGGGTTGGGGGCTTTTCAGCCGCGTCAGCGCAAAAACGGCGAGAGTCCAGCAGTTACATGTAGGTGCTCCTATTTTTCAGCAACGTGAGTAATCTCCCCCTGGAGAAACGTAGAACATTTAAAGCCCCCCCTGAAAGGAAGGAAAAAAACCCTGCTGACAAAGAAAGACAGGTTTTATACCTCCGCTGGCACCGCAGCTCCCCCAACATACATCACCGCGGATGATTGACGACCCAGACAGGGCAGTTTGAGCGAAGGCCAGGCCGCGGGGCGCAACCCCAGTGCCTCGCCTATAGGCTTTGTCATCTAAATAGCGGGCAGATTATGTTTAATTTGTCTGCCTGGTTAAAGGGATAGCGCGGCAGCCCGAGACTAGCGGCTCCTAATCCTTTGTAATGATCCTAATGGTCCTAATCAAAGCACAGGAACTGCGGATGGGTTGCTCATGGGCCTCCGGGCTGACACACCGGGACCCTCAGACAGGAACAGTTTATGCCAGGGGCTGTTACGCGTACGCTACTACTACTGCAGACCAGCTTTGTTTAGTATTGCTCGTGTCCCTGACCCCGAAAGGCTGCAATGTTCTCTAGTTTTAATTTTCATTGTTGCTGTCTTCCAGTCCGTTAACTACTTCAAGGTGTATGAGGTTTTACATAGAGGTACTGCACAAAAGAGCCGGACAGCTATAGAGGCAATGACTATACCTCTCCCAGGACAGGACTGCCTGCCCCTGTATTCTGAGACTGTAATATTTCCAATCATTTGTTTTCAATCAACACAAATGAGTGTTTCTGCTGGGGGTGTCGTTATAATATACTTCCATCAACCCCTTGTACTAGGGTATTCACTGTATTACACCGCCATGAACTCACTGCACCCGAAAGACATTAAATTGCATCCACTTAGCCGCCTGTTTTGCAAAGGGTGACTTACAAAGCTAACAGTTTAGTTTAGTTGAGTTACAAGACCTGCTCTTTACCACTACACCACTCTTGAAACACTGCTCTTGAAATCCCAAAAAGGAGATATAACACAGCTTTGACTTCCTTACCTGTGATGAGATGCACAGGGTTTGAGAGGCATGGAGTGGGAAGAGAAGGAAAAGAGAGAGAGACCATGTGATTGTGTTTCAGGCAAAAGGGCACACCCACTTACCCCTCTGGTGCTGGTGGTGCTCGGCTGCACAGACGAGGGGCGCTAAGAAGCAGAGTTCAAGGGACAAAGAGATGAACGTCAGCCGCTAACAGCACCCCACCAGGAACAGGACATACACGTGCACACAGACACTAACTTGCCAACATACAAACATAAAGGCACATGCTAACATCATCTACACAGACTGACTAAAACTTAGGTAAGCACTCACACACAAAAACACAAGACATTCACATATTCAAAAGCAGACAGAGATGGACAGTCTTATTACATTATATTCAGTCATTTGCCAGACGCCCTTACCCATAGCTACTTACAAAAGCACATACAAAACGTTTGTGGCTAATAGCAGAGACCAAATAACCGGTGTCACAACCAATGGTAGGAGTCATTACATATCGAGCACCACAGAACATTACATTACATTAGTGTCATTTAGCAGACACTCTTATCTAGAGCCACTCACAAAAAAAATTTTGTCCAATTATATAGCTGAATATTTACTGAGGCAATTGTGGGTTAAGAACCATGCCCAAGGGTACAACAGCAGTATCCCAATCGAACCAGCAACTTTTTAGTTACAAGCCCTGCTTCTCACCACTATGCTACACTGCTACCTGTAGCAGTTGCAGGAAATATATTTGAGAACATAGTATGAATGTTCAGAGATCAGGGTTAGCTGAACCAAAATGCAATCTCACACAACAATACAGACATTCAGAAAGAGCCACACAAAAGGCACTCTCTCCAGCACAGCCAGCTCTTTGCACACTGAGAGGGGCGGAGCGGGAAAATGTCTCGTCTGATAATCTCCTCCATCAGATCCCAAACCCGGGCTGGGTTCAGTAGTTGACTCCAGTGAGCCAAACGTATTAGCTGCTGCGGCATCATTAAGCAACGGGGCCTAGTGAGAGCATTAGTCACTTGATTAAAAATGATAAAATAATAATTCACAGAGCGCGGCGCTCTCGGGATGATGTCACCCCGGCGCTGTAATTGCATTAGCAGTTGTTTTTCATGAGAGTCCTTTTCCATGAGACAGAGAGAGAGAGACAGAAAGAGACAGAAAGAAAGAGAGAGAGAAAGAGTGTGAGGCAGAGAGAGAGCAAGACAGAGAGAGAGAGACAGAGACAGACAGACAGAGAGAGGGCGAGAGAGAGACAGAGCAAGACAGAAGGAGACACCACTGCCTTGGTCAGCAAAGTGTCACAGTAATTAGTTCAAAACCAGTTCAGGAGATGTAGCCATTTGGAGCAACCGGAGGTGGTTCCGCTTACCTGGGCTCTCTGTGTCTGGTACCTGGAGCTCGGATCGAGCGCAGCCCGGCCAGGTCGGGGCTGGCGCGCCAAAGGGTTCTGGCAGACAAAGCCTGGCGAGAGACGATGTTCGTCAGTCAATTCGGGTGGGACAACCCGGCTCTGAACAAGCTGTAGAAATAAAAATCTGACAGGGCCTTATCGCACTCGCACAAATTTAAAAGAGAGCCCCATCAATCCAGTGGATCGACAGGCCGCGTCCCCCCAGGGCCTTGTTTGCGCTCCCTGTTCCAAGTCGTCATGTAGGAACCAGGCCCCCCCGGCCGCACGTTACATCTGAGCAGTGCAATTATCACAAACACGTCTGATGGGTTACTGACAGCTACACATGAGCAGAAATGAATGCTAACAGCATACTGTCATTATTTACAGAGCTGGGCCGCGGCCCAAGTATTATCAGCCAAAAGCGCCAGGGTTTGTTTGGTGAATAATAGATGGGGTATGTTTTACACGCCACTGCTCATTCTCTCCCAGCCGACGCTAATGCGTCCGTCCAAAGATAACCGGCAATTTATGATTCCCTCATTTCGCTTAATGGCCGCCCGGGATGGGAATTCGAGCCATATGCTGGGGGAAGGCGGTGCACGCCACCACTCCCTTTGTTGTGAGCTGCAGAGAGTCTCCCGGGCGGACAGGAAGGTACGAGCCCCCGTTTTATCGGACCATGTTTGCGTTAAGAGCCGGAATTATGATCCAGAGGTCTGCCGCGGGTTAAGTTTATGGGCGGTGCGCACAAACAGGGAGGATTCATGGGAGAGCTGGCTCTTGAGCGGAGATGGATGAAATCGGTTCTACAGGGATGGTGGTTTTCATAAACAGTGTTATGTGTCCTCTGCAAAAACTGTATAAACTATAGGCAATTTGACGATAGAGGCGTGGGCATGTGAAAGTTTGAAACCAAAGCCAAAGTGAAGTTCAGATAAAAGACATGTGTTTTAATTCAGGAACAGGCTTGTATGCCCCATTCAGAACAGTAGATATTCTGTATGTAGAATATTATGTGTATTGCACACAAAGCTGCAACCTGAGAATAAAGGAATGGCAAACATACGCCGCGTGGCAGACGTGCTAATGTCTCAATTCCACATTACTGTTGTGTAAACAGCGCTGATCTCCACCTTGGGCTACCAATGTTTCTGTCTGCTTGCGTGCCGGGGATTGCTCTGGATTAATATATTAGGTGTTCCATTTCTCTTCAACAGAACCGAGAGAGTGCCACGACTCAAAAAGAAATCCATCTCCTGCTGACGATTTTCCCCTCTGTAAGCCATTGAATGAGAGTTAATAATGCCTGTGGCTCATCAGATGCTATTATCTCTAACTAACCTCAATAGGCAGCCCTTAATAGGGGCAAATTTAGAAGGAATAAAACAATGCCCAACTGTCTCCATGCTGAAAACCGCCACCAGCCAGCAGAATGGCCAATTAGTGGCTTTTCCTACAGAGGGAAGATTTACAGACCGGGGTTTAATAAGCGGGAGACACCCTGTTACAAAACAAACGTAGTGGAACCTGCTGCAGGCTAAATCCCGCGCATGGAAGGTATGAGGGCCAAGAAGTTTCCATCGGCGCGCTGACTCTGCCCTCAGGGGCCGCCCCGCTCCTCAGGTAACGGCCGTGGGGCGCCCCCGACGGAGGGGGGAGGACGCTCAGGCGCCTGGTCACAGCCGCAGTTCATCCCTCAACCCCCCGTCCGCTAAACGGCAGGAGATCTGCGGGCTTTGGGGATTCCGAGGAGCGCTTCTGCAGGGTTACGGTGTTTACGAGAGCCCGCTGCTCTGACACGCGCCCCATCAGATAGGCAGGATTGTACAAAAGGCTCTTCTGGCATTTCACCTACTTTCTTTCCTTTTTTTGTCACTGCTGCTTCAGCGAGACCAGATTCATCCGGCAGGGAGAGGCCTGGAGGCGGATCGTGGCTGAGAACGAGCGCCACTGACAAAGTGACTCCGCCAGAGCAAAGCAGCCATTCAGGGCCGTTTGTTCCAAAAATGCAAACACCGCGCAACCAGTCACTTCTTATTCCTGCAGCACGCCACTTCAGCATGGTTTTGTGGTGCAAATGCATGAAGACATGATTGTACCCATTCTAAAAGACAGCAAAGCCTTTCTGTTGGGGGGCAGCCTATCATCATCTCACCTCATTTGACCATATCGGCCCAGTGCCTCCATGGAGAGGAGCATTGTTCCAAACCCCCCCCCAATTTGGCCCAACAGGCATGTACTGTGCATAGAGTGAAACTCACCCACAAGCGAAAACATATCTGAGATCATGCTGGCCTTAATCTTCAGGTCCAGGGGAGCATCGCTGCAAGAAACACACAGAAACACACTTAGTGAGTAAGACTCTGCCTCAGACCACCTTCACTGCAGACCACAGCGGCCCTGGAGACCTCTCACAGAGCAGACAGATGGGCATGAGAATCGTGACTAACTGCTCAAGGGTTTGAATCCTAAAGTGGGGCACAGCAGGGTTCTTGGTAGCAATCAATCTGTAATTTGTTTACTTAAATACACTTTTTAAACAGTCTAAATTCAATGTAAAACAAATATAAATTTGCGCGCACGCCTTGCAATAAATGGCAAATTTGGGGGTGCAAACAACAGAGCTTTTAAAATTTGGAATCCATCAAGAGGACATTAATAGCATCGTAAAATTCCTTTAACACTGCCATGGACCAGCAATTAATCGCATTTTATTAGCAAATGGTAGATTCTGTCTCCATATTTAACACATTATAAATGTACAGCACACTCACTTGCTAACAAATGGATTGGTTGATTGTGAGGCAAGGCGAACGCAAGTGTCAAATTTTATTTTCAGAATTTACTACTCTGGAAAGAACCCTGGGTTGTTTTTCAAGTGAGTAATGACCGAAACACTTTGGTCCAGCTGAGCAGCATTTATTAACAAAATGAAGTGAAAATCACAAAACTTCCCATTTCCTTACATGCGATTTTAACAAATCTATATATAGAACTAACCATAGGATCTTTCATTGGTTTAAAGGCAGAGACAGACTAAGGTTTTATATTAAAAAAAAAAAAAACAAAAACACATTTGACTCATTGCTGCCCTTTTTATTGTTTCACATGACAAAAACCATATGTTTCCGAACCCAAACTGTTCAAAAGAAAGGAGTGTGCTTTCTTCTGAAGTCTTCAAAGCTACTCAGCTGTTGTAATTCAACAACAAAAACACTTGCACACCCTGTGCCATTTACCAGAATGCTGCCAAACATGTCTTCTTTTTCATTTAATACTCATGACTGAAACTCAACCCTGGTTAACAGGGCTCTTGACAAGCACACCTGAGCCACTGAATCTGCACCTGGTAACCTTGCCCTCGCTTGTAACCCATCCCTCTCTTCAAAATAAAAGCCTGTTCCCTTCAATGACTGGCAGACCCCTTCAAAATTCTCCATAATGCATCAGCCTTTCAACATGAGAAGAATGAGACCTAAATTTAAAATGTCCCTACATGAAGCCAAATAGCCAGGCTGCCTGATTTTCCCCTTATTGAAAAATGAATGCCATCTTGGCTCTATAGGTAGCATGCTACAAAAAACAGGACGGCGACCACACCATCTGAATCCATCCTAAAGCCTGCAGGTTAATCATGCACATTACACCAAATACAGTTCTGAGCAAGAGTTCACTCACCAAGCCAGAGACGGGGAGAGGTTCACCTCCAGAAGCCAAGGTTTGAGGTTGGAGTCGATGAGGACATCAAAGCCATAGAGTTCTGCAGAGAGAAACACATTGACTGTGTGTGGGGGGGGTGGGAGGTATTCTTCTGAATCGCTGCCCTGTAAATGTCAACAGCACAACAGGCAAAGGACTGTTTGGCTGGGCATGAGAGGGGAACACATGTGACAGTGACAAGACATCCGCCATTTGGCCAGAAACCACGGGGACAAGGCGCTGGCCGCCTGGCCGGCAATGGCAGCGATAAGGCATGTGCTGTTTGGAGAGAAATGACAGAGGATCTGTGACAGTGCTGATGGCGAGACTGGCTGACGGACAGCCCTCCAGCCTCGATCTAGCGCCTCCGACGGGTGGTGGAGGAGCATCTGAGGGCTCGCTGTTCAGACTTTTCAAGACTGAAATAAATCACGACGGCAGAAAGACTCCGCGCTGAACCCTGGGTCCCGCTAGCCAGTCGCTGCCCGCGCGGTCGGCTTCTGCTACTGATTATCAGCCTATTAAGCACCCAAAAGCTGACTTCAATACCAGGGGAGGATTCATCAAAAGTGACTGCTGAAAATGGACTGTATTACAGTCAGCTACACTTCAGCCCCACTGCACTGATCAAAAAAAAAAAAAAAAAAAAAAAAAAACAGGGACATGATGCAACACATTACTCATACTTTCTATACTGCAATAGTCGGGTTTGGCCTTTGTTTTTGTAAAGACATTATAGTACAGCTCAAACTTTTGCCAATGTTTCACTCAAGAACTTTCATCAAGTGATATCTCATCCAAAGGACTGCAGTCCTGTTGCTGTCAGAATCCTTGCTGTGTTTTTGAGACAACAGCTTTTTTTTTGCCAGACAGGTCATGGGTCACTTTGCCAGACAGATCACAGAGCACTTTACCAGACAGACTCTGTACTTTTTAATTCCATAAAAAACAAAAAAACTGTACCTCTAACATGTTTTAAGTTTACAAGGATTATTTCTCTCCTTTCAATGTGCTGTGTCACTCTCATCCAGCTCCATTTTCACACACTTTCACACAGATATTTATCTATTTATTAACCTTTATTTCACTGGGAAGCCTACTGAAGTTAAAAAAAGAAAGTCAACAGGAAAAGTGTGTTGCATTGCAACATGTACATAAAACAACCACAGTACATACAGTACACACACACAAAACGACAAACAGACAAAATAGCAAGCATGCAACACAGAAGAAAACTCATTCATTTTAAAAGGGCTTGAAAAGCTGATGTGCAATGTTTGAAAATGCAATATGTTACATGCACAGCTTGTAAAATTCCCCGAACTGAACACAGAGAGTAGAATCTTGGAGAGAGATGGATGGACCCTAAAATATATTGTGTTATTGAGCTATCCCACTGCTCTCATTTAGTATCCACTATGCATATTCACTAACCATAAAACTACATTTTACAGACAGCACCATCTGTAAAGGTGTCTGTGAGGACACAGACTCAGAAACTTACAGAGTATAGTTGTATCAAATTTTTAAGAGAATGGACGCAATAGCAACAGATCAACACTATGAAAAAGCACCACCTTCCACAGTTCACCAAAGTTGAAAGGCATCTGTAATGCTCGCAGACCAATTAAAAGGGGTTTTAGAGCAGCCAAAAGCCTGCTAATCGTGGAGAAAGAAAGCCTTCTGCTGGCATTCTGATATAATTGAATGCTCTAATCTCTCCATCTTTATAACCACTCGAATAACAATAACTCACAAAGAGGGCCTTGCATGCTAACGTTGATTAGCGAGGCTAGCCACCAAGCGGGGCCATTACGGCTGCTGCCCCTGTGAGTGCAGGGGGAGAGGAAAGACCAAAGTGCTGATAGGAGCCAGGGCCGTGCTCCTCTCCTTCACCCAGCCACGCTCGGAAAGTTTAGGGGAGGATTTTCCGAGCAAGAGGGACTTGGCGCCTGGGAGCCCCTGTGTATTCCACCCCAAAGCCAGCTTGGCAGAGGCCTGAACAATAAAGCCCTTATAAGCGTCTGGAATTCCCTGTGTACTAACACTGCCACCCTTTCGCCCCCCCCCACCCCTTCCCTCCCTGTCATTAAACAACGGGCCCCGTCACCACGGAGGGGCTCGCCTCTAACCCCACAGAGGTCTTCATTGCCGCCCCATCCCCACACACCCAGGGAGGGTCCCGAAAACAGCAGCCCCCAGGGAAACCACAGCTTTTTTTTTTTTTTTTTTTTTTAAACAGGGATGGGGCAAGGGGGGAAAAATGCTGCCTAATGACACTTCAAAACAAAAACACTGGGTGGAAAAAAAAAAACAGCCTGAGGTCCACACACAGAAAGTTCTTCATTGTACCAGAGTAAGGATGATGGAGGGGGGGGTTGGACAGGGGATAACATTTTTAAAATCTCAAAAAAACTCCTGCTTTCCTGTTATTGATTCTACCCGTATTCTGTGGAAAAAAGGCCTCTCCACAATGTATTAAAAGTCATTTCATTGCATCATGGGGTGCGTCAGGCATCAAATGTGATTTTGAAAAGTAACACGAATAACACATGAATCAAGCGTTGATTCATGGTCCTGTGCGTTTAAACATATTTATATAACCATCATTCAAGTTAGCCCGCACTCACAAAGAGTCCCTCAGTCTGAAACGGAACGCCATTGCCAACGCTCACAAACACTCTCCGCTTAGGTCTTCTCCACTACTTTGAAATCAGAGGCGGCCTGAAACCTCACCTCAGAAGGTAAAGACCCGGCTTCGCTTTCACACTGAGGTGAAAATCAAAAGCCTTCTCTTCAGGTTGTTTTCACAAATTCTTTGGTTACTGTACAAAGAGCAGTTCTGTCAAACCAAGAATTTAAAAAGTCCCCACTGCTTCAAGCCCATAATTACTTTCTTAACCTATGTTAAGAAATGGCCGATAAGTGGGTGATACCAGAATTCTAACTTAATCTCTTTTAATCCATCAATTATCTTACACCAGTGCAAAGCCATTAAATATGGGATTGTTGGGGTCAGAGGGTTCACAGAAAACACACACTTACTGAATAAGAAAAACATGTTAGCGCAATCCTTGGCCAAGGCACAAAAGGTTTTACAGCAGGCTGGTCTCACAACGGTTGAAGATTTTTGACGCTAAAAGCCAAAACAGTAGTTGCTAAGCAGAAAGGAGAGGTTTTTTCCGCCCCCACCCCTCCAACAAGCATGTCCCTTTCTCTTTTTAAATTAAAGAACCCAGTCATAAAATCAATACATAAGGCTCACGGAACAGTGGAATAAATTGGTCTCGGCCTGTAGTAGCTCATCAGTAAGACCACAACAACAGGGGGAAGAGGTGGGGAAAAAAAAAACACCTTAGCCACCCCCCTCACGCCGACCAGGCGTCCATGTGCTGCGCATTTTCCCCCAATTAGGAGCAGACGTGGCACTCTCCCCACGGGCCCGCCGAGACGCTCGCAGACACATTTGTTCTGCGGCTTAACGACTTAATGGGGAGCGCTGTTAATGCAGCCGCAAAATATTCACAACACCCTTTAAGCGGGAGGGAAAAGAAATAAATACGAGCGGGGAGGAGGGGCGGGAGGACCCAGCGTGAGGGCTCCGCTCCCTTGGATGCCACTCGCGGCGGTTTCTCCGCAGGAGAGACGACGAGTCTAGATCCTAAGTCTCCCGATTCCAAAAAAACAAGCGCCCGCCCCACACCCACCGCGGCGACGCTCCGCGGTCGAGCGCTCGCACAAGGCGAGACCCGGGACATCGTCATCTTCCCTCTTCTGTTGTGTGTTCTTGCCCTTTTGTTTGCTGGTTGCTACAAAACGTTCCCCCCGGAGAGATAAGAGTTATTGCGTTTTAAACGGGCCATCCTTCTCAAATAAACTGCTGTTCACAAACATTCGCTTGGATTAATGTTATCATTTGCCGTTCTCAGACTTTCCAGCTATAGAGAGGAGACAGTCGTTTAATGTCAATGAGGACTCAGTACAAAGCAAATATTAACCAAACAGAAATATACGCCAGTATTGCTGGGGATAATCAATAAACACATAAACAAATTCAAGACATCAAAAAACACAAAAAACTCTGAAAAGAATCAGTCCAATTCATAAACAATAAATCAAATCTCTCCTGACAAACAAGCCTTGGTCTCCCTTTTACAAACAATCCTGAGCAAATAGGGTTCCTATATTTGGCATACAGCAAAGTTTGTCTTGATGACTAACTCCATAGACAAAATAACACAGCTCCATTTGAGAAGTCCTGCTAGCTAAAGCCTCCACGCCAGTGATGAAGCAGAGATGTACCGTGTAATTCACCGACTGTCACTGGAATGTTTTGTGTGCAATAAAACGGGCCAATCAGATCGCAGCAATAACATCTCTTAATCAGAAGCCCTCGATAAAGGAGGTGCCCATTAATCACGTGGTAAAACGGCAGGAGACAACATGGGTGGCATTCCCCCTTTCCCACACGCATAAACAGAGGGTGATTTCTCCCTCCGAAACTTTCAAACAAACCCGGAGCGCCGCTTCTCCCCCCCCTCCCGTGTCAGACAAGGAGCGCTGATAAAGGATGCCGCTGCGCCGGCCCCTTCTGATAGGGAACCCGGCTTTTTCCCGGGAGCACACCGCGGTGTAGGACCCATTTGAAAAACAATAAACAATGCACTAAAAGCGCACTAAATGGCGGTGGAATCGTTGTCTGTCAATTAAAATAACAATGTGCTTTATGGGCCCAAAGTGCTTTCATGCGACGTGGGGCAGAGCTGCGTGTAAAGTCTGAACAATGGGCCCCGTTCTGACGGGAGCTCGCGCCCGGCTCTCCCCTCGCGCGTTTATCGCATTATGTCGCTGCCTACATCTGTTTTTCCTTTTTACTGGTGCAGAACAACGTGGACTGGGACCATTTCAGAAGATAAATTAGGATTGTATTCAGTTTCTCTTCTGTGCAAGGCTGCGGGGGGTGGGGGGCAGGAGAGAGGAAAGGTGGGAGAAAAGAAAGGGGAGTAGGGAGACAAAGAGAAAGAGAGAGAGAGAGAGAGAGAGAGAGAGAGAGAGAGAGAGAGAGGGCATTTGGGAGCAGACAGGAGTCTTGTCTCCCCTGCAGTCTGTGTGAGTGTATTTGACAGTGAGGATAACGTGCACACCGGTACCAGCCAGAGCACCTTGGAGCGGGGCCAGCTCTCCCGGCAATCATGTTTTACAGTTAGGTCCTAAATACCTCCAAATGCCCATTATTCAGGGAAACGGGTACGCTTTCGGATCGCCGTGCCTCAAAAAGGGGGCTCGGAGGGGGACATGGAGGAAACTTCGCCCTCGCGTCCACCTTCATTTTCACTCTTTAAACTGTCATTCTATCCCTATGACACAATGGACAAACTACCGTTCCAACGGGAGTAACCGCTAATGGTGGCAACTATAAAGTCACTACAGCACTCATACGCCAGCAAAAAAAAAAAAAAAAAAAAGAAACTAGCTGAGGGAAAAATAATTGTGTGGTATGACTATGGAAAAAGTGCTGCTTTACAATAAAACTAAATTGAAGAATGCATTTTCATTACATCTCATTCGCAACACTACAATAATTCTGTACTGGGCATTTTCTTTCTAAGAGGGAATTTTCCTCTTACTTAAGCCTGCGTATCTCCAAACAATGTACGCTCCCACCTTGGAGTGTTACACTGCGAGAGACTAAGCGCAGAGGGGACATGTTGATGAGCCGCTCAGAGAGGACTGTGGTCCAGCGTGACGTGCAGGCCGGAGGACACAGCCCCGCACTGCTGGATGGAACAGGCGCAGTCTGCGCACACCAGCGCAGAGGAACCGGCGTGCCGCAGATAAACTGCGAGTGAACCTCGGCTAAATTAGCCCCGGCCTGCTTGACCGAGGCCGCGTGTTTTCTTTGGACTGGAGGCCCGGGGCTGCTGTGTATCTTTACATCTGGCCGCTGCTCTTTCTCTCCCGCTACAATTGTGTGTGTGTGTGCGCGTGTGTGTGCGTGTGTCTGTGTATGTGTGTGTGTGTGTGTGTGTGTGTGTGTTTTCAGTATTCCCAGCTGCCTGCCCACACACACACACACGCACACACACACACACACACACACACACACACACACACACAGACACACACAGACACACACAGACACACACAGACACCTGCCCTTTGCTGTTACACACAAGACTGCCTCATCCCGTTCACTGGCAGCACATCCATCTCCACTGCTGTTTGAACAGGCAACATAAACACAGGCCCCGGCAACAGTGCACCGACTCGGACGGCATAATCTGCCCGGCGCCTCGCCTACCGTCGCCCCGGGCTACCGCTGCCGCTCCCGTGCCCGCGCAGCCGGAGGGCGTGCGTCCTCCCGGAGGGCGGGCCAGGCAGACAGGCACCGCTCCCCGGCCATCGGTCACATCAATGCCTAAAACACCACGCCACGTCACCTGCGCAAGCCGCGAGACAGACCTCTCTTCTCTGTCCGTTTATCTCTGTACCTCATCCTCGCGGCCAGCATTTTCGTAAGCGCCCCACCCCCCCGCGCCGCCTCACTTTTATGTGTCAACACCCCATTCATCCTTAGCCCGGAGATCCCTGCTCTCCCTCGCAAACCGACCTACATTACCGCAACGTTCAACCACGTGGCGATACACCAAAGGCTGCGTACGGATTAAACCTTCTTGCAGAAGAATGTCTTCTTTGATATTTCACCCTGTGAGGTACTCGGCGGTGAGACCAGGAGCCGCTGCTATGCGGGGGGAGCCATTACATCTTTACGCTGGCGCTTTCTCAATGAAGCTAACCCTTCTATGAACATCACCACTTGAACGTATCTTGAGGAGCCTATCAAAGCATAGGGTCTTCTCCTCTCTTCCATGTGAAAGAGCACCGCTCCGGGGCACTTGGTTTGGCAGGCCTCTTCCGGCCGACCGCGTTTCTCAGGGTGAGCACCGGAGAGAGGGCAACACTAGTGCTGAGCACAGCAACAGCCCCGGAGCGGAGTTAACCAGGGTGTGATGCAGGCTGCAAGATCCTCCACATCGTGGTGGCCTCCGTCAAGTGGGGCTCGCAGACAGGAGAAGCAACAGAGGGGAAAAACAACCGGCTCAAAACACAGGGTCTTTGCTCTGGCAAACAGGAAGGCGTTTTCCCACGAAGGGGCTTTTGTTCTCGGAGGTGTACAGGAAGCAGGCTGGGGCACAACGGCAGCCGTTTCAGCATTCGGAGGAGGCGGGGGCCGAGATAAGAAAACAAAGGGCGCGGGAGGCCGCGGTGGGGCGCGGGAGGCCGTGGCAGAGCAAGGAGCCCGGCGGCCAGCTTACCGAAGCAGTTGCTCCTGTGGGGCACAAACATCTTGCAGGCAGTGGCAATGTGCAGCTCGGCGCTCAGTACCGCCTTGATGACCAGGTCTTCCACCTGGCCCATGAGCGCTGTGGCAGAGACAGAGAGAGAGAGAGAGAGAGAGAGAGAGACAGCAGGGTCAGCTCCACCACGCTATGCAGCATGAGCTCCGCTAAACCCAATACACAGACACAAGTAACTGCACAATACAATCCACCATTATGCTGTATTTTGTAGACTCCACTAAACCCTATACACATTCACAGCCAACTGCAAAACACAGTCCACTGTGAGGAATACCCTTTATGCTGTACTTTCTAAGCTTGCCTAAAGTTTCTGCTCTATAGAGTTGTGTCCAATTGCACAACAAACTGTACTCCAATGTAAGGACCATCTTTCAAAATGTAAGCTCCGCTACATTACATTTCAGTACATTATTGTAATTTGGAGAATGCTCTTATCCAGAGCGACTTACATAGTTTACAACTGTGTTACATTTTATCCATGCATGCATCTGGATATTTACTGCAGTAATTATGGGTTAAGTACCTTGCCCAAGGGTACAACAGCAGTGCTCCAGTGGGGAATCGAAGCAGCAATCTTTCAGTTATAAGCCCTGGTCCTTACCACTATGCTACACTGCTGCCACTACAAGCATTACCATTTATACAATACAGACAGTAAACACAATGTTTACTGGGCCACTGTAAGGACCAATATTTTAGACTAAAGGTGCCTTCCTGGTGGTACACATCTTCACCTCAGCACCAGGCTCGCTTCATGCCAACGCGGTGGTCTGAAAGTCATGACTTAGCACAGCTCACTTCTTGTGCCAATGTACATAGCAACACCACGGTCCATAAACGTGAAATGTGAAAAAGTTGACAGACATGACCCAAAGCGGGTCCAAGCATCACATTGGTTCTCAAGCTACGCTGCCGAACCGTGCGAGAGGGAGGGGTGGGAGACTAAAGAGAGAGGAATACAGAGCTACTCACACGTTGTGTCCTTCCCTTCCTGTTTCAAGTACCTCAGTATGGCACTCATGCTCCATTTGTTCCCATAATCCTCCACTTCAGGGTCATCGCAGCTGAAAAGGAACACAAGATCACAGGTTTTGGGGTTTTTTTGCGCATGAAGTCACTTGCTAGAGCAACACTGTAATGCCAACAACTGCATTCTCATGCATTCATTGATATGAAACTAAACCTTCCTTTAAAAACTAAGACTGACAGATTATCATTTCCGTAATTCCCACCCCCCCCCAAAACGCAAATATCACTTTAACTCACTTAATTGCTCACTTAACATAACGTATAACCATGGGTGTTAGTGGGCACCTTTTAGTTTGACAAGACTGACTCAGTGGCCACTCAAACATATGGTGAAAGGACTCTATTTTCACATTCTCTGAGCACATTCACCACCAGCAACCAACACTGGAATGTGGGCTTCTGACATTAATTGTGCAGGGCATAAATTCAACACAAATAAAAAATTACATAATTACACAAATAAATTATACATTTAAATAAAAAAATACACACAAAGATATACAAATTAGACAATTAAAAAATACAAATTACAAAAGTTGGATCCATCAGTCCGCTTCTAATATTCTGTTGAAACATAAGTGGGAAAGTGACTGTAATGTCAAAGAGGAAAAACCCGCAGTGGAACAGTGATAAGTTATCATTCTCTTTCAGAAAAGGAAAGAAAGCGCAAAGACCCAGACCCCGCTCTCTCCATGCCACTTAGAGCACCAGTGATGGCTGCCCACAATGAATACTCATGAACAGGTCAGCCTTGACAATATTTTGGTTCTGAGAGATCAGCTTTGAAAACCGTTCCACTCACATCCATAATGATTCAAATATGAACTGAACAAGTAACAATGCTGCAACTAGTTAATATTTATAAGAATTTCCTTTGAACTCATCAACATGAGGAGACATTATTTTTGATGTTGAGAGTCCAACACCTTGTCAGCTTCTTAGAGCTCAGCTTTACACCACCTCTGTAAACACATCAGGCGATGGACAGGTTACCTGACATAGTCGTTGCTCTTTTTGTTGACGCTGTAGTTGGTCAGGTGCATAAACTGGTTCTTGATGTTCTTGGCAGCACGGTCATACTTCACTGTCGCAAACCTATGGACAAGAATTATTCAATGATTTTTTTTTATCCACCATGCCCAAAATAATGAACAGATCTGCTTTGTTTAAATCCAGTCTTAATAAAGACAAAGTCTTATAACCCAGGGAGTGCGCGCCCACTGGTTTTCAAAAATGTAATGTTTTGGAGGGATAGGTTTTTTTTTTTTTTGTTTTTTTTTTTTTTTTACACAGAAGACTGAAACAGCTTTCATCGTTTTAGGTTGTGAGCAAACAAAAAAATTCTAAACCACAAAACCTTAAAATGGCCACTGCATGAGATTTGCAGACTGTTTCAAGTTGAAGAGAAAACAAAAAAGAGTTAAAGCTGAAATGATCCCCCAGAAGCACAGAATTGTGGGATGCCTCCCCTTGGCCACTTTCTCACCGTTACTGCAAGAGGGAGATTCTGCTGCAGAGATTCTGTTCCCATTATGCAACTTCCTGTCAGCCAATAGGTATTTCATAAATATATATTTAAAAATATCAAGAATTCACAGCTGAGTTCTTTTCAATTTACAGCTGCAGTTTAACAGGCGCCAAAGGAAAAAAAAACCCTCTGCTTGAACAAATGTGCGAGAAAGAAAATCTCGGCAGCATTATTCAAATAGGCCAGATCCTTCAAACAGCTCCAAATGAACTCTGACAGAATTAAAGGAGCTCTTTTTGTGGGCCAAGGGAAGGCCGGGGTACTGAAATCTTCCCCCTACCGTGTGTTTGAGAGGAGCGGACACCGAATGTGGAATAATGAGAATTCCTTGGCGTCCACCTAGCACCTGAATACTTTCGAACCCGCAGGAATGTCCAAGATAAAAGGAGGGGAGCAGAAATCATGCAGGACTTACTACTCGCAGTTAACACATGTGAGGAGCAACGTAAGAGCAGGCGACAGGTTCAAAACACATTTCTGGCAAGAAGTTTCGGCCAAAGGGCCTCGCTAATGCTTCCGTTTATGAGCTCTGCGGTTGACGAACCACACCATAGGTTAAAAAAAAACCTCTTGATCAAAAGGCTTTTCATTCAACGTCTGCACACAGTCCAACTTTGCTGTACTAACAGTCACACCAGTTCAATGACACCAAAAACAAAACAAGGAGACAATCATATTCCATAATCCAAATGTTCCTGATTGATTTTGAAAATAAAGCAAACAAAATAAATTCTTCATTACATACATAATGATGGCAAACTGGTTTGCAACTGCGAAGGAGTTACCTAGTCCGAAATGTTTTTGCTGCCATCTAGTGCCCAGCGCATGTGAATTTACAGCATTCAGGTTTTATTTCGTGTCATTTTTAGATGTAGAAGATGATGACTGTAGAAGACCAATAAAAAAAAAAAGAAGCCATAGCCAACATGAGCTTTCTTCAGCCAGGCACGAGGAGTTTCCCTGTAGTTGTAAAAATGCTGCCCTCATGTTTAGTGAGTCATCTCAAGCTAATTACCATCGTTAAACCACAAGTCTGATATTTTTTCAGTCTGATATATGATGATGATAATGACCGTGGTGCAAGAGAGGGGAATGTTTTCTGGCTGAGAGAGAAACTCAAATGGCAAAGCAATGAAGGGCAGTGAAGCCAGATAGCTAAGTAATGGTGAACTCCTTTTCCATGCAGAATGGCATTTTAATCTGCAACAATGATATTTTAATTGTTTATTTACCCTTTAAACAAACAGTATTTCACATCTAATAATGTCAAAAAGAAAACATGCAAGCCAGAGAGCAAACAGCCTGTTAAAATACAGCACACAGCTCTTCCTTTGTTTCCAAGAATGATAAATGCAACAAGATAACATGGCTAACTAATGTTGCAATGTATACTTACTTAGCTAAAGGTCCTGGCAAGCTGGATTTGGTGAACATTTTGAAATTGTCTTAATTGTCTGGCTGCATTTTAGTTTTACAAAACTAAAGCACATTCCACTACCTTCATTGTCAATAATGTGAGCATTAGCCTCCCCCCTGGTGGAGTGGGTGATATAAAGCCATATTCAACCAACGAACAATCCACACACCAGATGACCGTACCGGCACCTTTCATTCAGAGTAAGTATGCATTAATAACAACTGTAATATATCTACAAGCTTGTCGACTCACCTGGCCAGCCCCTCTTCATAAAGGTAGATAATTAAAGGTTCGTAAGAGGTCACCAGCACGTACAACCGCACATCGAACTTGAAATCTGGAGAACAACCACAAGTGCGTTTCAACAGCAACAAACAGGAATGGACTGAAGAACATGGAAGTCATGACCACATGAACTCACTGATGTAATTTCCTCGTCTATGGTTACATTACAGTACTGTTCTGCCATTCAGCAGATGCCCTTACCCACAGTGACTTACATAGGGTTACATTTTTATCCATTTATTTATGAAGCTGTGGGTTAAGTACCTTGCCCAAGGGTACAATAGCAGAGCCCCAGCACTGAACCAGGGAATCAAACCATCAACTTTTCAGTTGCAAGCCCTGCACCTTTCCACTACACCACACTGCTGCCCCTGACACTGCTGGTTGGTTGTGGCAGAATTTTGCTATTCATCAAAACAATTTCGGTAAGAAATTCAACAGCTGATTATAACACACTGCTACCCATAACACAACTCAGTAACTGTAGCAAACAGTGGTTACAAATGAACTTTCCGTTCATTGACCATTCCCACTCTTACCATCGATCAGTAAGGGGTTGCTGATGTAGCGGGAGACCAGGATGTTCTCGTCCAATGGGATCTGGTTTGGCTGCGAAGGAGAGTAAACACATGCAACTGCTGTCCTGGCTCAGGGTTCGAAATCATGTTTCAGGGACGGGAAAGGGAAAAGGCAAGTGCAAGCAACAATGTTGCAATGCTTGCAAGAGAGACCTACGTTTTGAAAGATGGCCATTCTGAAAGAGGCGACACCCCAGCAACAGGTCACACAACACACCTGCACACACCCATTCACCCACTACAGATCCAGACAAACAGACAGACACCCACACAGACAGACACACACAAAGGCACACACACAGACAGATGGACGCACACAAAGACACACGAGCCACAGCTGAGAGGAGCACCTCATCCCAACTTCACCTTGAAGGGGTTCTCGACCGCACTGCAGTCTGAGCCCCCCTCCGGCATTGTCCTGTGTGCTGGTCAGAACGCTCCCCCAACAGCCCGTTTAGGGATGGGGGCAGAGAAGCCCCTTGGCTAAGACCTCAGGAAGGCTTCTGCAGCAGGTGCTTAACACACAGCACCCTCAGGCCTGGCCAGAGTTCACACAAAATCCCAAAAAAAGAAAATCGCCTTGCCTTCCAAACATCTTCAAACATTCTTTCCACTGCTTCATTTAAAAAGACTGAAAAGCGTGCGGGGCTTTCCGACTGAACACCTTGATGTGCGTGATTTACTCCATGGACCTTAATGGGAAACACGACTACGAGGCGTTGTTTCGTTATTTACGAGCAGGCCTCCCCTCAGCAGTAACATGATCTGGTGAGAACACTGGACCTGCAGCAGGAGAACTCAGCGATGCCTCCTACTTCATCACAGAGGAAAGCAGGTCAGTGTGACCTGCAACTTGGACCATGGTCCTCAACAACACTACAGCATAGCAGCTGAAGACTGATCACTGCTTGAATCACAATATGCAATAATGTACTGCATATATACCGATAACCGCTACTGCATTTATTCAGTGAGAAGGGTCCCCTTGATGCTGCAGATGACACAGAAGAAGGCGTCATTGTCTTTATGAGTTGTCTGTTATCCTTTGATAACCCAGCACACATGCACGCGCGCACACACACACACACACACACACACACACACACACACACACACACGCGCGCACAGGCACACACACACACACAGGCACACACACATTATCAAGCACCCTCCCACCCTACTTCACTCACGTTGCTGACTAGGTAGATCCCTCGGCCTCTCGAGGACGCGACTGGCTTAATGATCCATGGGCCCCTGTCCTTGGAGAAGGAGCCTGGCATTTGGAGCAGAGGAGAGGGGGGGTAAACACTTCTGGCGAACCTGCTTCAAAGTCGCCTTAGTGGTCTACTGTGTTTATGTTCCAAGTGAATGAAAGAGCAAACATTCTTTTTTCCCCCCCTTGTTTTACATGGCCCTCGTGGGCCATGTAGGAGCACTTACTGCAGAATTCCTGATACTCTGCGGGAAGAACAAACGTTTGTGGGACGATGTGGAAGTTCTTAAAGCCATGCGCCTGCTGCATCCTCTGGATGTTTTTATACAGCCTGTCCTTGCGCGTCAACTCATACGACCTGCAGCAAAGAAGGTAAGGCCAAAAGCTTTAACACTGACAGCGAAGAAGAGCACCTCCCCATGCAGTTTGATCTGTGTCATGACCTGCAAGAGCAAGGTTAAAAAAAGAATGTAAAGTCCCATGCTGTCAGCATAAGGTGACAAAAATGTAGCCTGAGGGCACGGTCCTAACTCGTATGCAATAGTTACAAAACATTACTACTCACAGTAAATCATTTGGGGGGGAAAGCAATGAAGCTGCTGGAAACCAATTGTTTTTGTTGAGGATTTTTTTCCTTTGGCTGTAAAACCCAGGCTGTTTATCAAAAACTTTGCATTCAAAAATGGATCCAAATAGAGGCTCACGCCAATACTCCACCCCTGTCCTTATGTCATCCCAGACCATATGATGTACTGAAATGAGAATTTCCCCGATTCCTTCTATGACTATTATAGATGTTATGCACTACAATGAGACAGCATATCCTCCTGTACAAGTGCATTGTCTTAAATTTGGTAAACAACATCTTTTCACAATTCTTTTCTGGAGTTATGCATTAAATGTCCTGCATAAATCTGAATAATATTTGTATATTTTTAACTAATCTTTGAAGTGATGTAGAGATTCATAGAATGCCAGTGAATTTTATTTTGGCAAGGACTGCTGATGTTACGCGTTCCTCGACTCTTAGTCTGCTTGATGTGTTGATATGCAACCTCTCACTAATTTGTTGTTGCTGGAAGCCCCGCTCTGAAAGTTATTACTCATCACACTTATGACTTCAGTCATAACCACTGCAAGCCAAATTGTGCTTGGCCTCACAGCTGCTTGCAGCTATATTTACTATTATTATGATTGCTATTATGAGTTTTGCTTAGCAAACACCCTTTTCCATTTATAAAGCTGGATACTGACTGAAGCAGCTTATCTTGAGCAGCCTGCCCTAAGGTTCCGCAAAAATGTCCCACCTGGGTATAAGTCCCTCCCTAAGGATCACAGACTGCTGCTGCTGACAACAGGTGACAGATCTCACACTGTCACACAATGACAACTCTCAAGTCGTCTTTACTGCCAGGAGCGTGCAGCTTGGTGTTCGGGTCGGCCGCTCTGACGTACCTGGGGAAGTGGTTGACCTTCTGGAAATCCTGGAGGCTCCGCAGGACGTACGGCTTGAGGTGGGACCCGGTCCACATCAGGTTGAAATCGTTGCTGTTCGGGTGGACCTGAGCACAGAGACATTCCTGAGGACACCTCACAAGAAGCCTGCCTCGCGGGATGACGTCACCGACGTTACGTAACGGATCACAGTGGCAAACGAAGAACCCCTGCATCACGCCATCGCAACGCCCGTCACACCTCGCCGGTGCGGCTAAGGGATCGCGCCGAGAGTGTAACCGTATGCGCTGACATCAATCATCTGCCGCAACTTGGCTGAGAAACGATGAGCTGCAGCCGATGTTTATTTGGAATACTGCAGGCACTTTTCATGCTGTTACGACACGCAGGCGAGCGCGCCAGCTATTTTTAAAACGCAATCATATTACTTTAATCTGTTTTGTTTTATTCCTGCCCCACTGTGCCCTTTCGTGAAGAGGCAGATTTGGCAACCTCCCGCTCGCAGCTAGGAGAGAGCCAGATGTTTGCAATACAGTTAATAAACTCTGGCTTTGAGGATGCTGTAGCAGACATTAGCATCCCTTTGATGATCATTTTATAAGGAGTCAAGAATTATTGAAATGAAATAAAAGGGAATTAACAGTAAGTGCTTTCTTGGAGCCTGCCTCTCTCCTCTTTCTGACTCGCAAAGCAGGACAAACCCTTTCTTTTCCAAGGAAGCACATCCTCCTGGCTTTGACACAGTGCCTGTCCTGATTACAAAGAGGGGAGGAGCTGGAGAGAGGCGGAGGCTGCCATCTTTGCAGAATGCACTCATCAAAACGTCACTGACATTACCCTTGACGAAGACACCTCGTTTTGGTGCCTTTCTCCTTAAAAAGAGAAATGCTCGGGCGCACATTCCACTGTCAAACGGGTGGATGGGAGTGGGCATTCGGCACTCTTACCTCATGGAACCCGTGATTGGAGAGAATTCCACGCACCAGTCGGCTCTCTGTCCGAACGATCTTGAAAGCCAGGTTATACCGTTCTACGAAACCAAGAAATAACAGCATCATTCACCCAAAACACACGCCTTGAAATTAACACAATCACAAGGGAGTCTGCTTTGCTGTGATTTATGACAGTATTAGCAGTCAAATTGCTTGCTATTTTGCTGTGTTTACCCCCGATGGAGCGAATATTCCCATCTTTGGACACTATGGCTTCGGCATGGAACACCAGAACCGGAACGTTCCTCCTGAGGCCACACCAGACAATACAAGGGTGGTCCCTGTGTAGAGAGAATCCCAGACAACCACAGTAAGACACCACAGACCGCACTGGAAGCGGCAGGACATGCAAGCCCACCACCTGCTTTAAAGATACTCATTAGCAATAGAAATCAATGGTGGTGTAGCCTTTAATTCAACCACCTTCATTAACTATGCGCACCAGACCAGCTTCATTTTGCACTTGTGAACTGAAACTGCCAACCATGGAAGGAAACTGTCCTATCTGTAATTTTTCAGTTTCCAAAAGAGAGCAATCTACACATATTCCTTCTGAATTGAGGAAAATCCCAGAGACGCTAAACGGACAGCTGACCTCATGGTGCTTGAACACAATCAGCCAAAACATTAGCTCTAGAAACTCAAACAGAGTGCAGGTGCCAAGTGCAGTTTCTGGGGTGCCAGTGTAACAACAAACCTGTCCAATGGCAAACGCATGGAACTATGCCTTGAGCATATCAGTTAAGAACCCACACAGTCAGCTTATCCAGCCCAAGGATGGAAATATGATCATACACTGAAAGAGTGGAATGCTATTCAGCCCTGACTATTATTGATAAGATGAGGACAAGGCACAAAGGCGTGTGTCAAATATAAACATAGGCCTCGGCCAAGCTGTAGCGTTGGCAACATGCCAAACAGGAATAAAGGAATACAATCTAGAAACACCTTCTAAAAGAGGCCTTAAAGGTAAACTAACAGCGAACATCACATACATTTCTAGGCATAGACTGTTCATTATACAATTTAATAAATATAACAATTAATATCAACACAAATGCAGTTTGAGTCAACATTTTCCATACACAAGTACACTAATTACAGTTCCCTATTGTTAAATTAGGGGCTCAATACTTAGCAGTAAGACTTAAAAAGATCCCACTGCTACATGTGCCCTGGCACATGCCCAACACAATCTTAATACGATCTGCCTGTACCCGATACAGACACAGGGATCGCACCCATTCCTACAGTTTTAAACTGCCATGCTAATTCTGGGAAATCCAAATCAAGTGGCAGACAGAGAAAATCCTCCCTTTGTCACTGCACATGTGAGCTATTAATGGTCTTGAGTAGTAGGTATAATTATTATGCAACAAGGCAACACAGATACCGGATAATGCGCTGGGCTTAACTCGGCAGGGTTCTCCTTCCTAGTAGTAAGTACCACAGAAGAAAACCCTATTAGATCAAAAGCCATGTGAGTGTGGAAATGTGCATTCAGATCTGTCATATAAACAAGAGTGAGTGAGATAATGGATGACCATTGCAACTGCAGACAGAATGTGTACAAATACAAGGACTCTATTTACATCTAATGATAAATTAATTATGAAAGTAACTTCCTTATGTCAGAAGTCATCTGACATCAATAATTCACAATTGTCTCAAGTAACTGAGACCGCACATTATCAACAACCTTGACATGGGTTGATTCATGATGGAAAAATGACTGAAGCTTGACGGTTTGTAACTCAAAACCAGGCTCATAACATGACATGGCCAAAAAACAAAAGCAGCAAGAGCTAGAGGAAGGTGCTTTTGAAGGCATTTTCCGTGCATATATATGGTCTCTGAGTGAGCTAGATATAAACAACAATACCTACAGTCACTGTAGTTTTGGGACCAAAGTGATTATGTACTGCAGGGGTTGTAAAGTGTGACCATGTGTCAGTTACTATCCCAATCCCAATAATTTTACTGAAATAGCACACCACACTGCTAATCCAGGCTTCTGCTCGACGGGATTACATGCAATTAACAAAAACAATTTAATCATAACTTCTGTAAGCACACCCCATCAGAAGAGCACAATCACTCACTCTTGCTCGTCTTCCGAGGACTCAGAATCCTCTTTACCACGGATCACGGCTGGCATTTCCACCTCCCGACAAAATCTGCTTTATGTCAGCTCTCTGAGGTTATGGCTGTAGACATGGTGGCGGCATGTGTCAGTCCACTGCAAAGAACATAATTAACGTTTAGGAAAAAATAAAACATGCAATTTCACATTTGTCACTAACCCTCGTCACTCCTCAAAGTTACTCCTCTAGTTAACAGAGTAAACTGCCTCACAACTACAATAAAGTACAGTTTATGTTAGGCTGAACCTGCTTGCAGCAATTGCCTCAAGCTTCATTACCTAGCAAGCTGATCATAGCAACCTAGCTGGCTAGCTAACTAACTATATTCGATTATTTGCCTAGACAGCAGACAAACATCTACTCGTTGACTGACAGAGCAGTTTGTCCTCGTCTTTGCCCAGCACAGCTAACCAATTAATTTCAGACTTCCTCCAAAAAACTGCATGGCAGCAAGTTGCTTAGCACAGTTAGCCAGTCTGCCTATCACTCAGACATTACTGGCTAAGCAGCTTGCTACTTAAGCGAATCTTTGCTACAGAAAGGCGTCAACCACCCAGCTAACGTTACCTATGTGTTACTCTAAACAATAGATAATTTACCGCTACTTTGTTAGCTACTTTAGAGTTAACAACCTCTATTCAAGATGTAACCAACCACCTAGCTAGCTAGCTAACGTTTCATACCCAGCTATGTCACTTCATGAGTTTTTACTGCACAACTTGCTAGCTGGATATTACTTACCTTCCCAAAATTGCACACAATAATAAACTGTGTAGACCTAAATAAGCAACATACCTGTTTTACGTTATTTTCATTGCTTTATTATGCGGAGTCTCCCCATACAGGATGTAATTACTTAATCTGGTGAGTTTATCTTGTAGTTGTAACTACAACAACCAACCGGCAACCAGATAACAGAGCATGCGCGTACTCCAAACCTTGAAGGGAGGTGACCTGAACGGCGCAACCAGTAGGAGCAAGCGTTGTACATATTGTTGCGCAGCAACGACGCTTATTAAAAATCGGTGAGCGGCGGTCCTCAGGAGGCTGATGGGCTTAAATGATTGGTAGAATACGTAAAATAAGGCGGCCGTTATATCACGCTACTGACAGAATGACCTGATGGGGCCAGCGTGCACGCTTTGTAATTGGTCAAATTTATGTCAATCACAAATGTAGCGCTTGAATGACAGTAGCTTCGTCCATTATGATTGGATCATTTTTGACAGTTTGTGAAGACAGCCAAATGAATTCAGGCGACTGGTCGTTTCAATTCTGTGATATGTTTTGGACAATTCAGGTAAGCTATCTTGGAAAGGTGTACCTGAAATATTTTATGCTTTATTATATTTATAACTCCTAAATGTAAACGCTGGCTGCAGTTTAAGAGGGCGTACTGTACAGAGCGAGCTAGCCCTGTAGATAGAGAGAGAGAGACTGTCGTTGGCATTGGAGCTACCTCGCTACCTAACTTACCTGCTTGGCTAGCTAAGCTCCAAGCTAGCTGAATGCTAATAATATTAGCTGGCTGCCCATTAATTAGCTTAGCTAGCTGGCTGTCTTTTCAATTATGCAAGGCTGTCTTTATGAAAGCAATTAGCTAGTTACCTGGAGCAGCGCTATCTGCAATGCAGAAAGTTGCTAGGTTGCTAGCTCGTCTACCTAGCTAACTTCGATGTGTCATAACGTGGGTTGGCTAGCGAGCTAGACTAGCAAAAATATTCTGTTCAGATATGAAGATGTGAAAACAGATGATCGAGTCTTGCTGGAGAAGTTGAATGTAGAAAATGAACGAGACGTCATTTTCTTGTAGCTCAAAAGCTAGCCAGCAGTTAGTTTTATATTTATGCCTACAGAAATGAAACGTAATGTTATAGATACAGTAGTTGGCGTCAATAAATGGTTTTCTTTTGCTCGTCACCTCCGGATTTAAATGAAACCAGTTAACCACCAAATACTTACCGTTGCATATTTTATTATCAGTGTTTATATGGATTATTTCTTCTATTAGTCTGTGCACTCTGACAACTTAACACACATGTAATTTCATGTGCTGCCCCCCAGGGTTTATGACTTTGTGATTTCCAAAGAGAGTGAGAATGAGCCGGTTTCTCAACGTGCTGCGGAGTTGGCTGGTGATGGTGTCAGTCATCGCCATGGGAAACACGGTACAGAGCTTCCGGGATCACAGCTTCCTCTCGGAGAAACTGTACACTGGCACCCCAGAGTTCGGTGAGTAACTTTGTCATGGCAGCGCCCTGGATGGAAATGGCCAGTCCTGCAAACCACGGCTGTCATCGGTTTAATTATGGGGATGTGATCAATTGATTTTAAGTAAATCGAATGTCGGTCCAACTGCCTTATCAAATATGTCTTGACAAATTTCTGTTTCATACAAAGCCTCAAATACCTGGTGCCACTTACAGTGAGGTCCCTCTATGAACTGAAGTCATGCTCAGGTTAGTCTGAGAGAAACTACCAAGAAAATACCACTACTGACCAGACTTGGAAGTAAGATTTAAACATCCAAAAAGTCATAGCCTGTAAAGGGCAGGATCTGTCCTCACAGTATGTTCAACACAACTGCATGGTAACATGGGTAACTTCCAATAGTTTTCCCAGCCAACTGGGAGCATATGTGTGCGTGGGCCAGCGAGTAAGCAGAAGCAGCAGCAGCTCACTGCAGGAAATGAGCAAACATTAATCCAAGGGAGCACCTTCCCGCAAAAGCACTAGCACATCGCCCAGAGTTGAGCTCCCTCCACTCTTACATGCCCAAGTGCCGTAAATCACTGTCTTGGAGCATTGGAGCCAAGATTCCTAAAGAGGCGAAAGGGTAGGGAGAGCAGCGGGGACAGGGGCTGGGTGGCTCCCTCAGTCTCGGGCACTCAACGCGATGATGAAGCAATGCGGACACACCCTGCCTGGACCACAGCGTGGGCCGTAATGAAGACCAGATTCTGAGAAGCGAGAATCGGGAGCAGGCCGTCTCGGCCGCGAACGGGGGCAGGAGCTAATTGCTTACGGGAAAACAAAACCAAAATTAAGGGAACAAATAAAATAATGGGCTCCAGAGGGAAATCCTGACGGAGAGCAAATTGGTGGCGCGCCACCCTTTCTTTAATCACGCCTGGGCAACGCTGGGCATTTGGACACCGGGCATTCGGAGAAGCAGCATCATGCTCTCCGAGGAGTGGTTCCCCAAGGGCTGCCACTGTGGCTTCATAAGAGGCATCAGGGCGTCACTACAGAAGAGCTTCAACAGCTGGGCGTGCTCGTCCTTTAAGCACAACACCCCAAATATCTATGTTCATTCTACAGTTTTTTCGGACATTGCAGGAGATGGTATTCGTAGAAATAACCCAATGATATGAAGGTAATAGACTGGAGTAATGGACTGGAGGCTAAGATTTTTGAGTTAAAGATGATGTCTGAGCTCCTTACCTTGATAAAGCTCTATCATGTCATGTGAAAGCTCTATTCAATATTATTCTCTACTGAAGAAGGCCATCCCGTTCCAGGCACCAAATGTAATATTAGTCCAAAATGGCAACAGTAAAACTTTAAGGCTCATAAAGTGAGTTCATGAAATAGTCATTGTGTCTATGCAAGACCATTGCTCACTCCAATTGTCACAGTAGTTGTCTCGACGCAGCTGTGCCACATAAGTTCTGACACATTTGTCTATTTTGTTGCAGTAAACGGCCTTCAAGCTCGAACCTTCGGAATCTGGACCTTGCTGTCGTCTATCATTCGCTGCGCATGTGCCATTGACATACAGAACAAAACGTAAGGCGCCAGCCCCGTCCCGCACTGCCATTGGGGTGATTCATGTTTTCTGCTCGGATTCCGGTAAGTGCGTTGGCAGAGCGAGTGTTTACTCAGGGACCGCTCTTCTTGTGTGTCCTTGCAGGCTCTATCATATCACATTGTGGACGTTTGTTCTGGCACTGGGACACTTCCTCTCTGAGGCCTTCATTTACAAAACGGCACCGCTGACAATTGGTGTTATGGCACCTCTCATTGTAGCAAGTGAGTATTACATTCGACCACCCTTTAAAGCACGCTCGAATAGCCACAGGACAGCCAAACTGGCTTTTTACTGGAAAATGAACCTTTGTTACTGTATCTTTTTTTTTTTTAACAACAGTACTTGCAACTGCCTCAGCAGTACCAGGGAGACTATGAACCTAGCCAAGCAGTACTCATAATTCAGGATTGTTTTTAGCTCAGCCCATTGGAGTATATTTTCTCTTGGAAGTTGAACTTGATGTGGTTCTCATTCAGCCACTGATTCGGCAGGCCACTCTGACCTCCCCGTCCCTACAGGTGTCTCCATCTTGGGCATGCTGATTGGGTTCCAGTGCATCGCCGAACCGCAGGAAGTCATGGGAGCACGGCAGAAGAAACGGAACTGACAGCTTCCTGTCCCGCATTGCACCACGTTTGCCCCCACCTTTCAGCCCCCAGAGCCTCAAGTGCAGACATTTTTACGGAATTTTTAAAAACCACTGCTGACTCTTCTGAGGGGGGGGATCAGAACCTTGGCTTCCTTTTTACAGTCTGAATGTTTAATACTTTGATCTTGCACTGTTATTCAATGTTCCCAACTGGGCATGCTCTGACACTTCCCTCCGTTTAGTGTTCCAGAATACTGACCAATGGACTCTTCCCCAACCGTGGATATGTCTGTCTGTTTTTTTTTTTTTTTTTGGTTAACGATTAGGCCGGGTAGGGAAATGTTTTTCGCGGCACGCAAACATGAATGCGTGTTCAGGTAGAGCCATCAGCAAACCACTGCAGCGTGGATGCTGAGCATGCTCAGGACTGTTTGATAGACAGCAGATCAGTGGTAGGCTCAGTCAATCAGTGCCTGACACAAACCTGGCTCAAGAAATGGTCAGGCATGGTTAGAGGTGGTTGAACCATGAAAGTGCATGTCCCCAGTGTCAAATGTCCAAACTACTGTGTCATGCCCTGATCTTGAGTGTCAGTTTTCTCGGCCGTGCCAGGACCAAACCACACACAAGGTGTCAAGTCGTGCTGATTTTGTAAAAGGTGAAGAAAAAGCCAAGTCAAATAAAATGTGGAACTGATTCTAAATTTTGGATGTAATTTTAAGCCTGGATGGAGTACAGAACAGGAGGGAATACATCTGAGGGATTGCCCATGCTGAAATACAGTATTAGAGTATTAGAGAATCAAACATTTTGCTTGGAAAAATGATGTTTATTTCAGTTAAGTAGGACTTACATAGTTCACACCTGTAAACAATGTATGAACTTGATTTAACAGTTTTACAAAACTATAATTATTCTTCGATATTAAGTAGTGCTAGGCACTATTAATGAGTGCATGCTTTGCAGACCACTTTTAGTTGTATAGAAAATGATCCTATAAAAAGTATTATATGATTAGCAATATAATACTAGACAATGGTACATGTAAGATTACACAACAATTATAAAAATCACTGAACCGCTTCAGAACACAAAACATCCATAAAAATTATCAGGTAAAATAATTTACTTTAGAGTGAACAATTATTTTCACATTACACCAAAAGTGTTTGTCATCAGTAACAAGTATAGAGAGAATTGTACGTGTACAAATGCTAAAATATATACTTTTGCTGAATCCATACCAGAACCAGAAACAAACTAAAGTAGAACTGAAATGAAGCCAAATTCAACCTCCCCTCTGTACAAACCAAGTTGTACAAGTACATCTTATATTTCAATGGTAGTTCACAAGCAGCTGATAGCTTATCACAAATAATTATGGTGCCTTGGTCTCTGGTTGACATTAACCAAGTCTTGGTGGAAAAAGATACAGAGGGTTCACTCAGAACTCCTAGTGGTACCCCTGTATGTCAAATGGCACCAAATGTAAGTGACTTGCCATGACCCTCTTGGTTTTCCCTGTGCCAATGATATTGTGTTCACATTCAGTAACTAACACTTAAAGGCTCAGGCCAGATAGCACAAAGACTTACTACTGGAGCAAAATACCACAGTACTCCAATATTGACTTGTTTGAGAATGTAGTAAAAAGCACAATTTATCTATTTATCCTATATGGTAGATGAGAACCAAAAGTCCATTTTTAACCACACCCGAGCCTCGTTTAACAACTTCTTTGGACTGGACTGTTATCTGTGATTATACCACCACAGAGTGAAAGTGTTACACCACTGTCTACACTCTAATTTCATCAAAACGCAGCAGGAAATTCTCTCAGTAATCAAGACATTTACATTAACTTTGTGTTGGTATAAAAGAAAAAACACTAAAAAAATGCAAGCGCATTTTTAACACTTCTCATTTAACGATGCATAATGAATCAACTGCCATTATTGCCCAATACTGACGGTCAGTGTTCATGGTGGTGGGATTTACCATAACACGTGAAATCCATTAACCAAGAACACCTGCAAGGACAAGAGCTATTATCATCATTCCAAAGCCTTTTTTTTTTTAAATGGGGGGAGACATGTAAAACACTGTAGCCACAATAGGCTGCCCTCGGTGGGGGGGGGTGTGCTTGAGGTGAGGTCAGGTGCCTGGCCCGACGCAGGTGGACAGGCTCCGGAGTCGGCCCTCCATACTGCACAGCCACTCTGTCCCTCCTGCCCGCCCTCGCAGCACCGGGGGCCAGTCTTCTCCCTGACAACAGCGTAGCATTCAAGCACTGTATATACAAACTGCTCTTCCAGATCCTGATTTCTTGTGCTTAAAACTCCCAATCCTCCACACCGTGAAAGGGAAGCACCTGGTCTTTGGAGAGAGGCGTCTGCGTGCCTGAGCGTGCGCGTGTGGGTGGGCGTGTGTGTACGCGTGTGCGTGATTATGTTCATGTGTCTGTCCGCAAGGTTACTAGTTGTGCGAACGTGGGTCGGTGTAGAGTGGGGTGTGCGTGGATGTCTGGACACACATGGCTTTCTGCGAATAAAGCTGCAATTTGACCGGCTTGCCGTAGCCGTATGTTAGCCATACCAGAGCCGAGACAGGCGTCAGCGTAGCAATTTGCTGGCCACAGCATGCTGGCCAGCCACAGATAGATTTTGGACTGGGCTCGAGACAAGTAGGTCAAGCTGAAGTAGTTTCTGCCTAAAAGGTTCAGATGTAGATGTTCCAGGGTCAGCAGCACTCAAGCAGTGTGTGAGGCTCAGTTAGCTGATTTGCAGGGCACCGTTCAGGGCCACACCAGAGCAGCACACACACAGCTATGGAGGTCAGTGGGAAGTGAGTCTAAGTAACCTGCGTCTGTCTGTACGAGGGAAGGGGTGACCGTGCGTCTGCACATCCATCCTGCAGACCGTCTCCCCTTAAAGCTTGGCCTCGTTCAGTATCGCGGACGAGGTGACGCCGTCCTCCAGGTGATCCGCCAGTTTCTGTCAATCAGAGGACACACGATTAAAATCACTGCGGGGTCCGCTTCTCCTCGCACACAAATCTCTGAACGGCGCAAGGCCAACTGATGTGGTTAATACAACTTCTGAGCTAATGACAAAAAGCTGAAACATGCTCTCCATAATCCTTCAACATCTGCATTCAGGGAAAGGGCCAGCAATATTTCTCACTTTTAACCCACAAAGTGAACACACATTCCCATCTAGCCTATTATCTTGGACAAGAGAATCTCAAAATGAATCACTCTGGATATATTAGAAACGCAGCCACACCAGTAGATGATATGTTAAAAGCAAAGAGAAGTAAATCTCCAAAACACCCACTATAATTTATGGTGAACGTGCTTTAGAGCTTGGCTCAGCAGTGACTCATCACATCTGCAGGTTTTGAGTTACAATACAGTGATCAAGAGCCCACTGAATAACACCACCCCCCAAAAAACACACACACACACAAAATAAAAGAACAATGAACACAGTACTCCTTTACAGCAAGCAAAAAACTGAACATACACCCTGTTTAACTGAAGGCATAATTAAACACCACTCATAAACAGCACTTCCTGCAGAGGTATACATGACAGTAGAATAATATGCATTGTATTCATGCAACATTGGCATAATTGAAACTTCAACAGCCCTGGAGTATGCAATGTTCATTAAGCATCAGACTCCCACCTTTGCAGTTCAGAGGTCCTCAGCATTTGGAGACGACAGGTCACAGCTCCCCTCTCCTAAGCCCAACCCCTGCTGAAGGATCATCCCCACCTCCTGTCTCCAGTTTTGCTTTTGTAGTATTACAGTTATACTGATAAGAAACCCTGGGCAGGGGGTGCGGATGACTTGTCTCGCACTGGCTTTGAGGACACAAGCAACCATCCCCCCTCACGTGAGCCCTCCCCCGGGTCCAGACTTTCTCATAAGCTTCGTCCAGACCTTCTATCAGCCTGGTCTTCAGCAATCCCAGTAATCCGCTTTGGCCTAACTCCCCCCAGCCACTCAGTTTGATGGAGGGTCACTGACATTAACCCTCTTTCTACTCTAATAAGCAGGCCAGTGCAAGGCCATTTCCTCAGCACTGACTATGGACAGGAAGGTCCGTAGAAAAAAGACAAAAAAAGCTTACTCCATACTACATGGGGAAAGAAACCTGGAGCTCAAGAGATTGTGAAGTAAAACTGGTGTATTCTGAGACTCAGAAGTAACCTGTGGACCAACATGTGCTTCAGCTTGCTGGGTACAACAAATTATGATGAAAGTATTACCAATGTAACAAAGGAGTATATATAAATGGTATAATGTTACTGCCATTGCACATTTGTGGCACAAAGTTTGTCCATTATCCCTAAATGTTAATCCTTAATACACTGATGGGTGGAAACAGCAAAATGGTTCTCAGGGAATACTGATTAATGACTTAGGGCTACATTTAAGTATTTGGTTATTTGTCTTATTTTATTAGGTGCCAACAGACTAAAATTGGTACGATGCTTTTCATTCAATCTGATTGCTAATGATGGTAGCAAAACCAAAAATTCATCACATGTTGACCACAAAATAAACCAAAACATTTTCCATCCTCTTCATACTCCAGCCAACACCCAATGACCACACAGCATTTCTGCAATATCACAGCGACCTCAAAAGAACATAGCAGCTGGAACACCACATCAAGTGGCTCTGTAACAACCGTGATTCGAATGGTCTGTGGTTGTGTCCTTTCGAGATATAAACCCACACAGAGGCGAGTGTGGCTTTCGCGGGTCCCCCTACCTTTGTGCGTCTGTTTGGGGTTTAGTGGGGGTTGGGGTTAGTAGTCAGGACTGCTGCTGTAGGGGGTTGTTTGGGCTGTGGCCCCATAGTCCTGCACTGGTGACTGGGGGCCCCCGGCCTGAAACAACAGCTTGGGGTCACACACACAAGAGGCCCACACCCTCCTAGCCCCCACCCTGCCCTCCTCCCCTTCTCCCTCCTCCACACCCTCCTCCTCCTCCTCCTGCGCCTCCAGCAACACTGCCCACCAGCACTCCAATCCTCCACCTGCGCCTGGCGCTCCAGCGGACAATCGCTCACCGGCTGAGTCACCCGCTAGGCTGTGTCACAATTCTGGAGTGCATTTGCTGTGGGAAGCGTGCCAAAACCAACAGCAATGCACATTTTGTTTCAGCAATTATTGCCGGGCAAAACTCCCAAACCTTTGAGTTTGTGGACTGCCGTGTGAGCGAAAAACATAAGTCCCCTTTTTTTTTTTTTTTTTTTAAATGATGTCTGAGAGTAAAGAGGACGCTGGAATTTCTCGTCCTTTCCTCTGTGCTCAGTCGGCATATCTTGGCACTGTTGCTGGAGGCACGCGCAGGAAAATCACCAGCCTGGGTTTGGATGACAGGGATGGCCCTACGCCAGCCCCCTGCGTTAGTGTGAACGTTACTGTGAGTATGAGAGTGCCCCAAGACCGCTGAGCCGAGCCAAGAGCGGAAAATCATAGTAGGGAAAAAGTGATTGCCAGAAAAGATACAAGCATCAGCCGCTATACGTTTGCTTCATTTGAGTCAATCTGTAAACAATTTAGAGCTGACATAAGTCAGCTAAAGCAATTGCTGGGGGTTGCTTCATTTCGCTGATTGTTGCTGACATTTTCATACTGTAACCTGCCTCCCAATCCAGTTCCCTGTGTTAATTGACTTAACTTAATCATGACTATCCTGCTGCCTACCAATTTCAGCATTGGGTAGCCCTGGGCACTTATGAGGGTGGGTCTATGGCTTTCAGAATAGATAATGAGTCCAGAATGGCTCAACCCCCGCAGGGGGGTATATTGCCAAGCCATCAAGCACTCAATAATGATATCTAACTATACACTGTACTGGAATGGTGCTTAATTTTTTAAAACTCCGCTTAAATTTTTTAAAAATCCATGAATATCGGTCCTCGGGTTGGAAGGCATGTTACTGTTCAAGCATTTGTCTTGTGTTTGAATTACGCTTCTTTTTCTTTATAATACATCTACCGATTCCCTCCTTAATGACCCTTTACAAATGCATTCTGCACTCCAAAGCTCATTTTAATTGCCAGCAAATTAACTGTGAATCAATTATAACACCAACTCTTAATTTTATTCCAATCAAGCATTTTAGATTTTGCTTGATAATTAATTTGTTATTGTAATTAAAGTCATGTACTGTAAGTCACCTTGGATAATGGCATCTTCTAAACTGCTTATTAAATAATAACTCATTATTTATGGCATATGGTGGGCATGCATGGTGGTATTAATTGTCCCGATATAATTCATGTGGGCGTGTAGTGTTCCTCTTTTGGAAAGAGAACTGCCTAAGTGCTGCTTTTTCTGAAAGCCATGACTGCTAAGGATCTCTGTGTCTGGGTTATCATCTCTGTGTGGGCACCCTAAGGTCCAACAACAAAGTCAAAATCTACTTACTGGACTGAGTAAACTAGAACTACAGAACTGTAACACTACAACAATAACAACAGAATACCTCTAGAACTTCACTGAAAACGTCCAACCCTCCCTTGTTTTTCAACGCTCCGGTCATTTCTGTGTTGCCCCACACCAGTGGCAGAAGCCGTTTGAGCCGTGGAGCGGACATGCAAACGGAAGCGTGACCGTGACAACGAGCCAGCACTTACGGGCGGGCATATGCCACAGGGCGGCGACAGCGTTTTCGGCGCACCAGGGGGCCCGCCGGACACCGGTCAACCTTCTCGCACAGAGGTGACCCCTTGTGTTTAAGAGCATGCCTGCAGGCAAGAATGAGAGGACCGCTGGAAAGCATGCAGCCAGCAACACACACCCTGACCCCCAGAAACACACACACTCCCCCTCCCACACACGCACACACCCTCAACTGCGATAGACCCACAGGTGCTCCGGTGCCTCCCGACACGGGTCGCCCCAACAGCACAGCACAAACAGGGCTGAGCACACTTACTTCATCTGCAACCTGCTGGTTTGCCCTCTGCCTCCGTAGGTCAGACCTGATTAAAGCTGCGGGACAGGAAAGCACAGAGGTGGCTGGGTTATCAGGTGAGGAGAGCACAGGAAAGGCCATTGATTCCCCCTTCTAAATGCCTATCTCCAGCTAGAAAGCTCATCAAAAGTCCAAATACAATGTAGTTATACAAAAAAACATCATAATGCATTCAGGTACTCCTTTTTTGCTATGAAACTAAAATCATGCTAACCATCAGCCACTAGGGGGCAACATTGCACTGAAGTTCAAGTCAGAGAGTTGCGCAGTAACTGGGGAAGGGTGCATCCAACTGTGTTTCACTGTGCCACTGGGAGTGATGTGATGACACACCATAAACAGCCAATGAACCTCATAAATGAGCTTCATTATGTAACAGGCTTATGCGCATGAGTCTGATGTTCAGTTCACTGTGAAGGACAGCCCCCCACACGCATGTGGTGCGGTTTGCGTTCAGGGACGCTGGGAGCTCTACCTGTCATGATGGTCCCAATGAAGAGGAAGACGCAGAGGAAGATGTTCCCCGCCAGAGTGCCGAGGTGGTCGATGATCTTTCCCTGGCAGATGGTGAATATGATCCCAAATACCTGGGGGAGGGGGAGTGGACACGGGCGGTGAGCAGGACAGGCACATACGCACGCACACAAGAGTGGCAGTGAGTCCCCCTCTGACGTCACAGCTCTATAGGAGCATAACTCTCCTCCACACACACCCCTTCCCCCACCCCATCACCTGCACATAAACACATGCAATAGGGGACAGGTGAACCAGCCCCATACAGGACGCTAAACAGTGCTTCAATCCAATCTCTGGCCTATCAGGACTGACCTGTGCCGAACAGTTGAGCAGGCCCGAAGAGGTGCCCTCCGACTCGGGGTACGTCAGCTCCACCGCAAACTCAAAACCCAGTGGCAGGTATCCAGTCATGAAGAAGCTGTAGCCGCCACAAGGGGAGACAGTCCAAACCCAGAGGAAGAACAGTAAGGGGTTAAGAAAAACATCAGGAGACTCAAGTCTGATCACCACTTTCACTGAGCAAGCTGTGCATCCTAATAACATCTTACGGAAAGCAGCTTAATGATTTAACAAAATTACTAATTATACCCGCTGCAAACAGATCATGAGGATATTCCACATGGACTGAATGTTTTGAACCATGTTCCGTTCAGTGGAAGTGAAGCATCTTTTTAACATTTCATGTGCTCTAAGGATAAAGTATCCAGTGAACTCTCAGATATTCATAAGATTGTTTTTTGTGTTTGGAAAATATTAATAAAAATTGTATGCACAAAAATGTGTTTTGTGAAAATTTATTATCTGCAAGTATTCTGATGTTTTAGATCTTCATGTTCCATTCAACCAATCAGGATAAGGGAGATGCTTGGAGGAAAGGTGGCGGCGTTTCAGACAATGTCCCGAAAAATCAGACGCATTCAGAGTCAGAAGCAGACATAAAATTGCTATGGGGTGGCAGCAGATGAATAAAAACTGTCCCATTTTTCTCCCTCTGTCACAGACAGCTGTTTCCTGCAGTATATGGGGGGGAGACAGACTCATTTTTGCCCATGAATGACAAGCTGTAGTGCCGTGAGACAGGCAGGATGGTGGCCCCCAGGGGCCTCAGACATGCCTTATGCTGTTCAGTTTATGATGTTATCACCGTACTGGAGGAAGGACAAGGGGCAGGCCCAGCTGTTCACACACATCTCCCTCTCAGATGAGTACAGTGACTGAGTGTTGGGTTACTGACAAATTAGAAGTCACTCAAAATGTTGGCTTTCTTTCAAATGTCACTTAACCATTTAACCACATCTAAACAGTGATATATAAGACCTGGTTAAATTGCTCTGACACGCTTGCTGAATAAAGTTTTATAGTGGAAATGTATGTCGAATGATGTAAGGTTTAGGAATATCTGTCTCCAGGCTGCACTGAGCAATCTAGTTGCCCTTGCTTCAGTAAACCCATCTCCTAGACTTCTCCACCCGCCACACATTCTCACAAAGTTTCACTGACAGTAATACATCAGAAGTGCAGACAGTTTCTTACCCAAGTGCCCCGGCGGTGATGAAGACCACCCACAGGCGACCCAGATTGAGGGTGAAGGCGTAGACCAGCATCCCCACGAAGGACAGGAGGTAGACAGCCAGCGTGGTCTGCCTGCAAGGAGTTACACCTGTTATCAACTCCAGGTCCACCTGCAGTGCATCGTGGGTGAGCTCTCAATCAAAGCAGAGGAAAGTGCACAGCCGCTACGGCACCCTGGTGAGATTCATCTAACCCAGGAAACCCAGGAAAGGAGTGTGAGTATTACAGTCAGAGGAAGCTTTATTTTTAGCATTGAATTGTTTTATTTTACACAAGGGGGTGACAATGTCCTTCAGAAGAATCTTAGTTTAATAGTTCCCATCAATAAAGAAGGAGAGATGGAAATCAATTGATAAAGGGCAGGCAGACTCTGTTGCATTTTTAAGGGATCTTAATTTAAGGGAAGTTCCATCTGTCGTTTAAGAAACATTTTATTTGACCAGTTTTACAGGCACACAGGTGTGTGAAGACTAACATCCGAGGTGGTCATATCAAAAACGGCTGTGACTGCCTCTGGGTTTAGCATATACAGGAACACAGAGAGAGATCCACGGCAGCCAGGAAACATGATATTGAGATCACATAGGTTACAATTCTAGCCAACTTGCATCCAAAGGGGGCAAATGCAGAGGAATGAAAAAGTGAATTATTTGCTTTTTATGTTGTTTACATATGAAAGCATAAGGAATGACAGGGAAAGGCAGTGTGAGGTGAGGACTGGATTTAAAAACGGCATCATAGATGTTCTTCTTTTCTTTGACAGCAAGGATGCCTACAGTGCCTTCATCTCCAGCATTTCAAACGAAAGGCAAAATCCAAACAGACGGTCCAATCTGCAGTGAGTGGCTCTCGTCAATGTGAGTTGAAAGGAGCGACCCGGAGTGATGCCCAGGGAGGTGCCTGAGTAAAATGGCCAGGCCAGTGGGCAGGAGGGAGTGAGGACGCCAGGGTGTGACAGTGATTATAATCGCTGAGATGATGGCCCCTTCCCCTGCTGTAGTGTGGGCTGTTCCACTCTGCTCACGCCCTCCCAAATCCAGCGAGGAAAACAAGATTCCAGGAGCCCGCTTTCATAACCCCAGCCCGTTTTAAACCAACAAGCTTCCACTGCCATGCATCCCTGGACAACCACGCGTTAAGACCGCTCTGTCCCACAGTTGTAGCTATTAAAGGAGCTTTTACTATGCCACCACAGTTAGGCATGAACCCAGAGCATTTTTCACGGGCAGTTACCCACAATGCACTGTAATGAGAAAGTTCCAGTAAAAAAGCTCCCAGAGCCCAAAAGGCCTGTTTGCTCAGACTGACAGAAATGTCAGCAAATGTGTGCCACCTATTCATTTCAACACCATAAGGACATACCTTCGTGCATTAATGATTGTTTTGCTGTGCTTTTCCATGACCTGAATTTCACTCCTTTCATGGCAGTTTGTGCAGGTTTACAGATGTCCCAGCTGAACAGTTTGTGCAGGTACATAGGTGTCTGAGCGGAACAGTTTGTGCAGGTACATAGGTGTCTGAGCGGAACAGTTTGTGCAGGCACACAGGTGTCTGAGCTGAACAATTTGTGCAGGTATACAGGTGTTTGAACTGACATTTGGGTAGGAATTTGATGCCCGTGGTGAGAAACAAATAGGCACTTGGTTAAACAGAAACTTAAACAAGAAGTGAGCAGTTGCTTTGCTGAACTTGTAACCTCCAGTGTTAAGAGATCATTACTGCCAACAGGAAAGGCAGCATCAAAGTCAGTGAGTGAGTAAGCAAGGTAATGAGTGAGTGAGGCACTTGATCAGCTCTAGAGCTGACTCTTCCACTCAAAGTGACAGGAGTCCTGTCATTAGGATGCTGGGAAATTCGCCCCGCAGAGACGCCAGTCTCACATTGACCGCAGCCAAATCTAACAGGCTCTAATCCGCCACTCAGCCTGGGCCCGCCACCCCAGGACCTTTTCACGCTCCACTTCTGGAGGGTTTAGCTGACGGGACGGGCGGATAAAAGCTGTCAGTTCCTATCTGGCGGAAGAGGCAACCTTGGGCCTGGCACCCCGCTCCTTGGGAACCTCAGAGGTGGCCGCTCCCACAGAAGCCCTAATCCGTCCGGATGCCTCGCTTTGGCCAGCAGAGGGCAGTTCAGTGCGTTGGCATGGAGATGGAATAGAACACATACATGGATCCAGGGACGCCTGGGGATGTCTTTGCCCCATCACTGGCTCCCTGCACGCGTACCCTCAAATAAGATGCTAATCAGCATACTGTGCCAAAGCAGGGTCATCAAACACACGCTCATCAAAAAAACAAGGCCAGTGAGTTAAAATGTTAATGCAGCCTAGAGGAATACCATGACCTGGGTCAGCGTTATTCACTTTACAGTAACCCTACCATGTCTACAGTATGTGTGTGCTGTGCATATTCAAGTGGTCAGAGTTGAAGAGCTGGAGGCCTTAGCCCTCTCACTGACCCCATTCCACTTGCCCCTCTGCCGGCATGCAAAGCAGAAAGAATGGAGATCAGAGTAAAATGGGTCAAAATTAGCAACAAAAGGCACAGCCATTTATAAACACTGTATGTGCTTTGTCTCCTGCATGCCGGTTGCAGTCCGTATCATGACGTTTATGCTCTGCTTTAATAATCTTTACATTTCACAAGGTCCTCGTCAAACATCTGTGGTTCTGTGGAAATGATTATTTTCCCCATAGAGGGCGCCAGTGAACCCTACAATCTAAATCTGGAGATTGATTCGAGCCCCCCCTCCTCTTTGCGGTTTGCTGAGCTTTGGTAAGTTTCATAACCCTCAAATCCTTGTAACCTCAGACTGAATGACAGAGTGCCAGCCCCTTCTTCCCACTATACTGCGAACAGGAATGTGAGCTTTTTTGTGAATGGGTCTAGCCAGGACTACACTTACTTGTAGGTTTTGGTCTTGTCCAGCCAGATGCCACAGATGAGGGAACCCACCATGCCGGCGATGACAATCGTGAGACCGATCCTCCCAGCATTCACCTCTTCACCCTGTGAAGGAGGCACAATGGAGCTTAGCTTTAGAGCAGTGCAGTCAAACCAAGATGGACATGCAAGGTTAGCACACAGGACAATGTGTTAAGATACTAATTCTAACAAACAGCCCGAAATAGTCTTTACAAGTCACTGTTTTCAAAGTCAAACCTTTGTCATTCATTACAGGATTAATTAGAGGATCCCAAATGCATGAGAGACGTGAGACATGACCTCTCAGCATTTGTGCTGGAGCACAGAGACTCATCTTTGACAAACAGGCTAATCAATGAGAAACAGATGTGCTTTTGTCTGTATTTTTGAGAGAAATTGGGAATCCTTCAGATAAGTGTTTATCAGCCCGAGGGACACACCCTGCCTACATCCTGTGCAGCTCACTGATAAAGCACACCGCTGGGGGTGAGAGATGTCCTCACATCCATTCTCCAGTGAAGACACAGACACACAGACTACCCAAGAGCCCTTGCAAGCGTTACACATACGGACACGTAGGAGAACAGACCATAGGACCAGGACAGCCTGACACAAACCACAGAGTCCTGTGAGAAAACTCAGGCTATTCCACCAGTGCTGAGGGTATCGTTTCGGGGTGTCATTCTGGGAGCAGGGGGAGAGGAGGCAGGACTTACAGGGTAGTGCTCAATGATCATCCGGTTCAGCAGCGTGGAGACGGCGTAGAAGCAGCCCACGTTCAGCCCTGCGAGGGAGACAAGGGGGGACACGTCAGTGTGGCACAGGGGAGGCCAAGCGGGGCCCCGGGGCCCCGGGTCCTGCACCAGCTGGCCGGCACACGGCCTGCCGCGAGGGCCCACAGCAAACGCACAGGGCCAGATGGGGCCCCGAGTCTACTCAGCTCTGCCCAAAGTAGGCCAGCAGAGAAACGCACACACACCACCCCCAACCGCCAGACAGTTTAGGCCAGTCAGTTATTTTGTGTTGTGTTTTTTAAATAATGTGCGCTGTAGAGAACACAGCGTTCAACCACGGGATGTTCAACACAGCAGGTCAGAGGTGGAGGTGTGGTAAAGGATATTATGACATTTAATCTGCCCCGAACCGTCTTCAGTGTCACCTGACCAGTCCAAAGGCTCAATATGAAAATCGCGCTCATCAAGTTTTAAAAACACACAGATGATGGTGGGGGGTTAATGATAAACAGGAAAACTAGTGAGTCACAAACTGTACCGAAAAGTTTGCAAAACGCCACTGTGAGAGACCTTTAGATCTCTACATGTATACGTGGATTGGAGGTCAAGCCAGGCACACCTTTCCATGGGCTGATAAGTACACATTACTATTGATTTCTCAATACCAGACTCCTCCTTGTGTTACTGTGTGTGTAATGTTCATGTTGACATTACAGGCAGGCAGTTCAGATGATAAACTCAGGAAGGAGCTCACTTTGAACAGTGGCTGTAAAAGTCACAGACGCTGCTAAAACCCCAGATGCCTCAAAGTACTCAGCCACCCTCTAATTGAAAATAACTGTGAGCACTCCGTCATGACGCACAATCAAGGTCGACTGCAAGCCATGACGGTACAGCTGCTCCAGGAAATGTTTTTTTTTTTTTCTTACAAATGAGGGGAGAATGTGTTTGTAGAGTGATCCAAGGGCACAAACTCCACACTGTAACCTTTTTTCTCCCAAGGCACACAGCTCCCGCCCCCCGAATACCAGAGTCCGCCTCCCGACACCCACCAGAGCCTGTTCAGCCCGAAGCACCGGGCGCTCTGCCTTTCCCATGCTCCCCTGGGGCGCGAGTTCATGTCTCTCTCGGCCGCACGGAACAGCAGACCAGGCAAAAAGGCCCAAAGTGATGATTTCTTGTTCCCTGACTGCTAAAGGTCCAGAACGCTCATGACCTTCCAGCGCGAAATGTCACGGCGAGAGGCCGGAGGAAGAGCGTCACTCCCCAGCTTTCCTTCTCCGCTCTGCGCTCCACTCTGCTGACTGTAAACAACCCGTGACTCTGCCTAATGGGACAGTGCTAGATTACAGGAGGGCTGCAGAACCACTTCCACAACTTCTACCTCTCCCAAAATACACATAAGCCTTCACACAGGCCTCTGCTCTGTCAGCTATGGGCAGTGTGTTGCAGATGCTTTCCTAAAGCCCCTGCTGACAACCTGGTGATGTGTCACTCATGGGATCCATTAAGAAGAACCAGCAGGCGTGCTCTGTGGCAGTCTCTTCTGCACATCTGAGTTAACCATTCACGTGCCAAGCAGTGAGGGAACGTGAATGAAGAACACACCCTAAATGCACAGCTACAACACAACTGTTCCCAGTACGAGCGCTGATCTCCCCTTGCCTAAGATAGTGCAGCACTCGTGCTTGGGACTGTATTACAATGCTCCATTATGTTCTGCTATGCAATGTTTTCATATCCTGGCAGGCTGGAGGAGACTGTGAACCCAAAGGCGGGGTGTTGCTCTGCATGCGCGAGAGGCCGTGGGCAGGGGGCTGTGACGGGGACGGGGACCCACCGTAGCTGATGATGAGGAGGATGAAGGGCCGGTTGCGCAGCAGCCTCAGGATGGAGGCAGTGTAGGAGTACTGCTCCGGAGGGATGCTCCGGGCCACAGCCTGCGCCTGGGAGGGGGGGATGTCCGGCTTCTCCTGGAAAACTGACACACACACACACACACACACACACACACACACACACACACACACACACACAGAGACATGCACGCACATACACACGCACACGTGCACACACACACACACACACACACACACACGCACACACAGATACACACACATGCACAGACACACAGACACACACACGCACACACACACACACACAGAGACATGCACGCACATACACACGCACACGTGCACACGCACACACACACACAGACACACACACACGCACACACAGATACACACACACGCACAGACACACAGACACACACACACGCACACACAGATACACACACACGCACAGACACACAGACACACACACACACACACACACACACACACACACACACACACACACACACACACACAGAGACATGCACGCATGCACGCACGCACATACACACGCACACACACACACAGATACGTACGCACACACAGATACACACACACACACACACACACACACACACACAGATACACACAGATACACACAGACATGCACGCATGCACACACACAGACACGCACAGACACACAGACAGACACACACACATACACACACACACGCACACAGAGACATGCATGCATGCACGCACATACACACGCACACGTGCACACACACACACGCAACACAATATGTGATCGGAGATAATTCTGATGAGCAATTCACTAATACAGATCATATATATATAAGATACAGTGACAGTGATAAGATACAGTGATAAGGTTACATCGAAGTGTCAACAAAACAAGTTTTTTGACACTTCAATGTGTCAACGAAGCAAATCCTGAATCCTGTTTGTTTTAATTTTTCACATCCTTCGCAGGTAATCAACTCCCTGCACAACTTCCACGGAACTGGAGACTGGAGTCGCGTGCTTGTTAAAAACCAGACCTGCGGGGCTCGCTCTTCTGGGGGTGAGGCGAAACGCTGCAGGTAGGCATGAGATGCAACGGGGAATGGGCCAGGAAAGCTGACACGCCCACAGACAAACACTCTTCCAGGAAACCGTTGTTATCAAGACAGACAGCCATCAAGCCAGCCCCATGTCACAGACGTTATCAGGCCTTCCCACTGTTGCTCCCTGCTACAGTTATCCTTTCGCTGCTGCTTGCTGTGATCCCACCTTCGCCTTTCCTCTGCACATTTACACCCACCCACACACCCCTCTTTGACCCATATATGGCATCAACATCTGCAGCTACACAGCTACCGTAAACGGCTAGCACAAACGCCTAACGTTTACGTTGAACGTTGTACACCCGCACAGAAGCAGCTTTGAGTGAATGCTGTTTGTAAGAATGCTGCACTGGATATTAAGAGGGCACAGTCCCTGCACCATGCCAGTAACAGTCTGAGCAGAGCTGGATCTGAAGTAATGCACCATGTCAGTGCCATGAAGCAGTCAGTGCCTAACTGTGATTCTGCTTTGCGCAACAGTGATGAGACCAAAAAATTTGGGGAACACAACCGTGTTACTAACTGCAGCTCAGATCCTGCACAACTGATATAAAAGGAATTCTGATGTAAGAGGAAATCCAGAGTTTCTCTCTCTAAGCGAAAGCCATGCAGGAAGGTCTGAGCAGCAGTCGGTATAAAGCACCCAACGGGTCATTCACCTTCTGTTCCATCCTTCCTGTAACTGTGAGCAGATGCAGACCTCACCGTTTAACGAGGCTGTTCTGGAGTTTGGCATACCAAAATGTGATCCACCTCTGAAAGTCAAAGTTACAGCGGAAAGGGAAGCTGCTAGCAGCAGGCTGCAAAATGCCGGGATGCTACAGTGACAAAGAGCAAACACAGACCTGCTTCAGGTTGAACTGTGCCCCACGGAATGTATGAACGGTACTGGATTATTTGAGAATGCAGCACACGTTTACCTCGCATTACAATCGGAGCCGATTTAGCCAGTGCAGTTGACGTTTTACAGCAGGCCTCTGTGTATGTTACTGAGGCCTCGACTGTGTTTTAACCAGCACTACACTGCTCATCCTCCACAGAGAGGGAAGATGGAGGATGAAGAGAGGGAGATTCAGGCTGGTGCCGATGTTGATTCCGATTTGCCAGTCTCCAGCACATGCTGTGATCTTAAGCCATCGTTAGGTTTATGTCACTCTCCGTTAGCCTCCATTCTGTGTCACACTCCATCAGCTGTCATCTCAGATCACCGCACCCACAGATTAATTGGCTTGACTGGTGGTGGACTCAGGACTACAAACCCCAGGCTGAACCAGACACGCGCTGACATCACACTGGATGCAGGCAACACCTCTCAGAAAAGTGTGCTGGGTAATGAATTCCTCAAGAGCCCGACGGGAGTGAAATGACAAAGGAGCCATCATCTCCTAACTAGTCACCATGTTGTTACTCTTGTACCGAGAGTCTCACCCTAAGCATGTCAGTCTCCTTCCCGCTGGCTTCCAAAACCCCGTCTGTGGTCACCGATTTATACATGTCACGTATACATCAAAATCTTTTTGACTGAGTTGACACAATACCATAATTTTGAACTTCAAAGTGATACCAGTTCAGTTTCTCAATATTCCATCCCTTTTAGATACAACAGCAAAAGACAACATCCAAACACTCTACGTTTTGAAAATTTTTGCTTTAATAAATGTTAGGATTGAAGTTGAGAAACCTGATCCTAGATCAACTACTAAAAAGTGAGTGGACATAAAGGGAAGCCTTTTCTGTTTGTAACTGACTCAGTTTTACAAGAATATGAAATGCAATTTCCCTCATACACATACAGACAACTCTTACTTACATCACTTTAGTATTACCAAATGCATAATTAATGAAGCTCAGGACCATTTTTGAAATGTAGTATCTCAATTTATACGCACTATCAACACATCTGTATTTCTGACAACCTTAAACAGGATAGGCAATCATGCATGTACACACACTATATGGACTGGTTCAAATTTGTCTGGAAGCAATGTATGTAGTTAATGCCTGTAATGACACAAGCTGCTTCCATTAAAGACGTATACAAAGTCTTGGATCTCATTAGCAGCTTTCTGCTTGTGCAAAGGTGCTGACATATTGGATGACAGTATATTGTATTATATATTTATATATATAAACATATCATATTGTATGGGGAACCTGCTTATAAGATGGCTGCAATAACAGCACTCTCCACTTTCACATAACATGGTAACATGTCGTATACAGTACCTTCTCTACCGGTGACCATGCATGATGACTGGTTCTATAGACACTGGGGCTTTGTTACAGACAATGAAACGGCTCCTTTTGTTGAAATGCCACAAAGCAGTGTTGGAGGTTTGCGACTGACTGAGTGACAGGCCTCTGGTACGGCAGGCTGAAACGTTCTGAATGCACCAGGGCACAGAGTGTTCTCTGTGCGCTCGCACACCCCCGCCCCTCCCCGCAGCGAATGCCGTCATCACAAAGCGGAGCCCATCCTTTTCCCCAGCCTGGGATCGAAAAACACTCTCACAGGCAAAACTTTCACAGGAGCTGTGGAGTGGCACTTAGGGCACTTGCTGAAGGCCCTGGATTCAAGTCCAGGGGGATCTGTGGGCTGAGGAGGGTTCTTCACCTGTATTCCTGGTGCTCCAGTGGAGAGAGGTCTGGAGCTGAATAATCACTTCAGAACCCAGAAAACAGGCCCTCTGCAAGCATTTGCTGTAATTGGGTCTGCACTTTCAATCGTCCAATATCAAATAGAGATGGCTGCCCATCACTAGCGACGAGGCCCACAGCCTGAGTTTAAACCCGCTGTGTCGTCCACTAACAGTGCCCAGGAGCACACAGCAGTGGAGGGAAATGGCATTGTTCTGCTGGGGAGGATTTCCCCATCTCACCACTCTCAGGCACCCTGCAATTCACTGGGTATCTGTAAATTGTTTGAATGACATCAGTAGAGTCATCCTTCTTGGCACCCACTTCACTGTGGTGCATTACTGGAATTGTGGTGCAAAAAATAAACGTTGGCTCACATGCGAATGTATGGAAGGATTGCACTCATCTCACTTCAGCGCTCCAGAATGACTGCAGAGGTTGCTGCTGTGAGATGAGTCTGATGCTCAGTTGGCGATTCCTTATGGAAAGGGAAAATGCACAATGCCAGCCAGTGTCTCCCAAGTACAGTTAAAAAGCAGTAAAAAGCATAAGAACGTTATCAGAAAAAATTCCACCGCTGCCTTGGTGCCAAGGGCCAGAGCCTTGTCAGATCTCCCCAGGAGCAGACGGCATTCACAGGGAAAGCCTTTCAATCGCGGGGGACAGTGTGACGGCACGCTTCCCCAGAGGACTGAAGAGATAAGATAAACACACGTGCAGAGGGAGAGTTAGAGGGCGGGGCCGTCTGCTCTATCAGGTGCAGGAGCCCGGGCTCCGCACGCACCCCCCCCGCACGGTCAGGTAATCAGCACCACGTGGCCGCCACGTTGGCCTCCGGGGGGAGCGGGGTCATCCCCGGGGCGCCACGGCATGCCGGGGCAGGAGGCTCAAAGACCGGCACCATGTGGCAGGTCCTGCACACCCCGCTGCTCTGGAACGTGTCGGACACCGCATCACGGCGAGCGGTGAGGGACGCAGGTGGCCTGGCAGCCGGCGCATCCGAGCGAGCCCGTCAAACGAGACGCTGTCCACAGCGATTGGCAGGGATAATTTATGGACTTATCAGACAACTTTGTCTGGAGCGATTTACAGGGTTCCCACACAAGCTTCTTACACACTACGTCACCTGCACACACAACTGGATTTTTACTGTAGTAATTACCGCAGGCCGGTGAGCCACTTGCGACGGCCCAGAACATCGCCTTCAATGCAGAGCCTTTTCTAAAGCAAGGCCCAGGGACACGATGCCCCGCCACCTTCCCCAAGAACCCTGCTGCCAAATTTCCAACAGCTCTGCCTGTCAAATTTTTCCCAGCTAGTAAAAAGTTTCACCTTTTGAAATTTCCACCCCATTTCTCTAACAAAACCACACGCTGTTCTCAAAATCCACCCTTACAAAGGACCGCACTGTGTTCTGCGACCAAGAGCTATCGACAGCTGAGATAATATTCATGCAAACCTCAAAGCTGACTCTGCCTCACGGCTATGAACAAGACAGTTCCCTGATCTTTACAACTGTAGCAGCCACAAACTGCATTATGTACAGTGGTTGTGATGTGTCGATCAAGTCATCTGTGATCATGACTCATTGTGAACTCGCTGTCATGTGATTTCTCATGCACACCAGAGACACTGCTGCGTGGAGACACCTTCCTGGACAATGGACCTCAACTCTCTGGAACGGAGCCACGGTAGGGTTGGGTGGCCCTGCCATGTTGGAACAGTGGTTAGAGCACTGGACTCTGGACATGAGGACTTCATGTCAGATAAGACTGCATTAATGAGCAACAACAATGACAAAAACAGCTCTAAACCCATTTGTATCATAAGGCTTTCGATTTAACATTATCAACTCGGTTGAGGTGCACTGCGTTTCCTCACTGCTCACCTGTATTGAGCTAAACTGCATGGGACATTTAGACCAATCAGAGAAGAGTGCAACTTGTGGGCATGATGCTTAAGAATACTGAGATGCAAGTTGCCCTCAATCAGTGTAAGAACAGCAGCTCCAGAAAATGTACAGTACCCACCTCATGGGCTCTCAGCTCCAAATTTGTAGGGCTGAGCTAAAAGTGTGATGCAGCTGATATTGCTATGTGCCTTTTATATCTAGCAGGCAGAGCCAGGGTGTATGGTTTCTTGCAAAATTTTCCACAGCCCTTCTGCCCAATGTCCGTAAGATTCTGGCTTCCATGCCTGGGGGGACCCGGCCCTGTACGCTGTGAACACAGCTTTGTGTTCATTTGGAGGGGAGCGCATGGACAGCAAAGGGCCTCACTGTTTACATTCAACCCTGCGTGACAGCTCACCAGTAGCTCAGAAACATGCACCACAACCACCACCGTAACTGTCATCATCATCATGCGCCACTTACTCCTCCCACATGGTGCCCGTCTTCTGGGTTTCAGCCAATCAAAAATAAGCCTCATTTAGCATATACCCAGAGCAAGAGACCAAGAGAATCCACCAAAGAGAAGAAGTGTTTTTTTTTTTTTTTTAGAAAGGTTGACAACATGAAGAGCATGCAAACTTCATCTTTAGAAACTTCTAGAAGCCCCATCCACCCCCACCTGAACCCAATAAATTCATGCTTCCAGGAATCATAAGGATTGCTTTGCTGCAATTTTATCTCTTGTACTGTGCGCTCTCGGCAATCTCCACTCGAAACATAGCACCAGGGGATGCATTCCAGCACACCACTTATACTCATTGGCGTTCTGCCTGTGGAGATCTCCTCTTGCCACAATCAACTGCAGTATCGCCAAATGGACTGCCAAGAAGTTGGAGTGTCAGATCGGCTAACACAGCTTCCTCTTCCAACACACGGTGGTGTTTCTTTCGCCGGTCCTCGTGTGACACACAGGAAATGGAGCAGAGAGGCAGGAACAGGCTCTCATCCAGGGCGACTTTCAAGAGTTACAATTTTATCCATTTATACAGCTGGATATTAACTGATATCTTATATCAGTGCTGGGGGTTAAGTGTCCTGCCCAAGGGAACAACAGCAGTGCCCTAGTAGGGAATCAAACCTGTAACCTTTCAGTTATGAGCCCTGCTCTTCACCACTATGCCACACTGCAGAGGACTGACATGCCAGTCATTTGGAAGACCACCAGCAGGACACTGCACAATAGAGCAGGAAGTCCATTCCTTCACGGCAGGGAGGCACCGAGTTCTTTGCATAAATTACGTGGGACCATTAAATGGTACCATGCACCATGATGAACAATGGCATGTACTCTTAGAAAAGCCTTTGTAGGAACCTGTTCTTCAGGTAAACAGCCAAAATTTTAAATACCCCAAAACCCGCTACAAACACTAATACTAAAATAACAGTAACTAAAATGAAAAGGAAAAAATAGGGAGAAGGGCAATATGAAAACCTGATTTCTTTAACATGCTGAATGACTAGTAATACAGGAATACAACCTTACTCCTGTCCATTCATTTAGCCTTTCTACAGTTTAACATGTGTTGTTTTGTGCCAATTATTTAATGAGACGATAACACAGGCTACATATAGGAAGAGTAAGAGGAAAAGAAACAACATGTCATTTGAATTACACCACCAGAGGACCTGATACAAGTGTGAGCAGGCTTTCCAGATGCGGAGCAATCTTTAGCAGGTCTTGGTAAGAGAGGGAGGTGCAGTGAGTTTTAGTATTTGTTAAGGCAACGTATGACAAATGTGTATGAAAAACTGTCAAATGCGAGTCAGGATGGACAGCCTTCAACAAAATCATCACTGAATACTGGTCATAAGGTGCATGCCTTGTTAATGTTTCACAGGATAATAAACCCTTATCAGCTCCGAGTTGTAATTTGTTTTGTTATTTCCGATATAACCAGCACCGCACTCAATAGTCAGTCCTCCTCCTGTCCCCACACCACGAGACAGGTTTCAAAAATAGCAGCGTATGTCATTTGTACCTTTAATACATTCAGTGAGGTCAGCTTGCCTGTGTTCCAAATTTACACTAAAGGGCAGTAAGGCTTCATGAACCACAGAACATTTGGACAGCACTGGTCAGTTATTGATTGACAAGACACTGCAGCTCCACCCACTGTGAGGTTCAAGGAGCCTCACTCACCCATCAACAGTGTACTGGGCCTCATAAGAATCACAGTTAAATCCTAGAATTATCACAGTGGTAATTATTCCCACCCCCAAGGCAAGGGCTTACCGATGACCACCAGGACAAACAGCAGGGTGGCCACTCCTGCTGTGATGTAGAACATGACGCTAATGTGGCGGGCCAGCTCGTTCTGGTCATCCACATTCGGCACCAGCATTGGTGGCACCAGGAACCCAATGGCAATGCCCAGCTGTGGGGAGATGACACCACACACAAAGGCCACATTGTCACTCTGCAGAGGAACTGAAAGAGACTTAGCAGACATTGGCTGTGTCCATTTCCAAAGTGAGCTGCCTGTTGCCTTGATTCCTACAAAGGCAGCTACCAGTCATTTAGCCACCAGCTTAGAGTAATCACAAAAAGCAGCTAGCTAATAAACTGATGATAAAACAACTAATGTTACACAGGTAGCTTCAATATAAGCTAGCTAGCTAACAACATTAATGTAGTCTTCCATTTACAGTAGGACCTGTTAGCTAGCTACAACTCACTATTTAACATTAATACCACTGCTGACATCAATTCATGGTAAAATTACAAAATGGTAACTATAAATGGAACAATCAGATTCATTTTTATTGCATTTAGAACATTACATACATTTACAAACAATGTACTCAACGGCCTCTCTCTTGCATATTGCTTCAGCCACCAAGTTTTCAGAAAAATTTTGGAATGTCACACGGGCCGCAGTGCCTTTTGGGATTGCTTTCTGTTTGAGTGAGCCATCATTTGTGTCCTTCAAATTTGCCAAATAGTAGATACCTCAGGGGTCCACATTTTAAGGCACCTCCGAAACTGGACATGACTTAAAATGGCCGAGAGGCTAACGCTGCCTTAAAATGCTGCCTTCTGAGGCAGTTCACTTAGAAAATAGACACAGCCATTATTGACCTTTTTGACACTGGCAAATCTATAGGCAGTAAACTGAGGAGATAGCACCAAGCAAACATTACAGAAGGTTCCAAGGCAAAATAAAGCAGCGTAGGACCTTGCTGTCGAATTACAGTGGAACTGTTCAGGAACAGGGGGATGTGCAATGTACACTAGAACATGAGAAGCATCTGAACACACTCAGACCAGAAAGCCTACTCCCTGCGAGACTGCCGTTACGCAACACCAGTGGCCACACAGCTCAGTCCGACAGCCCGGAACAGAGGCAAGCTGTATGGGGTGTTGACATATATATACGTCAAGCACAGCCAAGCAGGCAGGCAATGTTGTGATGGTGATGTCACAGAGATATTTCGTGGCCTTCCAAAAATGTGCCTGAGAGTATACTGTGTGTGCCCACCCCCTTCACAGCCTCACCACTCACTGGCAGTGAATATCTATCACAGCTCCCTTCCAAAAATGACATGGCAATATATTTTATAATACAATATAGGATTTTCACTTTCTAAACATTTATTGCTCAACATGAAATATTTTAAAATGTGTCCCTTAAGCATACCATGATCTTACCAATAAAACCATCTTACATGGGTTAAAGAAAGAGTAGTTTGTGATTCTTTCTGGCATATATGACAGCTCTGAGAAATGCAGGAGTATTTGGCGTATTCCAGAGATCTGCCTTATAGTCATACGGGAGGATGCCCGTTCTTCACATCTTTCTGGATAAAATGCAAGCCATCAGTGTATTGTCTTTGGTTTGTGTTCTACAACTGTATTTTCCTTATATGGGTTTTTTTCCTTTGTGGCTTCAGTAAATATGGAGGTTTGTTGCTTCCCTACATACTCTTGTCTGCACTGTCATTCAGTAAGTGGCCACACAGGACCTTATATCACATTTATTACATAACAGAGAGGAAACTGGTTAGCTGAGCAATAACACACAGAGCCGATGGGCTCCCGCTTTAGTTACAACACACAGCTAGCACAGGACAAGCTATTTTATACAAACCCACCAAGAATAATATACAGAAGAAAAAAAGGAAAACAGGATGTAAATCAAATGGACATTGTATTAATCCATGGAGACATTCCCTTTTTGAAAGTGTTATGAATAGAAACTGTGTAAATATTATGAACACTGATGTAAGTGTCCTTGCAATGTAAATTCTCAATAGGGATGATAAACATATGGGCTAAAATTTAAAGTGTCATTTTTGTCCCATAAACACAAATACTGTTAGTCAGTTTAGTTATTTGAATAGAAGTAATTTAGATTACTCATATTAGCTCAGTTCATGAACATCAATGCGTGTATCAAATGATGCTGGCTCGCAGTGAGCAGAAATTATTTATTGAAAAAAAATTATTTTATTGAAAAATAAAATTGAATGAAAAATAGAAATAGAGGAACAGAAAACAGGAAAATCCAGCTTGGATAAGTATCCATCCCCCTGAGCCATTCTGTATTGGGTACTTAGTTGCTTCTCCTTTTGCAGCAATTACAGGCTCAAGTTTTTTGTGGTAAGTTTCCACAAGCTTTTCACATTGTGCAAGTTTAACTTTTGCCCACTCCTCCATGAAAATCTGATGTAATTGTTGCACATTAGGTGGGGATCAGTGATGCACAGCGATCTTCAGTCCCTGCTACAGTTGTTCTTTTGGGTTTACCTCTGGACTTTGACTTTGCCACTCTAAGACATTTCCTGTTTTTTAGGCACTCTAAAGTTGCTTTGGCTCTATGTTCTGGGTCATCTTCCTGTTCAAAGATGAATCTCCATCCCAGTTTCAAGTCTTTTGTAGACTGTTGTAGATTTTGCTGAAGGACCTGCTTGTATTTTTCGCCACCCATTCTTCCTTAGATACCATCCAACAAATTGTGTGAATTCTGAAGACAAATGGCTGAGCAAGAGCTTTATCTAGGGGAGTTATTGCTAAGGGGGTGAATATTTTTCCAATTAATTTTTACGAGTTTTGTTTTTAATCTATTTTTTAGCCTCCATTTTAGCACACTGAAAGTGAAGAGCAGGTGGTGTAGATCAGAAGGAAAAAAATGTGGTAAAAGTGCAGGGGGGTGAATATTTTCTCCAGCCATTGTATGTCTGATTAAAATGATTGTGCTCCTATAACGTAAAATGACCGAACAGCGTTTCATAGTTTTTTACTTTTTACATGATACTTACTCAGTTTGACAGAAGATTATAATTTTATTTTCTGACCTTTCTCATGCTTTTATTATCGTCAAACTTACTGCATGTCATCCTGGAAATCAACAAACAATCTATAAACAGCGAAAATATAGTACGAAAATAAATGTTGATTTTTATCCATGAAAAAGACATGCTCCTGTTTGTATGCTCCTGTTTGAGGCTGAATGGGGTCATGTGACAGGTGAAATCCATTGAAGATGTTTCCATGGCGTTTAACTGGCAGTCCAACACCGTAAAAGCTAATGATACTGGTTAGCTTTGGCCAACTGTCAAGCTACTGCTCTCATAAGCTGCTTAATTTATAACTTAATATCAGATTCACTGCATGTTAAAGAACAGCACCAGTGGAAAAGCGATGAACAGAAAAGTTTGATCTGTGATTAATCACAAGCACTGGATTATGTGCTTGTGTCAGATCAAAGCAGTTTAAACGTCTTACAGTACTTTAAACCTAAAATACTCTGAGAGGTTTAAGGCCAAAACACTTATTAAATTTTCTGCGCTCATATTTAATTCAAAGGTTAAGTATTTTGCCAAAACAGCAACCTGCGTGGTGGTTCATTTAACCTTTGATTATCAAGAGTGGCTTTGACCACAGACAGCATTCCAGTTAAATACAGGACAAATACAGCTGGCAGCTGCAGCTCTTTAACAAAGCTGAACTATTTGCCCATTCAAAGTAGTTCGGAGAGATAACCTGAAGAAAACCAAAAATACAGGGTACAGTGCCAAAGAAAATGCCATTATCATTTCTTGTCTTTGGAGGGGAAGTTGGAACCAGAGATTACGCTGATAAAACACTACAGGAAAACAGGAAAAGCATACAATTAACGTTTATTCATTAACATTTATTGATTATTTGTAACAGGAACTGTGGAGGGTCTCCACATGGAGCCCTATGGGGCCCCCTGCAGCGGCACACCACTATAACTACTCACGCTTGCCCGAGAACAGAAGCACAGAAGCACCTCCCAAAGTTCGGAGGAAATGAAAAAGGCTTGCAAGTCAAAATCGCTGGTATTTTCTCATAAACTTTACACAGCTTCGTACTGGAGCCTGTGCCAGCAAAGAACAATAGCAGCCTGCGGCCTGCTTCCACTTCCACAAAAAAACTTCCTCTACTCTGAAGTTCAAAGCTAAGGAGGTGGGCGCAACAAATGACCATCACAATGAGTGGAATGTGATATCTGCAAACACCACTGACCGGTGAGGAGGTCAGAACAGACTAAAAAAAAAACTCCGGAACTTTCATATGGCTTCAAGGGATTGAGGGCATTTGCATGGTAATCCACCAGATTACATTCCATTACAGATATTGTATTTATTGAACAGATATGCAACCGGGTGTCTAAAACTGGTCTCTGCTACTGCTAAAGCCAAATTTGCTCCGAATGTTCTCTCTCATTATGAATATTCAAGGGGGATATTGCTGAAGAGAAAGCATAACTAGCACCTGCACAGGCAGCACCACAACCTTCGATTACCAGCCCAAAGAAGTGAGTATTAAGAACAGAGGGAATGCAGAAATGAGTTTACCGAATATCGCTGAATCACCTCTGGTTCTGCCCTGACAGACCGTTCCAGCCCAGTGTGGTTTGCTCATCACACCTGGGGCCTTCCCTCTCGCCTTTCATCTGGCTTCTCTGCGCATAATGCCCACAGATTATGTGCCACAAGCTATGCTCAGAAAAAAATCCAAAGGGGGTTTCTTAGTGGGCAACCAGCATTTCTTACCTTTTTTAAGAGACCTTGTTTTTTAGGCTTGGGAAGAGTGTTTATGGAACAAATATATACATTTTTTGTGTCCCTTTTATGTCTTTGAACACCAGACATTGCACAACTCTTCTCCCTTATGAGGTTTTGAAACGCACAGTCAGAGGAAGCATGATATAAAGACCACAAACCCCATGCACATCCTGTATCTGTGGCTATAAGTGGCAGGCTTCCTGACTTGCAAGTGGTTTACACAGCAGTGGCATTGAGTACTGGCAGATACAGTCCTGAGAGAAGTGTTCATAGTCTTGTTAACTACCAGTTAAGATTTAGTTTCATTTCCGTCATGTAACTCTCTTTTATTGTGTTTTGTTGACTAAAATGGAATAGTTTTAGTCTGCTAAGATCATCACCATTTAAGACATATGTTGCCATTGACATAGCATGTATAAGGTAATGATAATGGCAATGACAATGGTTTACACTTATATAGCACCTTTCAGCCTTGTAAGGTTCTAAAACCTTAAAAGAGGTTATTGACATCACCAGCACTTGCACAATGTGGTCTGGAAGGACTGTTGGTCTGTACACATCACATCAAGATGGCTTGCAAATAGTGGAAGGGGCCCATAAGGCTGTGAGTCTGGCTATGTTTGTTTATCCCCAACTTTGGAATCACAAATTGTAACTGACTGCTAACCTCACGTCACATACTCAACTCTTCACACAGCAGATCCCACATACGACCACAAGAAAGTGAGTGCCGAATGGGGGGCAGGTGCAACTCTCACTGATGTCATCTGTGTAACTTGTAGGCAACTGACAAATTGCTAGAGGGTGCTAATGAGTGGTGCAACAAGGAGACCCTAGCAATCATAACCAAACTGACTGCTCGTGGAACAAAGCCAATCACACTATGCTGCTGAGGACTCCCAGCCAACGAAACAGCACAGATTCTGCCCCAAACTTGCAATGTCTTAGACAATAGGGCTTAGCTTGTATTCAGAACGAGCACTTTTATTGAATGAACCAGTCAGAAGCCTTTGGCTGCTTTATTACCTGTCCAACAGGATTACAGAACGCTTCCCAAATTTTCCCCAAGCTCCGAGCACCTCACTTTGATTGGCCCTCCATGTCATGTGTTGCTGACATCATAATGAGGGCCACTCAAGAGAGAAGCTGGTGGCCACTCAAGGGCCACTCTGGTGGCCAGACCAAAGCCAAGACCGTCATTGATGATTGTGGCCAGCTCTAAATGAGCACTATCCCCCACCTGTCAAATATGAACTTTCCTGATCAGATCAGACCAGATTTTGTCTTAACCTTCCCCATCTGTCCTGCCCCCTTCCTTAATTTGGTTCGTTCCATGTCTGAACTTGCTGCATCTGTAGCTTGCCTTTTTGGCCTAAGGAGGTATAAAGATGCATTCATTACAATTATCACAGCCCAGAGGTATATCCAGAGATGGTAACAGCAGCTGCAATTGCCTCTATGAGAGAATAACATAAAACACTTATTAATATGTTTTTTTTCATGACCTATGATGCAACAAAAATGACAATGTATGCAACCATCAAAGTAGATGCATAATGTGAATGTTTCTCAGTGTTAGAGTACAATGTCACAATATTAAATGGCACCTCTAAACATAAACTACTTTATTTTCAACTTTGCCACACATATGTTAGTGTTATTTCTGTGTATATAAAAATTTGTTTTTTTGCCAACGTGGTCAGTAAAACATGGTGAAAATGTTCTGTGATGATGTCTAAAGACCTTCAGCATTTTTATTAACAAAATGAAGACTGAATGAAAACTGCACATGCTGTTTCTACTGTTCTACTTTTGCCGTTACCGTTTTACCGTTTACTAAAGAAAACAAATTAACGTTCTCCTCGCTTGCTCCCATCAGACGGCCACTCCATTTAAGGTACAGCAGGCTGACGACCTCAGCCACCCACCAGTCTGGCCTGTCTAAACTCAGAATAACCCTAATCTCACTGTGCAGTCCATTTATTCACTGTACAGGTCATCTACCCCTTTATTCTTATACTTGGGCACGTGCTGTCCCCATCACCAACATTCCCTTAAATGCCCATGTGGGGACTGCACTTCAAGACTGCTTTATCTTCTGCCTCTCCTGGCTTTTCCCCCACTGACTGAATTACACTGACCCACCTGTTGCATACGTACATTTCCATGACAGCTCTCAGCTAAGCGTGTTGTGAAGATGTAAAAATAAACACTCTAATTCACAACTTGACCTTCGGTCCTCAAGTATTTATAGCTTTCAGTTGACTTACATGGAGCGCGTCCAAAATATATATTTAGTTTGCTGTCAACACATCATTTCAAAAATCCTTTTAGGCCTTAATTCTAAGCAGTAACAGAACTGTTGCGTGTTTATGTAATTTGTTCTAAATACAATCTCAAAATAAGGTACGTTAATAGGTCTTCCTGCTGAAAACATGCAAACAGAGAAATGAACATCTTTTTTAGTGTGTCAATTTCAAATGTAAATTACAATATCATGAAGCAGTATCACAACACAGAAAACTACAATACTTAATCACTTTTTAAAATTTTGAATCTATTTCAGGCTGGCCATTTCAACAGTAAGCAGAACAGACAAGTTCTTGCATTCTGTCTATACTTTATAATGACTGACCGTCCACACGTATCTGCTCTTTTTAACGGAAGAAAAATCTGTGAAAGAAAGACATTCATCAACTAGATAATGTTATGCATGCAGAGGCAGGTCAATAAACAAAGAAAAGCACACAGCACACACAACACTCCCCTGAGAAAGTGCTAGAAAGAGCCCCACCAAGATGGCAAAGAGCAGCATCTGTACTTCTGAATTCTACCTCACAGCAGAGGAGGAAAAAATCTACCAGCAGCTTAAGGGGGCCTCAAACAAGCACTCCAGACAGATGGAAGAGACACTCACCTCCTGAAACTCGCGAAAACCTAAAAGATGTGACAATAATGTACAGCTGAAAAAGGAACATTTTGGGTCCTGACTGGACAGCCACGCTGTCAGAGAAAGCCTGCTTTTTTTTTCTTTTTTTTTTTTGAGACATCAGTGAAAAGGACGCCATAGGCTGCTGTTCAACACACTCAAAAGGCACATGCGCGTGCAGACACACACGTACACACACACATGCGCGCGCGCGTGAAGATGCCGCCAAGAACCACAAGGACCTCGAGGCCGGCTCATGACACACCTGGTTCCCTAGGACGCCGACGGAGCAGGCGGTGGAGACCTCCTGCTGACCGAACCACAGGGACGCCAGGCGGGAGGGGATCCCGAGGATGAAGACGGTGGCCACCGAGCACACAAACTGCCCGAAGAAGCTGATGCCGAAGAGGCCCGGGGCGGCGCTGCCGGTCTTGATCCAGGCACCGATGCAGTTGAAGGCGGATCCCACCACCAACACGTCGCGGATCCCGCGGTTGTCCAGGAACCACATGACGGGCACGATGAGCGGGATGTAGGTGAGCATGTAGATCATGGAGAGCCAGTCGATGGCGAAGGTGTCGATACTGTAGAAGCGCATGAAGATGTTGCTGATGATGCCGTACTGCAGCCACATGAAGGCGTTGCTCATGGAATACGAGCTGAAGAGGAAGAGCATGATCCAGCGCCGCTTGTACAGCTTGGTCACGGACTGAGGGGCCAGCTGCGTTGTCTCCGTGCCGGGCGCCTCCAGCTCTGCTTGGGACTGGCCAGGCTGGAGCCTCTCCTGCTCCCCCTGGCCCTTCTCCACTCCCGGGTCAGCCCGCTCGCCCGCGCCTGTCCCAGCTTTGTCACCCCATCCCTTCTCTACATCTGCCGCCGAGCTCATGTTCCCACCGACGATCTTACCATTCACCTCAGCCTTTTGCAGCATTTAGCAACTGGAGGAAGAACAGAGATTCCCCTTGGGTGGGCTGTGCACTCTTTACCTGAACAGGTGCGACCACCAGATCTTTGCTTGCAATTGCCTGAACTTCCTTGTATTATTATGTCACTAGTAAATTCCTGACCCTCTGCGAATCCCTTCACAAAGGTGATGGTTAGCACATACTAGCTATCTTTGCCTGAGTAGAGGTTCTCACTGAGATGAGCTTATCTGTGTTCGAGTTGCAGTTTAAATATAGAGAGAGGGGTGTTGGACAGCTAGAGCAGCGCACGACCCATTCATGCCTGGTTGACTCTGCCAGTTCTGAGGCTTGCCAGCGTGTTCCAGTATTTATCACCTTCAGCACTCCGGTCATGTGACCTTAATCTTTTGGGGATTTTCCTCTTCCACTGAAACCCCTCCTTCCAAACTCCAAGCATGTCGTTCATCTGGTTCTTTGCAGTCAGAAAAAAAATCCTCCTGCATTTTTGCCCCATCATAAACATTATTAATTCAGCTGAACTCTGTCTGCCATTGTCTTGTTCTGCACCTCCAAGGGATGATTACTTACAATCCAGTCTGTGTGCCTTGGGGATGTCACGGGTTTTTACAGTGTACACACAGAAAAGCATTTTCTTGAGATGGTGCATCCAGCTGCTGTCTTTTTTTCAGATGAAATGGCATTTACACACTGGTGACTGAATGAGAATATCTCATACGCACACCTAACACACTTTGATGGTGTACCGAGTGACCCAGGGTGTCAGGTTTCTGAAATACACTGTTGAACAGATGCTTCGGTTTGTATCACAATCTGGCAACTATACAGTAATTGTGCCCTCTTTTGATTCTACTGTAACATCATTATATCGTCTATTGCTTGTGGGTCAAATCCTTCTGGTTAATATTTCCTTTGAACCACATACACATTGTCAGCCACAGATGTGTTGTTTAAATGCTTTGATTATTTGATCAATTTGGTTATTTAAAACCACAAAAGCAAACCATCCAAAAAAAGTTTGCCCCACAGTAAGTCTAACCTACAGTAAATACCCCTGGCATTCTTACTGCACCAAGTAGGTACAACAAGTAGTCACTGTTGACTTTTGTGCCTTTGCTTTGGATAAGAGCATCTGCCAAATTAATAAAGGTAAGTGCAAATGTGAGATTGCTGACTTAATCATTTCTGTTGGCTAACTGGGTGGGAGGCTGGTGATTGCTCAATTCTCTGAGGCAAGTCAGGAATAAATAGATGACTATCCAGCATTCACACATTCAAAATGTTGATATTGTCTCACAGAAAAAGGTGATGACAATGTTTCAACTACAAAGCCTCTTGAAACCTTAAGCTATAGTCTCATCTTGACATTACAAATCTGAAAAGTCATGTAGCTGGTGAGGAGAATGTGCCTAGATCAAGGAAACAGAAGTACAGCCCCCGATACAGTGACTGTATTAACATTTTGCTGAAGGAAGCTACAAACGCAGCCAACCAATAGATAAGGCAACTTACCACACTGTTCTTACACTCTAAAAGCAAGGCACAATGCAAGCCTTTGCACACAATTAATGTTTACTGGACCTATTTTCTAGGAAACAGGATAATTTTCAACCATCTTGCATGCATGGTGGCACAAACCGAGTAAACAATGTACTAACCAAACTAAAGACCTAACTTCCTGGAACAACAAGCCAAACAAGCCATAGTTACTACTGTTCTGCTCGTTCGAGCATGTTGTTACTCTGGGTTTACTTAACTCATTCTACTGTTTTGAAGGGTTTATAGTTACAGGAGTTCTGCTTCCCTGTTTGTGGAGTATAAATAGAGGGTAACCACACCGGGTCACATAACATCATCTGGCCTGACCATTACTAGGCCCTCAGCTGAGTGAAGGGGGGGGCGGGGCAAACCCAGATAGTGACTAGGGCCTGTTCAGAATGAGTACCAAACTGATCAGTAAACTCATCCAGGAGTCAGAATAACAATTCTATCAATGTATGAATGTAACTTCTTTAAGTATAGGAAACTGCAAAGTAAGAAACAATGTATGTCATTCACCTAAGGCAGATCATAAGAGTACACTTTGTAAGTAACGGGTGACCTGGTTTTGCCATATGGTGCCATTCATTGGTGCCACTCCCTCAATTTATTAATTGCTTTAAAGAGACAGGAGTTTGCTTTACCATTTTTGTTGGTTCTGTAGTATCACCCGGGACAAACAGTGACAGAAAAAGACCAAATCTGTTCATACAACTCATGATCACACTGGCAGATGCCGTTGTGTAATGCTCAAAGTTGGAGTGGTGTTTTATGACAAATCATACATTTTACCTGTTTTAACTTTTCATCGGCAGAGTGCTCACCTTCAAGTGCAAAACTTTTTCAAATATGTAGGCTAAATGTAAAATGCAGCTTCAAGCCTCAATATGCTGAGTCCACTGCATTACTTCATGCCAACCATGTACAAAATGTGCTCAGTGTTAATGGCATTTTTAATTCAAACTGATAACAGTAAAATGAAGTCAAATACAAATGTGTTTCATTGCACAATTATGTTAACTTTTTGCAAGCACATGTACGAGTAATCAGCTTTTTGTTATCCACTTGATACTTATCAAAAAATAATGGTATCATATGTTCCATTAGTTCTCTAGCATAAGAGCTGGGTATCAACTGCACAGCCCTGAGAAAAATACAGATATATAGGGTACCTGATATGTCACTGATATGGCTGTCCAAGTGTCAATTAAGGTTAAAATGCTAACGTAACACAGTAAATTTCTTGTAAAGTAAGCATATTAGCTGTCACCACAGCAACTGTTCTCAACAAAAGTGACTTGAGACTTATTTTTGGGGCCCTTTTAATTCCACTATTTGATGGGATTTACCGCTCTTGAGACCTCACTTTGCTTTTTGGCAAATATTAATAGATGCAGAAGTCAGCTGGTTTATTTTAGAAGGAGGGTAAAATCTAGCATGGATCTCTATGTGCTGTAACCGGGCTCAGTTACCTGTGTAGCATTACCAGCCTGCAAATTCTCCTTCAGATGCTGATGTGAACAGTCATAAATTATTCACAACTGATACAACCTGTCTGGTGCTGGATTTCTCTGTTGAAAACAATGTTTTTTAATTGGTTGAACCTTTTGTAAGAAGTCTGTACGAATAATTATGGAAAGGTTGTGGTGCCATGAATTCTTCTCCCTGGAAGAATTCCATTCACGGGTGTGTTACATATTTCGAAGCCACATCATCGCCACCATCCCCAGAGCATTCATTGCCAGGAGGTTCACGTTGCCACATTCTCATTCAGACACCAGAACATAAATTCCACAAACTGACCTGGTAATACTTTGATATACAGCTCTGGCTTCAATTCGGATTGGCGTTTGGTATTTGAGATTCTCCAGACAGACTGCATTTTGATTTGATCTGGCCCTAGCACTGGTCACCAGGCCAACAGTGATAGGAGGAAACACATCTAAAAATGAATTATGGAACAGATCCTGTAAAGCTGTTGATATACCTCAGTAAAATCCTAGCCTGCTTACACTTTAGCCTGATGTACAGCAATCAAATATGCCCTTCTGAGAAAAGAGTCGGCTGAGATATTTTGTTTTAGAATTTCATATTAAAATAAATCTAAGGACAATCTGATGTGACTAATGCCTGTTGAGCTGGACAAGACTGAGAGTAAACAAACTGGTCTGTGCAGTTATTTGACTAACGTTATCAGTCATCTCAAAATCCGTATGACAACTAACCACTTCTCACAAATGAACTAGCTTTCGTTCAGAAGGAGGACACAGACATGCATGTGCCAACTTTACCTCCATTACAATATGCCTGAACGTTGCTCTGCATTTATTTTATCGTCTCCTATCATCTTAATCTAAGCAACAGACGACATCCTAGCTGAGACTATTTTACCATGATGTAAGCCTTCAGCTAGGCTAACTGATCATTTTTAACTACACCACTGCACATGTTTTACTGCCCTTAGGCTACCCACAAAATTCTAGCCCTGGCAGACAGCCTCACATACATATTCCCCTGGTGCTACATTCCACTCACATATGATTTTACACCTCTCATGGTCTCAATTTAACAGGCATGTTATGAATGGGTAATGAAACAGGTCACGTTAAATCAGTCCAACACCCCTGTCTTTCAATTAAAGTGAACCACCCCAAATCCAAACCTTTCACATGAAAATGATGAGCAAACTCTATCATTTTAGCGCTAGCGACTTTCAGTTTTTGATCTGAAAAAAAAAAACATACAAGAAATGAAGAAGTTTGTGAACTCGTGTTACTAATTTTGTGACTGCCATGGCGGGAACAGATATGAGTGATGAACTAGCTGTTAGCAATCTAAGCCACTGATTTCGCTCAAGTTTAAAAAGGTACGTTAAACGGTACTTAAAAAGTACTTTAAATATAGAAACAGAAAAACGACAAAAACATTACTAAAACATGGATAATTTCGTTTTCACTTCACGCGCAAAGATCTTATTCCGCAAAATTGTAGTTCCTCGCTCCGTGCTAAATAGTTTAAGGCGTATAATTATCGCACAATTAAGGAAAACATACCAGCGCCTAAAACTACACTTGTTTTCGAAAAATTAAATATTCTCATACCTGTGGCTGGGAGACAGCATTGACTCAGGGCGCATGGCACCCGCAGAAGATGGCGAATTTGTTCGCACAAACATGAACGTCATTTCCCTTCGGACCCTTCTATGTTTCTTTACTTTCTCTTTTTCCTTTTAGCTGACAGGTCTGCTGTGTGAGAGGACGACATGCTGTCAAATCGCTAGCAGTAGATTATATAGCTGTAGAGCAACTGCCAACATTTTCATTTAATGTGTACTTCACTTCACTACAACACAACACACACAGGACATCCTGCACGTAAATTGTTTCGACACAAATGATAATTTTGAGTTAAAATATCTAATTGCTATGATTTATAGTGTAAGTGAGAAAGGGATTTAGGGAGTGCCAATAGCAGTTAACGGTATTGTGAGGAGCAAACTAACACAGCCAGAGAAAGACCCTGAAGCCATCCCCATCCGTCACTGTAACCACACCTGTGCAGACTTCGTAAGGGCGCCCTCCCGCAAGTGACTTGAATATTTCCACTGTCACCGAAAGCTCGATTAGCAATTCTAATGTATGTGTGGTCACGTCTCCTGTGTCCGGAACAAAGAGCAGAGTTCTTTGGTACCTGTTGTCATTCTAGCTTACCAGATTTTTAGGTAATGGGCAAACATAAACCACTGGTTGTCTTTCCTAAAAAGAAGGTTTCTGAGAATCAGCCTTTCTTAATGCGCTATTGTGTCACGACAACAAGTAGGTCAAAACATCACTTGTGGAAAGCACATTTTTTAGTTGTCATTTATCTTGTTAAACCAACTAGAGTCGAAAATTGCATACCTGTGTCAGATAAAGTAAGTTCATAAGTGTATTATGTCCCAATTGTAAAAACATTTAAAAAGTGATGCATTCAGCTGCCAAATGAACAAACCACACATTGGACCTCTGCAGCCTCAGGGGCTAGGAAGCCCCTGGAGTCTTCAGACTTTAAAAATGAGATCAGTTGTAAATCTTATCATCCTAGCCAGAGATACATTACCTCTTGAGATTCGCTGGGATTATTATATGGGATCTGACCAACCCCTCACCTGAAAGGAATATGTAGAAAGTTGCATCATCCTGGCCTGAAACAAGGCATAAGAGATATGCAATAATTGTAAGTATTGAGATGTCTAGTATGTGGTGTAACATGCGCATTCCATACAGAACCATCTTTGAGATTAGCCTTCCACCAATGCCAACATAACACCTTTTCATATGATTTAGTTAACTGGAACACTGAGACAGAGTAAGTAATAACTACTGACAGATAAGAGTGCACTAACCTGTGATACATTGGAAGAAACTGATTTATTTTTAAGAATCCCTATTTGTAAATTACAGGCTGTATCACAACAATTACAGCACTGCCTCAGTGTTGTTAGGATGGCAGACCCTATGCTATATACTACCTACAAAGTACTGAGAATGCTGTACTGAGAGGGGTTTTCCACAGAAATAACCACAACAATCCTGGGATATGGGGTCCTTACAGACATTTACTTCTGTATCATCAAACCTCATTTGGACACAGAATTCACTCCAAAACACAACTTCAAAACACAATATATGGCCAAAATTCTTCCTCCTTTTCTTCCTCTTCCTCTTCTCCATGTTATTTCTCCTCCTGCAGGACATCAACACAAATGCTCCAGTCCCCCTAATAATGCTTCTCACCATTAGTATTTACCGTCACCTAACAGACACATCTATTCATGTTTCTCTGCTTCCAATATTTCTGAGTACAACCAATAAGAATGTACATATGATACTACTTCAGCCAATAGGACTTGTCAGTGAAATACATGACTGAAATGTTCAGTGAAATAGGTTTGTTATGCAAGACAGCAACATAAACTAAAAAAACTAAAGAATAATGGTATTGCCAACATTACAATATTACCTTAATGGAAACAAAATACATTTCTGAAAAACATTTACAATTTCAAAACAGTATTATATGTTCTCTGAATAAAGCAGTCAAAGTTAAAATGTAAACCTCAATATCATAGCCTAGCTTAACTATTTGCAGCTACGCACAGGTATACCAATTTAGCATCTCTTTGTTAAAAAAGGGTCACTATCTTACAAGCAACCTAATGAGGCTGAAAATTCACTGTGCTTGCTAGCTATTTTTATTTTCTGCCAGCTAGCTCAGTAGTTAGTGGTCAACTCCATGCTCATTTGAATTGCAGGTATGACACCCACCAGGATACAAGGCTGGGGAGGCATCCTCCGTACAGCCCCAAGCTGTTTTTGGGCTTTTCTACTCACATAATAACAAATGACCCCGAGGTCTGACCCATGTCAATCATTTACTTCTACACAATTTCATATGGACAACCAATAAATACCCAAGCTTGGACCTTTTCACTTCCTTCTTCATCCTCTTTTCCTCCATCTTATTTTTCCTGCTGCATTACATCATATATTGTAATGTATAGTGTCACAGGCCTCCAATTTACACTTCTCACCATTAGTCTCTTCCCATATTTATCCAAATGCTACGTCTTCTTACTGCAGTCAATTTCAAGTGACTTTATACCCGTGGCTCATTATCTAACTAAAAACCTAGTGGCTAGCAATCTCCCAACCGAAAAATTAATAAAAGTGTTAATATAATATTGTAAACTCAAACAAGGCTACAAAGCCAAACAGGTATATCACTCATTTTTCCATAATGTCCTATATAGAAAATGAAATCGTATTTGTCACCCAAGGTAGTACTTAGTGATAAAAGCATCTGAAATCTTGAGTTTTCATAATGGTTGCAATGATGCAGGCTTGGGAAGCAATGACAGTATGTGGTCACAAGGCAGAGAACTTGCTCCAACATCTTGTCTAGCCATAACAAAATGTGTGCACCCTTTGTTACACCTCTGGACTCTGAGGACATGGAGTCTTTTCTCAGTAATTGTACTAATGTGTATAGCAAACAAAAAGTAAGGAATAATTGTAGTAAGTTAAGCTTTATCAAAAGTCAGCTTGGTAGCTAGCTTGTTAACTGGTTAGTTCACTACTGTAGCTAGCAAATCCAGCCGCACTGCTAGATGATGTTAGGAATGTTACTACAACAACAGTATTGTAACAATCTAGTTGACTACTTCCATTGGAGAAGTGATCTTTCATGTACTCAATAAACCTTGTTAAAATTCATCTCTATTTTGTATAGCTAAGTTTAAGTTCAGCCCACAATGGATCTGTTTTATAAAACAGTGATATGCCACTCAGACCCGCGGTATATCATGATTATTGGTACAGCCAGGGGTTGGCCAGCACCCCACTTCATGTCATGCCTAACACCACCTAGCTATGCCAATATTTATGATATACTACACTGCTTTATTGACCAACAGGGCTAGTCTTCCAGCTTTTAATATGCTTTAAAATTGACTGAGTTTGTTAACCAGCTAGCCAGCTAACAAATAAAATTGACAATGGAATACTCTTGCTTGCTAACTAGCTATTTTATTTTCCATTCAAATTTCTAAGTAAAATTTGCTAATTGAATGAAGACAAAATGTAAGTTGCTCTGCCATCAGGATGAAGCATTTAGTGATTTCAATCTCTAACTACAATAACTTTGCATTGTTTCATACCATGTCTATCAACTTCTTAAACAAGGTAATAGTCATTAATACACATTATGCTGCCAGTTCATTCATATATTCAAAAACAGAGTCTGTCCTACAAACAATGAAGGTGTTTTTTATGTGAAATTCTAGCATGTCCATCATCTGTACAAATGATGTCATTGTTCTACTTAATAAATGTCACATTGCCAGTTTTTTTGTATATTAAACAACAGGCCCAGTCCTCCACCAATAAAAATGGTCACATCATACATCACATCTGGTTGCTCACTAACTAGCTAGTGATTAAGGCTGGCATTAAATTACTCTTGCATGCTAGGTAGCTACAGTATTTTATTTCCAGTCAGCTAGCTAGATCATCACCAAAATAGCTAGTACCCTACTTTGATAATCACAAGTGCAAATATACTGTGCCCCTGTCCTCACATGCAAATATTCACAATTTATACACTAATCACTGTCTTTGACAAACAATATTCCCACCGCTTGCTTGTTCCACTAAATCACTTGTTATGCACATTATCATTCTAACTGCTAACATACAGTAACAAAATAAATTTTATTGACAAAAAATGGCATTAAAGGTCTGGTCTGCCATTAAAAGTCTTCATTTCAAAATGAAGCCAAGTTTCACTATATGAGTTTGGTGATATTATCTCATGCAAACTTGACAAGCGCTGTTCCAAAGAAAACCTACCCAATGTTTCAAAAACACTTCCATGCACCATGGTCTTGTGTTTTTCATCTTACTGTCAGAAGACAATTCAGTCATCATGTGCCATATGACATTTGCAACATTGTGGTGAAGAAAGTTTAGAAATGTACGCATCCATGCTGAAATATCTAGTTCAGTGACTGCGGTTGCAACATCATTATTTGTCATTTTATGTCAACCCTGCATTGCTAGATAGCTTTCTGTGTCTTTTTGTCAAAAGGACTTGAAGCTTGTGAGTGGCACTGTGTAGCTTTAGCTAATTCATCTTGAAAGCTAGTTAGTTACAGGTGTAGCCTTGTAAACGTGGCATTACATTATTGTCTTTTAGCAGACGCAATATACCAGAGTGACTTACATAAGTTACAGTTTTATCCATTTATACAGCTGGATATTGACTGAGGCAATTGTAGGTTAAGTACCTTGCCCAGGGGTACAACACAGTGCCCCAGCAGGGAATTGAACCAATTACCTTTTTTGTTTATCAGTCCTGCTCCCTACCACACAGCTCCCCTGCAGGCAACAAATAATATAGTAGTCACCACTTCGAGACCTATAGTGTCAACAGCTTGGAGACCACACAGTTTGTCTTGACTGATCTTTCTACATGTTGACATCGCCATTGCCATTTTCATGTCGTCAATGTCAGTCTTGTCTTTATGGAATGTTGTCTTTGTAATCATTTATTATTAAAAGACTGAACAATGATTGGTTCCAATAAAGTATGTAGGAAAAATTGAGTAGCATGAGTAACTTAACCTTTCTGCACACTGGAAGCATTTCTGTGCGAAAACTATATACAAGCAAATCCCAGTAAGTTACTATATTTTTGTGCTTACTGTGCTCATATTCAACAGTATGTTATGACAGTTTAGTGATGATATATTTTTCACAGCACCTCTTAAATGAGTGTATGTCATAGACAGGACATTATTGTACCATACCAAGAGATTTTACTGTACTTCACATCCACAGTACTTAAGTGTAATTCTGCAGCACTACAAAATTACCAAATGAATTACTGTAATTTCTACAGTAATATGAATCTATATGGAATAGTTATATTCCTTGATATATCCTAAGCATTACAAAAAATGTTGGCTGTATATTGAATTCTTACTTTTTTCTGTCACTGTATCATGTTCTCCACCTGTGAGTAAAGATATGTTTTATTCCATTATCTGGGAAGTTACAAAGAAAGCTGTAGGGAATTGGTCAAACATTATGTCCTTCAAATTTAAAGTGGGAAAACATGTATGTACTCAAGTCAGGATAATATAAGCAGGTGAGAGTGCACAACATTGAAAACGATGAACAAAGAATAACCCTGAGACAATGTAAACGACAAGGGCAGGAAAAGCCCTCAGCTAGGAAACACTGGTATACGTTATATTTTTAATTGAAATGTGCAAGGAGAAACATATGCAATGTTAAACAGCCAACACTAACCGCTAGCCAACTGTAGCTTGCCATAAATGGTTTTACGTTCAACTGCCTCCACTGTTAACAACCTACAATCAAAATATGGCAAAGAGCAATGTAATGCACAGTAATAATGTACAGAACTGTGAAAAGTAATAATACGCTTTACGACATAGGTCCTCTCAATGATAATTTCCCCCAAATGCACCACCATTTATAATACTCTAAGTAAATAATGTACAAAACATTGCCTTCACAGACACTACCACTATTCCTAACGGTGTACGATTACGGTGCCACTTGCTCCAGACGAAATGAATGGAGATGAACATGAACGCTCTATAGTATGCGTTCACATGAACGCATACTATAGAGAAACAAAAGCAACCAGACCGCTTTTCGGACCACGAGATGCATCAAAGTCGGATAACATACGGGAGTCTGCAATGTGCAGCGGCTCCAAAATCTCAATTTATTCATCAAATCCATTCACAATCACTCTGAATGTTTTGAAGCGTTTTCCTTTGTTCAAAAGCTGTGTGTATTTACATTTAATCGTCGAGCAAATTCAAATCCAATAAACCCCACTGGTGTAACTTTGTTAGTCCAATTCTTTCATGTGGCACAAAAAGAGCAAGTTAGTTATTATATTTTACCTTGACAACATACCTGGTTACCAAATACTCCAATCGAACAGGCTGTTGAGACCTCTTTTGGACCGAACCATACTGATGCGATATGGGATGGCATTCCAAGGATGAAGACCTGGGCGAAGGAGGAAGCGAACTGTCCGAGCATCGTCACTGCAAACAGTTCGGGTCTGACACTGGCCACCTTGATCCAAGTGCCCAAGCAATTTGTGGCAGTTGCCACAAGTGCTATGACCCGGAGTCCCTTCTTGTCCAAAAGCCAGGTAACGGGAAAAATAAAGGGGATGTATGTCAGCATGTAGATCATAGACATCCAGTCTATTGCAAAAGAGTCCACATTGTAAAACTTCATAAAAAGATTGTTGATAATTCCATACTGGATCCACTGAAATGCGTTGCACAGTGAATAAGAGCTGAACAGGAATACTATCACCCATCGCCTCTTGTACAAACGTGGTGAGACCTCAGCGTCCTTGTCACCATTTGCGACTTTCTTTAGTTCAGTTACGTCAGGTGATTTTTCGCTCATATTGTTAACGATGTCGGTCGATATGTGTGCTTAATATGGTGCTGACAGCATACAGGGAAAATAATAAAAATGTAATATCGATTAATGATATGGCCTATATCTGTGACGATAAAATTAAGTGTATGAAGTTAATGCTGACAGCAACTAAGCTAATCAAAAACCTGCTCACTTTGCCTAACATTTGAAAATATATCTTATCCCATTCAAAACTTAGTTTTGATCAAGCTCTCAGAGAAACTAGTTTTATTCCGATAAATGGTAGCCAACTTTTCCTTCGTGAAAACTTTCAGTTGGCTAACTATAAGACATCGCTTCTTTGCGTTCTTGAGGTTATGCAGATAATTCCTGAGAAAAAATTGAGGCTATAAGAGGCAGCTAACTGGCAAGAAAGCAATTTTCCAAACATTACTACCGAGTAGGTCTGCAACGTGTAAAGCCGGTTTGTTTTTCTATGCAATTACCGACAGACATTTGCTGAAAGCCAGCTAGCTAGTAGTTGACAAAAACAAAAACGACACACATGTAACTTTAGCTATTAAACTACTATAATATAACGCCACGACTTGCAAACAACATCAGCAAACTCAATCCTCGGTCTTCCACATAAAACACATTTGCCTACTACTGCAGCTGTTGTTATTATTAATTATGTGTTAACACTTCCTCAGAAATTCCGTTACACCTTCTCTATCGTAGTCAAAGCACCAATCCCCCATTTAAACACCGGTTTCCCGCAACCACGTGGTTTCCAAACTCTAGCTCCGCCCTGTGAATTTTAACCAATGATTGTCAAAGATTGGCAGGGCCACATGGGTGGAGCTTCGCTGCTGCACCGTGCTGCCCAAATCAACGAAATTAGCTAATGCTGGCCGACGTCTCATGCCTACCTCAGTGAATTAATTCGCTATTGTCTATGTATACATATTTAAAACAATAACAATGGATGATTATTTAGCCAATTTTTAAAAATCTTTTAAACCTGTGCATGTCACTGTAAAAATTTGAAAATGTATAAAAATGTATGAGGCATCACTATATCTCTCAGTATCTTCTCTCTGTCTCATACATAGTGGTAGATCAAGGATATGGTATATGGGGAAGGGTTTTTTTTTTTTTATCTTGAACCATCATACCTTTCTAGCGTGGATTTAGACAATATAATTTAGGAGTCCAATTAAACTGGGCAGCAAAAATAATTCATACAACATTATCAAGCTGAATTTCAGGTCTCAAATGTAATCTCAGTCATTCCAATTGCATAAATTGTTCCCTACTTTGTTACAGTTGAGCCCCTTGTAATTCTCATTCAAGGCAGACTTGTGACAAACTGTTTGCACTCTTAATCACATGATTAGAATTAGGAGTAGGTCAAAGGTTTGTACACACACACACACACACACACAGCATTTTCAGTTAAAATGCACTTTTGTTGGACTCCACAGTACACAGAAAATGTATTTAACACTTTAATGGCTTGTGACCAGCTGAAGTCTACAACAAAAAGACTCTTGGCCACAAGTCTGCTGTATGTTGAGAAATATGCATACACGAAAAGCTGATCTAGCACAGAGATTGATTCATGCAAATATCAGACTTAGTTCTGCACCATTACCAACCAGGAGATGGCAGAGTAAAAACAAAGTTAGCCTTTATTTTATTTAAAAAAAAAATACAGTAGAAGTTCCAAACAAAAAGCTTGATAAATCACAATATATAAAACATAAATGTGATAAATAGCTATATTTACCCTGCTTATTTAATGTACAATGTCCTCATTGTCTTCATAATGGCAAAGAACATGTTGACTCACTTTCAAACTTAGTTTCTGAGAATACTGTGACTAACAGGCTCACTTGTGGTTAAATACTGCCCTCTGTTGTGAACAATGTTACTGCAGTATGCTCCCCACAGTTAACGACATATGATTAAATCAAGGAAGTTTGTAAATCTCCTATATACATTATTGTTGTAGTACCGTTGTAGTACTGTAGTCAGTGCTGTGTTCTCATTAGCTAGAGTGGCATTGAATATATTGCATACTTCCACCAGCCTTAACAGTTGTTGGCAGACATTTCAGCCCAAAAATCAAATAGATTCTTCCTTGTCTTTTAGAAGGTCATTTCACAAAACGTCACCCAAACCCATCCATACCTTTGCAAGAAAACCTCTTCACATACAAATGGAGTTGAAGTAATGATTTTTAAAAAATTAAAAACTATATATTATTGTATTCTTTTTTCATCTTTAAAGTTGATTCAGAAAATTAAACAACCATCCCAACAGGGATAAAAATAAAGGAAATAAGAGACCCTGTTTTCTCCTAGTCTTGCTCCTTATGTATGTCTACATCTTGAGCTTTTGGTGCAAAGACATTATGTTTCTACAAGCATCAATAAACTGTACTACTATAACCTTTATACTGAAACTACTACTGATATAGTCCACATCTCCCCAGTGCTTCTTTCTGCAGCAGGTCTCCATAAAGCCCTATTGGAAGTATAGCCCAAAAAAAGATGTACAATTGCAGATTCAGTGGCATGAAATATTCTGAAATATACACTGCTTTCTAAAGAGGACATTTCAGTCTGTTCAGGGGAAAACACAGAATACCTTGACGTCTTATGTATAACATAATTTTCCATATGGGGCCTGAATATTGCACATTATACAAGACCACAATTTACCTCTCTGGCTTGAGAAGGAAACTCTGTCCCCACGGAGACACAAATATCCTTTGTGGATTATGTTGACTTGAATTAATAATCAGTCAACAATCATGACTATAATCCAATTACTATAAATGGTTAAGACAACGTTTCATAAATCTTCTAGATTTTCTAGACTGTACATCTCTACATTACCAATACTTAAGATGTTGATCTAATGTACTGTTGAAGTGTTTTGAGGGAGTAAAACTCAGATGCAACGAACAGTTATCTGCAAAAGAGCATGTTTCAGGTAGATGGTGGCTTGCTGCTTGGCTTTTATTTGAAGGTGATGTGCCAATAACAGGACACATAGATAACCTTTAAAACGATATAATACTCCTGCTGCTGTGTACAGCAGTCTGTGTTCGCTCAGCAAGCTGTGAAAAGTCTGGTTCCTTCGACACAGAAAGAACGGTTGGAACGGAATACACTGTAACCTGATAGACAGACAATGGTATATCAACTGAGTTCATTTGTATAAGAGTACCCAATTTAATTTCATAATAAATAACACAAAGTACATTCTTACTCTGCCGTGGAGTTTTAAAACATTCAAAGCATTGTCAAATGTTTTGTACTAAAATCTTGAGGTATTTATGACATTGCAATATTTACTCTAAAACATTCTTTTATGATGAATGTAACCAGCAAAAATGACTCTTTCGTACGCTAAACAGTATAAATTAAAAAATTAATAATTCCAAAAATCAATCTTGTAAATGTTTGTCATGAGTTTGCCATATAATACTCCCCATGAATAAGAAAGCCAAACTGAAACTGAACTATAACACAAAGGTAAGAAATGTCAGGTTATGAAATATGATGGTTTGATATAATATCACTCTTAAAATAAATAAAACATTTAAATTTTTTAAAAAATCTACATATAAAGGACGAGAAAGAACCAAAATCTATAATATTTAGGCTATGACATCTACGGTAATACGGTAATACCCTGTGCCACAAATCTTCATTTTTGTTTTTTACATACAGACCCTGTTACAGTAAAGTAGTTGCTCTGTGCCACAAATTGATCCTTTTGCCACAAACTGAAACGGGCATACACTATACACATTTAAAATCGCACTTATCCCACAAGGCTATGTTGATTTAATGTGTATCATCTTTAATTATATGACATTGAGAATGGTTGTGTTTGTTTGTGTAACAGTCAAGTCATGGATTGTCTTACCCTTTAAAACACTATACCTGACCATATGTCAGCTCTAGGACTTGGCCCACATGAAATTGCATGGCAACCAGTAATGGCTGTTTGCTTCTGTCAAATATGCACACTTGTAAGACCACCTTCCTGTGTTTCAAAATCCCATATGGGCTTGAGGAGGTGGACCATCTTCACAGCACTCCATGACGGTAGCAGCTCCCCCAGTGGTCAGTGCTGGTAGCGCGAGGTGACGTGTGGCTGGTGGAAGGCGCCATGGTGTGGAGAGTAGAGGACATCAGTGGACTGAGAACCCAGCACAGAGCACAGAGGCTCGTGGCTGCTCAGCACAGAGGATAAGTACTTTGCCTCTTCTCTCAGCTGCTTCACCTCCTTCCTCAGGGCAGCATTCTCCTTTTCAAGGTTCTCACTCTCCTGGAAGAAAAAAGCAGGGGGCCATGAGCTGGACTTTTTGCTGCAAGGAAGGACCATGAGGTTACAGCTAAACTGTGAGGCAAAACTATGTATAGTAAGCTAATGGGAAAGGCTCTGAATTAATAAGTTTGTATAGATCTTCACACTGGAAACATTGGTCTTCTAGCATTTGGTGTCCTGCAAGGAGCTGTTCAGCAACTCCTCTATGCTCAGCTTATCAAACAGCACACAAATGCCCTGCTGTGGCCTATGCTTTTTAGTACTGTAATGAGTACTTAGTACTCTCCCTCTGCCTGAATTGTTATAATAACCCATAAAGAGGCCTTTAGTGAAGGACTACCTCTGTTTCTGGGTGTAAAAGGATTTTCAGCAGAGCTCAACATGTGTATAATGAGCAGCAACATCTTCGTAAGTGAAAAAACTTGGCAGTTTGCCAAGACTTTGTGCTCTGCTGTGGTGTTTCCTGAATAGAGAGTATCTAAATGTGCCACTGGGCCACTATCTGTTGTCGTACAAAAACCAGACCCGGGTTTCAGAGAATGGTGGTGGTGGTTGCTGTGCCAGAAGTGTGGGATAATCAGATAAAGGTTCCACTTGGCTCCGCTGATGGGACTGATACACCATGGAGAGGCGGTACCACACCGTGAACTTACTGTAAACAAGGTCTAGGGTAAACCCCGCCGGCAGCCAGCACCTACGTCACTCACTTGCCCAAACAGCGTGTCGGTGCACACGCCTTACCAGAAATGACAGCTTCACGCTTGTATCTGCCCACCACCAGATTAAAACGCATTTTCATTGAAGAAAAAATAAGACGAAAAAACCAACATAGTTTGACAGGAAACGTGTCACTGGGAGGGAAAATTAAGCTTCCTGTTTATCATGTGTGCTGATGAAACTGAAACCACAAAATACACTGAGCCTAGCATGGTTAAAAGGTCCCCCTTCACTGAACCCCCCTCCGCCCCCACATCACTTAGCACTCATGAAAGCCTTACACTCTTCAGTGTTTCATTGGTTTGGTCTGGTTTTTTCCTTTCATGTCTCTCTCATTACTGTTGTCTTTATAAAAAAGGAAACTTAATAAAGATGTTAATTGAAGGAAAACGCACAGTTGCTGCTGATTTCCTGCACACAGTGCAGGAAACAGATGAAATATGCCAACCCCTTATCCTATAGAGGGGGAGGGGTGACACATAGTGAGGTCACTGTCAGATACTGACTGGTATTTTCCACCAGATTTGCCTCATATGTTCAAATGGCAAGATTAACACCAACTTTTTCAACAGAAAAACCTCTGTTAACATTCAGTGAGTTGCATTAGATTTGGCAAAAGCTTCCCATGGTGATAGTTTGGTGATGAATGAACAATTCAGTCTTATTGTTGTAAGTTTCTTACATCCAAAGTGTAATAGCAGAAAAACACACTGCTGTTTTGTTCTAATTCAGTTAAGGGTCAATTCAGTAAGCAGTTGCAAAGGACAACCTGAAGTAAAACATATGTATCACCTCTTCAAGCAATGGGGAAATGAGAAATAATGTGAGACCTATGTCATCTCAGTTTATCTATGCAGCCAGCAGATCCAGTGAGAATGAATTAACACTCTTCTTTAGAAACTCGGTGATACTGCGGTATTTCCCCAGTTATTTATGGATAGCACAATGGTAAAGCAAAGCTTAAGGTCTGATCAGATGAATTTAACTTGGCTACTTTGCTCCACTTGTTTTTCAGTTCTTTCTACACCCTGATGTTACCTTTGCACTAGCCAGATTTCCTGTCAGCATTTTTTTCTTCTATGTAGGTTATGAACAGGGAGGACACAACATTGCTAATTCAGCTGTTGAGAGAATGTTAACGCTGATGGCTCTAAATGTAGCAGGCCAACTAAAAGATGGTGTTTGGTTGTCACCATGGCCCTCTGACATCAGCAGTATGTCTGCACATTCTTCACCAGTTAAAATAGGTTTACCTCTAAGAAATCTCACATTACAGGATACTTCTTTGACAATAATCACCTATTTTGTTAAAAACACTAATGATTATTTCTTTCATATTGGGCATTTTGGCCAAGATAAACCATTTTATTCGCACCGCTATGCTTGTTAGGACCCGTCATCAGTACATTTTATGTCCTTTCAGCATCCCCTCAGCTCATGTTTATGGCATGTCTGCTGGTGTCCTCACTCTCTCTGACTAAGCACTGAGAAGTGAAAGTGCCTTATTGATGGCTCGTTTTCTCAATAGCCCTGAGAGCAGGGTGTTCACCGAAGCCATGGCCGGAAATAGTTCCTCTGTATGAATAAGTGAACTGAAAGCCAGTGAGTAAAAACTGTACGCTAAACCTATTCAATGAACAGACCCTGTGGCTTGAAAGGAAGTCAGTCTTCACTTTGGGTTTGAAATATTCACATTCACCTGACCAGGACACAGCTGCTAAAAAGGACAGTTAATGCAAATAATGGTCTGCAAAATCTCTGCAATGTGGAAGAAGCCGTCCTTACTTCCACGCCGCTAACAAACAGCAGTCTTCATTCCTCAGAAAGTGCAGCGAAGTTATGGGAACATTGCACTCCAATTGGGCACGTGCTGCGGCCCTCGCAGCATCACAACTGGTTCCTGAGCCGTTGGTTCAAACTGAGATTTCACAGTACCCATCAGTACACAATGGCAGCTCTCAGAAGGAACTGTCTCCCACGCCTCGTTAATTGATGCAAAAGCCTGCTGTAAACACCGTGAGGGTCTGCTCCACGCAGCATCACAACAGAAGCCACTCGGATGACACAGCACCATACGGCACCTTGCATTCTCAATATAACACCAATATGCTCACAGGGCATCTTTTAGATTTTAATCAACAGTGGTACATTATTCTGCAGGGTCCGAGTACTTCAAAATGGAGTGGAATTACTTAAGCTGCCTGTGCAATGCAAGGCCAGAGAAAGCCCTCTCTCTGGCTCCACACATGCAAGGGTTTTACAAACATCACAGCTCCAGGTCCCATTTACATCTGATCTGTAATATATCTCCTGGACAATGAGCTGAAGTCAGTTTAAACACTGAAACTGAACCCCCCTGCTATTATAGAAATAGGCAATTCTTGACCAGTCACAGGTGTCTGATTCATCAGATGTTTATTGATTATCCCCAGAACTTCTCCCCTCTGCTTAATTCATTGTTTTATCTTTGAGTGGATCAATTAAAATTGAGGCTGTTCCTGCACCATGATATTTTTCATTTTTCACTACAACTACACAAATATGCCAGACTTGGCCCAGGCCTCTCAGCCTACCGCCCAACCCTGTCCAGCAGGAGTCTGTGGACAGGACCTACTCCTTACCAGGTGCAAACTGTCGGCCTTCTGTGTTTGCCTCATCCGACTTTTCTGGGCAGCGATGCGGTTCTTTTCCCTCCTCATCACCTTCTTCACATCATCCGAGGAGTCCTTCAGAGAGAGGAAAGGTTCAAAGGTCACGTCGTCAAACCAACGACCTCAAAGTGATGGGGAGAAGGGTGAGATTCCACATGGAATAGTGCTGTGAAAGAGTGTCATACTAAAGATGCTTCTACCTGGTTCAGAAAAAAGGCGGTATGTATATTTGAATTAATCATGAGGCTCTTGTGATGAGATGTACAACATATTAACAAAACGCTCCTGAGATGACCTTGTGGAAAATTTTCATATGCATGTGTGCATATTGTACAGTTCAGTGGTGGAACTTACTGCAGCACTGCAAAACTGAAGAAAATACAACCCTTGGGAAAAAATTTGCAGACAGCAGGCTTACCAAGGGTACTTTGCAGAATCTGTCCACAAGCTGGACTTGTCAAGAAAGAGGAAGCGAACCAGGATCTAGAGGCGTTAGTTCTTAGAAAGAGCGAAATGCATGTTATCTTTTCCACCCATGGTGACAAACATCTCTTGAAGGCTGAATAACACAGAAGTGCTTTGCTTATCAGATAAGAACTCCTGTGTAAGTTTATGAGAACAGTGGTGGAGGAGAATTAGGTCCTGAGAGACACTGGAAAGATGTCTCCCACAAGCCAATGTTAAATGTTACACAAAAGAATTGGCATCCATAGGGGAGATATGACTGTTGTGCAGCTGCTACTGCAATGTTTTTAAGATATGAAGCACAGTAGAATAACCACACACTTGAAATAGGCCATGTGTGCCTCATTCAGGGCAACCGGTTTTCTTGCATAGTTGCCTGAGAGGGCACAGGCCTTAGATTTAGACTACACTGATCGTTCTGGAAAATCAATGCATTGGAATAGCACTGCATGGAGGTCAGCCATTTCTCAAAAAAAGAAGAATATTTGAATGTAATTTACATTAAACTGCAAGTATACCAGACTGTAACTGATTTTGTGCCATTACACATTAAGTACATTGTAATTGCTATTGTAATTGCTAAGTACATTGTAAGGTTCCACATGTTAGTTATGTGCTGCAAATCATTATGTAACAACAGGGTGAGTACATGCCATTACGTGGTAACTACATTGTAATTGTGAGCTACAATATAACTACACTGACATAGTCTAACTTAATGTGATGTGTAACTAAAATGTTTTAACACGTTTTTTGTTTGAATGGTGATCCCTTGTGAGCACTGAGTTCAATTTATATAGAGGCTGACCATGGATCTGACCTCTGAATAAAACAATCAGCCTGAGAACAGCACATTAACATGGAGGCTTTCCAGTTTTGTCAGTTTGGGCACTTCCTCAGAACACACCCAGTTTCACCTTGTGGGTGTCACATTTTCAACGGTCTCAGATCGATTCTGTAGCGCCATGTGAATTTCTTTAATGAGGTTGCACATCATTCTCAGCTCACAGAGGCAACACTGGCAGGGTGGTAATGTTTCTCAGCATCTGGCCCTCTTATTTGGAATGTATTATCTCTTTAGCTGGGAGGTGCCCTTATCCAGGGAGACCTAAATGGTGTTAAGAGCGGATGTCCACCTTCCTGTGTGACCACACATTAAGGTGGCTGCATGTTCAGAGCAATAGCAATTCTACTGAATCTGATGGTTACTGTGGTGGTTACAGAACTGTCCCCAATGCACAAGGGGAAATCCAGGGACAGGGACCCCTCCCCTTCACCACCACCACCACCATCCCCCCAGTCAGGATATAAACTTCATTCCTATGAAAAAACAAAAATTCACCACATTCCAGCTTTCAGAAATCTGACCCCAGACAGAACAGCTCATAAACTTGTCTCAGTCAAGCTATGCTCTGTAAGATTTCTGTACACATGCCACTATACATTTCCCTCTGAGCATAAGACAAGTTGCGCTGTAGCTGGTGTCTGTATGTGTCAGGAGAACTGTGGCTACAAATATGAACCAGTTTCCTGCACAGAAGTTGGCAGTAACAATAAGGCCTGACCTGTAAGAGGTCCAAGGTCTTCGCATGTGAGAGAGCTACCACAGAACGCTTTGTTTTGTGTAGTGCAAGCCTGAACGCACTCTTCTGAAGAGTTTCTGCAAACATGGTTTTGCAGCTCACACGAACAAACAAGTGGAACCATCTACGTGCTGTCTGCCAGAGGTATCTTTCCACAAGAGATTTTCTAGAAGCCCTGCTTGAAGCCCTCTCTGGCTGAACCCAGATCCTGTGCAGGTGTCGGCTGATGCGGCAGTGAGGTTCACTTACCTGCCTGCTGCTCGGAGACGGGGACCTGGTGAAAGATGCGTCGTTGCTGTCAGAGCCCTGAGCCATAGCCAAACGCGTCACTCGAACCCCTCCTCAATCTCCACTTCTGCTTTTGGCGCGCGCGTATGCACTTGTTCGTCTGTTTAATGAGTAAGACTCTTTTCACTCACGCAACCTCTCTCTCTCTCTCTGTCTGTCTCGCTCTCACTCTCTCTTTCTCTCTCTCTCTCTCGCGCGCGCTCTCTCTCTGTTGTATATGCAGTGGCTGATGTGGTTTCTGGTAACAACAGAGTAAGAAACACAGGACTGGAAGTCACATGTGTGGAAACTTTTCTCACAAACATACAGGAATGCAGAGTTGCCCAAAACCCCACAAAAAGCCCACTATTTTTGAGGTGAGAGTGAAGACAATATTTACAATTTTGTGAACCATTCACACAGAATGGTGTCATTTTTTTAAAGATGAGACCATGACTACTACTCTGTAATATTTGTCACAATGTCACATTCAATGTTTCCTTTTAACTGAGTATGCAGCCTTTCAGAGACAAATTTATTTTCAACTGAATTATTTATTCAAATACACATTGTAAATGACACAGTGAAGCTGTGTGTCCACATACACGAGGATACAAAATCCCCGCACCTCATCAGCCGAAAGCGATGTGCCAAAAACAGGCAGAACCGAGCAGCAAATTTCTCTAAGCTGGTATGCTGATCAGTCTCGGTGGCAGTGGGGGCTGTGATGTCAAGCATGGCGACACTTGCCTCAGACAGGGGTCACCCCGAGCATGTGGGGGAAGGGGAGGCCCAAGGGGCTGTCCGCCATCCAAAAAAATTCCACTCAGCCTCCACACGCATAATGCACTCCCATCAGAACACAGATCAGAAATCATGTCCAGTGTTGACATTAAGGAATTGCGGCTTATGGCTGCTTATTAAAGTCAACTGCACAAGCTGCGGAAATTTTTTCAGAAGTGCGCAAACACAATTCATTTGAATGTACCAACCAATGCTGAAAATTCATGTTGGAAGTCAGCTTAAACGCTGTGTACAGGATTTCAAAATATGTCAACCCAGAGCAAGAGCTGTGAAATACTTGTGAGCTCTGTGATAATGATGTGTTGTTATCTATGTGGCAAATGCAAAAAAAAATGACATATAAAAATTTTATAATTAATCATCCCCCTGTTGCTGTTATGAATTGTCATGGTTGCTGTTTTGATTATTTTGTACTGTGCAGTTTAGTGGCGTTGTATCAAGGTCTACTTGCAAGCCCAGAAAAAAGGAGTGAAAACAAATTCTGCCTCACAGTACAGTCCTCCCACACACAAAACATGTTCTGCAAGCGACTTACCAGGGAGGAATTTTAAAGAGCTTTGAATTCTCCAGAAGGAGGGCAGGTATTTCATTTAAGCTGCATTAGACCTTCTATAACAGTGTGCAAAAATGCAGAAGCTGATTAAAGAGGCAGATTTGGTTTAAGTGGACTCAGACATATTGTTCTAGGGCACAATGGGCCGGGATGTGATGTGTACCCCTGTCTCCACCTGAGGTCTGATCCAGCTGTTTCACACAGCCCTGCATCAAGAAGGGCTCCTTGGCCTTTTGCTGAGGCAGCTCACGTGGGTGGCTTTTGATCGATAGCATTCTCATAGAATAATACCAGATGAACCTGTCCCCAGCAATGCTCAGACGTTTTTCATTAGAAAATTAAAACGTTTGAGATGCGTTGTGCCACATTCAAAAACACAGCCGCCAAAACCTGCCCACCTTACTTCACTTCATGGGTGTTTATCACGAAAACACCGGCGCTGAGATGACATAGACACCTGGAGCTCTGGATTTGCGCTGATTACCGTCAGCACACCTACCTAACGCAGCAAAAGATTCTAACAGCTCATCACTTGTTCATTTGGCCACCACACCTCCCTCTGGTTTGCCTTTTGACCTTTGCAGTGCAGCAGGAAGTTCCAGACTCACTTGACCTCATCTTCTGTCAATCCCCATGCACTACCAAGAATAGGTGGAGCATAGTCAAATACCGCAGGGCAAACATCCCACAGTGCAGATGCCCAAGGTGCTTACTGCAGCCAAACCTTGGGACATCTGGAATAATTAGCCTTCCTGAAGAAACAATTTGCAATACACTCTTTTTAATTCTTTCATCTAGTAGCACTCTTCTTTTTGAAGTGTACCATTTTGGAGGTTTAAATCAAAGACACACTCCTGTATAACTTATCTTCTTACATAAATTTACCAAAGAACATAAGAAACAGTCCCTAATAAAGTCAGTCACTAACTTCACTAATCAAGTTTTCTGTCCAATGCATGCTCTCCGCAAGTTTTTGGAGTGTCACAAATTGGGGCTCTGCAATCTGTCTGATGTTACTTTCCTTCATGCTTGAATTTTTTTCTTAGAGGGGGAGGCTGGTGGAATGGTGCACTCAGAAAGCATGATCAAGTCTGTCACAGAGAACCTCTGTCATGAGGATCAAAAAACAACGCAGTCCTCGTAAGAACATCTCATGCTTCCTTAGCTGTCAACAGCAGGCTTGGATGCATGAGAGAGGTGTATTTAAATTCAATCCCAAATGCATGTTTTTCTCTCCCCCACATGCACCCACAACCTTCCAACTGAATTAAATATTGTAAATATCAAAGCAACAGCTTCAGAGGAATGAGTTGCTGCATGGCTGTTGTTGTGAAATTCATAGGGCATTGCTGCTGACAATCTCCCCCTGTTTAAGGAAACCGTATGCACTTTTCTGTTTGGATGTGTTCAGCATTCTAGACACCGTTGCTGTATTTGGTGAGAAAGCATTTAGCCACTTTGCCCCTTGGTCACAGAAATGACTACAATGCAAAATCCATCTTGACTGTTTAATAGCCCTGGATGACTTGTTTTGATAAAGGAAGAAATGGATGTTGATTGCTCTTGCTTCTAGCCTAGTAATGATTGAGTTGTAATTATGTGCAGGTATGCCCTTCTTATCTCTTCATTCTTACTCTTTTATTTTGTATTCTCATCTTAATTAGTATTATTTAACTGTATTTGATATATTGATTGTCCATTGTTATCTCTTTTGCTTCTATCTTGGCCAAGATTCCCTTGTAAAAAAAGATTTTGAATCTCAGTGGGATCATTTCCAGTAAACTAAAGGTTGAATGTAAAAAAAATAAGATACAAAAAATTAGACACAATGTGCTTTCCATGGCTACTTAGACAAACAGTTCCTTAAAGTCGTGTCACCTTTCAGCCGCCCATCTAGGCTGCTGTAATAGTCCACCTCTTCCTGGACACCCCTTTGAGCCATGAACCACATTAGTCACTCAAAATGTACATCTTTCTCATCAGTACTCCAAAGCTGACACCACCACCACCACCAGCCAAATGAGTAATGCACACGTTTTGAGCATTTGAGCCACTCTCCTCCCTTCTCTATGGCAGACTATGTGTCACCCAAAATTCTCCTGCCCCACAAGCAGCAAAGCTCCATCTTCCTCATTGAGATACTGAGGTTTCACACAGTGACAAAGCCGTCGCTAACCTAAGATACTGTGGCCGTGGCTCAGCGATGACAGGTGTCAAAGCTGGGGAGCCTCAGAGGGTCTGACACTGCAACATTTCAGGGGGAAACTGCAGGGGCACAGCCGTAGGAAATCGTGCACTTGTACACTTTTTGTGTGAGGAATAGATGTGACTCCACTTACTGCCAAAGAACAGCGCTGCCAGGGCTTAATAAACTAGTGCATCAGTTTATTCATACAATAGCACAAGGATCAGTTGAGCTAACACATAATGCCATCACAACACCTCTGTGACTTTGTGGTAACAAGGCAAAATTATGAGACTCTCATGGGCCAGACAGAGCCTGGTTCAAACAGTTGTTAATATTGAAGGTTTTTTTCATTCAGCTGTATATTGATCGTTTTACACACAGTAGCAATTGTGAACTGATCTGTGAACTGCTGTATGGGATTCAGGATTTGACAAAGACGTTCACATATTTTTCAAAAGTCTCTCAGCGTTGACGATGGAATTAGCCTACGTTTCTGTCTGGTCTTCATTCACATTAGCAGCTACGCTGAGGTATTTTGTTATAGGAGTCAATGATGTGTACAAATCCATCCTATGCAGTAACATCACAACAGCTTTGTGAGCTTCCAGTTAAAGCTCTTTTAAAATGAATGTGAACACTGCCCTTTGTGTGTGGCATATTAGCCTTTACCTTCACACATCCATTCGTTACACTGGTTAAAATGGGCTTTTCCACATTGAAATGAATTGCAACAATTGTACAATGTAAAATGAAACTGATTAAATTTACAGAATGTGATCTGAATTCTGCCCCTCCTAAAATCCACTTGGTGTAATGGTGATGACACCCACATCCATCTTTGTGATGTCAGTTGAAGAGTGGAAAGTTTTGCCCAATCACTGTCTGGGTCTCTGTGAAAAAACCCTTCAGACCACTGACATTTTAAAGGTGTTAACCTCAGATCTAACTTGCTGAGTGCACACCTTTAAAATGACAGACTTTCTTACCAAAGTCTGTTCTGAAAGAACCTCATTTATTTGTTTTCAACAGAAGGTTGTAAAAAAAAAAATTAAAGATTATTAAAAGAACTTCCTGTAACATAGGGCCTACACGTAAACGCATCATCTCACTGAAATGGTCTTTTCGACCATTTTCAATTTGACCGGTATCACGCAGTTCCAAATTGATTTAAGCTCATCAGATAAACTGGTTTAAGATTATTCTTCGCACATTCAATTTAATCTATATTACGTGTAGATCATATATGTATTGCGGTTTAACTCAACCCCTGGTCCTGAGGCACACCTGGTACTACCGTCAGCAGCAGTAAGTTATGACTTAACAGAATACTGATGCAGACTCGACGTCCCGACATCTCTTTAAGGAAAAAAACTAAATATATTAAATAACGACCTTAATTTATCTTAAAAATCTTAATACTAGTACATTTAGTCTGCACATATATTAGCATAATAGCACATTTTGTGCACATAACTATAGCAGATTAAATGCAGAGATGCCAAATAAAGCTCAGTTTCCAAGTAACATCTTAATGAAACCTGAAAAATGATAGCTCAGCATGGCAAGCGTTGGGAAACACTGGCCGAACTGCTGGCGGAAATTTTGAAATACAACCTTCAGCAGTCCGGCCTCACGCAACATGAAATAGAGAGCTAAACACTGGATGACTTTAATTTCAAATTCATTGTAAAACCTTCATCAGCTTACATGACCTAACTGATTAACCACCACCACAAGAAAATTAAAACCGTACTTCACATACTATTTGGGTGAAAGCTCGAAACTAATAACAAAATACAGCACATAACGAAACAAACATGAAATTCGATTTTCGCAATTCAACATCGAAAAATGAATCACCAAATAAATATATAGTTATTAGTATATAAATGATGTAAACAGCGGCCATTACTGTTAGCTCCACGAAGTGCACATACAAAATAATAGCGATATTACTTCATACCAGAGGGTGGCGCAGCGAATATTTGAATAAAATCTCCCAGTTTACCAGTATCTGACTAAACATGTACTCCCATTTTCAGCCTACATTGTCAAATGAATAAACTGATTAAGGTTTAGAGGTCAAAAAAATATTGAACCTGCTGAGGATCAGTACTTGATTCTTTTCTTGTTTAACATATATATACTGATGAGAAATCAACCTACATTTGCCACCGAATTCAGTTAAGAGGGTATGATACCCTTTAAAATTCAAAGAGATTATAGATATTGTCATAGATATTGTCATACAACTTTTAAAAACATACTCAAAAGACTGGGTCCCACTGTATTGCTCAGGCTGCACTGCAGCGTCTATTCACAGGCGCGATCCCACTACTGAGCGGCACGGGGGCTTTGACCTGCTCCGTTTCCGACCTGGGCCGGTTCACCCCTCCTTAGGCGACCTGGTGGTCCCGGGCTCCCCCAGGAGCACCATATCGATGCCGAACTTAGTGCGGACACCCGATCGACATAGTCCGCTGCAGCTCAGAACTCCTGAGCTCAAGCAATCCGCCAGCCTCAGCCTCCCAGTAGCTTGGATTACAGGCGCACGCCACCGCGCCCGGCGAAAGGCGAGAGAGACTTTGCAGCATTTCACTTCGACACTGCAGTGACGTCACGTGCCTGTTCCGAGGAGTGTAGTGTGACCTCTAGTGGTTAAAAAATGAAGTGGCTTTTTATTAGCTGTAAATTCTGTATGCTTGCTCTGTGTTTAGGATTTCCAGGAAAATGCTTTTGGTATACATAAAATCCATGTATCTTACATGTAAAAAGCAGATGTTCATTATATTACAATAAAAATGGTTGCAAAGGTGGGCCTGTCATTAAAATAATTATCATCAGAACGAAGTCAAGTTACATTAAACTATTTTGCCCATTATACTTCACACAAATGGAATAAGTACTAAAGCAACGGTACTTAATGTGTCCTAAATTATTTAGTGTAACTTGGGTCTATGTTTTTATCTTACCACCTGAGGAGAGTGTGCATTTTCAAACTTTGCCACAGGCACTGTCAAATGCAGGAAAGCGTCAGTGGAAGGCACCTCAGGTTGAGCTCCATTGGATTGTTGTTTATACAGTGTACGTAAGACCAGTTCATACCAATGGTCTGCACCTTATGTCCCTCATATAGCGGATGTCATTGTATACAAAGCGAAAGAGCTGTAACTGTCTTTGTCACAGCAAGAGAATACTTTTATTTCTATTATTGTACAGTTATACTGGAGATATACATATTATGGGTCTGACTACCAAATTAGCGGAGGAGGTATTATCATGGATTAAAGGTAGTGCTGTTTAAGCAACTAATGAGGAGAAGAGGAAGTGAGACGTGAAAATACTAGTAACCATGAGGATTGTTATTGCTATGATTAAACAACTGTTGTCCTAGAGGTGCAGAGATGGCACCATACCTTTTTTATATTAGGTTCTGAAACACTTCAAATATACAGTGTAGAAATACAGCCTCCATATGTAGTGATATTGTTGTAATTTAACTCCGTCTTTACAGCATGTGACTTGCATTAAATTAGGATTTCTAACAGAGGTAATGTGACAGTATAAGTAACATGCAAGCAACCATTAACATATCACGTCTGCAGTGTACAGCTACAGTTTACTACAGTGATAAAAAGTGTTTCTTATGTCTTCTACCTTTACGGTTTGCAGCAAATTAGAAGGAGGAAACTAAAGAATGGTCAAATGTGGCCATTAAACAGACCCACACCCCCGTTAACAGACCCACACCCCCGGAGCACAGCATGCCCCTGCCCACTTCCCTGGACTGAGCACCCCAAATTTAAAATGCACACAGTCACCTTAAAAAGTGTAATTTGTTTACATATTTAAATAACTTGCACTCTTCTGCCTGCCACTTTTACAATCTGATGTCTTGTTATTTTGTCAATTTATTGTCTTGTGTATTTATTCAATTGATTGAATGTAGCACCATGGGTCCTAGGGAAATGTTATTTCAACCCTACTGTATACTGTATATGGATGTCCTGACAATAAAATCTCTCTTGACTCTTATTATGTGGCTGTATGAAGCTTTATCTCAGGGGTGGCCAAACTTTTTTCAACAGGGCCCAGATTACATCTTGTGAAAATACCAGAGGGCCAGCTCCTTGTTTTTAATTTTACATATGCATTCTAAAAACTTTTATTTTCAGTGTAATAATAAAGTTAATTCTGGACTGGTATAAATAAATGAAATATGAATATAAAACAGGCTTAATAAGACATCACTGCAATGTAATGCATTTCAAAATACAAATAAATTCGACTGATGATTCACCAACTATAGATATGTTTGCAGGCTAGGCCTACTGTTGCTACACACAGGTGTTTAAAAAGCTTTTGCATGAATGAGGTTAATGGTTTTAACCACTGGCTTCACAACGTGCTCAAATTTCAGAAATTTCGCGCGCAGCACTTGTTGATGAATGATGGAGTGAATTTCAATGGCATCCCCCCATGCTCACAGACTCTGTTCTGTATCAGCGCAGTTAATCCACTCCTTTCATGTATCATAGAAGGCGCACCATCAGTAGTAATTCTGCTCATTTTCTCCCATGGCAGTTTTATGTCATTGACAACTTTAGACACGGACTGAAACAAATCCTCCCCCTAGTATGGCCCTTCAGACTCTGAAGGTCAAGTAATTCTTCAGTAATGTTCATACCATCATCAACTCCCCTCAAAAAATAAGTAGCTGAGCTGTATTGGTTTGGTCAGCGCTCTCATCGCAGACTAGTGAAAAAAAGTCAAACCGTGCTCCCCTCTCACTCGTCTCTTGATGTCTGTAGATAATTCTAATCTCCGTGCCAAACATTGGAAAACTCCTGCTTTTTCTCAGGACAAATGGCATCCACCATCTTCATTACACAGTCTTTCACAAACTCGCCCTCAGCAAAAGGTTTAGCGCGCTTCGTAGCTAGCTCTGGTACCTTTTCTTCTTTGAATCTTTTGCCTGTGAGAAGAGTTGTTGAGAGGCCAAGCTAGCTTCCAGTTGCTTCACTTTGTTAGTCCTTTCACAGCTGGACAGTTTCTGGTGTAAACTATGCTTAGTTTTGTAATGTCTCTTCAAATTGAATTCTTTCATAACAGCAACAGTCTCTTGGCAAATGAGACAAACGCAATTATTTCGGCTTTCAGTGAAAAAGTACTTCGTTTTCCATCTCTCTTGAAAGTGGTGGCCACGCTATGAACTTTGCGCTTCTTTGCAGCCATAGTGAATGACTGGTAGGCTATTGACTGAATAACAAATCAGTTTGTTATTAAGGGAGAAGTTTAATTTCTTCAATATTTTGCAGGTCTACAAACTGTTAGTGCTGCCATCGTGTGGTGGGCCACTTGAATAGCACATTTCACGTCTTCACCACATTGCCTAATATTGTACTGTAGCGCTGGCACCGTGGCGGGCCACTCGCCCTATATTTTGGGAGAAAGGCCACGGGCCATTTAAAATCTGCCCCCGGGCCGCATTTGGCCCATGGGCCGTACTTTGGCCACCCCTAATCTAGCAGGTTAATGTCAGTTGCAACTAGCTAGTCACGTAGCTAGCTAGCTGGCACAGACACAAAGATGTTCATACAAATGTTCGAATGAACTTGCAAACATAAAACTATATCCAGAAAATTATTAATGTATTGTATGACTGAATAGTGAGTGAGTGAACAAGTGAGCGTTTTCGGACGCAGCCTTCGTCTTCGCAACGCTTCTGCTAAGTAAGGTTGCTGGGGGGGGAGGGGGCAACGATAAAGAACCGCTTGCCGCCTAAGGGGCAAAGTATGAAAGTGGACAATCTTTCTTTGGTTTTTGACTCTAAAATTCATTGCTGCATCCACTACAAAAGTGGAGAAAGATTGTCTACACTAGCCCTGCCTTTTCACCACACACCAGATTTTACCGGGTGTAAAACTATTTACTTGTTTATTTATTTATTATCTTACCAAAAACCTAGACTTCACAAACAATTCTCTCCAAGACTTCTTCGATTTGAAAACAGGATTTAATGGTATGCAACAGAGTAAGAGAGTAACAAAGACGTACATGTTGTAGAAGTTACAAAATGGACATTTAAAAACCACTTGGCTGAGAGCGGCAGCTTTCAAGGTATTTCACAGCCACAAAGCAAAACAAAGACAGCTCCTCAGAGTAAAAAGACGTTATACCTGTTCATAATAGAAATGTAAAATGCATCACATCTAGTGATAACACATCATATATATTTCATCTAACATCTAGCAGTATAAAAAAATAATAAAAAATACAATGTGAACTGGAAGTAACAATGACAAAAAACGGCAAGACTGTAAACAATTCATATATATGTGCTTTCATGACGCCTGCGTCACCACAAAAGTCGGTTCAACCGGCCACTGCCATCGTCAAGGGCAGGATATAAATCGACATTAAAAAATACTATTACTGTTTATTTCAACTAGTATACAATGGCAAATAAAAACGAAGCACGACAATGCAACCCCCTCTGTCTGAGTACCTGAGACAGATCTGCCATATGGATTTAGTGTGTTTCTTCGTTTCTCTTCCTTTCCTTTTTGTCTGTTTGTAGTGACGGCAGCCGTGGCTGTGTGGCACTGGGGGAGCGACAGCGATGAGGAAGGGTGACGGCTGCCGGCTCCCGATCGCATCAAGCGATCCTCATCTAAAAAAAGGCTTTCGAACCCTGAGCCGCGGGCGGGGGGGGGGTGGTGGTGTGGTGCTCCGCTCCCTCCCTTGCCCGGAGCGCAGGGCTAAGTGCTGCTGGCTGTGGTTGCACTGTAAACAGTCACTGGGGGGCGAGAGGCCGCCACCCTCCCTCATTTGGCTTCCAGCTCCTCCAGCAGGGGGTTGGCCTCGCCCTCGGGGGTCTTGACGCTGTCGGTCCGCACGATGCAGGTGGGCCGGTGCCGGTTGAGCATCAGAATGAGCTGCTGCCGCTCGTGCTTCAGCTCCTCGATCTGAGCCTTCAGCTCCGAGTTCATCACCTCCAGCCGCTCCGACTCCTGCCGAGTAGGGAGGCACAGTTAGAATGCGATCTACACTAGGGATACAGCTTCACAAGACACTGAATTTAAAGTGGACTACCCATGGTGACAATCTTAGACACCATAATGCAACCCCTATACTTGCCCCTGAATGCTGTGGCCTGCATCAGTGAAACAATATTAAATAATCCAGTTCTTAGCATACAACTCTACATTGTAAATTAGTTGAATGAAATATCACATTATAAACATCACCCAGGATTAGTCTAGTAGTATTGATTCCTATCCTATCCTGGTAGTTATGATTCCAACCCTATCCTAGTAGCATTGATTCCGTTCCTATCCTAGTAGTGATGATTCCTATCATTACCGAGTAGTAATGATTCCAACCCTATCCTAGTAGCACTGATTCCGTTCCTATCCTAGTAGTGATGATTCCTATCATTACCAAGTAGTAATGATTCCAAGCCTATCCTAATACTAATGATTCTGTTCCTATCCTAGTAGTAATGATTCCGTTCCTATCCCATTAGTAATGATTCTGTTCCTGTCCTAGTAGTAATGGTTCCTTTCCTGTCCTAGTAGAAATTACTTCTGTTTTGTTCTCTGTATATCACAATCAGGTTCCCTTAAAATGGCTTGCAAAACTTGCAAAGCTCAACACCACCAGATTAGCTATCAAAAGGAATTTTTGGAATAATGGACTGCCAGGAATATAATATAAATTATCTAGTTTTAATAACACTATTACAACACACATCTTCAAACTGTATATGTACAATAAAATACATACGAAAACACTTGTATGAAGCTTAGTATCTCTCAAAAAGATTTCTTTGTTGTTTGGGTAAAAGCTGAAACAAATATGTAATTTTTCCTAAATATTTTCACACTACTGATTGACTACAAGCCTCTAAAATGTCTAGTTCAAGATGCTACATCTGAATCTGGTTTTGCACATACCACTGACTGGCATCTTAACCAACACCAGCAGTATCCACATCTCATTTTAGGAATCATTACCATACAGTTCCACAGCGGGCAATTTATGAGCTACAGAGATACAGAGATACAGTGCTTTCTGCCAAAAAACAAGAATCCTTTTCCAGAGTCTTTGATTCCAGATTGGGTGTCAACAGCAGCCAGATCTTGCTGTCACCCGGCAAAAGCTGACCCCTGTTTGTTAAACACAAATCCTTCCTTCCTCACTTAATGGGTCCGTTATTAGTACCAATTATTCAAAAGGACTTCAGATGTTAAAGGTATTCGGGGACCAGTAATTCTGCACAACCTAGAACAACCTGCATGCGTGCAGCGCTCCAGGAACACAGTTCCTTGCCACAGCTGCCTGATGCTATTCTTCCCAAATCAGCTATGCATGTACTCCGTGGGAACAAACAGCAGCCAGGCATAGGAAATTAGCTTTCACCTTAAACATGTTTCCCCCCCTTTTTGAGTCAAACCCATTGAGCACACTGAACTGCTTTCTGTATGGTTAAACTGTTTTGCAGGAAGAAAACTAAACAAATGTTTCCCAAATGAAACAGCTTCTCTTCGCCCATGGTGTTCTCACAATGAAATGATTAAATTTACAATAAATTTACATTAAAATTTTCCCCAAAAAACAATTACGGTGGAAAGCCCCACTCAGACATGCTAAATAGACGCAGCTGGGTCCTGACAAAGACTGGCCTTTGGAGGAGCCAGGGCTCCCCTCCTGCAATGTAGACTCACCCTTTGTAGAAACTCTGTCCTCTCTTTCTTCTTGTTCCGACAGCGCGCGGCTGCCACCTTGTTCTTCTCGCGCCGTCGTTTCCTCCTCTCCTCCTCCTCATCCATCTGCGTGAGGAGAAATAACACTCAGTAACCCTGCACACTTTCACCATCACATGGGAGAAACATCAACAAATACCAAGCGACAAAAGGATGACAACCAAAACTTTTACTTTCCATCAGCAGTTTTACAAAGACCACAGCAGGCTTCATTTATCACTCTCAAGCAGAGAAATGCAATACTTTCACCTTGCATGCATGATTTTCAGAGCGCTTATTAACATCTTGGAAACAAAAGTAAATAGTTTCAGTAGAGTTACTTACACAGATGGAACCAATATGTGTTACATAAAACCCTCATGTGGTTAAGTGCTCAACTTGGCCACTAGGTGGAGCAATTGGTCAAGATTACAGCAGCCCTCACAAAGGATGACTGGGGAACACAGGCTTTATATCTGTCAGCAAGTACACTAGTGCTGGAGTCCACCCTCTTAAGCCAGTTGCAGGAAAGCTGCTGAAATGTTTATGGAAGTGTTCTAACTTTCCATAATAAAATTTGAAAAAAAAAGTATACATGGCCTCCTAGTTTTGTTGGCCTTGGTTGACTTTCACCACACTTTCATAAATCACTTATTCCTGATCAAAGATCCAGGAGGGAAGCAATACTCGTATTCATGAACTGCAAAGAGATTTGTATGTAGCATTATAAAGAAGTACTGTCTGCTTCATGCTTTCATCATGTCAGTTATAGTTGGTGATTATTTAACCCTAGTGACGTCGGTTTGGCGTGAGCCGTGTTCTGTATTTGCTATGGTAAAAATGAGTGTAGGTATGCAGCTTTGCACAGGAAATATGGTGTTATGTGAAGAGCAATCTTTTTTTCTGTTGAGTTCTGACTCTGACCACTAGATATGGTAAACCAGGAGCGTAAAGCTAACACACGACTTCAGATTTGGTCCTCACTGTGTGGCAGACTTCCCCTCCTCAGACAGCGCCCCAATCCTCACCTCCGCCTTGATGGGGGCAGGCCTCTTCCCTAGCCTCCCCAGTAAGTGCAGTGGGGACAGCATGGCCCCCAGGTTCCGCAGGTCGGCGAACTTGAGCTGGTCGGTCAGCGTGGTGGCGGAGATCCCGGCCAGCGGGCCCAGGCTGGGGAGTGAGCCCGCTGTCAGGGAGGGGTCAGGGATCTGTCCCGGCATCATGTCAGACCCGCCTGCGACCACAGCTGGGAGGGACAGAGAGAGAGAACGATGCAGAGAATAAATGGCACTTTCTCCAATTTGTTCATTCATCTCCACTGATGACCTTTGAAACCGGGGTCAGGCCAGAGGCTTGGGAACCCAGAGACAACGGGAGGAGGTGGCGGTACAAGTTCTGCTCCAAACCCAAGACAGGAGGGAGAGAGAGGCCCTCCAGCTTGAGGTTACACCCCTCCTTGTCCAGAACTGAACTCATCGACCCACTGCCAGACTCACTGCCATGCCACAGCAGAGCTTCTGTGTAGCTACCCAGAGACGAAGACCAGCCTTGCTCCTTCTTACTGCACACAATCACACAAACACATACACACACACACACACACACACTTCTGGCATGTTCATTTGTCGAAATTTTAAATTAGTAATGGCGAAAATGATGTCATTAGTGTGGCTTTCCAAAAGTGGTTTTGCTGTGCTCTGCACAGTCTTAGTCTTAGCAGCTATATTAATAGTTATATATTTATAAATAGATTATTAGAAACACACAAATCTCCCTCTGAGGCACTGAAGGGACTGAGGCACTGATTTTATTAAAAAAAAAAAAAAAAAGATGGGGGTAAACACAAGGAGCGCAGGGCCTTTAATGTGATACAACGGAAGGCTGCCAGAAGTCGAAGAGAGGAAACAGCTACTGAAGCAAACTATTTTTTCTAATTACTTGGGGAGAAATGTACGGTAAAGGGTAACTAATAAACAAAAACAAATGTTGCAGACGGGGTCGCACCGAAGGCCGTCTCGGGGCGTTCCGCTCCTGCACCAGGCAGACGGTCGTTATGACGTCACAACACAAGGAGATTTCCACAGCGGAACCGGTCCTCGCAAAACCCAAATCAAATTAGCTTAATAGCGGCAATAAACTGTGTGAAGGAAGTGGGCTGGCTACCAAATTCCAGGCGGCTGGTCAAAAGTTGGGATAAACCCCGTCCCTACTGATTTTTTTTTTTCCAAAAAAAAAAAAAAAAATTCTTTACAAAAAGACACTCCATAAAATTTGCTCCTGAGAAGCAGAAGTGAGAGGGAAACAAGGAGAAGCAACAGGGCCATTGCATCACTTCGTTCCAGATTCACCCCGCCCCTGCTCAACTTTGTCCCCTTTCGTTTGCATCAGCTGGGAGTGGTTCCCATCCCGACAACATTCCGCACTGTATGCAGCCTGCGTGTTATCCATGTTATCGCTGTTTTTTAAAACCGTCCAAGAGAGACTGAAGCGTGTTGGCAATGTTTATTGACAAACATGGCTTTCAGTGAGCACTTCTGACTTCAGCTGGGTAATTAAATTAGCTTTCAAGATTATTTAACAGTGGCAGTGTTGCTCATTTCATAACAGCTAACTTTTTTGTTCCAAGTTGGCTTACAACCGATGCAGACTCATTTGGTAAATGATTTAGTAACATTGACATTTGATAACATGGTACATCGATCTGTAGTCCTACCTTCTTCCATGGACAACATATGGACCTCGTGCCTATATTTTTAATGCCAGATTTGCAGTCTTGGTGTCACCACTGGGAAAGTAGGAGTAACACCACTGTGTGCTTCCCTTCACCACCACCTAGACTTCATGGCAGGGATTCACTGGCCAGCTTCCCTCTCAGGTGTAGCCCTCTTCACTGTCAGCTGCCTGCAGAGGCCGGTGGACAATCATAACCACAGAAGACCACCAGACAGGCTTTCTCCCAGGGTGCACCTGGGCCTGCCAGCCCGGCCCCTCGGATGAATTGTTGGCCTGTTGAGGAGCGGGAGGCCGGAGCCAGTCTCCAACAACCCATTTTATTATTTCATTTCTGTTTTTTTTCTCTCTCAGACAGTATCTATACTTCCATTTACAGAGCACTTGGCAGGAGACTGGCTGTTTTTTCTGGAGGGGCCGAGAGAAAGGCGGCCCTGCTGAAAAGCAGACCCAGACACATTCCCCCTTGATCCCAAGGAGAGCAAGGGCGGGCGGTGCCAAGAAACACCGCTTCCCCCAAGCGCTCGCTGCGCGGCCGTCAGCGCTGCGAGAGACACAGGACAGCAGCCAGCCGCTCTCCCGACTCCGGCGTTTCAGCCGGTCCCATCCACGAGTGGCTGCAAGGGGGAGAGCATGATTCCACGGGTGCCGCCAGAAAAGTCGCCGGTTGGTTTCTGCCGAGTCTGGCGGGGGAAGACCTCTGAGGGCCCAGCTCCTGCTTGTTTCTGCTTGCAGAGCTGCCTCAGCCATCCCCGGTCTGGATGTCACTCAACACTAGCAATGGCCCGTTTACCATATGGGAGCGTGGGGAGGCAGGCCAACATGCACAGGGAGGCTAGGAGTCTAGGAAGTCACGGTCCCCAAGGACACTATGACCAATACACACTATCGATATGTATCCCAAACACCCACTTCGATGCAGCTCTGCTCCTGAAAAAATAATGGAAATCCTTATCCTTGCCAATCTGAGAAAAAAGCCTGAATGAGCCCAGGACAGCATGGGGACCCTGTGCATCTACTCCCAGGTGGAGAGGTCCTGCCAGGAGAATTTAGAGGGAGGGGTTGAGCTTTTCACTCTGTGTCTGGCTGCAATGTATTTGTCCATGGACAATGCGACACATGACCCCCACTATGATCTGGAAGAAAGGCTGTTGCCACGGACAACCTCGGTGCCGTCCGACAAAGAGCCAATCGGGGTGATGTGGCCGAGGGGCCACTCACAGACGCTGCTCTGCTTTCGAAGGACTGCGCAGGGGTAACTGCATGCCTTCCCTCCCCCACCCACATGGGTGGGGGAGAGGAAATGTCATGTATTAGTTATGAAATAGAATAGAACTGCACTCAAGACAGACTGGCAGAGGCCCAAGGTAAATGATATTTGAGGTTTTTGGCGTGTTCCCTGCATGCGAGTGTGTACGCTTCGCATTCCCCCCTCCCCACCCACATCTGCCTCCCCGCTAACCACCTCCACATTTTCACAGAGCCCCCCCGCGACCGCCCCGCTCGCAGACCCCGACTCTGTCGAAATCAGGCCACTTCCTGCTCCGATCACCAGGGTCGATCAGCTGCCCCAGCTCCGGAGGGCCGTCCCTTACCCCCCACCGACCAAAGGCCCGGGCTGGAAGCAGGGAGCCTGAGGAAGCCGGCCCTCTCCCTCTCCCTCCTCCCTAGACATTTTCAGTTCCCTTCTCGCACATCCCGTTAAACGCGGATTAAAGTGTAACGCGTCCTTCCAAGCGTACCTGCGTATGGACCGTGCGCCTGGGTGCCATTGTTACCCAGCGGCCAGAGTAGCGCAGCCCCACTGCGCCCGAGAGCCGGAGGGCTCTCTCCCTGGCAGCGTGCGGTTACGAAAGAGCTCCGGGCGCGCCTGCCAGGCCTGTCCCCAGCACTCGCCCCTGCTCCTCCGGGCCAGACACAGCCGCACTCCCTCTCACACAGAGCGCAGAGATTTATTGCATGGGAGACTCGGCGCGCTTCGTTTTCTGTCTGCCCCAGACTGCTGAAGATTAACAATGAGATCTAGCTGCGCGCCAAGCTGCGGCCTCCCGCGCGGCCGAGGCCAGATCACACTGCCGCCTGCGTTCTGTCAAGCGATATTGCGTGTGATCGGTCCCTTATTATTACTGCATGCAAAATAAAGCTCTTCTGCTGTCAAACAGTACCGTAGCTCACGAAGTCACTTAATCTCAAGAAACAGATGTAATGTACAAACAAATTTCAATAAAACATATTACAACCCCACATTAACACAAAATCCACTCTGGAACAATCCGCACAAATCAACGCAGGTTCTTAGTGCAGCATGTACCACAATAGAAACCCTCCCAGCGGTGAATCGGCAAACTTTCCAACTGAGAACCAGCAACCCTTCCAGCTGAGAATGCTTTACACAACCCAAGGGGTAAAGCCAGTGACACCCTCGACACCAGAATGGAACATCACCCTCAGCGGAAAAGGGCAGGAGGAGCATTCTGTGAAGGTATATCAATATCAAACAGAGCAGTCGCAGGGACAATTAAGGGATTTAGGCTTGGGAAAGGTGCTGTCTGAATGATATTGTTTATTATATTAATAGTAAAGACAAGCAAAAATTGGCCAGCTGATCACATGGTAAAAAGTTGTAAGAGCACACATATTCAACTGCTTACACCGTTTAATGACCTCCACTTGGGTCGTGACACCAGCGCTCTGTGTGTTAACACAGCGTCTGCCACCGCCACGAAGCCCGCCGTAAACACTCCCCCGTCCCCCCACTCCTGTCCCACGGGCCGGAGCGCGAGCAGAATGCTGCCTTTAATCAGCACGGGCCCGGCTCGGCCCGCGGCGCGCCTCGGCCAGCACGAGCCAGACATGAGAGCGCCATTGTTCCTGCTGCCGCTGGGGCCGGGAGAAAACGAGCCCGCAATTAGGGCGTGAGTGCAACTTAAGCCGCTGCGGTTTCTCCCGGGCCCCGCCGAGCCGAATAATCAACACATTCCTCTCCCCCGTCAGCGCCGTCCCGCCCCGGGGAGGTCCCCTTCGTCACAGAGGATTAGCACCCTGCGCTGGCGGTCCTCCTGCCCCCCCAGCACCCCAGCCCTCCGGCCCCCCTCCTGGGTCTGTCACTCACGGGTCCCTTTTTTCCACCGCGACGCTCGTTGTGGTCTGCAGATCGCCCTTACCGCATTCCCCGCGTCTCTGCGGGGTCTGCGCGGGAGCAGGGAGAGCTCCTCTATGGGCTGGCGGAGGCCGAGGGGGAAGCAGGGCAAAGGGAGGCGGCCCCCCTCACCAGGGCGTTACATTACAAAGGCCATCGCTCAACAGCACAGTGCACGACAGAAACGACACTGCTCGGCTGTAACAAGACAAAGCCCATCTTTACGACATCTCCAGTGGCTCTCGGGCAAGCCTCTGACTCTGCAGAAAAACTGCTGCATGCACTGTTTCAGATCTATGCTCTCTGGGCTTGCTGATACAAAAAGGCGTTTGCCAACAAGATCCAAGAGGATGACACTGCCGGGAAGGAAGAACATTTCTAAACCTACTAAAGCCTTGAGTCACAAAGGGAACAATCTGCGCTGAATGAACTTTTAATGCAGTCTTTGTTTCGGCAATCAAAAGGTTACGTAACGTAATTGCTGGGGATTCTACAGCGTGTCACACACCTCGTGTGGGGCATGCCACAGCCAGCGGACAGTGATCAAAGCACCCACACACAACCTCAGTCTGCTGCAACACATGGCTCACGAAGCCCTCTGCTCCGCACTGAAGGGCGTTCCTGACTCCAGTCCTACAGCAGAAAACGCAAGCTCATACTTCAGATTAGTGAACTTCAAATTGGTTTCACTTACAAAGTTCCTCATAACGAGAGTGAGGCAAAGAAAATCTGGAAGTCATACGTGAAGCGCAACTATTGCTTAACTGCACTTCCACAAGCTTCACTCAGCACTGCGTAACAACGCTTACCTTTGGGGTGTCCAAGCCACCACCATATGCATATGAGCGTTCACCGAAGGGCTTACTGTACAGAACTGTATGGTCTATTTCTCCACGTAGTCCTTTTGAGAAAAAGGAAAACACACACTGAGTAACAGCATGCGGCTCAACGGAGCAGAGAGGAGCTGGGACAAACACGCGCCCATGTCCTCCGTTTGCATCAGGTAGCAGACGAAAACCACAGCGTCGCTGATGCAACCACTCTTAGGCGCAGTGATGACATTCAGACTTGAGAAGCCTGCTTGACATTATCGGGAGACATTTTTTGGCTCAAAATAAACACAGGACTCCCTTTTATTTCTACGTCGGAGTGACACGGCCTTGCCAGCACTTCCCACTCGTCGGACTGTGGCCTCTCATCTATGCAGGAACTATCTTGTAAAGCAATTCAGGCAATGGAGCACTGCATCCAAAACGCGGCTTTGATCTCACCTTTCATGGCTTTCCACTCTGACTAGTATACTGACATCAAAATTCCCCACATCCATTGACATGGGGCAAACTTAAAAAAAGGTGGCTTAGGTGCTATTTATTCATATTTATGTTCCTTAGCTTCCCCTTGAAAACATTAGTGCTGAGCTTCAGCATGATCTTAACACATGTACAACCATCTAAAATAAAAATAATAATTAAAAATATTATCTACACAAAGACCTACTTGACAGACAGTGAAAACATCTATTGCCTGGCTCACCATTAGACCTGAACTACAACAACGCACTGCTGAGGAGGTACGTTTTCCAGAGCAAGTAGAACTGTCACCAAAATGATATGAAAAAAAAAGAATTTCAGCTCAGACTCATCTAGGTCTGCAAGGACACAGAGGATACTTTTCACCTACTGCTGAAGAATCAGCGCAGAAGCCAGGGAGCAACTGCCAACGTTTTGAAAATTAACGGTCGGGGGGCATTAAAAGTGTTATCAATCTGGGCCATGTGGTGTCTCAGTCGCTGATTATTCTAAACGCTTGTGACAGCTCTAATGTCCATATAGAGAAGGGAAGAGAACACATTCAAAATCCATGGTGTTCCCATTACAGAATGTCAGCTCTGACAAATCAACTGGTCTTTGGCTACAGGATTCTCTGTGCCACTGTGTCATTGGTGTCTTGAAAAAAGTGTGCTTCAATTTTAAAACAGTAAAAATGACCCCAATTTCTCTTCAGAAGCATCATATATGGCCTGTTCATACCATATTATCATTCCTTCCTACAACTATTTTATCTCTTGTTCAGTTTTTACAAAGTAACCACATAAAACTGGCAGAATGTTTGGATTGCTGTTGATTTTAAAACTTAAGCTTGATTTAAAAAATACAGGCTACCTCAATGAAAGCAGTCTTAGCCTTGAAACTGACATCACTAAACTAGCAGGTAATAAATCAACCATTGACTTATTTTGTTTTCATTTAAATTTGCTGTACTGGACAGTATACTGGTTAAAAAAGTCTATGTACTACATTTCTTTAACATTTAATATTAATTGCTTTTATTAAGTCACAGGATTTTCCAACTGTTTTGAAAGTGTTCATGACATTTAAAACAGAAGAGCATTGTTACTATTCAAAATCAATGACAGAGAGGCAAAACAGAAATAATAAAAAATAATAATTATTATAAATTACAAGTACTTTGTTGCAATTGTCCACTATATTCTAACATAGCAAATAACTATTAATTCAAATATTTACAAAATAAGTTTACATATAAAATTAAAGTAATTCTAGAAAACAAACATGTATAAACATGTATGAAAAGCCACAACATTATTTTGCATTCACATTATTGATGTTGGCTCTCTCCAAATAAATATATTCAGAACAACCATAATGTGGCTAAATGGATGATAGAATGGATTCGGTTAAATTGATCATTTTGGGAAACAAGAGCACAGAGGCTGAATACGTGTGGTGGCTGTCTGTCCATGCTCTGTTGGAGAAATAGGCTACGACTCAACACCAGCTGTTGCTGCCTTTGATCTGCACGCGCCACGGAAAACGGATAAAACGTTCATATCAGTTGGAAAAATACAGTGATACAAAACTATCAGCTTTATCTCGTGCTGTTTCTTGTTTTGCATGAAAGAGCCTATATAATTCGTCTGATAATGCTTTGTCATTAAGTTTTACAGCAAACAAATACAAAGTACTTGTAGCTTGTTGAACTGAGTGGTGGAATGGCATCAGTTGGACGTACAGTTGTAGGCTTTGTATCGACATTTTACAGGCAGGATATAGGTAGCTATATAAGCGTATAAGAACTCATTGTAGACACAGAAGGTATAAGCTACGTTAGCAAGTTAGCAAGGCAAAAGCAACACATAGGCCTATACATGGGACATATACCGCATATTAATTTGTAAATATTTTCAAAACCGTACTGTTGACAATGCTTTGACATTGTCAGTTGCATATATATAAATATGTAGCTGCAGCTAAGTATTTAACACTTTGTGAGTGGTCCGGTCAAGATTTCAAAGCGGAAGTTACAGTTCAATAACTAGATTGCTAATGTACTTCGTTACGTAACTTCAGCTTCTGCAACAAGTCAATTAAATGTCGTAAATTCGAATAGTCCAGTAACTGTCTCTTCTGCAGTTGCAGAGCCACTTTTTATTTATTTTTCATAGGCTGGCGTTCCGTTTTCCATCTGAAATCCATTAGCCTACCATTTTATGGCTTAAATGTGGATATGTTACTGGAGGAAAGTGAAGAAATTATCAAGCATACAGAATTCTGCATGATATCGCAAACAGGGAAAAGTTCCGAAAATGCGCTTCCCTAAGAAAACAATGGGAACAGCATGCATGCAACAGGTTGGAGAGAAATCTTTAAAACATTTCAATAGTAATACTCAAACGCCCAGAAAGAACATGACTAATGTATGGCAGGGTCTGCAGAGTGTTCAAAAATACTTCAGAAGTTGCCTAGCTAGGTAGCGAGTTAGCAGGCTAGCTAAGTTTATTCATGCATGCGTGCCGCCCCCATAACTAAAACTAACTTTTTAAAATGTATCCAGTTACCTGACTTTGGTCCTAAATCCGATTGATACTCTTTTTTCAGGTCAGCTGAAGGTCGGTTGTAGATTTTAAAGAGTGGAAATCGTTGCATCAGCCCGTTTATATACCGATCCCTATCTGGGAGGGTTTGGGAATGCGGAACCTTGTATTGCCAGCCAGACGTAAGCAGAGATGTAAAAATACAGCTCAACGTACGAGCAGAAAAAAGAAGGACGAAAAAAATATTACTTGCTCCACCCCTAGCAACCAGAAAACAAACAAAACACCGGCCCGTTGGAAAATCCTTTTGCGGTCTACCCACGCAGCGCACACGGGAACCCCTTTGTAAATAAATACGCCATACCTGACGTGTTTTCTTTATACCCACGATACATAAGAATCGACTGAATTAAAAAAAGTACTTCGCACAAGTATTTTTCTCAGTGTTCTGGGCAGGCGAATGTCGGTTTCAAATTAAGTGGACTTGGTCTACCAATAAGCTAATAAGCTTTTGTTACTTTCCAAATGTGTAGCATTAGTTGTGCATTAGACATAATTTTGAAATAGATTCTATTGTGACTATAATAGCACAAGATGTAACGTACACAGTAATCGCAAGATTAGGACAATGTATTAAAGCTAAGAACGTCAGACAGATCCAATTTTTCCTCAAAATTCTTCTTTTTTTGTCTTTGATTTTATCTGTATAACTTGTTCTCTGAATCTGTATATTTGGGTATCCAATACAATATCAGGTTCCTCTACCAGGACACTTAAATGACATGCTCCAATAAATGGGTAGCTTTAAACAAAATCTCCTCACCTCTCTTCTGTAGGTTGGAGTTATGGATGAGGATACAACCCCACAACCCCACATCCCCTGGGGTGGGTGGGTGGGTGTCCATGCAGTGTCTGGCTTGTTGCTATACCCATGCATATTTGCAGGCCATCAATAAGCATAGTATCTCCTGGGTTCATTCTACAGATACTCTGACATTTCTCCTAACCTCTTACTGCTATGGCAAAAACATACACAATACATGTATACTCATATGACTAGTGCCCCAGTCTGTAAAACTGAAAATATTTTAATGTATGAATTTTTAGTGTACATTTTTGAAAGTGTTCATTTGTTTGTTTTTTTTCCTTCGGGGCACAAAGAATGCAGAAATAAGAGGAGGAACACTGCCCAATCAAAGAATGCATTTCCAATTTTAATACCAGTGGTATCCAGCTGTATGAATGGATAATAAATTAAACATGAAAGGATAATCATGTGAAAATTCCTGCTCATGAAAACAATTTAAAAAAACAATAAAATATAGATGATATTTGCTTAAGTACATGAATCTAACAAAACTGTAAAAAAAAATTACCTAGTGAAGAAAGACCATGTTATGAAAATAAAACCATATATTAACAAGAGCTCCATATGGATCAACATTGTATCTGTCTATAGCATATTTTCTGACAGAGGGTTGGGAGGCTTAAACCTCCTAGAGGTTAAAGACAAAGTTGCAGGGGATGACATCCAACAGGTCTAACCAGACCCTCATTAGAGCAATCCCCTATATTTAGCACAGGACAGTTTTATCTATGGCTGTGATATGCCACTGCAGTTGCCTCCTGAGGAGAACACAAAAACTTTTAGATGAACTCAAAATGATTTCGTTAACTATCCCAATAGGAGCATTCTCCATTGTGTCCGGGCAACCAAAAAAAGGGCAATATCTGCCTGGACACTAAGCACTGATATCTGTTCAGATTTAGAGCCGGCCAGCTGCACTGAGGAATTTTCAGTTTACTGATGAATGTGTATTGGTGTGTGTCCAGACGACCACAGTAATTTTAGAAAAAGTGTTGGACTCTGCAAAGGAACATCTGTGATGCAAGTAAGGGTTTCGAGTGAGAGACCTTTGAGCTTTCACTCCATTTTTTCAGTTTATCTAGAACGTGACCCATGCCCTGCTTTGAATACTGTACATGTTTAATATCAGTTACAAGTTTGGTGTCAAATTGTTTGAGCTTTATTTTGTGTAACGTCTCCCCCTAGTGGAAAATTGTAATGAGTTTGCATATGAATAAAATGATTTTAAACTACTAGCCTCTTTATAAGTAGGTATTAACAAGATAGCGGCTAACAGGGATGGTTTGATTATACACTTCAAATATTTTATGTTTATTGTAATTGATTATTTAATAATTGTTTAATTGTTTAGTTAATTGTCTTGTTTGTCTGTGAACCAGTTAACTGGTCACACCTGTCCTAATTGGGCTGGTTATATACAGGTGTGTGACCTGTGTTTGTGAGTGTTTTTTTTTAATATAAATTGCTGTTTTTGCAAGTTTTACTCCTTTTGTTAATTTATGTGTAGACCATCAGCCAGCTCTGTCACAAGGTGTTTAGCTTGTTAGATATTGACTACTGAGACAGCTAGCATAACATACAGCATGGCAATCACAAGCTATCAAAGCCTTCTTATAACAATATTGCTTTAGATACTTATACAGAGTTGATTCTACAAACTTGCATAGCATTGCTCCGAACCCACAACAAAGTCCTGGGGCCAGAAAAGGGCCTTGATAACTGATTGATCTTCCTTTTCTCTCTGTGATAATCATTTGCGCAAAATGACAAGCAGTATGATAACTTGTTTTTTTACACTAGCAAGAACATAGATGCCCAAATGTGTTACCCATAAACTATCTTATTATTCTCCCTTACGGACGTAAAAATATATTCTTATCTGCAATGGCAATTCTTGATACAAGCCATGCCAGTGTTGCATGCTGACGGTTTAATTCATAGTATCAGCAATTTGAACTGCAGACCTTATGTGCAATGTTAGGACTGGGCATCTTTCATTGTTTCTTCTCGCGCCAGTTGTAACAATATCAGTTCGGCTAAATTAGTATTAGCTACAAGTGGTGGAATTCTTAAAATCAACTATTAGTTCATTTGTAAAATATATTGTAAAATATATTGGGTGATCTCAATAAAGTTTCCATGGTTTGTCCTAGTAGAGTTATCTCGCAAGTGACCACTTAAAATGCACAAAAGGAAAAGGACAGATGCCTATTGTATCTGTGGGTGGCGCTTCATATTACAGGCAAGGGACTAAGGAAATGGATCTGTTCCAGCAGATCATATAATAAGTTGGCAAAGTTGGTGAGTTTTTTTTTTTTTTTTTGCAATTCTTAAAGCCAGCGGCCAATTCATCATTCGTTACTGAATACATGGATAGAAAATTGCTCCTGAATGATGCATATAGCTATACAGTGTATATATTTTGAACACCTATGTATTTCTGGTTATCAGGCTCTGCTTCTTACTTCAGAAGGATTTTGGTTTTAGAGAAACACAGCAGAGCATTAGTTTCTGTTCTGATCACATTCAAGACACGCAGGCACAACACCTTAGTTGATTTAAGTCTGGCTTATGCACATGTTATTGTCTCTAGGTAGTTGCCAACAATTTCGTAATTAACGAGGTAAGTTAAATGAATGAAATTTTGAACACAGCACTGGACACGACTTCACAATTTATCGACTCTTTTTCAAATATTCTTTTAGCCTGCTGTCCTCGGTAACTTTGATCGGATCTGTCGCAGAGTGCGTACAGAGGGGTATTGAGGCTGCGCTCGGGCAGCGCACTGAACAGCGCCGCTTTCCTGTGTCTCACAGACGTTCTCCCGGTGATGTGGGAATCATGCGCGTGGTGACCCTAGGCCTCGCGGCTAATGCCACAGAGCACTCTTTGTGTTAAATGGCTGAGTGCTGAAAATAGACTTTCATCGGGGGCCCCTAAACTTTGAAATAATGTCTATTTTTAAACCACTTGAGCCAGACATGTGCATTTTATGCCTGTAAACTGGTTCCTAAAAATCCATTCAGGTCTTCCATGACCCCTCTCTTAACAATGACAGCATTTTCAGCTTCCCTATTCTGACTAGTATAGGCATTTGCAGACAAACTGGCATTTCCATTAATATCTTCCCTAACACTGCAGCCAGTACAAAGTGACTGGCCAGAGAAAATGACATTACTGCATGTAAATTAACACCTGTACATTCAAAACATAAAAATGCTGGCAGATGATATTAGTGAACATAATTATCCTGTTATTCATAAACACCACAAAAATACTTTTTAATCCAAGATATGGAATGGCTTTGTAAAACCTGATTCCAGCCTGAATAATCTTAATCTTTTGTTATCACTGACAATGCTTCAAGAAATACATGCATGAATTCATAAAAACTCTGTGGAGAGAACTTAGATCATGTAAAGCTGTATGCTATATTCAAAGACATTGTATTACCTTAACCAAAACCCTCGAACGTGCAGTACTTAATCAACCGTCCCCTTTTCTTCTCAGGAACAACCTCCTGGACCCCCACCAGTCAGGTTTCAGAGCTGGCCACTCAACAGAAACCGCACTCCTGGCAGTGACAGAGGCTCTCCACACCGCTACAGTGTCCTCATCCTCCTTGATCTCTCCGCTGCTTTTGACACAGTCAACCACCAAGCGCTAATCTCAAAGCTGTCAGAGATGGGCATCTCTGGGACTGCCCTCTCCTGGTTCAAGTCCTACCTGACTGGTAGATCCTCCCAGATCTACTGGAAAGGTTCCACCTCTGCACCCGCCCCTCTCACTACAGGAGTCCCACAGGGTTCAGTACTAGGACCCCTACCTTTCTCAATTTACATTAACTCACTTGGTTCAGTTATCAAATCTCATGGTTTCTCCTATCACTTTTATGCTGATGACATCTAACTCTTTTTCTCTTTCCCTCCCTCTACCCCCCAGGTCAACGAAAGGATTTCCACATGCCTGGCTGACATCTCCAAACGGATGTCATCCCACCATCTGAAGCTGAACCTCAAGAAAACGGAACTGGTCTTCATCCCACCCGGTCCCTCCCCCCTGCAAGACCTCTCAATCACCATTGATGGCACCACAATACCATCCTCTCCATCAGCAAAGAGCTTGGGTATCATCGTTGACAACAAACTAGACTTCAAGGAGTACATCGCTCGCACATCATGGGGCTGTCAATTCCTTCTCCACAACATCAGGAGGATTCGTCCATTCCTGACAACATACGCCATGCAGCTCCTTGTCCAGGCCACAGTGCTCTCTCGCCTGAACTACTGCAACGCTCTCCTTGCAGGCCTCCCAGCCTGCACCATTCAGCCTCTGCAGCTCATTCAGAATGCAACTGCCCAACTACTCTTCACCCTCCCCAAATTCTCCCATGTTACTCACCTGCTTAAATCCCTCCACTGGCTTCCTGTTGCAGCCAGGATCAGATTCAAAACACTGACCCTCGTCTTCTCTGCAGTCAACAGGACAGCCCTTAACTATCTCCAAGACCTCATCCAGCCCTACACACCTGCCCGGCCCCTATGATCAGCAGCAACTGGACGTCTTGCTCCTTGCACTGACAGAGCGGGCGGCTCTTGCTCTGCAAGGCAATGACGTTTCTCCTCCATCGCTCCCCAGGGGTGGAACGATATGTCCCGCTATGGACAGCTCCATCACTCCAATCCTTCAGACGTGGTCTGAAGACGTCTCTTCAGACTCTATCTGGACTGACCTATCACACAATCCCCCCCGACCAGTCATTTTCCAACTCCTGTCTGCCGTCATCCTTCAGCTCCCCATCTGGATCAATGCTGTTAAAAATTGCTGTGTATTGTTTTTTTTTTTTTTTTGCACTGTTTTTGAATTTGGATCTTGTTAGCTGCCCTATACCTTGTGGTTATATAAATTAGCTGGTACTGTGTCCTCAAACAGACTTTGCTCTCAACTGAGAATTACTGTCTCATTGTGGAACTGTACACATCCTGTCCCCGTACTGTCACTACACTTACTGTATGTACTTTTGTACATCACTTTGGATAAAAGTGTCTGCTAAATAAATAAATGTAAATGTAAAATGTAAATGTAAACCTTAGCTGAAGGTGATACATCAAAGCATGACAATTGAGAGGTTACAATGAACAGTAATGTCATGTAACAAGGTTACTATCTATGATTCTGTCCTGTGCTATACCCTTATCATTCTGTTGTCTGTCTTATCAAAAGTAGAACCATTTTTGATTTTGCATTTACATTCTTGACATCCAGATATATTTCTAATTATTTATAATGTTAAATTTTATGTAAATGACAAAAAACCTATGGTATCATTTTTATTAAGAGCTTAATGACTGCACTGTCAGCACTGTGGTTTGTAACATCTAAGGTAAAAGAGATTGAAAATGTTGTGAGTGACACTAAAATGATCCATTCTTATTTGTTGTGAAACCAAACCATATATACATGTATACTGAGGTGCTTGTGTTCACAAGTGTGTGAAGATCTGAAAAAAAAAAAAACGCCATGAAGTCAGTGTTACTCATCTTAAGTCATCTAGGCATGTCTCTTATGTGGCTTCACCACCAGACTGACAGGAGCGTTGTCTTTCTTCCCCAAAGTACAGAAGGAACAGATGGCTGTCATGACTGGACCCTTCCAAATTATACCTTGGAGTATTATTTTAGATCCAGACTTTGTCTATCAGTGATTTATATCCAGTTCCTGTGCGTCAGTGCACCTAAAGATAGAAGTTAACTGTAGGAAGGGGAAAAGCAGAACCTCCGCTTAATGCAGGTCTAACAATCAAACTCCAAGTTTGTAGAAATGACCATGGTTACTTACAATAGCCTTATGCTGGCTTAGGATTTCCTTGCCTGTGCAGAGATCTTAAAACCAGCTTATTGTGAGTCTGGTATGGTGCCAGAAATATCAACCAGTACAGTACTGTGGTGCATGTGGTGAGTCTCATATTAGATTTAGTATTTTATGGAGTGGGAAGGAAGTCAGTAACCCTGACACAGATTGATGGTTTTGCGCAAAAATACAGTCTTGAATGTCTGCACGAAACATGTCATTGAGTGAGGGGGTTTCATAAAAAAATTCAGCTGCACAAGCTCATTACACTGTGTGGGTATATTTACATGTTACTAACATCAGCACGCGAAGAGCAAATTATCTCCATAATTATGCTGTTGCCTTGCCTCTTGAGGAAACACAGGATCGTTTTGATGAGTGATTTGTCTATTTTAATGGGATTCATTTGAACATGAAAAGTAGAGCGTTTCAAGTATGCATTACCCTTGCCCGACCTGAAAGCATTTGGACTTGACATCTCTCTGCCACACGATGAAGATGAAAGCCATAAATGATCCCTTCATTTTTCTACTGGATACTGGGAGGCATTTAAACATTTGCATATTTGTCATTATCTGCTCCTGGTGGGCAATTAACATGATCAGGTTTGAATGAAATGGATCTGGTTACATGTTGCTTGCTGAAGACCCCTACAAAATGTTGCACTTTAGCCTTCCGTGACAGTATACTTCCTTGTCTCTTCCAAATCATATGCAAAGCAGATGGCAGTTCTCCATCTCCTCAGGTGGGCCACAGAGAGCACAGCATGGAAGAGGTAGCTGCAGCCAGAATATGTGCACAGACGGAAGAGGGACTGCGCAGCTCAAGGGGAATACCCTCTCTGACTTGCTGTCCTGACTCACTGTCCGTCTACCTATCATCCCAGACTCAGCATTATCAGCACATTATTTTTAATACTATCTTCCACTAGCTTCCACTTCCACTCCCAGACCCGAAATGCATTCCGACTCATTCTGCCGCGTATGGCTCAACATCCCCTTTTTAAGGGTTGACTCCTCAAATTGTGGTTTTTGCGGTATATTACTAGTTTTACGGAACCTCTTCCTATATTTCTGATTTACTTTTATAGTGCTACTCATCAAGATCATATATGATGAAAGAAATAAATCGAACACATGTCTGACATGTGTTCTTATAATGAAATTATAATGGGTCACATGGGTTATCGCCTATTTAAGTGAAGGCTTACAAGCAGCCACAGAGACACACCTGCCCAAAACAACATGCTCAGCAGCCACAGCAAGAGACCAGACAAGCACTGTGACATGTTTTCATTACCTGAAGCCTTGCAGTTAGGAGTGTAATGTGTAATCTTTTCTCACTAGGTTGTCCTTTCACCTGCCTCCTTTCTCTTTGTGAACACTACGTTAGGTGATGTTGTAGACTTGGTGATACAGAAAATGATTGTCGTACAAGAGTGACTGTGACCCCCTCCACACTGAGTCAGGAATCCGTTAGCTGCAATTATCATTCCGACAGAATTCAAACATTAGAAATATCTCAGATATGCAGTTGCTGAAAAAGAATCGGAATTATAGGGATTAATATCAGGGAGACAGCAGGTCCATCACAGAATGTTATCAGAGTGTTATCTCATTGAAGAGTAATCACTCATCACTCCCGGTTGATTACAAAAACCCAGCGAGGTACAAATACATAGATGGAGGACAGTCTGGCAATAATGGTCATAAAATTAAATGAGCCTCACATCTTAATGGAATTGTTCAGGGTGTGTCTGTTAATCTCTGTTGGAACACAAAACTGCTGTTATTGACCAGGTTTGCACCTCTTTGACATCTTTGAAGTTACTTTCCTTCTCTTTCCCTCCCTCCCTCTCTTGTCGCCAGGAAGGAGATGTACAGAAGACCCACCTCAACCATATCTTTAACCTTCTCTCACCTTCCTCCCACCACTGTGCGAATGGACTGAGCAGCCACCCATAGAATATAGCTGCACATCCTCCTGCGTCCATCCAACACTGCTGGCAGTGAGATCAGAAACACGGGAGATGGAAGCCTGGTGCACTGTGCATATACACGTCAAACAGACAATTTTGTTCCTCCCTTTAATTATATGTATTAATAGCCCTTAGCTGGCAATCTCTCATCAGTACTAATAATGAATAAGATTGTCTGTGGTCTAATCCAGTCTGCTATGAAGTCTCCTGTGACCGGTTTAATCTCAAATTATTTGCTCGATCCATGTCTGTGAATCCTCACAATATCCAGGCTTCTTGGAAAACTCTTGTGTTGGATCACAGTGAGATCACACAGCAGAAGATGGCACATTCTGTTCTTACTTACACCATGGCACTTACAGCAGTAAAAATGTAAAACAAGAAGAAAATCAGATTAGGAATATGGGATAATGTTTAACAGAAAACAGTTTAATGTTGTATTACTGTTGTAAAAATGCTGAGATTCCATTCTAAACAATGTTGGTTTATACGTTCTGTGACATTGACATTTATCTCCCCCAAGATCCAAAACACCACACAATGATGAAACTTAAATGTGAAATCCTGAGAATTTAATACACACATTTTCTTTCAGAACACAGAACATGCATTTCCATTGTTCCAACAAAGTTCTTGTAAATGTTAAACCATTTAAGATCAGAACATTAGAACACGTGAAAGGTTACGACAAAGAGAATACTAACTTTCCTGTGATAGTTATGAAAGCAATCAGCCCAGAAGTTATTGCACCCATAGCGCCCCCTACTGTGCATCTGACCAGTTCATGCCTTTATCAACCAGTCCACAGAGTTCTCTTGTTGTCTGTCATTAACCCTTTTTCATTATAATATATAGGAATGCCCACAGCAGCAGACAGACAGCAGAAATGTATTTTGCTTGTGTTTTGTTTTACATGGCATGGCATTACATTGTACAAGAATGCCCGTGAATGCCCGAGGCCCGTATGAAGAAGTGGCGGTTGTTTCTCTGTAAATCTTTAAACTTTAAATGGTTCTGACCTTTGATGGAAACACTTTTTTATGCCAAATCTATTTGCCGTTTTTGAAGAATAAAGTCCATATATTTATCAGTTTTTGCCTTGGCTCCAACTTTTTATACCAAGCTACCATCTGGCCACTCCTTGCTCTGAATAAAAACTGATAATGTAACGTTTCTCTTACAGATCGTAGTTAGACGCTATGGGAATATTATCATGTGAACTGGAGCCTCTCTGTCCATTGCCTTCATACATAGTATACCCCCATTAAGGATACTTGCATAGTAGGTATATGCCAAGACAATTATGGTTAGACATGAGTAATTACTGTTTGACACTGAATACTTCATGACATCTTTTGGTATACTTTAAATAATTTTAATGTATTTTGGACTGTGAAGGGGGGTTCTCCATAAAAACGCAAATATAGGACACTGTTACTGACAAACTAGCTGGAAATGACTGAGGTAGGGGAGAGTGGGGTAAGATGAGCCAGTGGGTACGTTGACCCACTACCTGTATCTTGGCAACCATACGCAATTTTTGTCATGTGACCCTAAATTTAGTTTGCATTCTCCATTTTCATCTTGCTGTGGAAGGAAGAACCATGTGGATGAAGTGGTAAGCTTTTTTTTTTTCACAAAAACTTTTTTGTCTGTCAAAGTTTTTTTTGCATACCAGGTATAATCAGTCTCACATCAAAAGTAATTTATCTCAGTTTTAAAAGTTATATCAGATATCTTGATGAACTGGCAGTGTGTAAAAACATGTGAGTGAATTAGCAAAAGTGTAGCTCTGGGTTGCTAGACTAAGCACTTTTCCCAAAATGGTGGCTGTGAGGCAAAATGAGCCAGAGCCTTGGGGGTAAGTTCAAAGTTCATCTTATGAAGAAGATATTTAGGCAAGACATACAGAAGGAGCTTTCAGACCACATAAAAACTTTCTGACAGGATCTTTGGCCACACTACAAAGAAATTCCATAAACTGGCAAAAAGGAACAACATTCCAGTCCCCAGCAACTGGACAGAGAATGGTTTGGCAGGTTAGTCTGAATGTACAGGACAGGCAAGGCTTAGTGAGTGCAACATTAAAAAATGCAGTCCACAAGTTAAATTGGGTGACTCTAAACTCTTTTACTGTAGGTAAAAGTCCCGGTCAACTCAGAGCTACCCTCTGCTGCAGATGCGGATCCACCAGCTCCTGCTACACTGCCATATTCAAGCCCCTCAAGCTTTGGCTGTGCTTCACCCAGAGATGCAGATGAGCAGCCCAGCTGCAGTGGATACACATCTCCCACTAACATTCCACTGCCACAAGTCAGCATCCCAGGGTGCAAAAGAAACGCAAGTGTGTAAAAACCAGAATACTAACAGAAACACCTGAAAAGCAAACCATCGAAAAAGCTCATGGAAAAAAAGAAAAAGAAAGAGCAGAAAAAAAAGGAACGTGCCAACAAAAAGCAAGAAAAGTCCACGCCAACAAAAAGAAAGGTCATTGTTTACAGCAGCTCTGAGGAGAGTGATGTTCCAATTCCGCTGGCCGACACTTCAGAGTCTGAGAGCTCTGAAGACAACAGTGGTGAACCAGAGACTTCAGCCCTCTCAGTTGGCGACTTTGTAGTGGTCAACTTTGCGACCAAGTGCAAGAACTACCGTTACATTGGCTTGATTGAAACTCTGGAGGGTGATGAAGTGGGGGCAAGATTCCTCCGAAAAATCTGTGGGACCAGTAGCAATGAGAAACCAACCTTTGCATTTAAGGAGCATGATGAAGGATTCCTCCCACGGAGTGATATCCTGAAAAAGCTACCTCAACCTCAAAAAGCAGAAGGAACTGCAAGGAGGGAGCAACACTTCATATTTCCCTGCAACCTAGAGGCATGGAATGTCGAATAATTGCGATAATTTTCTATGTTTGATTGCTGTCATAGCCAAGTAGGCCTAATTTATGTTCAACTCAGATCCCTGCATACAATTTTGCAATAGTCATGTGCTTGTAGTCTTAGTTTTTGTTTACCTCCTTGTGCATGATGTAGAAGCATCACTCTTGTTTTGCTATTTTGGATAGCATTTTCCGTACATATCTGACATGTTAGTGTTTATGTTACGTTATGTTCATAGGCTAAAATGTTTGCTATTATGCCAAACAAACAGTTGAGAGTCTACACTGAAAGTGAAAAACAAAAAAATCTGTGGATGTTCCTCAAAAGAATAAAAGTTTCATTCAATTTAAGACTTCCATGTCTATTTCTTAATCCTAGAGACTTGGAAAACAATCTTCAGGTTTCAGAACTGTAGACAAATTAGCTGTAATATTTATTTCACGAACACCAATAAAATCAGCAGAATGGGGGATATTTACAATTATACTTTAAAATCTGGTTAATACAATAGTTAGTAACTGTTTTCTCAGATGGCTCAACTTACCCTGCCAGCTGGATCAACTTACCCCTAACATGGGGCAAGTTGAGCCACGAGACCACTTTTTTTGGGACCCCATGTTTTGTTGTCTATTTGAGTTAGGCACAATGCTAAGGTTTCACTTGATGACACAATTTGTGTTGTATGCATTAGTTTTATTCCTGTTTCATATTCCCTTGGCTATAGGCTGACTTGAGTAAAAAAAAAAAAAAAAAAAAAAACGGCTCATCTTACCCCACTCTCACCTACTTTGGTATTCCTTCTCAGGATGCTGAAAGAATGTAAATATGGAGCAGTGAGGCTTTTAGCACTTTTTATTCTTTGCGAGGCTTGAGCTGAATCGCATTTAAAATATACACATAAAATAATTCAGTAATTACCCAATTTATGTAGTAATAATGCTGTCCAGCAACTGGCGACGACGGTTAACTTAAGATATCTAATCATATGAATGTTTGTTTTGAGAAAGGCCCACAACGCGAAACCTCGCTGCTAAAGTAGACAGAAGTCGAATCCGAACTTTATATAGAAACCAAAAATCAACAAACTGTCTACCAACATTTGCCTCTAATACGGTGGCAGTATTCATATTGTTCATTTCAATTTGATACTGTTAGGTAGCTGCTCCTATTAAGAATACAGAAGCTCTTCTTCGTTTCCGGGAAAACCGTACTGTGGGAAAAAAAAAAAAAAACCACGGCGTCTCCATGGTGATAAAACAACAATTCCTACCTCTTGCCAGTTTCCCGACATCGCCCCTCCCAGAATTCCAGAAGAATCCAAGCGAAAGTTGCCTGCCCTCCAAATTTGGGCACGGAAGTGTAACGCGCCATACGACGCTAGCAGCGTTAGTACGTCATGACGTATTTTGACGCTGTGATCCTGAAAAACGACTGTAACATCTAATGCGAGACGAGCATAGAGAATGCGTGTACACTGTAAACAAAAAATGAAGTATTTATTAGCTGTCTTTACCCTTGATGTTGTGTATACTTGATGACATTAAGATTTTCATTTAACAAGTAACTGAAAAAACTGATTGAAAGAAACGCGGTTTGGCCTGTAGCCTATCAATGTGTTTGCACTCTACTGTTACATTATTGAAAATGCTGGGCTTGTGTAGGCTTTGTTGTAGATTTTCAAAATGCAAAATGAATACAAAATCCAACGTTAGTATTTATTTCTATCATTATATTGTAAACATATATCAAAGGGTTATGTGAGGGTAAGTTACACCTGTAGGAGTGTAGCACATTTGCTTTGCAGTGTTTTATTTGACACTGAGGTTTGTTATATACAAGACATTATATAAATACTAGATGGTACAATCTGGATGACATTATTTCATTATTTGGTATATGAACAGCATGGCAACATATCATTTACCTTCTGTACAGCTGGCTTCCAGTGTTTTAATCATGATCAAATACCAAATGTCCCCAACAGACATTCAAAGCTAAGGACTGTGTGAGTACATTTTTGTGACCCATCATCCCAACATCTGGTATATATATATATATATATATATATATATATATATAGCCTATATATAATGGATTCTATGGTTATTGTATATTCTGTTCATGGGACTACAGGCATCATACTTTGGCCACTGAATCTTTCTTATTTCATTTCAAATCGCATTTGGTTTCCTCTTGACACCCAACCCTTTAGAAAGAACACAGGAATCACTATCACTTTAAATATTTAATGATAATATTTATCCATAAGCAATCAATGCTTACTTTTTTCTTTTTTGCATTTGAAGAACAAGTCAAAACTTTGAAGGTAGAAAAATAAACTATATCATAAAATACATCTTGATAAATTATAACACACTAGATGTTTTCATGGAAAACTCTAAATGTTTTAAAATGATGATGTCAAATCACAGTTTGAATGATGAAATTGAGGTATGCAATTACAGTACATGGATTTACACTACTACACACAATATTAATCTTAGACATTAACATACTATTGCTATCGAAACACTAAACCACACAGTCAATAGCTCCACAATACAACAAAAGATCTAGCACCATAAAACAAAAATAATGCAATTCTGAAATTATATGGCACTTTTCTGCATGCGTTTAATACCAGACCATAGTTAACATTTCTGTCAGGGAAATTAATATCCATGCTTTTAGCTACATCAAATGTATCTGGAAGAAGTTAATACTGGCTTGGTCACAGTAAACATCTCATGGACGCAACCACTGGATCAAAGGCTTGAATCACAGCAGATAACTTCAGACACCACATCACATTGGATGACATCAGATCCTGTGGACTGTAGTTGTCAAATTCTGTCCAGTGCGTTCCCTGTAATGACATCCTCATCATAAGGCCAAAAGGGTTGGAGAGTTGAGAATATCTACTACTGAGTCGGTTTTGCCCACTCCGCTTTTGCGGCTGTCGATCCCATCCACCAGTGAGTCAAGCTCCGGGTAGGTGAACGCGAATGCTGACAGGTAACTTGTACAGGTGGGGGTGGAAGTCACAATAGGGGTGGTCAGGGGCTCCAGATCGGTGGACACTGATTTGTAGAGGGTTTCCCAATCTGTCACCCCAAAGGAGCTGCTCAGGTCAATGTCCGGGACAGAGCGGGCTGTCTCCAGGGCATTCTTCTCCATGCCAGGGAGAAGGTCCTCCAAGGGCTCTTCCTTAACATCTAGGGAAGGCTCTAGGTCACAGACGCTCACCTCAGCACTGGAGCAGAGCAGTATGTTGGAGTTCCCAGAGATGGCAGTGGTAGGGAAGCTGGCGGCATCGGAGTCCTGAAGCAGGGAAGGCTCCACTGAGCTATCTTCAGGGAGCTTTCCATTTCCCAGAGCAGAGAGCAACTGGGGGGGACCTATCGGCTCCTGGAAGATACAGTCTAGATCCTCTGCAATTTTGCATGCAGGTTTGTGAGCAGCCAAAATGAGCTCCAGCTTCTCTTTCTCCTTCAGCAGGTTGGCAATCTCTGTCTGTAGAGCTGCCTTGTCTTCTTCCAGCTTATCAGTCTCCTTAAAAAGGGACAAGGGATGAGTGACAGATGAGGTCATTATTAAATGTACAATTGCAGTATTACTTATGAATAGGATTTGGTGTCACTGAGACAAGCGTTCACTTACAGCTTGCAGTGTGTCTGTGAGTTCCCTCCGTCTGTTGCGACACTTTGCTGCAGCCATTTTATTCCTTTCTCTCCTGATCCTCTTCTTTTCCTCCTCTTCCGGAGAAAGCTGCTTGGTTTGGGAAAAGAATCAGTTACTATCTTGAAGAATCTCATCATTTCATCCTCATCCTTGACTTCCATCCACAATTCATCCTTTGAAAAGAGTGGCAAATGTATCCCTGCAGTGCATCTAAAAATAGACCATTGTTGCAGACTCGCCATGTCCTGAATATAAATTGGGTGCCTGAGCAGGGCACATAGCCAATACCCATTTCTGAATTGCATGCCTGAAAATGCTGCACTGTTGACAATGATTACATATTGAATCATGTTTTTCCTTAGGCTGCAGGACATGACTGCATACATTACAAACGTTAAAATTACCTGCTCAGTCTTCCCCTTTCTGGCAGTGGTTTGTCCCCTGTTCGCGCTGGCTTTAGTCGCCTGGGCTGAGCTCTGTGCTTTATAGGTTTGAGCTGTACCCACAGAAGGGGAGACAGACGTGATCATGGTCGGCTGGACCATCCACTGCAAATCCGGGGTAGTTGAGATCGCAGTGACAGTCGGAACAAAGGAAACCCCAGAAACATCTATTTCTGTACAGAGTTCCTGCAAAATAAAATATATATATATCGATTGGAACGTGTTTAGAAAGGAGTCCGTCATTCTGCAGAGCGTCAATCAAACCGTAATGATTTTTGGAAAAGGAAATTTATGCGGACTATGGAGTAATTATCAGGAATGCACACAAAATTACAATGTTAATACAGCTTACAGCACGTTTCCGTGTTGGATCGAACAATTCCCTAAATGGACTAATTACCTTGCGATAGGTCTACTAGTAGCCAATTTCCAGTAGTCCTACAGGACATTTTGTCTGGGTTGAACATGCTAGTGCAAGGCATGTTCAACCGCACTGTGCAGTGAATATATTTCTCTTTATTCAAATAGATCAAATCAACCAAAAATAGTCCCTTCCCGATCAATAATAGGCTTTATAATTGTTGCTGACGTCGACACTGACGCAAAACTGCTGTGGAGTCTCCTGAATGATTCTTTTCCTTCAATGAACCGCTGTACAAACACGCAGTCTCACAGGAGACCATAAGAGACAAAAATAACTACACTTCTCATTCATTTTTCTGCTCTCACTCTCATACAGAGTGGGAATTGCACTATTGTATTATTCAGGTACTGTCTTACCTTACGTTCCTTTGTATTGAGTTTTTTTTTTTTTAGTTGATAATGTTAATAGTCGTCTGAAAAGATGGTATTCACCCCCGCCCACATCAAAGCGCGATGGATATACAAAATTTAGATAGTAATCATTGTGCTCAATAAATATATTAAAATGCAGTTATGCAATGTTCTAAATGGATCATTATACATAGGAATTATATGAATGCAATTGAATTCTTATGCAATATTTCTTTATATATAATATTTCACATTATTCCTGGACACTTTTACATGGCTATCACGGTAATACGACAAGGCAATGAGGTCTACATGGATAGGATACAACTAAACATTAAATACATTCATATGCACAAGAACCAGCATCCATCAGAACAAGATTGTATTACTCCTCTTAAGTACTATAACGGTATGTATAAAATTGCATAAATTCACCATATTATACCTGTATGTGACTATAAGCAATGACGTTACATAAACATAGTAATCATGCTTATCACTTTGACGTACCTGTGTCTTCTCCATCGGAGAAGCAGAAGAGCTGGAAAACGAATCAGCCGGTGACTGCTGATAATACGTAAGGGTGTCCCCGGCAGGAGATGCAGTACTGCAGCGAGACGAAGAATCGTAGTCGGAGCTGAAGTTTGGAAACATCTCTCTACAAAATTGCAACAATCGATAGATACAACAGAATTGTAACCCTAGCGTCCTTTAGAAAGCTAATTCTAGTGGTGGGTAATGTGATTAAACGCAGAGTTCTTCCAACGACTTCCACCAGGTTTATAAACCTGGTAACTGGAGTTTAGTTTTCTAGCTCCTCCTTTTATACTGTGCCAGATTTTTATGAATGAAATCCGTGCGCTAAGGCTGTACCATTTACGAGGAGGGGAGAGGCTTCGGTGATAAAATAGGAACAGTTTTCTTTTCATTTCACCAACAATACATCTACAGAATATAACATTGACTGCAACAAACATTTCTTTTATTCACAGGAAATAGTATACCTGTATTACAAGGACCAATATGCAATTTGTCACAAAAGGGCACCCCTATTTGAAACAAAAGTGTGATCATATCACGTGAAGCATGTCAGTTCTGAAACACGGTATTTACAGATGTTACACCCACGCACTCTGCACAAATGAAAGCTTTCGGAATATTATGTTAAAATGACACTAAACGTGTTAGGCTTTCAGCTATAACATGATGAATAATCACAAGAGAAAAAATTAAATTCCGTATGATTTTTCATAAATGATTTCATCGCAGTCTTAATATGTTATGCCGTAAAAGAAGATGTTCGCAGTGTCAGTGTTGTTTTTCTCTCTTTTTTTGAATCAACGTACATGTTATAGTTAATTATTATGCTGTTATTTCACTAAAGCCGTCTAGGTGGGTTCACATATATTGACATGGCCGGTGGTTATGTGTAGGCCCATAAATCTGTATTTTTTACATTTTAAATATCCACGATGAATACCATAAGTAAACGCAAACGTTCCACGGTACAATACTTAAAAAGCAACATAGTGTGCTCGAAGTCGTGCTTAGAACACAAGGGTACGATAAACAGCTCTAAAAATAGCTCCTGTGAGCGGCAGTGAATGTGAGAGTGTCCATGTGACCGCGACGTCAGTTTTGGGAATAACCTCTACGTCTTGCCCAGCACAATGTCCACTTCATTATTTCGTCCTGGGCCTGAGATAATCATTCTGAACAATTGGCTGTAGAGAACTGCAAAGAATAGGGCTACACAATTTACATACCGCTGGTCAGCCAACCAATCATACTCAGGGTTCACCATACCATATATGTACATCCTGTTCACGTGGCCTCAGGTTGCCGGGAATTGCATGAAGTAGTGGTCACAGTAACGTGTCTGATCTTTTGTAATTCAAATGTCCATCAAGCCCAATTTTGTAGACATTTAAAATTCGATTCGTTTCAGCCTACGGCATCATCACATGTGTGAAATCGTATTTAATGCTTCACAGAATAAACCTAATTAGTTCTGCTCACATTCCCATGGTTCAGATTACTTAAACTGACAGATACACTGGTTTAAATAATTGAATAGTCCATTAATAATAAACCAAAACTTTATTAGGCCTATTGACACCTCCGTATTTTTATGGTGATTGCAATGTATTTTATAGAAATTATATAATGACCTAAAAGGGGCCTCTGTTTTGACAAAGAGCTTGTGGCTTGTAAATGCATGCTTTCCAGCGCATCCAGACACCTTCTCGCTTTAGAAGACATTGTTACTGATGTCATTACTGGGTGTTTGAAGCACACGAGTCTGAAAGTGAGTATGATGTCATCTGGGACCCTCGCAGAAAAGGGGCTGTCCGTTGAATGACATATAATGCATGAAGGCCTGTTTCTCGGCAGTGACGCGCCCTGGATACGGGCAGTCAAGTGAAAGCCCGATGTTCTGTCCTGCACAATACACTCATTGTGGTGGTGAATTACAGACTTGGCATAACAGTAGTATGATGGGAGCAGATGCAGCTCCAAAAATAACATTTTCATAGCCTCTCCTTTTCAGTTTGCGAATTAATTTATCACGAATATTAATACAGAGGCCGAAAAAAACATTCAGATTTATATTAGGCTACAATGAGAAACAATTAAAGAGACAACGGCATGTTTTAAGCAATCTGATCAATTCGATAGGTCAAAGTTCTCAAACGTAGTGAGTATTCATCGCTGTGTTCTCTAGGCATGATAACGAGCGCGCCATACCACGGCTTAAGCTATCGACGCGATAAAATTATTGGATAGTGAAATGCCAAACTTTAATATGTATCACGGTAACACGTCTATTGGACTATATATTACAACTGGACGCGATCATGCAATGAAATCGTTCTGATTGTCTAAAATAGCCCAAAATGCATCCACATGCAGGCTATCGGTCAGGCTCTTTAAACTAATGTATAGCCTACCCAAGCTACTCTAATCAAACTCTAAATGTCTAGTTGTAGAGGGTTCCCATAACCAAAGGCTAACAAGGTCAAAACACGCGTGGTACCGATTTCTATTACAAAACATATGTGACTTGGTTGTAATGAACAAGTAGTTTCTTTCTTTGGCTAGCGAAGACAGCCTGTCAGCTGTATGATGCCTTTTAAGAAGTGTATATCAAGGGAGTTGTTTTAAATAAAACAAAACGCAGTCCTCCGGATAACTCAGAGCAGGAAACATCCTACAGTGAGAATAAAGAAAGTATGAGAATGTCTGCAAAAACGAAAGCAGCTCACATTCCACTCGCTACGCTGAAGGCTTTACGTTCCGGCGTCTGCATAATTAGAGAACGTCGCTGGCACGTAGGGGTTGGGCGTAACCACGGCGACAGCTAATGTTTATCAAAAACACAAGCAACAGAGAGAGGCCCCTATCCAAACACTGAAACCCATGGGGATAGCTGTGACGCCATAATCATTTTAACAACAAAATGAATACATAATGGTAACAATATTTTTCACTTGAAAATGTAAAAAAAAAAAAAAAAACCCACAGAAAAAAGTAAACACTTTTGACATTCATTCAGCAATAGTTTTCAGACGTCAGATTTTTTTTTTGTTGCATCATCACTAACATTAATCAGAGAACATAAACACACAGGTGTACACACATTACTATATCAAAAAATATATGTCTTTGACATCTACAACAATGCGTCTTATTTTCCTCTTATGACACCTCGGAACGTCATGTAACCAAATATTATGAGGCACAGCATGATAGACGTGGTTTGCTAAAGACATTAATAGCGCATATGTAAATCTGGATTCCCTGACCTAGAAATGACTAGAGCAGAGCATTCCTTAGGAAACACCAAGGGGGCGACTAATGTCACCTTAAGTGTTAATACTATGGAAAAATACCAACAGGGCAGTTCTTGATCTTGATCAAACCTGTTCTGCAAGACACACCCACAAGTCAGGTACAAACATAGCCTGAGGGTCAATTGCTTGAATTTGTCATGATGCAAGAAGCAGACTGGTAGATACTGGTAGCTACAGAAGATAGACAGAGAACCACTAAAATATATTTTAAGTAAAAGTAAAAGCTCAAACAGAACTGATATTGTATTGATCTTATCGATTACACTTCATACATCATCTGGATATGTAATTATCTGGTTAATCTGAAATATCTGTGTCAAGTTATAAAATTAAAAAACAGCCCTCAAATTTAAGGCTAGAATATTCAATATCATCATATTTTCATGAACTGTGTTCTATTGTGGCAACTGATAGACGCCCTTGTCTGTTAGCCAATCACAGGAGATCTCCGCTCAACTTCTGTGGCTCTGTACGATTCCCATCATTGACCCGCCCATTTCACAGGATGTTCTCCATATAAGGATAATTACGTATTGGGATCCCCTGTTCTGGAATATACCATACTGAGAAAGTGGGGAACTTTTGTCTCCTAATTTTTCCCACTAAAAAAATATGTATATATGTGTATATGTAGGCAAATATAAATAGTATAGGTGTTTTTACCCTTTGTAATTGTTCATACTAAGGGCGCATGTCATTTTAAAGCATGTTAATTAAGTTCTTTACCACTTTACACAAGACATTCCCCCCGCCGGTGACAATGGCAGCGTCTGAGAAAATGTATAAAAAGCTTGCAATAGAGAGAGTTGACAGTTCTACTTCGAGCGTTTACGGAAGCGGTAATATAGTCGTAGTGCGATCCAGTAGCGTGACTTCCCAGCGACTTCAGACACAGCGGCGAAAAGACAGTTTTGACAATTGTTGTTCGAAGCTATTTTTGTCTGGACAAGTTCGCCTTCGGATTTCTACAGCGATGATGTACACAGGCTTTGCCACGGAGTGTGACTCCTCTTCCCGCTGCAGCACTGCTTCCCCGGCTGGAGACAACCTTACTTATTACCCATCTCCTGCAGCCTCCTATTCCAGCGTGGGCTCTCCTGTTAGGCAGTCTCAGGTAGGATACTTTGATATTTAAAACTCTGTACATTTTGCAACTGTACTTTTACATTGCAGCGTATACAAGGCATGTTCACGTTTGACTGCACGGTTTATAAAGTATGCATGTTTATTACAGTCTTATGAATCGGTGTTTTACGCTATAGTGTTAATCAAGAATCCTTATGCTGCTTTATAATGTACAGTGTCACACAAGTTATAGTCATTCTTCTGAACAGTCCAGAGCAGAAGCTGCATTCAATTCTTGCATAGCGTGGATATGCTGGCATCATTCATACTTATTCCTTGTTGAGACATAACTAATCAAATGCCTTCAGAGCACCACCGTAATTGTATTTTTATTGCAATTTTATAAACTTTCTACAAAAGCACTCAATTTCCGTTGTTCTCTCTGCAGGACTTCACTGATCTTTCCACTGCAAGTGCCTCTTTTATCCCGACTGTCACAGCCATCTCCACAACGCCAGACCTTCAGTGGATGGTCCAGCCTACCATTTCTTCAGTGGCACCTTCCCATAGCCTAGTCCACCCCTACAATGCTCAGAATTCAAATGCTGGTTACAGCAGGGTTGGGATGGCCAAGACAGCTAGACTGAAAGGAAACACTGGCAGAAGAGGCAAAGCTGAACAGGTAATTGCAGGTCCATGTAAAAATATTTTTGCCATACATGCCCAATAAAAACAAACCCCTCTCTGATTTTTGGATTGCATAACTCATAACGCTGTCTGTCTACTTTTTGAAATTTTGAGCTACTGGAGTCTATAATGTATTTTTATGGCTTAACTCCAGAGAGGCTGGCTATACATGGAAAGCAAATGGACTACTAAATGGAATTAAAATGGTTCTAATTTCTTTCCAATTTTCTCAGTTATCTCCTGAAGACGAAGCAAAGAGGAAGATCCGCAGAGAGCGAAATAAGATGGCTGCTGCAAAATGCCGCAACAGAAGGAGAGAACTTACTGAAACCTTACAAGCTGTAAGTATCTTAGATCTAATGCTGATTGCTAAATGCCTTCACTGCAACACTGTATGCATCTTTCAGGAAGTCTCAAATGACCTTTTGGTTCCTGTTTCTTCTTAGGAAACTGATATATTGGAGGATGAGAAATCTACTCTGCAAAATGAAATCGCCAGTTTGATGAAAGAGAAGGAGCAGCTGGAGTTCATCCTTGCTGCTCACAAGCCCATTTGTAAGATTCCTGAAGACCTGGACACTGGCTTTCCTGAGGCCTCTGTGTCCCCTGTGCACAGCCTACATGATGACCTGACTTCCAAGACACAGAGCACGATCCCTGAGGCTTCCATTACTGCAGCAGTCTCCTCTGAACTGTCCCTCTTCTCCCCTGGCCCCACTGCTGAGGGTAGTGTGTCGATGGCCAGAGTTTCCGACCTGGACACCTCCCTGGAAGAGTCGCTGGACCTGCTGGAGTCGCTGAAGTCCGCTGAGACGGCGCGGTCTGTTCCAGACATGGACCTGTCTAGCTCTTTCTATGCACCAGACTGGGAGGCCCTGTACACCTCATCCTCGACTGACTTGGAGCCCCTTTGCACCCCAGTGGTGACCTGCACCCCTGCTTGCACCACATACACGTCTTCCTTTGTGTTCAGCTATCCAGAGAACACCCCCCTTCCCACATGTGGAGTGGCCCACAGAAGGGGGAGTAACAGCAATGACCAGTCTTCTGACTCCCTCAACTCTCCCACCTTGCTTGCCTTGTAAAGATGCTCAGTGAGCTTTGGGACTATCAGTATAATGTAGGATGCACAGATCCTAGGGCTATAGCATGGACTTACCTGAAGGGTTTTTTTTTATATAAAGTATCCTTCAATGTCAACTGTACTTTCTTGTATGTAGCATGTCAAATTAAACATACCATATTCTAATTTATCTGAGGCATGTCAAATCATGCCATGCTAATGCAGTATCACTGCATCACTGTTTTACTGGTGCTGGTTAGGTATTCAATTTCTTAGTACAAGCCACTAAAACTTGTTCATTGTCAATCTGAGCATCAACTTGTATTCAGGTAGATGGAATGTAAGCATAATGTTTGATATTTATAAATACCATACGTTGTCTAACACCGTCTGAGTGATCCTATATCTGAATGTGGAGAATGTTTGTTTTCTGTGAAAACGTTGTGTTGTAATTTATAACGTTTATTTTCTAAAACTTTTCGAAATGGCTTGTCAAGCAGAACATTGTTGCGTATAGCCGTAATATAACAGACAATAAACAACTGAAAACAAGACCCTTGTTTCCCATTTTGTTTAGTGGTTTAACTGATAATACTGTGTGTTTTGTTTTTCCCAAGCAGGCTGTCATTTCATTCACGAATGGAGATCAGAACGTGCAAACTCGAAAGGGAAGAATTACACCTACAGTTTGTCATTTTTGCAGACGCTCTTATCCAGAAACATGAATAGATCAATTGCACCAAAAGCCCATCGAAGGGATGAAATAAATAGCCTAGAACTAAATGGTCCTCGGTCGCTGCGTTTTACAATATCTCTCGGATTAGATGTTAGCCTGCAGAGCCCTTCCACTGTCTTCCGTTTAATGGTCGCTATCACTGGAACGCCGAGACCGTCACAAAACTCACGTCACAACGTGTTATGTTTTACTGCTTTTCCTTTTTCGTAACGCAGCAACGCCTAGCGCAATGACGTACATTTCCGTGCCCAAATATAGATTTGTCTTGCAACTATGTGGAAATTTCTAGAAGCACCAGACGAATCGGCGTTCGGCGAGCAGCATTTCTATGGTGACAAGAGGTTGTTATGGGTTACTGTGTAACTTCAAGATCATACAGTTAAACGACCTCGATTTCCAAGTGACTGAATGAGGAAATAGCTTTCTAGCTAAGTAACGTGCATCTTATTCGGAGACCGGGACCAAACCTCGTATCACTTTGGTTTTAAAATGCACAGAAAATAAAATTCACATTCTTTATACAATGACACAAACATCTGTCCTCTGGAAAGGGAAAGCTGTTGGAAACATGGGCAACCTCTGCGCCGAAATGATCTCCGCGGCAGAACTTTGCTAACTTTAATACAATAATCTTATCTGCTGGATGTGGAGCGTGTGCTGGATGTCAAAACGTAAATATTAATGTACTAACATTTCGTACGTCGCCCTGCATAAAAGCATTTGCTCGGGTTGAGTGACAATCATTACACTAATGATATTTCAAGCTGTATTATTCTGCGGATGAAACATAAACCCGAATAACAGGCCCACTATAAATCTTTTGCGCAGAACTGCCAAAACAGCGTGACATTACGAGATTCGCCGCCAAAATATTTTTCAGTGTCTGCTGTAATGGTACCGGTAATGTGTTGCCCAGGTGGTTCGACCTTTACCTGCAAAGGAACTTATTTATTTCAACTTCAATGATCAATTTCCTTCTTTTTGAGAAAATGCGAAAAACGTGCAGGTTTGTCAACCAACTGTTTAGGACCCCACGACGGTAATCTCGATGTATGCATATCACAAAATTAAACTACACAATAGCTGGAGGACTTATGTGGGTCGTGTTACATAAACTGACGTTCAGCGTAGTTACTGTGTAAACTGCAGCTCTTGCTCAGTTGTTCTTAAAGTGGCCCGTCTGCCAAGCCCTAGTTTTTCTTTCCTCACACTCAAGCCAGAGATCATCATAGATATTCGGGGAACATTAAGCACTATCATTAATTCCGCATGTAAAAAGAGAGCGACTAGATTTTCGTCTGGAGCAAGACCCAAGTGATGTACTTTCAAAAGCTGTTATGGGAAAATGCAGACACAATTTCACAGTAGAAAACTATTGTGAAGTGTTAAATTGCACAAACATAAAGATTTTACCAGTTATGGCAAAAATTGGACTATAAACATTAATCATAGGAACGGGTTATAATGAGTAGAGACGTGTAAAACTGTTGTCTTGTAGTTTGTCTAATCATTTACAGAAAAAAGTGTTTTAGTAGAATTGGGATATAATGAATATCCTCTGTGTATATACCCTGTCATTGGTGCTGCTTCCTTGGAAGCCCTTCTGAAGAAAATTGCATTTCAATGATAGTATATAATACATATATAGACATAGGTGTTTTTTGTGTTATTTATATTTATAGGTATTTATGTTCATTGAAAACATTAGCTGATGCTGCTTTAAAACCTAGGGAAACGCCTTGCCCACAGAAACAACCACCAGGGTGCTTAATAAAAAACAAAATGTTTTCTTTGATTATATTCCTTAGTAATGACTTAGCTTCTGCTCAGGTTGTGAGAAAGGTAGTGAATCTCAAGCATTGTTTTAATTAAAAACCACTGCAAGATTTGATAATACACGTTGCATCCATTCACATACATCTGAAACAAGCCATAAGGGCTCCGCAGTGAGACCATGCAACACGTACGGCAATAATGTTTTCTATTAATATCACCTGCTAACCCTCGGGAGGTGTAGGGAGGGAGGAAATGGCAGGTGAAGGTACCTTCTTTTAACAGCAGCATCAACAGCAGTAAAATTAGAACGCTGTGACGCCACACCGCGTCCCCGCTCAGCCCAGGGGAGGAAGAGAGTGTCTGACTGAGAGGAGAAAGGGAAAAGACAAAGAGAGAATCCTGTCAGGGTGGGACTGTGGTGGGCAGAGCTCAATTCACTTCACATCTTCATCAACAAACATTTTATTTGGAGCGCAGCCTTTTCTGGAGTGCCTTGGCTCACCTTTGAGCTGAAAGACAATATTGCACAGGAGGAAGTTTCACCCCTACCTACACAATGACTGCAGCCCTGGAAATCTCCCTCCATTGATTTTAGCTCTGCAGTCATTAAAAACTGGAGAAAAGGCAAACACAAAGGATATTTTCTTCAAGCGCCATTAATAAACATGTCTTTGGTAATAGACAATACAATTATTTGCATTTCTCTGCAAGACAATAGATTTGGTTTGAAGTGTGCAGAATGCACCAACTACAGATGTAATGGATATACAGGATAAGGTATGCCAGTTGTGTTAGGGCCCATTTGTTAGGTTTGTGCTATTGGGTGTCATGACCACAACTGTGGGTGACTGCCTCAGATATGGCTAATTTTGTAACTCTGTTGACACTCTCATAGCCATAAACTTTGACAGTCTCGGTGTGCATTACCATACCCCACTGATAATACAGGATCATTCCCAACACATAATCTTTAAAATTTACTGAAAGATAAGAATAATATTTCAAATCGCCATTTTCATTCATTTTATTAAACATGTAAATAATTTATACAAACATTAATTTAAAAGGTATAATTATTTAATGAAACAGGAGGTTATGAGGAGTGAATTATAGTACCAGTGAATTATAGATGTATGTATAGAAAGGCGATGAGAAATTTATTTGATTACATTTACATTACATTTACATTTATTCATTTGGCAGACGCTTTTATCCAAAGCGACTTACAAGTGAGGTACAATACAACACAAGCAAAAAACCAAGCAGAGTCAACAACATTAGAAGTACTGCATGACAAAGTTCCAAAGGTTGGCCAGGCGAGGTACTAACTAGCAGGCAAAGCTAGCGAGCGCGTTAAGCCATTACAACCAAACCATTACAACCACCTTTACGTTTAAACCATTGCAACCAAACCATTACATCAAATCAATACGATAAACTATTACAGCCACACCATTACACCAAATCAATACGTTAGACTGTTACAGCCAAACCATTACACTTTTTTTATAATATAGTTTAATAGGAGATGGGGGGAGGTGTTTCAGGTGCTCACGTGAGAGCAGAAGAGCTGTGTCTTCAGATGTATCTTAAAGACAGAGAGGGACTCAACAGAGCGGGTGAGGTGTGGAAGTTCATTCCACCAATGGGGGACAACAGTGGAGAAAGTCCTGGATAGTGATTTAACGCCACAATGCGAAGGGACCACCAGGCGCCATTCGGTGGCAGAGCGTAGCAGTCGGGAGGGAACATAGGGTTGCAGCAGTGAGTTCAGGTACTTAGGTGCAGTTTTGTTGGTCACCCTCTACGCGAGCATCAAGGCCTCGAACATGATGTGGGCAGCTATAGGGAGCCAGTGGAGCGAGACTAAGAGGGGCGTGACATTAGCACTTTTTGGTTGGTTGAAAACCAGACATTCTGCTGCGTTCTGTGTCAACTGCAGAGGTTTGATAGTGCATGCAGGTAGGCCGGCCAAAAGAGCATTGTAGTAGTCCAGTCTTGAGATGACCAGTGCCTGGACAAGGAGCTGCGCAGCATGCTTGGATAGGTAGGGCCTGATTTTCCTGACATTGTACAGCGCAAATCTGCACAAACTGGTAGTCGTCGTGATGTGGACAGTAAGTTTCAGCTGGTCATCAATCACTACCCCCAGGTTCCTTGCAGACCTGTAAGCAGTCAGGGTCGTTGAGCCGAGCTGAACGGTGATGTCGTGCTGGATTGTCGGGCTGGCTGGGATCACTAGGAGCTCAGTCTTGGATAAGTTGAGTTGAAGGTGGCGCTCCCTCATCCAGGCTGAGATATCTGAAGAACATCTGAAAGACATTCAAAGGGAACACAATTTTAAATAATCTTATAGTACTGTTCTGAGGTCACTGTGACAGATTGAGAACATGCACATGCAACATGCAATTCAAGTAAGGTATACTGAGAGTAGGGCTTTTTGGGACACTTAGAACACTAGCTATACTGCATTTTCATGTGTGTTTTAAATATAATTTGTCATTATCTCTAATTGCTCTCTGGAGGAATATTTTCTTGGCAGGTGGACAGCGCTGGCCTAATTTAACTAAGTAATCTCTATACAAACAACAATTCAATAGTGATCTATTTAAAATTACAAAAAGAAAAAAAAAACATCAGGAATGTTTACCAGTGATTGGTCCAACTGTTCTGAAGTAATAAGTAGGGATGTATTTACAGGTATTTATTACTGGTGTTGACAAAGATAAAACAATGATGCGATTTTCAATGTAGTTATGAAAGGCAAAAAAAAAAAAAAAAAAACACATATGGTTGTTCTCTGACAAACAAAAATATCATTGATATAGCATACATTTATTATTTAACATGTGCACACTATTAAAAAAGGCAAATGTATAGTGGAAAAGTTTTCAAAAGTGAATTTTATAAAATAATCCAGGGTGAAGCGTTGATACTATGTGCAATGCACTTCTGCCAATGGGTATACAAGGGTGCATTTCAGTGCTTTTTATAGTGCTGTTCTACACATGCTTTAATTGGTTCAATTAAAATACAAAGTATCTCATTGTTAAAAAGAAAAAAAAATAGCTTTGACAAACTCATACACCAATTTTCCCTTATTCTGAAATTGCACGTCCTTCATGAAACTTAAATGGCACCGTACAGAGGACATCACACCATTTGTCTGCAGGCTTACTTAACTCCCCAGGGTTAACTATCTATCTATCTATCTATCTATCTATCTATCTATCTATCTATCTATCTATCTATGGTGTATATGGAAGAGGAGTAGATAAGGACAAGACAAACATCTTCTAAGAATGTTTTCTTGAATGGATGCATTGCACCTCCCTGTCAATGGGAGCGCTGTTGTTTTGCAGCGTTCCTCCACGGGAAGTTTTATTTGGTATTACGCGGCACTAACTCAGCGCTCACGTAAGTGGCCGGCTTTCAGTAGCCATGTCTCGGATCTGTGTCTTCTTGCTCATCTCCGTTCTCTTTGATTCAGCTCTTTCGATTTCTTTCTTTTTACCTGTAAATTCTCGTAAATGTCTGCGGGAAGAGATCCACAAAGACGTGTTGGTCACTGGGGAATACGAAGTCAGCGAGCAGCCTAACACCAAGACCAATCTTAAGGTGAGTAGGCAGGGGACAGAGATGGAAGGAAACACGGCATATGTCATTATCTAGCTAGGTTGGCCTCGTTCACGATCGGGAACGCAAAAGGCAGGTAGGAAGAGTAAACACTGTTATTAGTTTGTTTAGTAGACTGTGGTTATGTCGCATTTCTTCACACTGAACTAATTTTAAAATGTGATCCTCAAAATGTGTTTCTGCTTCGCTCGCCTCTAAGGCCGTATCTCGAGTGACATATCCGAACTGTCAAATCTCTTGGTGGCAAAAAACAAACGTTGTTTTATCTAACTTATTTTGCTGGTGTAAATGCATAAGTGAACTAGGAGTTGGATGCAGGTCTTTTGTAAAGCTGGTATCGTTGCTGTCAGTCAGAGTTGCTGTTTGTTTACCACAAACTAATTCCTTCACTCAGAATGTTACACGTCACGTCAACCGCCCGTGTATGGGCGTTCCACGGGCGCACGGTTTGCACCACCCGGCTATGATCTACAAGGGATCTGTTATTGATAAAAAATGTTTCCTATGTACACTGAACAAACATTTATAAAACATTTATCTCTGTAACGTGAGAATAGACAGTAACTGTTAGTAAACATTTCAGTTACCTAAACTGTATCCGGTTAATACCGGAGTTTAATCTGCAAGTAATTTATAGTAGCTCCGCAAACAGCATTTCCTCGATTCAGTTTTTATGTAGGTACAATGCAGTTAAAGTACATGCATTAATATATCTAACGAGCAATTAGCAGTCATTGACCGAAATTTATATTCTTTGCACTTAGTGTAAAATGTTCGTAAACGTCCAACAATCATAGAACTTTCTAATGAAAATTAATTTCAGTTAAAAGCTTAAATCCTGAAGCTGCAGTAACACTTCGACAGTTCTAGACCGCCTCGTTACGCTTGACACACTTGACACACATGTGGCAAGTTGTGACTATGTCAACAAAAAAAGCTTTAAACATAAATATAACATATTTTGCATTTCTTTTTAGATTTTTAAAAATCATTTAGCAGACATTCTTATCCCAAACGACTTACAAAGTTGTAATGGTTTAATCATTTGTAACAGTTATAATGAAGAGTTTTATAGGCCAACCACTAGAGCAGTGTTTCTCAACCCTACTCCTAGCAGCACCCTGTCCTGCATATCTTCTATCTGTCCTTGCTCTACCTACCTGACTGAACTCATCAGTGGCATATTTTATTAGCTGAACACACCTGATTTAATCAAGCAGCAAAGATAGATAGAAGACATGCAGGACAGGGTGCCGCCAGGAGTAGGGTTGAGAAGCACTGCACTAGAGCACTATATTATACTACTGGCTGTTTACTGTTGTTGACAAAGCACATTTTGTGCTGTTCATTCTTATGTATCTAATATTATTTGTTATTTATTTCTCAGATTACAGATTCCTCAGGCCACATCCTCTATTCAAAAGAAGATGCATCGAAAGGGAAGTTTGCATTCACAACTGAGGACTATGACATGTTTGAAGTTTGCTTTGAAAGCAAATCCCCTATGGGTAAGTATATCAAGCTTGAAAAAAACGAACATTTTTTATGCACAATTCGTTGAACATCAGTTTCTTGGATGTGTAACCTGATCATTTACAAAAATGAGATTCGAAAGGAACATGTAAGAAAGATTTGTGTAGTTGATCTCTCTGTGTCTAAAGTTCCTCTTGTGAGGAGGGTAAGCTGAATTAGCATGCAGTACAGCACTTTGTCTGCTTACAGTTACATTTAGTCATTTAACAGACACTCTTATCCAGAATGATCTGTAAGTGCTTATAGTTAGTGGGGGCTGGCGGTCTTCAGGCCTGGGTTGGTGGGGTTTGTAGGGGTGCAGGAGAACAGAGGGCTCCAGGAGCTGAAGCATGTGAGTGCAATGTACAGGAGATGTGGAGGGGGGTCAGTCAGCCGTTTCCCGGAATATTTGGCCCCCTCACAATACGCCTTTTCATTTTGGGTCCTTAGGTACTGGGCGGGTTCCGGACCAGCTCATTAATTTAGACATGAAGCATGGTGTGGAGGCAAAGAATTATGAGGAGGTAAGTGACTGATGGGGAAAGGGGGGCCAGGACAGACCTGAGCCGAAGCAGTCCTCTGCCAGTGCACCGTGTTGCAGCACCCCGGTCTTTTGATCACTCCCACTTCGTGCTCTGACTCCACCCCGTGCTGCCGGGAGGTTGGGCGAGGTGCCATGTTTCTGTGGGTTCCAAATGAAAAAGACATGCACCCTCTCTCTGGTATTCTTGTGGCTGCACGCCCTTCTCCTCTGGGATTTTCTCCCCTTCCTGAGATTGAGCACTTGTTTAGGGCATCACTGAAGGACAGGACATTAGCTCCTGTTTGTTTAAATGTCTTCCAGTGTCAAAATAAGAACCAGACGGGAACCAGACTTCTAGTTGTTGGCAGAACATTTCTTGTTAATTGTAATGGAGTAGACTAAGCAGTTTGATCATGAGGAATTTTCAAAACATGTATTTTATTTGATCTGAAAATGGAAGAGACATGGCAAAGATTATATAAGGAGAATTCTGGAAAAAAGCAAAGAGGCAATTAAAATTAGGCATTTATGTAATTTTGTTCTGAATATAAATTCTAAATCATGAAAACAAAGCAGTCTGACATGTAATTGTTGATAACATTAATTTAATCAGATTCTAAATTTCTCCATTAAATGTCAGTTTTTGTGTTTGCTAGAACCTGGTTTTATTTAAAACATCTGAGCTTATGGTTACAAAACCTAGAACGACTTTAAACTTTTACCATTTGTTTGTCATACAAAGTTTTGTTTTAGTTGGCAGAAAGCCCTCCTCAGGAAATGTTAAACATGTATCAGCGAGAGAGTTGCCTGAAGCATTCTGGGTAGTGCGTGACTCAGTACAGACAGGTGATCCCATGAAAAAACAATTAAGTCCACTAACAGGGGAGTCCCAGTTAGTGAGTGGGCTTGGTGTGCTCGGGGCTATGTTTTGTGCATGTTTGCATGCACGCACATGTGCATGTACATGCTTAGGCTACACAGAATAGCGGCCAGGAAGCAGGGAGCAGCTTGGCTCCAGATTCCCTTTAACTACTCCTTCTCCGCCTGCCTCTTTGCTGCTCTTGGTGCATTCTGGTCCTGTTGTAGTCCCTTTCCTTGGCACTGGTACTGAAGGCCAGGGTTATGCTTGGCAGCAGAGTAGGGAGCTGGGGCAGGCCTCGAGAACACTCCCATGTGCTTGTTCTGTGTGAGGGCTGGGTGGGGTGCGGGGAGGTTTGGGGGGCGGTGCCGTCTGCATACCAGACAAATCATGTTAAGTGTGTCAGCTCGCAGCTGCAACGTGTCCGACTTCTGGCGTCGTCTGTATCCAACACTGACATCTGCTGGGGGGAGCTGGTCATGATGACACAGACTGAGCCGTGCCCAAGTGGTGAATAAATATCTCAAATTCAGAGATTCACTTGCTCTTATTCACCTACGGGTACATTCTGCTGAGGAGCAACATGTGTGTTATGTGGTTTTAATAGGAGCAGGATGCATATTGAGCACCATATTTTGGAAATGTTGTAATGATTGGTGTGCTCGGCTGCTTCTGCCTGCACAGATTGCCAAGGTGGAGAAGCTGAAGCCCTTGGAGGTGGAGCTTCGACGGCTGGAGGACCTCTCTGAGTCCATCGTGAATGACTTTGCCTACATGAAAAAGCGTGAGGAGGAGATGAGGGACACCAACGGTGAGAGGTGGTCTGGAAGGGGTGTGGGCACACCAAGAGAATTATGGAGAAGAGCATGTATTCTTTGATTAAGAATTCTCAGTTACTCAAAATGGTAGCCATCTCTAAAAAGTATGACTCGAGAACTTGTCTCTCCTTGTACAGGTTGTTGTTAGGTCTTTTAGTCAGAATTATTCAAGATAGTTTCCAGCGGTATATGTGAGATACAGAATGAGAAAACAGCAATTGGATGAGAGTGTATGGCATGAAAATCAGACAAGTTACAGAAACAGTATTCAAAGGGAGTCCAAACACAGGGCAGCCATTGGGGAGCAAGACTTACTTGATGCAAATATCACTGTAATGAAAAATGTGCATTCTGCCCTCTAATGGTTACCAGTTTTTATTTTTTTACTCATGTTTTTTTTTTTCTTCCCCCTCAGAGTCCACAAACACTCGCGTCCTATACTTCAGCATCTTTTCCATGTGCTGCCTGATTGGGCTGGCCACCTGGCAGGTGTTCTACCTGCGACGCTTCTTCAAGGCAAAGAAGCTCATCGAGTGAAGCCGTGCGTCGGCAGGGGAACAGTTCGCCCGGTGGCCCTGTCCGGCCGCCATCTAGAGCAGAGGCAGAGCAAAGCAATCTAGTTGTGGGGAGTTAATTGAAGGGGTCATTGAAGAGTGGGTGCAATGAGGTCATTCCCATGAGAGTTAAAATTTACCACTGAAGTACTTCTGATATGTTTCACTTTTTCACCCACTCCCAAACCGTTAGGTAGCTTTCATTCCCTCCACTGTATTTTTTTGTTTGTTGTTTTTGGATTTTATGAATAGTGTCTTCAGAAGAAGAAGCATCTTGGTATGTTTACCAAGGAAATGCGTGTGCAAAGCTTCCGGATTGTTTTGAATGTCCTACTCCATTCCTTTTTTTCAATGTTGTTTTTATTGGTAAATGGAATGGGTTTCTAGTCTGACTAATGAAAGCTGAGAAGGCCATAATGTCTAAATTGAACTTGTTACATCATTTGTGAAAATTTGTTAAACCATTTGTAAAGTGGCAGATCTGTCATATAAAATGACTTGCTGACTTTTGTCTGGATGGGTTTATATGACACACAGTGAATGTTTCATTAACAGGTGGGTACCTTGCATCTACCCCTGCCCAAGTAGTTAATTTATGAATTCATAATCTGTTTTTAATTATTGAAATCCGAAGCTGAAGGAAACAGGGAAAACTGCTGAATGAAATGGTGCAATTTTAGAATCCAGCTTGACAAGTGGCCATTGTAGCTGAAATAAACAAACCTATATCAACTTCCTTTTGCACTCTTGAAAGGACCTTTTCCCCTTATGATTATAAAGTGTGTCAGGTATTTTTGAACTTAAATCAGAAAGAACAGCTGAAAGTTTTGAAGGTCATGTTGATACTCAGGACTCTTTCAAAGATTTTGTTTGAAGCTCTCAGAGCAAAAAAAATGTGAATGTGAATTACCCATTTTATCTGAGCAGTTAGCAATTACATATTTCAGGATACAGGTACTCTTTTTAAAGACACAGACCTTTAACTCAGAAGTGGAGATTCCTGGTAGGCATTTCCAAATGTACAGAAGTAAATCCCTCCTTTTAATGTAGATTAACTATCATTTAAAGTAAATGGCCTGTAATGTTCACATTCACTTCAATGTTTTTCTTCCGAATATTTTCCCACATAGCACAACAATCAATCCTGTGGGTAACTGTATATTTTAAAATGAAACTGTCAAAGGTCAATATGGATGGGAATAATTTTCGACTGTTTTCAAGTAATAAAAAGTTATTAATACAAGACCTGTGTTTTCAGTTTGTCAAAAATGTTGCATGCCAGCTCTGCAAATGTCAGCTCTTCATTGAAAACTTGACGTTATGTCCGACAAATGAAAATGTTAGAAATTGTTTCTGAGATTTATCCTAAACATCACTCATTGCCAAACTGAATGATTTCTATGAAGAAAAGACAAGGAGTAGAGGTTAAGTAAGCACGTCAAGTAAAGTTGCGAACACTTATAGTTGAAAAGCCGCTCGATCCTTGATGTGGATCTGCGCCTGCACAGAATTTATATAAAACTAGTTAAACATTTCACAGTCGAGACTCGCAGCATGTAAGATAAGTCTAATTCCACTTTTAATTAACCAGATTAAAGATATGTTATTTTAACACTAATGCAATAATTATATAATGTTGCCGTTATTCGTGGAAAGAAATCGGTCGACACCGACAACACGGAAAAAGCAAGCCATGCCAATAGAGAACTCAAATAAGTAACCCGGAAGTTTTCTCGCATTTAACAGCGGGGTAGCCGCATAGTAATTCCGGGTTATTTTCTGTGGATTGCTTATGTGAAAACAGTGAGACAGAGGTAGAAGCTGAACAACATGCCCGGCACTGACAAGGAAACCGACCTATCCGAGCGAATAGAGGCCTTCCTAGCGGAGCTAAAGCGGGGAGGTAGCGGCACCGGACCTCTCCGTGGATCTGCAGAAACTGCAAGGGAGACTGCAGCCTTGCTGCGCAGAATAACAGCGCAGGCACGATGGAGCAGCGCAGGTGATCAAACTTGGTAGATATGGTTAGCGTTAACCTGTAACTACCTAGCTGTATGGTTAACTCTTTGGTTGAACAACCTTTTTTCATGAAACTGCGTAAAACTGTAAACGAAATCTTGTAGTCGAAATATTAAGACAGCACTCCTCTGTATTTGCGTCATGTGGTCGTGACGTTGGCATGTGGGTTCTTCATATCCATGTCATACGTGAACGTAGCTGACTACACCTACATTTCCTAGTATGTGATTTTGATCGTGTTGATGTAGGCGATCTTATGGAGATTATACGCAAAGAGGGGAGGAGAATGACAGCAGCCCAGCCGTCAGAGACCACAGTCGGGAACATGGTGCGTAGGGTGCTGAAGATCATCAGAGAGGAGTATGCAAGGTGAGTGGGCGCCTCTTGCCCTGTAGCGTGAGCAGGCGTGGGCACGCACCAGCACGCAAACCGATGGGCAAGGTTTGGATTCATACAGAATTGATCCTACATTTTTGCGTCAGACCGTGCTTGTCTGCATCGTACAGAACGCACTTAACAAAGAGAACGCATCCACCCACCAGCACGATCTAAAGTCTGGATTGTAAATGAAATGTCTGACAGATATGGGTCTCCCTCTTTTCTGGCACAGGTCGGGGGGAAGCAGCGAGGAGGCGGATCAACAGGAGTCGTTGCACAAACTCTTGACCTCTGGGGGACTGAATGAGGAGAACTTCAGGCAACACTTTCCGCCTCTTAAAGCTAACGTGATTGAGGCCATTAATGAGCTTCTCACAGAACTTGGTATGATAACTTATTAACACTACACTCACTTTAATATAAATAACTTGGTTTTCCATTTACTCTAGAGGAAAAAAAACACTGAATTTCTGGAGCCCTCTGGGCTGTTCATTAAAAAAGAAAAATTCCATTTGATTGAATCGTGACTCAGGCTGCTTTTGGCTGTCACGCAGAGGGAACTACTGACAACATTGCCATGCAAGCCCTGGAGCACATCCACTCGAATGAGGTCATCATGACAATCGGGCGCTCACGCACAGTGGAGGCCTTCCTCAAGGATGCTGCGCGCAAACGCAAATTCCATGTCATTGTGGCTGAGTGCGCTCCATTTTGTCAGGTAAACTGCACCCACCCTGATATACATGCTCGCACTACCCCCATGATTAGCTTTTGCGACTTTGACTATCTCACTCTGATGAAGTGATGTATAAATGTGATGGTCCACTCTCTGAATTTCCCTCTCCAGGGCCATGAAATGGCTACAAGTCTTTCCGAAGCTGACATAGAAACAACAGTCATCACAGACGCTGCGATATTTGCTGTGATGTCTCGGGTCAACAAGGTATGCTAAAAGATGGACTTACAGCACACCTGCGTTAGCTATTTGAGAAGCTAAAGTGGATGGAGGGAAAGGCAGGTCTGTTTCACACAGTCCTAAGGATGTGTGACAATTGGAGTTAAGATACCTGCTGTTAGTTATCAAAACTGTTTTTGACATGAAGCATAATGAATGACTGATGGCTGATGTTTAATTTCAGCAGTTGCATCATTTACTGTTTTCATTGTAACAAATGGCTATGACTAAGCTTCTTGTAATTCTGAGTGAGCCTTTGCTACCAGTTACATCAGAAATTTAGTTTTGTATTTCAGTCATTCCATTAGGACGGCGGCTTCCTGTTAATTTCCTGTTTAAAGGGCTAGCAATGAGAATTGCATTTGGTAACAATTTTATATATTTGTGAATCGGATTAACAACCGCTCTTCACCCTCTTTCCTATTTCTGTGCATTCTAGTGTGAGTTAAGGTGTTAGCCAGTGACCTAAATAGGTCTGGAATATGAGAGACAGCTACTGATAAGCTGCATTTTTGTCATAATTGCTTTGAATATTTAATATTTACACCAGTCATTCTTTTTTTAACTCTTCCAAAATACAAATTAGGAGGATATATTGATATTCAGATTTATATTTCTACAGGTATAGTCAGCATAGTCTTTGTACATATGACATATGGATACGTAGGTATTATTATGTTTATTATTATGTACTGCACCCACTCCATTTACCCTAATGTCTACAGTGGATATAAAAAGTCTACACACCCTTATGAAATTGCAGGTTTTTGAAATGTAAAGACAGAAATAACAATGTAAATGTCAGACTTCTTCCATCTGTAATGTGATCTTCCAACAAGCAAAAATCCAGAGAAAAAAACAAATAGTTAATTATTAGGAAGATTTTAAATAAAAAACAACACCCTGATTGCAGAAGTCTGCACACCCTTTCATAATGGGGGCTGTAGCTGTGTTCAGAGTTAACCAGTCGCATTCAAAATCATGCCTGTAGGTAAATGGCACACACCTGCCATCAATGAAAGTGATTCTGATTAAACCCAGAAAGTCAGCTGTTGCTGTAGGATTTGGGGTTGCATCCTACTGGGAGAGCCGTGGTCTGCAAAGAGTTGCCAAAGAAACTGCAAGAGCTACTTGTTGAATTGTTGTTATTTCTGTCTTTACATTTCAAAAAATCTGCAATTTCATAAGGGTGTGTAGACTTTTTATATCCACTGTACTTCCTGTGCATTGATTTGTTCAATACAGGAGTTTTCCTGGCTTAGTCATATGCAGTAATCAAAGAAAGGGGAAAAACACTTCATGTTATGTGAAGAGGTATAAAGCATATCCTTGTTGCTGCAGGTCATCATTGGCACACAGACAGTGCTTGCAAACGGTGGGCTACGTGCGGTCAGTGGTACCCACACCCTGGCACTGGCCGCCAAACACCACTCCACACCACTCATCGTCTGTGCGCCCATGTTCAAGCTCTCGCCACAGGTGAGGCCAAAGACACCTGCCTGTGGACCTGAGACATCAAGCTTAATGATGACAGTCCATTTAAGCTTGTCATTTTTGCCTATCGAGTGCATCAGTTTTTTGCCTTGGTTAATTTCACGAGTGCATTTTAACTGCTGGTTTAATTAGTCAATAGTTTTTGGCTCCCCCTCTCAGCTGGCTGCTCATCTGCTCATTAACTGAGCAGGGCATTTATTGGGTGTTTCTGGGCTTAAGCGGCAGTTTTGTCTCAGCCTCATATGAAGACTCGGTACAAAGAGAAGGGAGTTTGAGGATGGCCATGGAGGGATGGCCTGTCACGTCACTGTCCCATGTTATGATTGTTAAAACCTAATCCCATCCACTGTATGTGGAGGTTTTACCCTACATTTACATTTATTCATTTGGCAGACACTTTTATCCAAAGCAACGTACAAGTAAGGCATAATACTAACACAAGACAGGGTATTTGTTAGTACTATGTTGAAATAGTATAGTTGTTCTATTGGGTATAGACTATTGTGTTGCAGTTGCGTGTTGGGGCAGGTGTGCAGTTTTGAACTTGGCCCTGTGTTTGGCACTGGTGCTTGTTCATGTGTGGATGGTGGTGTCCTTATCTGTGAAACATTTCACGTCTTTTTGGTGAATGCTCTTTGTTGGATGCTCTGGAGTCGCTTTGGATAAGATTGGCTTTTCCTTAATTTTTTAATACACTTTTAAGACAAATTTCATGCTATTGTTTTTCAATGGAAGAATTAACTTTTTTAATCCTCTGATTGGCCAAGTCCACCAGTATATCTGAAGCATGCATCTGAAGCCATAGAGAGCACACATAATGTAAAATCTTGACAGGCCACCTGCTCCATTCACTGCAGGTGGTCAAGAAAAGTGATTTGGAGGTGTTTGGTGGTACCCTTTCATGATAAACTGAAGCTGGCTCAAAGGGAGCTCAACCTAGGGTTTGAAAGGAATTGGATGCGTGCCACTTGGGGTGCCCGGACCTGTATATGGTACTCTAAATGACTCATCAATCATCACAATTCCTGAATGATGATTATATATGAATGGCCTGTGACATCACAACCACGACTGAAGAATATGTATAAGTGAATAAAATCAAACTATGAAATAATATTCAGGCTTGACATTAGTGAGAGCTGTAAACAAGTCAGTTGATCTACTGAGAATTTGACTTGCTTTTTGTTGTTCCACAGTTTCCCAATGAAGAAGACACCTTCCATAAGTTTGTGTCCCCGCAGGAAGTGCTTCCATTTACAGAAGGTAGTGTTTCCCCTTTTCATTTTTGTAGATGCAGTAATAAGACCTAAGTGCCTAAGTAAGGAGCTCACATGGGAGTTAGTTTGACAAGAATAACTTCAAAAGAACCTGTGCATTCTTGTAATAAAACTGCAGACACACATTAAATTAACAGCATATATTGCATGTGTTTCCCAGGTGAAATTTTATCCAAGGTGAACGTGCACTGCCCTGTGTTTGACTACGTGCCTCCTGAGCTCATCACGCTGTTCATCTCCAACATCGGGAGAAACGCCCCTTCCTACATCTATCGCCTAATGAGCGAGCTTTACCACCCAGAGGATCACGAGCTCTGAACCAATAAAAATGACAGAATTTAATCCAAACAGCCGTGTCAGTATCTTGGAAGTACATACACTTAAATTCAATACTTGTTTTAAAGGACACCTCATGTTCTCTGGCAGATAAGTCTAAGGAGAGTGCTGGTTGATACCAACCATTTATAAATCTGCCTTGTGAAGGCCAGCTGGTTGTATGTTTGGTACATACTTCAAATACATTTTCTTCAAATACAAAGCTCCTATTGATATGTAAAAATAAATAATATTATGGAGAACTAGTAATCACTTTTTACACACACTTTAAAAGTTGATAAAAGGGTATCAGGAGAAAATGTAAACATTTCATCAAATACTTGCTTTGGAATAGCAGCTCTGGACAAAAGAAAATACTTAATATGTTTGTGCAATTTTTCTGACGATACATGCTTTTTCCAAAACACGTTATTTTTTTCCAAAGAGTTCCCAGGCTCGATACATTCTCCTGAGTTTCCAGAGGTTGGGTTTTGGGGAATCCTGTGAAATGAAGATGTGTGGGGAAAAATCACTAATCGTTGAACAGCTTTGGCAACATTGAACATGGAACTTTTCCAACAGACTCAATGAGGTCAAGTAATTTCAAAGTAGGAATTTTCTTTTAAAGGTAATCCCATGCTGCAAAATTTAAAATATGGTACAATTCATGTGCCTGCTGTTACAGTTTATACAAGCACATGGATAAAAAACAACTGGGAATGTGTCAGAGCAGAAGAGTGAACATTAAAAATGAAATGAGATCCTAGACATTAGAGACCATGTGTGTGTCAGAGTTTATTGCGTTTGTACCTGCTGGTCATTGTCCAGGTGGAGGAGGTCAGCCAGGGGGACTATGGAGGGCCGGCCATGAGCGCACTGGAACGGGAGCTGGCAGGTGGAGAGGGAGCCCACCAGACTGTGACACTCCTCCAGACTCAGGCTGTCGTTAAACTTGATTGCCCCTGTCAGCGATACACCCAACAACACTGGCTCAAAATACAATGATAGGGCCTCAGAAGGCCAACTACTGAAGCCATTGTTTGTGCATTAGCATGCTGGTACAATGAGAAAACTCAAATACTTGCAGTGTGGAATGGATATAGTGTAGATGCTCTTATTGGATGGATGTGGTGCAGTTTGAGTGGTGTTTCAGTAAGTGGATGTGGACCACATGACCTCACCATGACAGGCCTGAGAAGCAAGGACCTTCAGCACAGTTAGAGGCATTGGACCTCGCACTCGGCCCGCAGACTGTAGTAACTGAAAACGTGAGATAGAAGGAGTTAGACACTCTGCAGAAATCCAAAGTACAGCACTCTGTAACAGCACACTGCCTTCTTTTTCAATTCATACTGCGATGACTCATGGTTTTTGCAGAGAGAGGTGCATCAGGGCTGTAAAGTGGAGCTTATTTCATTGGATGGACAGGAAACATGGACTTTTACATAAATAACATTTCAGTTAGCACTGTTTATATGACCATGCATGCAGTGATACACATGTTTTTTTTTTTACTACAGTACCAGTCAAAAGTTTGGACATGCCTGATTAAGATCATGGGAAACATGGATTTAAAGACACTTTGACCTAAAGACTTATACTTAAGTTTTTGAAATTTGTTTCTTGGACAAATATAAATAGGGAAGTTGATGCCTATGTATGAAATTCTTTCCAAAAAAATATTAATTTTAAAATTTTTTAAAAAGATTTTTGACTACTTTGAAGAATCTAAAATATTATAGAGTTTTGATTTGATTAGCACTTTTTGGTCACTGGTCAATGCCATTTGTGCTATTTCATAGTTTTGATGTCTTTACCATTATTCTAACATGTGGAAATTATAAAAAATAAAGAAAAATCCTTCTATGAGTAGGTGTGTCCAAACATTTGACTGGTACTGTATTACTGAAATGGCGCTCACCTCAACCTGCTCTCGTACATATTCCTAAAAGACAACAGAAACCACAGAAAGAATAAAAAATCATACTAAAAATCCCATAGAAAATGAGAAAGTTAAAGATGAATCAAATTTAACAGGAATGCATTTATTCGGTCAAGCTCTGAATTAAACATGGTATAAAACAAACTTGTCAAATTCACAAGTTCACTAGGCTTAACTCTTTACCATGTTACCTCCTGAAAACAGTTCACCTGCAACATCATATACTTCCCAAAATAAAATGATCAAGGTAAATAAGAAAACCAAACTATAAAAATGGAAGGTTTTAAGAACAAAACACTACACTGAATACTGCACTCTGAGCACAGGTTATATCATACTGGTGCAGCTGCACCACTTTGTAAATAAGTTCAGCAGTGGCACTCTGCAGTACTTTGCCCGCTTTGAACACACATTCACAGTATAAGAACCACTGGCACAGCTGCTATCCCACATGGCTCTGTCACCTGCACAATGGACTTGATGACATTGTCTCTCCCTCGTCGACTTTCATTTGCTTCCCTTTCCACAAAACATGCCGGCACCTTCCCCACGAGCAGTCGAGGGCCCCCCGTCTCTGCAAACGCCACCTCCAGCCCCAGGCCCCTCAGGAAGGGCTGGCAGGACCTGTGGAGCCATCGAAAATTCATTACGACAGAAGGCCACAACCCAGAGCTAATGGATGGCTTGAGTGACACTCCCCTGGGTCGGCTTTTCCAAAGGGAAGTCACTGGAGGCGGCACTGACCTCAGCAGCCTGAGCTCCTCCTCTGTGACATCAATCTCCAGGGGCGGAGACACGGTGGAGGAACACAGTCGTTTCTGGCCAGGTACCTCTGGGTCTTCCTCATAGGAGTCTAAAGGGAGACACCAGGAAACCTCTTACACATATCACATATCTTCCTATATTCAGCCATTTATCTCAAGCATTAATTAATGCTGTCTTTTATTGTAATATATTATGTCTATTCTTCCATTCTATCAAGTAGCCTATTCTACCTTCTGTTCTACCTACAGTGGGTAATTTCTCTGTTGCTGCTATAGCGCCATTGCTAATCCTGTAAGGTATATTCAGTATGACTGTTTCTGTGAATTCCACTCCTCCTCTCTCTTGTGTATAGGGTGCTGTACCAAATGAAATTCAGCTGATGTATTTACTGATGTATGAAGCATTCCTTGGAACCCTTGGTATGGCTCAGCCTCTTCAAAGGATCATTTGCGTTGTCGCATACAAAGCACTGCGTGTCATCAGCATAATGCTATTTATAGAACCACTGCTATGTAGAAACCTTCCTATTAACAGCTGCACATCCACATCTGACGAAAATGGTGGAAAAGAAAAAAATCAATGCAACAGACTTATAGGTAAATTTATGGTGAATTAGGCCAATTTCTGAGAAGACCTAAGATGAAATAAAGCCGCAGTACACCATGTTAGCTGGTGACTGCACCAATGTATATAAAGGCTGCCATCCAGAAAGGTGTGTTGAACGTTGAGCGCTCTGTGCCTTGTAGGTGGCAGGTGTGACCTGGCCCACATGCCTCTCACCTGTGACCAGGTTCTCCAGGCGAACTCTCTCGTGAGCAGCGTGCTGATCCACCAACACCAGCAGGTTTCCTGCAGTTTCAAAGGACACGCGTACAATGTTAACTCGGGAGTAATGGGGGCCTGATTTCATCACATGGGCAATTCAGTCCTGAACGAGCTGATTAATTATGGCAACCCCACAAACTTAAAGAGACAGATGCAGGCAAAGAAACACACAGACATGTGTACATGCGCACACACACAAATGCACACACACATGCACGCACACACATATATTAAAAATTGAAACGCGGCTTTCCTTCACCATCACTGCTCTCTGCATCCCCTTGGCCTCTCGTGTTTATCAGACAAGCGATAAACTTCTTATCCACTTGATGGACCACCTAAACGAAAGAGATGTGGGGAACTCTCCGATTTATCTGACATGCTACAGGAGGCCCAGGGCTTTCACATAGTCACAGAGTCTCAGATGAAGCAAGTCGCACAAAACACATGACGGAGTCTGAGAGCCACTTGCCTTCATGGAGTGGATCATGTCTTTGGTGAAGCGGTATGGGTAGAGGATGTTATAAATCTTCACTGCCAGGCCCTCGGCCCGCCCGCTAGTGACATCCACAGCCACCTGCCAGAGAGCAGTATAAGAGCATTGCTCACAGCATAACGACACGTGGGATTTGTCTCCAGATGCACAGAGGCAATAACATATGAAAACTGCCAGGGACCGAATTTCAGCAGCTCACCACCAGGACCATCTCAGCTTCCACTTCCTACATCACATGAGGTAAACCATCACAACAGATGCCACACATGGGTCATTCCATGTTAAGTCGGACTGACTCGATATGACCATCTCAGATTTTCCTTACAGTTGGCACATATGCAGGTAATGCAAAGGTTTGAAAATTCATATTATAAAATGATATTATAAATATTTTTTGAGATTATGGTACATTTGCAAGTGGCCATTGATTGCAATTTTTAATACATACCGGGAATTCTTTAAGATACTGTAAATGTTTGTGTACACAAGGTGTACTCTTGGTGCCATATTAGAGTTCTGGGTGTGCCCCAATTTGGCCTTTGAGGTTTATTGAGAATTTAGGCATATTAACTATTTACTGCTGACAATAAATTGATGTGAATTAATAACTGCAGACCTTCCAGCCCCAAAGAAATGATCTAACCCTCCCATTACCTTTCCCTTTTCAAATGACACCAAATGAAATTCCTCTCCAAGACGTGAGCTCATGTTTACCTCTGGAGGCCGAATGAACACTGGGTTGGTCCACCCAGAGAACATGGAGGAAAGGGAGCTGGCAGCCTGTGAGTTTTCTGAATAAAAAACACAGAAAAGGTCATGATAAATGTGTTTGAAGGAAGTGCAAGGCCCCAGATGCAGAAACGGCAAGCAAGCATGGCAAGAATCTCACCACTGTTCTCCTGCCCTGAACTAAGTACTCTCTCTGCTCCAGATCTAGGCAGGAAGGGCAGAACTAGCTCTGTCTGAAAGGGGTAGCACTTGTACTCAAACCCTACAGGGGAAGACAAGCCGGGTGAAAAAGGATTCACATACACCAGAGGACACATAGTTTTCTGAAACCCTGAAACCCTTGCACAAACTGTCAAGTGGATTACAGAGGAACTGACTGTAAAACTCATAGTCTTACATATGCAGTGCCTCACAGAGCTCAGGGAGAAAACACTGCAGGAAGCATCTATTCAGACACTATGAACTACATGCTGTGATGTCCTAACAAACTCTGTCTATGCTTTAGTCCTTTAATTCCCTTGGCCAGGCTGTCAAGCAGGCTAGATAAACTGATTTGTTATTTTCAGAGGAGAGGGACCACTGTGTATCTTACCTTTGTTAGAGATGACGCTGACTGACATGGTGGTGACATCTGTGACGCATGGAACATGAGTCTCTTCTGCAGCGGGGGGCTCATATTTACTGAGTCCTGTGACTTTATTAATGTAGACCAGCTTCCCCACAGAATCGTCATAGTGTTCCAGCCAGTCACCGGATTCTTCTGCCATACTTTGACTCTGCGTGCTTTGCCCTGGAACAGAGGTGACGGAGGACAGGGGGCTATCTTTCCCAGTAGAGTTTACCACCTCACCTGAACTGAGGTCTGGCTCACCACTGATGACCGTTTGGACCAAGCCACCATTACTATCTGGAACAGACAATGTTTGAGTAGGCATGTTTTGGGCAGTGGTGAATGTATGCTTGCAGAACTCTCCAGATGCAGGACAATCACAAGCATTGTCATGTTCCTCCATATCAACTTGCTGGTAGTTAGCATTGATGTCTGAGGTGATGTCATCAGTAGAAGGGAGAGGCAAGTCAGCTGGCTTTTCCCTTTTGCCGCCATCTTGCATGTCTGTTGAAGTGGAACTGGAAGAGCTGCTAGCATTCTGAAGTCCCTCATGAGGCTCGTCCAATGTAGTGCTCTTATCTACCACCTGATGGTGCTTTAAGCGTGAGAGCTTGGCCGCCAGAGACGCTTTACTACTCCTGGGCTGGGCTGTGTGAGGCTTCAGTCTGGTGTACTCTGAGAGAGTTATAGGGCCATCATGTAACCGTACAGGGTGAATTTCCGAAGCATCGCTTAGTTCAGTTTCACAGCTAATAGCCTCAGGAGGGTGGGACTGTGTTCTTGTCTGCTTCCCATATATTCTTCGAAATCTGTCCAGAGATCCAGCTTCTTCTGGCAGAGCCAGTTTTGGACTTTCCGTTACCTTGGAGGTCTTTGATGCTATGACAGAGGCTTCGCCCAAACATAACATCTTCCGCTTTGGCGCCTGGAGAGGCTTTTCTTGAGATTCAAAAGCCGAACTGCCACTATGAGGGTAAACTGCACATTTCTGAGAAGGCGGATCAGCTGACAGTCTTGCAGGCTCCGCTGCTGAAGGAAAAGTCCCCAAATCCCTGTGGATGCCCTGCTTCCGTGGCAGCAGGTCCTGAGCTAAAGCTGAACCTTGTGAACAAACCTTACTTAGTTCCTTTGTACTTGGCAGTTGAGGTACTAAGTATTTGATGAACCCCATTGAACCCAGCTTGAGTTCTGCCGTTCCTCTATCAACAGCTCTTTTCCCCAGCCCTTCTGAACTGGTACTGCACAGTGGATCTTCATAGCAGCATTCATTAGTTTTTCTAGAACATGTCCCTGAGTGTTTCTCCCTGGGGTCATCCACTGCCTCTTTACTCTTCTCTAGGCCCATATTCTGCTTTTCACTCCCTTTCACTTCATTTGTCTTGACACTACATAGGTGCTCATTGCATTGTGAATCAGTTATGCCAACAGCTTTTCCTACCTGCACACTGTGATGTCTCTCCTCGCCTTCAGCAATGTCTCCAGGAGACGCTGACATCTGCAAACCAATTGACGTAGCTGAGTCACACCTATTTTCAAAGCTTTCCGTTTCTGAATCTGATGAATGTGACACGCATACTGCTTTGATAGAGGTGTGTTCCCCTGCTGGTTCCAGGCCTCTCGGAGCCTCAGCAACACTCAGCTCCTTGTCCTTATCGTGCACTTTATCAACACCGTCATCTGCCTGAACACTGACATCCGGCCTGTCCAAATCGTGAGTACGCCTCCTGTGAACAGCCTTAGATGTGAGCGTCTTGCCGTCATAGCAGTCCCGGGTGACACCTGCTGTGGGTGCAAGGACACATGCAGCTGTGCTGTCCTCCACACTGCAGTGGATAGCCACCGGTTCAGGGAAATCACTCCCTCGGACATAATCGTGGATGTCCTCTGGGGAAAGCTCGGCCACCAAGTTCTCCCTGTTCAGGAACCGTTTGACTCCTTCCTCCACGCACGTCAGCACACCATCCCAGTCTTTAAACTCAATAAGGGTCTTTGCTGGCTCCAGGCAAACGTCGTACTCAGAGTAATGGCACTTGATGTTAACAACGTACACACCGTGCAGCTCTGTCCCCGCTCTCTTTTTTGGGGACCCAAGGGGCGGCGACACACTGGTGGAGCTACTCACCCTCTTCAGGAGGAAGTTCAGCAGCTTGTGGATGCGCGTTTTCAGGACGAGTCTGCAGTTCACAAACAGGAACTGCAGGCTGCTGTTGTAGTGCCCCTCGCGACCGATGTAGCCGCTCATTTCAAACTGGTCATGAGAGAGGCTGATCTCACCCAACTTCTGGGCCCTCGCCAGCCCGTGGATCTGGATGAACCTGTGGTAGGTGTTCCTGGCCTTGGAGAGCTGCACCACCATGGCTCCAGTGCAGTCGTTCTTCAGAGTGAAGGAGACGGAGGGGTGCATGAGGGAGATGGCCTCCACCCTCTGCCTGATGCGCTCGCACTCCAGCACTGGGTCCATCCTCTTCCTCCGCACCGGCATGTTGTGGAAGAAGTTGCAGATCGACACTGTCGTCCCCGCTGATGGCCGAGCACTCTCAGACTCAAAAACCTCCATGCCCTTCCCATCCTTAAATACTTTGACAAAGGTCTTTGCCGACAGTCTGGATCTGGAAGAAATTTCCAACAGGGTGGCAAGAGCAGCGATGCTGGCAAGAGCCTCCCCTCTGAATCCATAGAACCGCAGATTCTCTAGGTCCTCCAACGAGCTGCATTTGCTTGTGAAGTACCTGTTGCCCACACGCTCCACATCCTCCCTGTCCATCCCGGATCCGTTGTCTACAACCTGCACTCTGCATGCCTCGGAGTCCAACCTCACAGCGACACATGTCGCCCCAGCGTCTATACTATTCAGAATGAGCTCTTCAACACATTGCTGTAATGAAAATATAGCTACTCCAGAGCGAAGCTTGGCTTGGACTTCCTTTGATAAGCACTTTATCATTGCGCTAGCTATGTATCTAGCTAGCTAACTAGCTAGGCTGTTCGAGAAATACATTTACAGTATGTAAACAAAGACTGATTCATTTCACCTATATTAGCTAACATTTTACGTGATTTGTTAGCTGGCTAGCAAGCTAGATTGTATGTAACATTAGCTAGCTACTTATCTTCAGAACGTCCAGTTAGCCAGCTAACTATCAAGCTGGCTAGCTGGCTGTCGGTTTGTTTGTATGTGTTTTATAAAATTTTAAAATTATTAAAGTTAGCCAATTAATGATAGCTAGTCTAAATTTAATAAGCTACCCGGCTAACTAATGGCTGTCACCAGCAAGCTGAATTTGCAACAAAAGTTAACTTACAATTAAAACAATGTTAACGACTGTTGTCTTTAAATTCACGAGGCACATTTAACTAGTTACTCCACAATGCTTGCCTTGACTAGTAACTATGGAGATCCAGTGAGGTTAGTTCCATAACGTTACACGTTTCACCCCGGCTTCCATTGCCAGTGTTTACATCCATCCAGTTTCCATATCCGGGTAGAGACGGGTACATATCGCCACCTACTGGATGAATGACCACAATCGCCTGAAAAATTCCCTTATGAAAACATGCTCCTGCTACAAAAACCGAGTCGGACATTGGCTATGGGGGATACCCTCTTCTTCTGTGTACCCCCCGAAATAACGGCCAGACACGTTAAGTGCGTAGAATAGTTTATTATAATGGAAAGTCATTGCTACATTGAGTGGACAGCACTTCAGTTTTTGTTATTGCCCACCAAGAGCAATGGGCCAGATACTAACTTGTCATTGCAATAAATAACATTCCTATTTTGGCCATCAGCCAAATGTAAACTTTTTTCCCTCCTGACATACTACAACAACACAGATGAACAAAATAAATAAGTTTAATACAAGGAGTGAATTTGAGGCCAACGAACACTTTTTAAAAAGCATTGAAAGCTTATATGAAATTACTGTCAGGGGCGAACAATCTTGAAGTTTGTGTGATCCAAGCCCTCAATTTTCCTCTCATTTTTGAACTCTGCCTTGATGATTTGTGACTTGGGGCTGCCTGTGGTCTTGAGCCACTCCTGCATCTGTTTGATCTTGGAGCTGGGGCCTTGGAGCTGCCCCTGCACAGTCCCAGCCTCTGTGTTCTGCACCCAGCCTACCAAGCCCAGCTTCTTCCCTTCTGCCTGGAAGACAGAGTCCACATTCACATGAAAGTATACTATTCATTCATTCATACTATTCATTTTCATTCACATGAAAGAATACTAATAAGAAAGGGGAAAACACAAAGTTAAAACGTACCATCTTATATATCATAAATGACAAATGCATGTGCTTGAGAGGAAATATGAAAGAGGTGCAAAATAATATGCATGTTCTTCTCATATATATCTACCTACAGTTATGTCTCTCCTTATATATACAGTGTCTTGCAAAAATACCCAGACCCTCTCACATTTTACTGAATTACAAATGATACATTGGAATTTCATTCTCTGTATTATTTTATTTAAAAACACTGAATCTAAAAATTAATTATTTAAGGTGACATTGGTTTTAAGTCAGAAAATATTTTAATTGCAATATGTAATGCATCACAGTAGAGACAATCACACCCATAATGCAGGGAAAAAGATGACACAATAACAGTAATAAGCCATTAAGAGAAAATGATAACAATCCTTATCCTTAAGAACAACATAACAGTGTTGCAGTAAAGTGAATCTACAGCCTAATGCCGACCTTTACAAGCAAGTCAGTGTTTGTATGGTGCCAAACAAAGCATGAATTTAGGAGGGATCTTGTCTGTGGAGTAATATAGCATCAAGGCCTTGAATTGAATGTGCACAGGGACATGAAGCTAGTGGAGGATGACAAGGAATAGTAAGAAACATATTTTGAGAGACCAGCCAGGTAGCATCCTTCTAAATAATCTGAAGTCACCTGGTGTCACACATGGTGGAACACAGTCAAGAGCTGCAGTTGCCATCACTTGATCGTACATCAGGAATTGGCCTTAACCAGAAGTTGGGTAGAACAGGTCGTGAAAAACATACGTTTTCCAATGTTGTTCATTAAACATTTGATGAAATTTGGCCCCCAAAGTGATGTGCTCTTTTATGGAGAGCCTCTTATAAAGAGTAACAGTGAGGTTCTTTGCTGTCTGTGAGGAGAACACTTGAACAACCAAGAGATACTGAGATCTGGGAGAGTTGAGGATTTGGTTAAAAAGCAAAGTAGGCCTGTCTTGGAGAGGCTGAGTTTATCAATCGATAAAAGATTTCAGCAAGGTATGTGGTAATGCATGTGTACACCTGAGAATGTAAAAGAAGTGATTATTTACAAGTAGCCTTCTACGCAAAGACGCATTCATCATTCATTTGGTTGACGCTCCAATTCAGATACTGTATTTAGAAAGGTTATACAATGATAACAATGTCATGTGTAACCTCAATGAAAATCTGCAGTTCAGATATTGCAGAATTATAAAATCATCTCTCATTCTAAAACAAAACCTCGCCGATTATTTCTGTTGCTGGAAGAAAGACGTATTACCTGTGTGTATTTTCGGAAAAACACCCCCTGCACTCTCCCAAATATTTCGTAATCCACTGAAATGAGATCTTCTTTATCAGACATCGCTGAGGTCTAAACAGAGAGCACAGCATACATTATACAACGTACAATACTTCAACATGCAATACTTGATGAATATATATAGGTCTATATTACCTATATACTTACTATAACCAGACTAGCAAGTCCGGCTAATTTAGTCATATTAATTGGAGAGCTACCTGACAAGATAGTGGTAATCAGCTAAACAACGTTAGCAAAAATAGAAGGAGAAGTGAAAATTTGAAAAAATACCACTTACATACAACCTTGATAAAGAAAAACTGTAACTAGGTCTACTCAGGACTCTATTCAATGCCAACCGATTCATAACATCCTAACATCCGGGCTTTTGGCTAGTACCTCGTGCTTCCTTATAACTAACCACTGACATGTCCCTACGTAACAAGATTGCTGAAGCAATACGATTTTTAATTGGATCGCTTACCAATCAGAGGTTGTTACTGGATGTAAGCTGCCCGGAACCGCATGGCCTTAAACCAATCGGAGCTTTTATTTAGAATAAACCCGCCCTTTATTTTGACGTATTCTCCAACTTCAGGGCATAGAAAGCGTCGAGGGACAAAAAATGCCCAGGGATTGCCTGGTTTCCCAGGCAACGCATACTAACAAAACAATTGGCGAATTACCATGGAGATTCTCCTGCAGTTGTTTTAGACAATTCAAAGGTCCGCTGACCTTTGACTAAATTGAAAAATTTAAGGCAATTTTATTGCTTTTTATTCCTTTACAAGATAATATTTGTAGGTTTTCAGGAGAGAGGTGCAAACTTTATTATTTCCATTAAATGTAACACGACAAGGATTTGCCTAATCTGTGTTCCATGTGGACTGCTAACCTAGGTAACTTTAGCTCTGGCTGGTTAAATCAACAAAGTCTAGCACAGCAGAAAGGTAGCCAACTGGCTGTTGAGCTACCTACATAATAAGTCTCTTCAGCAGAGTTTAAAGCAATTTAATTCTTTACTATTCAGGAAATCACCAGAGCTTCAAGAAAATGATTAAAGAGAAATACGTCACGGGAGAGGAATTTACGAAGAAAAAAGGCAGGATTTCAGGTGAGTTGCTAAGCAGAATAACTCTGTTACTATCTTAGAAGAATTAAATTTTGTAACTATCAATAACTTAGTTATCCACCTAATCTATTTTACTTCGCTAAAGTACATTCTTATGAACGAAGAGCAATTAATATGCATTGAGAAATACCGGCAGAGCGATAGTCTTTTAATCTGCTAAATCTCTGAGGCTTGTTTACAAAAAATAATATGGCAACGGCTTGTTTCAGTTTCAGCCTGTCGTATGAAATTAGTATTTTATGGTTAGCTGTATTAACTGGTGTTTGTGAATCTCTCAATCTCGACATGACAATCAGCCAACTAGCTAGTTAATTTAGTCATTTAAATTATTTATATGTTAACTCAGCGATTAAAAAAAAATCTGGGTGTCTCATTTCCAAATGGAGCCAACCTCTCACTTTGTAACTCTAATTTATTTGGAGAAAGATATGACACTGCAGAAACTTCCAGCCCTGTGCCAGGAGGACAGAAACTCAGCCCAACGCCCTTTAAGACTGCAGCTTGTGAAGACTGACTTCCGTCAAGAATACATGGAAGAAAGGGAGAGGAAAATGATCGCCATGTATGAGCGACAACAGCAGACTGCTCTAGAAAAAGTGAGGCAGATGTTTCAACACAGTAAATATCCTTTGCAAAGACAGTATAATTCAGCAAGGGCTAGGTATGATAGTGCCACCTACAATGAGCAGGAGTACGATGCGCCAGCAAGGAAGACATCTGGGGTGGACAAGGCATTTCCTCTTAAGCCAGTTTATCATACCAGAGCTTACAGCCTGAGTAACATCTACAGTTCTAATAAGGAGATGGAGACTGTGGAACCTTTTGAGGCTCAGAGACCTACGCACAAGTTTCCAACCCCATCCCTGGATTACCCAGACAGATATGATGGAAGAGTGGGCAGGAGGTGCCCTGGGAGGCAGCTGCCGGAGGAACAGGCGCCAGTGCCTAGCTCCTATGGGGAGGCCTCCACCAGAGCCAGGGGGTCCCAGTGGCTTGAAGGGAGGCTGGAGGAGGACCAACTGAGGCTGGCGGAGAAGATCCGCAGGAAGGAGATCGTGCTGCAGGAGAAACTGCGGAGGGTCGTGGAGGAGCTGGGGAGAATCCAGAGGGAGAAGTACACCTCCATGGGGCCGGTGGAGAGGATGGAGGCAGGGAAGGAGAGGGGAAAGTGGGAGAAGGAAAAGGAGAGGAGGGAGAGCGAGAAGACCGCCTATGCTGACCAGGAGAGGTGGGACAGGAGGGAGAGGGAGAGGGAGAAGGACAGGGAGCGGGAGAGGAGGGAGCGGGAGCTGGAGAGAGAGAGGGAGAGATGGGAGAGAGAGCAAGAGAGGGAGAGGGCGAAGGAGGAGGAGCGAGAGAGGGAGAGGAGGGAGAGGGAGAGGGCGAAGGCAAATGAGCTGGAGAGAGAGAGAAGGGAGTGGGAGAGAGAGAGGAGGGAGAGGGGATGGGAGAGGGCTCAGAGGAGGTGGACCCAGGAGCAGCAGTGTGAAGTCCTCCAGAGAAGGGAGCCAGAGAGGAACGGTTGCAGCAAAGGAAGAGGCCTGCCTCGGGAGGTCTCCCCCAGGAGTCCCGTGCACATGGCTGAGGAGAGCTCCAGGAGGCTGCAGGTGGAGATGAGTCCAGAGAGGAGCTCGGAGGAGCCCTTCCATCTCTTGCCCTGCAGGCTGTGCCACAGGAACTTTGCTGCCGACAGACTGGAGAAGCACCGCAAAGTCTGCGAGAAAGTTCAGCGCTCCACGCGCAAGGTGTTTGACTCCTCTAAGTACCGGGCCAAAGGAACCGACCTTGAGGAGTATTTGAAGACAAACTCAAGAAGAAAGACTCCTGAGGTAAGGAGCTTTCGCATTGCTGATTTATCCCATTGGAAAAAAGTTCTCTGGAGGAAATATTACTAAGAACCATAATTAAATGGCTTAATTTTTCTAATGGCTGAAATGTTTTTTTCTCTGTGAAATGTTTTCTCTATCATCTAAATCAGGGGTCCCCAGCTCCACTATTGACGGCCAGTGTGCATGCAGGTTTTTGTCCTCCCAGTGCTTCATTAACTGATTGTTATTTAATAAACTTGAGAGTCCTCTCGCCTCCTTTACCAGGATTTAATACCTTGATTGCTGAAAGGTTTCATTGAAAGTCTGCACACACTGGACCTCTAGGAGAGGGATTGGGCCTCCCTGCTTTAAACCGTTACTCTGTTTCTGCTTTTGTTCTCCCAGCTGAAGAAGACCAACTGGCGGCAGAAGCACGAGGCGTTCATCCGGAGTCTCCGGCAGGCCCGCATGCCAGCCAAGGCGGCCTCGCAGCCCCAGCCGTGCATGGACGACGACGACGACGACTACCAGACCTGCCCCCACTGCGCGCGCCGCTTCGCCCCGGGGCCCGCCGAGAGGCACATCCCCAAGTGTCAGAACATCAGGAGCCGCCCGCCCCCACCTCGACGACGCTTCAAGTGAAAATGACAGAACCAACTGCCTGGCCCTCTGTGCTTTATTAACAGTGTTCACCCATTCTTATGTCAGTATTCCCTTTATTGTGATACTCAGGGACTGTGAAGTCTATTTATGAGCTAAATAGTGATATGTGTTGTTATTGTTGTGTCCGTATACCAAAGACATTTCATGTAGTGATATAATTGTCAAGCATCATTTTTATGTCATAGAAATATCGCAGGAATTAAGAACAAGTCATAGGATTCAATATCCTTTGTTACTTTATTGTCTGAAACTCATTTTGACTCCAGTGACAGACTAAAAATGTGAATTATAGCAGGGAAACTTAAGAGTTGACCAGCAAGGGTAGAAATATGCCTTATGTTTATATTTGATGTGATGTCCATTGCAATTCAAGTTCAAATAAAAACCAGAAACTGAGATCATATCTTTATTTACATGAAGCATAACCAAACAAAAAGATACCTGCACTGCTTAAATAAAGTATAAGGCTGGACCAGTCTACCACAGTGTAAGTAACCAAGTATTATCTACCCACAAGTACATAAGCAAATGTTGTATCCTGACAGGCAAAAAACAGTTGCAGGCAAAATAAATACACTAGGCATGCCACAGACACACACTTCCTATAAATAATCATAAAAGGCTGAAAATGCATTAAGATAAAACACTTTTGTCTGCATTACAAAACTATCTTTGGTTTGAAAAAATAAGGGCAAAGGCACAATGTGCTGGGCTATTGTCATGCAATTTCACAAATCCCACTGTTTTTAAAAGGTAATATTTAACTACACGAAGTTAGAGAACATTTCACTCGATCAGTAGATCTGATTGACATTGCAACTTTTGCAACCATCATTAATCTTAACACTCTGCAACACAAGCATACCAAGTTCGAAAGGAATAAATCAGTATAAACCATGATAACATGTAATGTGACCAAAAATATCAATCTACAGTAAATAGATATTTTGGGAAAAAAGAGGATTGTGAAGGAATACATAAAATTATAACAAAAAATAAATGTAAAACATACCACACTGAAAAAGAAAGGGTGAAAGGAAGACAGTATTTTGATAAAAACATACATGCTTTGTTACGTTTAATATATACCCATTACAAGTACACATCAGTGCTGAATGTCTTCTATTGGCAAAGCACATCTGAGCTTATAGTTAATTATTTGTTACCAATACCCTTAAGAGCTATAAATCCCAAGGCAAGTAGCTCACGGCATATTCTAGAATGTAAAGTGTTCTGTTGATAAACGAAACCTTGTTAGAAGTATCTCAGAAAGCACAGGCCAACAATGAATTTCAATCCCTTGTACTCTCTCCGCCTCACCACTTAAAGCACAGCAAGGCCACTGTGTTCAACAGAACCCCCAGAAGGCAAGAACAGACACAATAAAATATGATAAAAACATATGGATCAGTAGTTTGATTCCTGACACTTGAAGTACATGAGAGCCAGGTCACACATCCTTTCACACTCTTCATAATACACACTGCCTCGTTTAGTGTCTACACAGTGAAATGCTCACAAAACCGCATAAAGGACGCTTTTCAAAATTCATTCGCTCACATACAGACAATTGCATTGTCAACTTATAAAATGCATAGTTGTAAATAATGTGGGAGCGACAAATGTTACATAAATTTACTATCATTTTTGCTTATAGTCAGCGTAATGTACATTTGAGGACAATATGCAAATATAGATTTGTATATATCAAAGCAAATATTTAAGATACACTTTTAAAAAACACTCTTGGTATGTGCTGGGTAATGTGTTAATCCAACATCTCAGCTGGTTGACTCATTCATGACATCATGGCATTATGTGCTAGCAATGATACTTGCTAAAGGTAAAAAGTGAGTATGTTACCAGACCCAGCATGAATAGATCAAGCAGTCTCATTCTACCTTATGTTCACATTAAAAAAAAATAACTGCATCGAAAGCAACGACCTGATTCCATTTCTTGACATCTCCAAGAGTTGTGCAGTAGCTACACAGACAACCGTGACAAATGCGTGTTTTAATGTATTGTAAATCGCAGGGGCTACCCTCAGCACCTCGCCTTACATTTACTGCCGAGAGATTCTGGCAAAGCTTTTAAAAACATGGACTGCGCAGTCAAGGGAGCAAAGTACCAAACAGCAAACTGCAAAAGTCCCTCAAGGTCACACGTATTGGATATCATGTGATCAATACTGCATGTAGACAAACCACAAGTCCTTTCTATAGGAAGAGCCAAGGATGAGCTCCACAGGCAACAAGAGTCACACAGAACCTGCCGCTGCCACTAAAACCTTTCCTGAGCCTTCCTTAACAACACTGGGAGCAGATGCTCAGTGTTGAGTCCAGCTAACATTTCAGCCTGTCAACAGTGAGTGAACAACCCACAGACAATGTTCAATCACTCATGGACAGACACTGTCAGAACAGCTCCGCCTATCCAACTTCAGTCAATGACTGTTGACTGCTGACACCAAATAAAACATACAAAATCCTATATATTCATGTATATGACATTTTTCAAACTCATGCAAGTAACACATACAGTACATTTAACACTACTTCTACTACTGACGACACTCAAGGAATGAAACTGACTGTTTAGATGAGGTGGCTGGTCTGACTGTTTTGGATTTGTGTCTGTCTGTGGTTACGATGGAGTAGAAATGTCAAGCTGTGTTATAACTGTCTTTAGCTAGCTTAAAGACGATGCTCTTCCAGCCAAACACCTCTGAAGTTCTCTCCACTTCCTACTTCCTGGCATGCACTAGGCCAGTATATCAGTGAGATTGGAAAGCCCCACATGACTGGCCTGTCGACAGCCCTCCACCAATCGCGTCCAAGCCACTCTGTCTGCGTCCCATGCTGGGACATCTGCCCTTGCGTATGAACGGATTTGATTGGATGGGACCAGCATCAATCATTGTGCACCAGGCAGGCTGGGGCAGGTTCCTGTCTCACTGACTGGCCCCCGTTGCGTTGTTCCCATCCCGGTCAGCGGCCCCTCCCCCTCCAGGCATGTTGTTGTTGGTTTCAGCTCCCGCTCCGTTCAGTGTCAGATTCTCGATGGCCCTCCAGAGTTTCTCATTTTCCTTCAGCTGATCGCTGAACTGTAGCAAAGAGACATTCCAGTTATTTTTGCCAAGGCAGGAAATTGGCCATGTAAAACGTGCATCGGAATAGTCAGCTTACCTGTTTCTGTAAGGCCTTTATCATTTCTTCCTGACGACTGACTATCTCTCTCAGCTAGAAAAGACAGAACAAATACAGTATAATGACTAAAGTCTTAACATGGTCAATAGACAGAATGGCAGAAGTTACTGCAGCTATCCCAAAGATCATTTTTACCTTCCCATAAGGGAACAATGTCTGGGCCCAGGCAGCTGGGGAGCTGCGGGCGTGTTCTATCCTGATCCTGGCCTCACCTGCGTCAGTTCACTGCTCGCTGTGCAGCAGGCATGGTCCAGCAGCGCCCCCTGCTGCCCACTGCCCTTCTTGCAGGGTGCTGCCTCCTCCACTCCGTTCAGCCTCTCACAGCCCACGCGAGCTGTCTGCAGAGACACAGAGGGATTGTTTGGGCTGGATTTCAACCATACAGGCGTACCTCAAAGGGAAGTTCCTCCCGCCTTTACCCAACAGGAAACCCAACGCTGTCAGTAAAAATACTGACAGAAGTGAGGCTTCATGATTGCTGTTATGGGTGGAGCTACCATATGCTGTCAATTACTGACTTCAGTTAGGTTTCAGAGGTTCTTGCATGAAAAGACAATATATGTTAACCTCATATTGTTAATTGCCAAAATCAAAAAGGCTATATACAAAGTAACGGCATAGAGTGTTTACTCGGCAATGACAGTGAGTGTTGCGATCTTACAGCTCTTTTGAATACTATTTACCTAGAGCAAATATGGTATTAAAGTGGGTATCAAACTCAATACCACCACTATACACGACTGAGTGCCAACACAGTATCGCAAGGAAGCTATGTAATACAGTAGTGCACCCAGGTGGTACCAGACTGGTTCACAGACTGGTTGTGCATTCTGTTACCGAAAGGCCCTTCTCTGCAGCAGCTGCTGCGGCAGCCTTCAGCTCCTGCAGCTCCTCGTAGGGCAGGGTCGCACTTTCAGAGTAGGAAGGGGGCAGCGTGGCCGGCATCGAGTCCTGGGAGCTGTCTGGCATCGGGATGAACTCTGCGTCCTGCAGCTCCTGCAGAGAGGGGGTTGGAAGAGAGAGAACCAGTCATGTGGTTTCTGGGGGTGGCAGTGTAGCATAGTGGTACAGAGCAGGGCTCCAATCTGACTCCAGTCTGGGCTAAGTACCCTTGGGCAAGGTACTTAGCCCAGAATTTCCCGGGTAAATATCCAGCTGTGTAAACAGATAACATGTAAAACTGTAACTTATGTAAGTCACTTTGGATGTGAATGTCTTTTAACTGAGAATAATGGAATAATGGAACTGACAATTACTGTTGTTTACGAATTTTGCAAGCTTTGATGGAAAAAGCCCGTCAATCATTTTGATAGAGAAAACCCATACTTTCCAAATCATTTGCGTTTCTATGAAACGTCCCGTCAGTATTTGAGTATTGACATTCAAAATGAATTTTCTACATTAAAATGCTAAAATAAATAAAGTTTTGTATTCATATACCACAGCTAAATTAGTGTTTTACGCAATTCAGAGCTGTAGCGTGTCCTATTGCTTATGAAACTCATGAAATTCAGTGCATCTTACAATAACTGCCAAACTGAAATTATAGACCATGTCAATTTAGAGAAATTACCAAGCGAGTGTAAACCATATATTACTATTATGCTGTCTTTCTGGTGACACTATATACTAACAGTGATTCGCTGATGAACAAAATCTTGTAATGATGGGAAATTTTCAACGTGTCTGTCATTGTGAGGAATGAAAAATGATCCTAGTGGAAATGAGTCACACAGGCTTAAATAAGTGTACTGGATGGTGATGGTGACAGGAACTGGTGCAGGGGAGCTGGATGCTGAGTGATGATCAGTGGGTTCTCTGTAGTGAGGCCTTGGCACCCTGTGTGATGCGAGTGCTGACCTTGCGCAGCCAGAAGGGGCAGGAGCTGTCATCGGTGTTGCTCTGCACTGACATCATGGGGGTCTCTAGCCCGCGCTCCTCTGTGTCTCTGCCCCCGGCCCCCACCCCGCCCCCGAGCCTGCTCCATGTCCAGGTCCACTGGGGAGGAGCCGATCTCCGAGTCCTGCTCCATGTCCAGGTCCACTGTGGAGGAGGAGCCTTGGCCCAGCCCTGCTGACAGACACGAGAGAATGAGTCTGTACAAACACAACACACACACACACAGACACACACACACACACACACACACACACACACACACACACACACACACACAAAGGAGACACACACACACACACACACACACACACAGACACAGACACACACACACACACACAGACACAGACACAGACACAGACACAGACACACACACACACACACACACACAGACACAGACACAGACACACAGACACACACACACAGACACAGACACAGACACAGACACAGACACAGACACAGACACACACACACACACACACACAGACACACACACACACACACACACACACACACACACACACACACACACACACACACACACACACACACAAGCTATCTGATGTGCAATCTATCAGCTGAGAAGCAGCTGATTAGACTGGTGCATATCACCCCATCAGACGTGTCTCAGCTTCCTCTTCTCTGCTGTGCTTTATCACCCATTCAGAAATACAAGTGGAAAAATGTAAACTTTCTCTTTTAAGGGTAAATACAATTACACTTCACCTCTCAGGCCTGAAAATAAAACTCTTACTCACCACTGCCGATTGAGAGGCCACTGCTATTAGAGCGGATGGTTTTGGAGTTGAGAACCTTTTCTGTAAAGCAGGAGAGCAATCGTATTACAACAATAGCTCATCAATAATACCAACTACTGATCAAAACTTGATGCAACTACTTACATAAAAACATATATTGTCAGAGCATTGCTCCAATCAAATATCTTGACCATGTAAGCCAATATTGGAAGTACATTGCAAGAGCCACAGCTTTCTTAACAAAGCCACTTTACTGTATAGTTAAACTGCATATACAGGACATGCCTAGGAATTTACTGATAACAGAATTAGAGAAATGAAATGAAGACCTCACCAAATCTGTACAATTTGCTTAGCTACCGCACAAAATCTGTTTTTCCATAATGGCCATGTTTATTTCCACTTTAATGGATACTGGTATAACGCAGAGGAACTCACCCACGATGAGGATGGTATGCCAACCCCGGCAGGACAGGTCCGGCACATGGTGGAGGGAGCCAAAAATGGGGCGGGGCAGGGCAGGGCACACCTCTGCCCCAAAGCCTTTGTCTGCAGGCATTCCTAAACGCCCGTTACCAGCGTTTCCCCAAGCAAAGATCTGGTTATCTGAGAGTGAGAGAGAGAGCAGGAGAGAGAATGAGAGATAGAAAAGGGAGAATGAGGCAGAAAAGAGAGAGAGAAAGAAAGTGAGTGAGAAGGAGAGAGTGAGAAAGAGAAGGAAAGGGACAATGAGAGAGAGATAAAGGGAGAGTGAGTGATAGAGTGAGAGAGAGAACAGAAGAAAGAGAAAGAGAATGAGAGAGAAGGGAGTGAGCGTAAGAGAGAGAGAGAGAGAGACAGTAAGAGTGAGAGAAAGTGAGTGAGTGAGAGAGGACACAGAAGGAGTGAGTGAGGGACAGAACCAACAGGGCACTTCAAGTCATGTATTTAAGAATCCGTATGTCTGTTTTCCCAGCAATCAGTACTTTTCTCACGACGCAAAAACACAGCAGACACAGGTAATGGTGAGAGGCTGCTGGGAGAGCCGAGAGGTCATGCTGTTGTGCATTCAAAAACACAGCCCCTCAGAGCAGCTCCACAGTGGGGGGTGGAGACTAACCCCGGACGAGGACTGGATTGGACGTCTTCCTCACTCACCCTCAGTCGCGGCGATGGTGAAGCCGTCTCCACAGGACACCTTGGTGACCACCTTTCCGCCAAAGGGCCCCACCAACAGGTTGACCCCCGTGTGCTTCTTGAAGTCCTTCACACCCAGCTGGCCGTACTTATTGCAGCCAAAGGTTAGAAGCCTTCCACGCTCTGCAGACCACACAGACAGCCAATCAACCAGTGCCACCTCACTTCAAATCAAACCTTAACTCTACTGCATTCAATTTTATCTACTTTATTTTGAATGACATCCCAAACACTGGCTGTGTCCACAATACTTTGACGTTGGAACTGTAGCAGCTGGCTATAGTTATCTTATTACGCTTGTTATCTTCAGTCTTGAAAATCATTTTCACTCAGAAATGAAACAAGTCAAAAAGAAACTGCTCAAAGCCATAGAGTAATTGGGACAGGGAACACACTGTAATGACATACATATACAATTGTACGACCTACAGGAATAGCTTTGAAGATAAACCGTAACATAATGACAACATAAAAAACAAAGAAATAAGAAGGGCCTCGGTAAAAAGCCAACACAGCACTTCTGTAAAATGGCGGCATATTTAACGTCCTATTTCATTACATGATTAAATAATCTTCCTTCTATAAATAGTCTATCCTTGCATTTTAACAAGCAAGATCTTTTGCCCATCTGTAGAAATACCCCTCAAATCCATAACAGTCCCACTTCTAATGTGGGGAAATGTCTAAAACACTCAGTGGGGTAGAGGTTGGCGTGCCAGCAGGCCCAGTGATGCGCCCTTGGTGAACCCCGCCTGTAACCTGCCCTCCTGCCTGCAGTGCCTTCAGCTCCGCCCGCCGGGGCCCGCCCGCTCACCATCGATGGCCGCCGTGTGAGTCTTGCCCGGGGCGATGGCGCGGATCTTGTAGCGTGCCAGCAGCTTGACCAGGGTGAGAGAGGTGGTGTAGGGGACGCCCTGGTACACCTGACATGGGGTGGAGATGAAACAGGGTGAAGCACGCTCACCAGATGGCGAGGGAAGAAACAGCACTGACACAGCCAAAGCAGGCCTGGTCATTCATGGTGTCGATTAATGAGCCCTCCATGGTATGCATATTTCAAATGCGTTTCACCTTCATCTCAGCTACACCATAAAACACTTCCACCAATTTTGTTTGTTGTCACAACTTTTAACAGAAGCTTTGAACGTATGCCGTACATTTTCTGGACTGTGACTAAAACACAGCAAGTGATTTAAATCAAAAAGAAGTCAAAATCAAAAAAGTGGCAGTGTCATGTAGCGGTAAGGAGCAGGACTTGTAACTGAAAATTTTCTGGTTCGATTCCCCGTTGGGGCACTGTTATTGTAACCTTTGGCAAGCTACTTAACCCAGACCTGCTGCAGTAAAGATCCAGCTGCATATATGGATAAAATGTAAAAATTGTAAGTTGCTCTGGATAACAGCATCTGGTAAATGTCAACAACGTAATGTCCATACCCCTCAGTCTGACAATCTGCTTTAGTTATTCAGCTGCACTGCCTTGTAAGAACAGACAGTAACAGCTCCTTCAAAGCCAGAGGAACACATCAGAGAACACAGTGTATTTACCTTTGTTTTTGTTTTTTGCAGATTGCCAAGCAATAGTAGTCTTGGAAGGAGGCTGGTACCCAAGTTCAGGACATAAATCAAGGCTGTACCCTGCCTGGGACTGCCTTAAAAGGGCAAACGTTCAGGCGGAACCCCAGCAATAATTTCAGATTGTCGTCCCTTTGGAAGTAAGCTCTAGGCCAAACAGACTGCAGTGAGCTGTAATGGGAGCAAGACTTACCTCTGCACTCCCATCCATCTGAGGCAGAGACAGTGAGAATGAAAACAGAGTTATTGTGGAGCTGCGGTTACACAGCTGCTTGTATCATTGTATGTAGGAGAGCCACTAGCATGACACAGGCCTTAAAGAGAGCTGCTTGTCCATGGAGAACTTGATGGAAACATCATGCACAATAGCGTAGATACAACAAATCGCAAAATCAACATCTCTGGCTTGTGGGATCGCTTCACACCTGCTGTTCAACAAGAGCGCTCCCACAGACCTCTGCTGTAATGGTCATGGACAGCTCCTCACAGCAACACAACACAGTGAGGAGTGACTTCATGCTATTGCCCTGTGACTCCGTAATGTACACACATTATGGCGCTTCAGTTCAAAACAGTGCTCAGTCGATGTATGTATTTCTTCATGCGACGAGTTATTCTACGATTATCGTGGTATCAACAAAAGATTTTACAAGACCTCCTTTAGGCCTCTGTCTGCTTATTTAAGCTCTTACAGAAACTCAGCTACAGGGGGGAACTGTAGTGAGGCTGCAACAGCTAATGTCTGCATGACTCATCAGTGTGACGCCAAAGAAACGGGTCTGTTTGGGAGAGGATCCCGCCAACAGCACTGTCCTGGCACAAGTTCACTTCCTCACAGATCTGTATGCAAAGTAGAAATGAGGGGCTCAGTGTGCATTTCTACCCTGTAATTTTAAATGCCCTGCAAGTGACCTTGGTTTAGGACATTTACCAAATGAATAAGCAATAAATACACCAAAGACTGCATGAACAGTCTTTGGTGTAACGATGTGGATGCGGTGAGCTGAGGCTGCTGTCTGTTCTGATGGGCTGTTTGGGGGCGGCTGGCGGTCGGGCTGGCAGCAGAACAGACAGCAGTTCGTTGAGCCTGTTTATTACAGGTTGGGTCAGAGGGACCTGAAGGCTTGTCCTGCCCCTGATCATTACCTCTCCGGAGTGGTTCATGATGCCAGAGATGCCCTGGTTCAGGCCCAGTTTGTTGAACTCGTTGTTCCCGCAGGCCAGCACCTTCCCGGACTCGGTCAGGAGGAAGGTGCCGTCACAGCCGCAGTGCACAGAGGCGATGCTGGCCCCTTTGGGCACGTCCACCTGCAGAAGGCGTTATCAGGGGGGAGCAGACTCTTATTCTTTAAAAATGCAATAATTTGGTTAATTATGCATTCATTTATTATTCATTAATTTATGCAATAATTTAGATATTTTGGGTGAAGGCTGCATGAATGTTGAGGTGCAGACCACAGTATATCAGTCTCCAAGGTCACATAACATCTAGCCAATTGTCACTAACACAGGTGCTCCACGAGGACCAATTTTGTCTTCTTTCCTGTTTACTCTGCACACAAATGATTTCACTCATAATTCTAAACTAAGACATATACAAAAATTCTCTGATGACTATGCAATAGAGAGCTGCATCCTGGAGGGGATGATTCAGAGCACAGAACCGCAACAGAGTCCTTTGAAGAACGGTGCGAGGGCAGCTCTCAAAATTAAAATACCTCTAAGGACACTATGCTTCATTTTAGGAGGAGGAAAGAAGTTCATTGTTATAAATGGTGATGAAATACACACTGCTGAATGCTTTAAGTATCTTAGTGTGATTTCAGACAGCAGACTCAACTTCAAGAAAAACTCAATTTGCATCTCCAAGACAGCACAAGTCAGAAAGATTTTTTAAGAAAAAGATCAATCAATGTATAAGATGCTGCTGGTTTTCTATAACAGTGTCTTGGCAAATGTTTTGAGTTAGGTACTGGTCTGTTGGTTTGATAGCTGGCTCCATTACTGGGCACAAACCGGACACACTCCAGGACACACACAATAGAAGAGTGCTGATATAACTTAACTTGATTCTGGATAACAACTCACCTCCTATAAGTACTGAAGTTGCTTTAGTAATATGTTTACTTTACCTAGAACGTCAACAGAGAGATTTAAAAAGTCTTTTACACCCACTGCTATACTGTGGAACAAATATAAAGGTATCTCACTGGAACCCTCAGCCTAGTTTTGGCTCTCTCAGTAGTGCTGTTGATTGTACTTGTGTTGCTCTGTACTGTTTATTTCCCTGTGTTTGTGTATTGTTTATTACTTGTGGTGATATATGAATCTGCCAGTTGCAGGATCAATAAAGTAATACTACTGCTGCTACTACATTACATTTTGCAAAAGGGGGTTTCACATTCACTGATAAAATACAAATGTGCACTCACCTGCATTGGGAAGGCAAAGTCATCTTCTGAATCTAGCCCAAGGCGACCTTCAAGGAGAAAAGATGGAATTATGCCACACTGACTATGGTGACAAAGCTGAGAGGGTGGGGGTTGGCTAGCAAGAACAGGGGTCACTGAAGGAGGATTGCTATGACAGGCTGACTGTGGTATCGTAGGACACAAGGTCACTGAGGTACAGTCAGAGAGGTGAGATCAGTGAGGTACAGTCAGACCGGTGAGATACAGTCAGAGAGGTGAGATCGGTGAGGAACAGTCAGAGAGGTGAGATCAGTGAGGAACAGTCAGAGAGGTGAGATCAGTGAGGTACAGTCAGAGAGGTGAGATCAGTGAGGTACAGTCAGACCGGTGAGATCGGTGAGGTACAGTCAGAGAGGTGAGATCGGTGAGGAACAGTCAGAGATGGGTAAGCGAAGTGCAGCTGGACTAGCTGGGTGAGGCATGCTGCCAGAGTGTACCCAGAGGCCCCTGCAGTACTTGCCATGCTCGCCGCAGCCCCAGGAGAAGACGTTGCGGTCCTGGGTCAGCACGACCACGTGGTTGTCCCCGCAGCACACCTGCTTGACCGGCCGCTCCTGGAAGAAGTCCAGCAGCACAGGCTCCAGGACCTCCATCCCCAGCTCATTGTCCACCCCGATGCAGCCATAGTAGTCCGACCCGAACATGTACATCTGGTCCTCATCTGCAGGTGACACACAGCTGGGGTGTTACCATGAAACGCCCTGCTGCGTTAATTTCTCTGATAACCTGCTCAACACATTCCAGTGCTCAAAATGTTCAAAATTCACATGCGCCCTGAATTTAAAGTAGGCTGAAGCAATGCTAGTGTAAAACTGTGGACAAAGGGTACAGCAGAGAGCAATCATATTCCTGTATATGCTCTTCCATAGCCACAAGTCAACAAGTGCTTCCTGCCCAGGGACAGCAGATGCAAAGTAGCTACATGACTAAATCTGGTGCAGCTAATGTGTTGTGCATGGTCCCTGCTAAATAAACTAATAAGTAAACTAAACTGAGACTAGGGTGACTGCAACAGGCCACAGTTATGGTGTTTGGTCATGTTCTATGTCCAAGTGGATGTGACCAGCCTGATTCTGTGGTCGCGGTGTGAAAGCGACTGACCTGTGACGCAGGCTGTGAAGTCTGCCCCGCACGCCACCTGCCGGATGGCCTTGCCCTGGAGCCTCTCCACCTTCCGCGGCTGCCGGTACGAGGCCTGGTCCCCATGGCCCAGCTGGCCCACCATTTTTGCCCCACCCTGAACGCTCTGCTCGGGGATCGGGAGGGGAATCACAGATTAGAAGAGATCAGGACACGCCTCTCCACCATCATACCACCATTCTGCTGCGAAACACGCAATACACCACTGAAAAGCCCAACTACAGAACTCTACCTCTCCTGTCTTTTATTATTCTGGAGACCCCTGAAAATGAACTATTGTTCTGTACCTACAATGGTAATGTGCAAAGGGAACTGGTTCCTAACACAAATATAACACATTTAATATAATGTCGCACTTGTGTCTCACTTCAACCCTTATTAGGGCGTCCAGATGGCCAGCTAATATATTAGTGACCCTAGGCAGGTGACACGTAGATCAAATTCTGTAGATACTAAGAGAAGGTAGAATCGGGAGTAGTACAAATAGGAAATAGCAATAAAAACTGAAAAGGTGCGATTTGTTCTGAGATGGCATGGTGGACAGTGCAAATCATTTCAAGCAGAGAAGCTGAGGATTTCAGTGATGTACGCTAGCTAGCTGGATTTAAGGTAGTTGAGATTACACCTCTATCCCCAGTGAAATGTAAGTGTTAATGCAGCTTAATTAATGTTTAGGTACATTTATTAAATAAATATGCACTTTATGATAAAGGTGCATTTGATGTTATTTTTTTGGTTATTAAGAATATTTAATACTAATTCTAACAATGCAAATTTTTCTCATTTTCCAGTCTTGGAAGACATCACTCTCGAAAGTCACAGTTGTATATGCCATCTTATTCATATCTCTGGCGTTCAAATTTCAGATAAAAGAATAACCTTATGGAATGCATCGTTAAGCAAAGTACACCCATAAATGTGTAACAGATAGCATACAGATGTTGCAGTGTTGTTAAGCAGCCTGTGAATAATCAAAATCAAGAACAGCAAATTAGTTGTCAACTATAACTAGTTCTCGCCTGTGACAGATGCTATCTGGTCAACATCAGCTGGACGTTCCAACACCTTCCCTGCGCTAAGATTACGAGGCAGACAGCTTGTTAATCTAAGACTTGTAGTCAGATAGCTGTAAATCCTCACAACCTTATAAAAGACATGACTCTTGTCTTGTGGCATGCATATTAACACTGTGCGAGGCTCATTAACGTGAGCAGCTCCCCTTGCGAGCTCAGTACTTACAGCCCAAGTGTACAGCTCCTTCTCCACAGTAACCACGGCAAAGTGCGTCTCCCCAGAGCAAACGTGCTGGGCGCTGCTGCCCCCTTTGAAAGCATCCAGCTTCTGGGGGGTGAACTTCCCCCCGCCCCAGAAATATACCTCCCTGGAGCGTGTGGTTACCACGGCGACAGGGCTCTCAGTCACAGTGCTCAACCTACAATTGAAGTCACGTTACACTTTGGAAACTCTATACAGCACATTGCATATAGAGGCCAAAGCTCAGCAACTAAACAACTACTATACAGAGAACAATATTGTTTCTGGAAGGATTTGCAGTGTGTGTTGTGTATGGACATCCACCACCTGATACTGGATCACCTGCTCCATAAACAAGCCCCATGAAATTCTTATTACCCTATAGTGTGTAATATATAGTGTGAAAACAGACCTGGGTTTTTTGTTGGCTGAGTTCAGGAGTGCCACCTTTTCCTCCAGCTCCCTAAAAAAGACAATTTGGCTTGAAGTGAGAGTTCCAACAGTTGGGTCACATCCCTGTCCAGTGGACTTGCAAGCCCATCATAACATAAAATGATCATATTAGATTTGGGCAGGCCAGCTCAAATCACATACAGACCAGTTCTACAAGATGTGACCATATGATTTGTGCATTCTTACTCTGTTGATTAATGGTTAATATCTATTCTCAGCATCTCTGCTCTCTTTCATCCATACTCACTGCCTGCGACAGGAGATGACAGGCTGGTCCAGGATCTGATCTGCTGTGGGCCTCTTTTCGGGATCCTGCAACACAGACAGAAAAATGAAAAATTTACACTTTTACCAGCATCACTCACTTATCAGTTGGGAATTAAAAAAACTGTACTTTAATAACGCAGTAATAATATATAGTGTAATTTCACTCACCCCCAATATTTACAAAAATGATTCCCATCTCCCCCCAAATCCTAGCCACAGTAACTACCCGTGACCTCTGACCCCAGGCCCCACTCACTTGATCCAGACACTCGTAGACCAGCTTGATTAGCTCAGAGGAATAGACGTCTGAGTTCACCTCCATGGTCCAGTTCCCCTGCACAATCTTCACACACAAGTTCAGGGGGTTCTGTATGGACACAGGACACAGATTTGGTTACCTGTGCCAAACGCAGGTGTCACATGAGCTGACTCATTTTTTTAGTTGAAAAATCATGAATTTTTATAAAAGTATTTATTTATTCAGTATTGTGGTATGCAGGAGTAACCCCACTGAGATGAAACATCTTGTTTCTAAGAGGGTCTTGCAGTTGGTGGAATAGCAGAACAACAAAAAAATGCTGAAATCAGCCTCTTTTAATTTTTTTCCAATTTCTTCAACTGCTTTGGAACAGCTTAACTGTACTAAGCTTGTCTCACAATCTCTGCATTTGCACAGGAGCCCTGAGGATAAATATAATCCTTTGCATGCAGCCAATGGCTGTTTTTTGCACTGCAGGTCACACAGAGTACTTAGAGCGGAGTGGGCGCTCATTGGACCATAGGCATTACCCCACAGACATTATCCAAGCCACTTGGAGGTGCCTGATGAATCACAGGCCCTGTTCACACCTGGCATTAACATAAAACATGAAACAGCGATTTAACATTAAAAAAATGTAGCAAATGCTAACTGAAAACTATGAGAAGCTTAGTAACGCTAATGAGAACATAACGAACCATGTAACGTAACACGCGCGCTACATAACATAAAAATAAGTTATGTGTGAAACGTGTTGTTTAAAAACAACAACGCATTTGTTCTTTGCAAATGGAAGTGATGTACATATTTATTTGCATATAGAGTGGGGAAGTGAGATCCAATCACAAGTGGTCACTCGAGACGCATGTGGAGACACATTCTAATGCCAGGTGTGTACTTAGAGCTGTCCACTTGTGATCGGGTCACCCAAGATGTATGTTAATGCCAGGTGTGAACAGGGCCACAGGGTGCCTGAAATGACCTGACTAACCTACCCAATCCTACCCCTGGCCAACAATAACAAAGCCACTTTGTTTCACTACTGTGGGTTCCTGGTCATTTTTGGCAGATGAAGTGGCCAATTTTGGACCAAGGTAGTAGAGCTCAGCCTGCACTCAAAACAAGCACCTTGCTGACTTGAGAGCAAAACAATTTCTGCATTCTCTTTAAAAAAAGGTTTTCTGTTAAAAAGGTGATTTTTTTTAGTTAATGCATCCCTCCTGCCTTTTATTAGCCCAGTTTGTGGTCACATTTCTGGCCAAAGCAGTTGATTGTCTTATCTAAATTATAAATTGGAAAAAAGTGATATTATCTGGTAACGTCCAACAACTTGGTACTGTACCGTAGCATCAAATGTCCTGGTGAGGGTAAGGAGCTCGAAAAGGACACATCCCATCGCCCAGATGTCAGACTTGAAGTTGTACTTCACCCCCTGGCACAGCTCTGGAGACATGTAGTATGGTGTCCCGACACACTACAGTAGATCCACAGAAATAGCACACTTAGGCTTAGGCACTTAGATACTTAGACTATGACTTAACGTCAAAATGACCACCACCTACTGAACAGCAAGCAAGAACACATCTTAAAACACATGGGAAAAAAGGGTGTGTAAACAACATCTTGATTTTCATCATAGATTTTATATCTCTGTTTAAAATGAAACATAATATTTCATTTCCATAGCATTTGACTGCACCAAGACTGTAGATTGAAAGGCTGCTTTACAGCAAAAAATAGCAGTGAAGACATTTTCAGTTATTTATATATTTACTAATATTAATTTAAAGAAGAAGAAAAAAACTCTACAGAGTATTTCATACTTATTTCTCATTTCCCTTTGTGAGTGCTGAGGAAAACAACTTTATGAATTCTACATCAACAGCTACAACAGATCTGAAAAACTCAATCAAAATATACAGTACCATTATTTCAATTATGTGATAACAGTTTCTGAAATTAACAAACAAATTTTTGGATAGATACAGTAAGAAGAAGATTCGAAAAGTAACAATACACTGCATACTTAAACCTGTATTGTGTTTTAGTGTTTTGCTGCCAAATCTTTACTACTTAATCTTGAAATGCAGGGTTTTCCATACCTATCTGAACACCACACAGCCCATCTAGACATATTTATGGTACAGCTTAGCTGGAAATTTGTCAAAAATGCCATCTAGATCCTGTCATATGTCATAATTTTAAGTGACCTTAATACTTCAACTTCATGCACAGTGGCTCCATTATTTTTAATGCCTGTCTGATGCTCACTCTTGACAACTATACGAGAGTTTAACAACCCCAAGAAAAAATACACTGATGCAAATGACTGAATATCAATCTGCATAATTTCCAAAATATTAACATAAACTCCATACTATTTCTAGCCTGTTTATCTTCCAAGTTCTTTACTCCTGATTGAACTGCATCTTTCCTTCTGCAATGTAATGCTGGAATGTACCGCCATGGTATTGGTTGTTGTTACATGATTTCATACAACATCCAAACTGCAACATTTAGCAAAACCAGACATATCATTGTTAATAGTGTCAATAGGACTGGCTCCACTTCAGCCATCACAGAATCCTCAGCATAAAAGAAAAGCTTGGAGAACAGATAATCTCTCTCTCTCTTTCAGTCACACACATACACACATGCACAGTTTACATAGTCTTGTCTGACTATATATAGCACACAGAGAAGCAAGGGCCTCCTCTTCAGCTGTCTGACTGGACCTATGGGAGACAGGAATAGAACTTGGCCTGCCAAGGACAATAGACAATCAGGCCTCTGCAGCCACCACTCCCATTCCTGGTGTCTGTCTCTCAGAGTGGCAGGAACGGCTTGCTGTCGTCATGTGCAAGTCACGCGTCTCTATGAACCAGCAGGCAGCTAAGGACCACGCTACAAATAAAGTAGGCCCTCGATTGCACTAATTTAAAAGGTCAGCCTGCCCCCCGTGGCAAAAAAAAAACACACACACATTTTGACGTGAATTATGGCTGACATTTGCATAGGGTGCCTTACAAAAATTATACTGATTATTAATAGTGCAGTTAATGAGGCAGAGGGGTGGTTTCCACAGACAGCACATTATGAATGGATGGCACTTGTTGCTGTAAATTTTCACTGTGCAGTCCAAGACTATGGGTGAATCTGAGTATATGAAATCCCATGCCATACACAGCTTTGGAAAAATAACCCCACAATGCAAACAAAAGAAAACAACACCAACATGCAATAGATAAGATAAGGTAAGAAAGCTTTGTCGTCATTATTCAGGACAACGGGATTACAGAAATACATCGAATACACCGAAATACACTGAATGCTGCATTTTAACTGTGAAACAAAGACTCTAAGACTTACTGTTTCAGCCATGGAAAACTGAGAATCCAGCTTCTTGGCCAGCCCATAGTCGCCTAACTTGATCAGGTTTGTTTTGGTAAGGAAGATATTCAGCGTCTTGATATCCCTTCAGGCAGAGGAAAGCAAGAGATCACAAATGCGCGACATCCTCCTTAACCCAAGACCAGGACTGAAAGATCAGTCTGGACAAAGCCATGAAAACAGTAGCAACACTTAGCTGGAAGTTAAGTATGGCCAGTGCCATGGCCTTACCTGTGAAGGACCCCAGCTTTGTGAATGTGGGCCACTGCAGATGCAATCTGGTATAGATACCATATAACAATCTGGAGGCATGACAAAAATAAAAAAAATGAAAATCAGCAGACATAGAGATACAGTTTGTGAGAAACAAAACTGAAAGAATGATGGCTCCACACAAGGACATGGCCTCCTTATGCTAACTGCTAAGCAATCCCATGCCAGGATGTTTACACAATACCGCTCTTTAGAGGGAAATATATATTTACATCTTTTTTACCTCTTCTGTAAAGAGCTTTCCTTTCTGCTGGTTGATTTTGTCATAAAGATTTCCACCTGGAGAAAAACAAACAGACCAAACGATATATCACATGTGAAAATAACAGTAAATTGAAAGATTGCTGCAAAGGTTGCAAAACTGTACTGGGTAGAAAATTAAGCGGCAAAGTACAAGATGAAAGTTGGCTTGATTAAATGATGAAGGCCATCAGAGACTCTATCTCACCGCATAACATCTCCCGCTTTAAACACATCCGCTTTACAAGGTTGCACTGGAAATTTATCTCACAAACAAGGCCAGTCATATCCTAATTTATCGTACACGCAAATAACCCACGCATCGAGCTATGTAATCTCCTTTGTGGTATGACTGTGGCAGTCATACCACGAAAGATACTGTAAAAGGACTGCGTTCCAGGGTCGGGCTCAGATCATGGGAAGTACAACACTAAGATAAGGCACTGTGTAAACATAAACCTGACTTGGTAGATTTGGAAAACACAGGCTCACTCAGGGGGAGGGAGCCCAGCTCAACAGGGGTGAAAAGCTTCAGCTGCAGAGCTCAGAGTTTGTGGGCAGTCTTACCATTGCAGTATTCCAGCTCAATCAGCAGGGTGTTCTTGTCCATGAAGTGGTTGAAATAGGCTATGATGTTGTTGTGCTGCAGGATGGACAGGATGCTGATCTCGTTCATGACATCCCTGCGCTCTTTGTCCGAGAGGCAGTTCAGGTCCACCTCTTTCCACACTACCAGAGAATTGTCCTGCCAAGGGGAGATGGAAACGTGAGGCTACCATTCCACCAGAGGTCACTGAACTCCTTGTGACAGAACCCTCACACTACTCCCCATCAAGAGCTTCCTTTATGGGCAACACAGAAGCTCCCGAATACGTGCTGGGATTCTGTGGTAATGATTCGGAGTCACAGTATCTGTTTTTGCACTTTGTTGACTGAGCTTTGCACAGCCTTTATTTTCCACTCAATGTTCTTCATCCTTTATACCAGTTAGCAAAGAAAGTTCTTTTTCGATTGTTACTCAATATGATGAATTCACCACTTGCTGAACCAAAAAATCCCACCCTACTTGCAAAGTAACTTTTTGCTGAGGAAAAAGTTTATTACTTTTATACTGAATAGAGGCCTAAGGCCACTGAGGCCACTAAATTCATACTTTGTCACAATCAAAACGTATCATAATGATCATCTCTTACATATAATGGAGGGTTTAGGTGTTTGCTACAGGCATCTGAAATGCAGTTCATCCTGCATGCAATGCAGAAACTTCTCACTGAGGTTAGACAACTGCCACCAGTGAAGTCCATACAAGCACTATTAACCTGGAGGTTTGGTGTGAATTGGACAGAGTTAAAAGGACTGCCGGATTGTACCATGAGGGTGTGGAGTCCTAGTTCAGGCAAGATGGGAATGCCATGGATACAGGGAACTGGTCAACATTCCAGAGGAGCTTCTTCAAATTTCAACATGTGAGACAAGAAGCTTTGTAATACTTTAATAAAACTTATGAGTTCAGTAAATGCTAATTTACAGTTACATCAGCATCATCTCAACTGCTGAAGTGAATGTCAGTAGTGTGCTCAAAAATCTCTTCACATGTGGACATATGGTTAATTAATATCCACAAAACACTGTTGTAAATGCCATGTCAATATCTCCTGGGGCTCTGTCACAGCGCACTTGTGGGAAAGAATGATCGAGCTCTTTGCTGATTCTCCATAACAACCGTCAACATAATGTTTTAATACATTATTACCTACTGCTAGTTACTCACCTCTGTTCTTCTGTATAAGGTAGCTTCGCCGAAAGCCCCCCTTCCCAAGATTCGGATAGGAATGTAATGCAATTTCTCTTCCTCGCCGCTGAAAGCCCCCGAGGCTGCTCGCCTGTCACTGTCCGCAGATTCGCTCCCAAAATCAGAGTTCAAAGAGCCATAGTGTCTTTCGTAGTCTTCCAACGACATCTTGAATATCCGTATTCACTAACACTGAAAAATGCCTAGAAAGTAATATCTTTTTGATGTTGCAGAGCCAAAGGAGTTGGGAGGAGTTGGTGAACAACAATTAACTTCTTTCAGTACTTTCAATAAACGAAGGATTCTATTAACTCTAGTAATTGATTAACACATAGTTTCAACAGATAGCAACACAGCAGTCCTCTAGAACTTGTAAGTTATTACACTTCTTGAGAACAATAACCGATTAGTTATAGAAATGGTCGATGTGCACGCCCGGGTGAACACTTGGTTAACTAGCTAGCTATAGCTAACTAGCGAGCTGCTACTGCAGCAACTATCGCCTCTGTAAACAGCAATCTGTACAGCTAGTAGCTAAACCGTGCTGCCCCTTCTTGGCTTCCCGTAGCTTTCAATACCTTTAGCAAAGTAGATGTTATTAATGCGTTCTGGAGAAACAACACTAATGAAACCAATCCTACATAAGACTTGTTCCAGACATCCACATCGAGCTCTCTTTCCCTTTCTATCGCTTTAGTTACCCTTTTGTCTGGTCGCTTTGCCCGCACATCTGAAGTTAACAGTTTTGCAAACTATTTCTCTGTCAGGCGCGCTCGTAAGGACTCCATCTTTACCCTGCGCAGGCTCAAGACCCGGAAATACTTTTGACTACACACAACACAATGTCATAAAAGTAGCTACAGAAGACACCATCGTGAGTCAGATGTATTGTAAAATTGCATTTGCTGTTGTTACAAATGAAACAAATGACACCCAGCACCGCAGGCGTTAAGCCGCATAATGTCACACACTATGTATAGTTTAAACTTCCTATTTTAAGAAGTTCAGCTAGATAACATGTGAGCACGATAATGCAATGTTCAACTGCAATGAAACCTCGTTTATCCATATGATTAAATTAAAATATACATTAGGCATCAAATGTGAACAACTACTCAGAGCAAATCATATTTAATGCGAGTTTTCAATCACGAACATGAATCACTACTTGAGATAAGACTGGATTTCTTTTCCATCTTGTGACAGTAAATTGGTAATAGCGGCGACTGGCGGATTCTTTAAATAAATACAGACAAACAATAATACTTGCATGTTTCATCCAGCAGGAGGCAACACAGTTACTACAAATCATAGCATTATAGTAGCATTTAAAAAAATACGCCTTTTAAAGTTAATCATGTTAGGATTTGTGTATCTTTCCTATATACGGAGTGGGGTGCTTTTTCAGTAATCGATGTGGGTAAGGTTTAAGAAAATGATAAAATATTCAAAAGACTGGGTCCCACTGTATTGCTCAGGCTGCACTGCAGCGTCTATTCACAGGCGCGATCCCACTACTGAGCGGCACGGGGGCTTTGACCTGCTCCGTTTCCGACCTGGGCCGGTTCACCCCTCCTTAGGCGACCTGGTGGTCCCGGGCTCCCCCAGGAGCACCATATCGATGCCGAACTTAGTGCGGACACCCGATCGACATAGTCCGCTGCAGCTCAGAACTCCTGAGCTCAAGCAATCCGCCAGCCTCAGCCTCCCAGTAGCTTGGATTACAGGCGCACGCCACCGCGCCCGGCGAAAGGCGAGTGAGACTTTGCAGCATTTCACTTCGACACTGCAGTGACGTCACACGCTGCCTCTGTCGGGATGATGGCTACGCAGTTTGCGCACACTCACCAATGTTTCTAGTATGTAGCCTAGATCGACCACAATTTAGGACAGTGGGGTATGCATCGAGACGATGTAAAGTTAAAAGATTCTCAGCGGGAAAAATTAAATAACAGATAGAATCGCTCTTATAGCCGCTTTATTGTGATAATGGATTAGAATCATAAAATATCCATAGCATTTACTCACAAAAGCAAACAAACAAAACAATTATGATGCTGGTTGAGTGTAGGTTGAAGGTCTTCTACAATATAAATGTTTTCTGTAGACCTCTGGTTTACTCTGATTTTAAAACACATTCACGCGTTACAACGGTCATTTAACAGTGACAGTTACAGAGATAACGGTCTGTTGAAGTCCCTGTGCCGGTGTCATTACATTAAAAGGGAGACGTTTTTGATTCTGTATCGATGACCGGGACATAACTGGGTAAGGGCAGTGTGTTAGCCCATGAGTTCTGTACTGATACTGAAGTACTGAAACCCTCCGTAAAAGTAGTTTTAATGATGAGGAGGTAAAATAAATAGCAATGTCATTTGCAGTAATTGAACTCCCAGCTGTAGGAAAACAAGATATGAGAGGGAGGTCATGATTTCATTTGATAGGAAAACAAATGATCAAAATGTCCTCATTATTAAATCCAGTATGGAATCTTATATTACTAGCTTGATCATATTGCTTTTAATAGGCAGTATATATTTTTTGCATCTCTATAAAGCTTTCAGTCCCATGGCAAAAAAAAAAAGATTAAATTTGATGTGTACACAGTGTAGCCAAATTAGAACTGGAACAACAAGGGAAATATTCACAGCCCAGGAATGTAAACTGGGCCACATTCTCCCCGTCATCCTCCTCCTCCAGCAGAGGCCACATCATTGATTAACTGGGCAAAAGACAGACAGCAGCCAGTCACTCCACGCTGAGGGCAGTAAAGCACACACAGAAGATCAGGCAGGCACACAGATGGAGACTTCAGGGGAGAATAAGTTTGAGGGAATATACAGTAAACTAATTGGTCAGGACGATAATGAGCTCAGCATAGATGGACAGTCTGCTCACACCACACCTGAAACTCAGCACAAAGGTAAGCAATTTTTTGGGTTTGAGGATTAAATGGTATAAGTCATAAATATATTGATTTGGACCTCTGAATAGAAACAGCCCAATATGAAAGGTCTATCTCTCTCCCGGGCACAATGACCAATCTGATTGACAGTATAATGGACAGCATAGAAGGTTATGAGATGAGATTGGACATGAGATATTCTATTTTGTGCTTGCATTTTGTAGTACACACCTTGTGTATGGATTTTTCCTTTTCTGTTTCTTTACGTGCATACCCCTACAAAACAGTCTTATATATATATATATATATATATAACAGCAACATTATTTATTTTTGATCTTGATTATATTTGACTGTTCTGTTGTTTGAAAAATTCAATATCATTTCTTTTCGATTGGTTCTTGCGTTAATATTTGTTTTTGAAAATGAGCGGACTTTGACACTGTCACTGTGCCAAAATGAACACAAGAGTCATTCTGGAAGAATTTTGATGTGCTGTAGGGTAGAGATACTGCAGAAGTAAACACGGTTTTGAAGACAAGTAAAAAAAATATTATTCAGTAGTATTAAATGAATCCCAGCAATTTCTGGTTCAGCATAAATGGCAGAGTAAATTTTGCAACAACAGAGACCACAGCCAGATATTTGTATATATTTGGTAAGCTTTAGTTCTCCATCTGCCAAAATAAGTACGTGTGTGTTTTGAAATGTATGATTGTTGGCTTCATGTTCAGTGGGGTAAACCAAATACAGTAGTGTGGCTGAACACTTATGGCACTGGACTTGTTACCAGAGGGTAGCAAATTCAAAACATTTTAACTGATAGTGTATACACTTATGTGGCTTGCTTTGTAATTTTCCTGAATAACAGCATCCCCTAAACAAATAAATGTAAATTTATGTGTTATGCATGATAAAACAAATCCAAGGAATACTGTTCTGAGCTGAAATCCTTGTATTAAAGCTTTGTTTCTTTCATTATGACACTAAAATATATTGAAAGTGAGTTCCACATGTGAGTGATATAGTTATCAATAGAAATTTTTTAAAAAGAATTATATTAACTTAAAGCACATTGAGAAAACCTCCAAGGTCTCGTAGGTTTGAAATGGCAAATGCAGGGCAAAGGTTTTTTGCAAATTAACATTGCACCATTTGACAAGGAGATACATGTCTTTTGATGGTAATGAATTATTATTATAGTGTCTTTCAAAGATATGGCATTTACAGTTAGGTGTGTTCAGGGTGGGGGTACCCCAATGAATAGTAATATGCTATTTTGCACCAGGCCACTCAAGACACATTAGTTGCAAGTCTGCAAAACCTGCGTGATTACCTATACGAGTGTTTCTCAACCCTACTCCTGGCGGCACCCTGTCCTGCATATCCTCTGTCTATCCTTGCAGCTTGATGAAATCAGGTGTGCTCAGCTAATAAAACGTGCCACTAATGAATTCAGTCAGGTAGGTAGAGCAAGGATAGATAGAAGATATGTAGGACAGGGTGCCGCCAGAAGTAGGGTTGAGAAACACTGACCTATACCCTACAATAAATGCCATGGTATCCTTAATTACCAGGTCTTCAGTTTAAATTCTCATTCAAAAGATGGTGTAGAAAACAGCAGTCCACTGCACTGCATTGGATCATTGAATTTCTATTTAGTCCAATAGGTTCCCCCCAGCTAAGCAAACAAACACCACTTCCAAGAGCAATCTTTCTCCCATTGTAAACTGTGCAGGGTAAAAACAACCCATGTAATACTGAGATTACTCTTCCTGTGTGTAGTGTCTGTGTTCACACTCAAAGACGGGCCCAGCACAAATGCATACAGGCTGGCTACATGGAGCCTGGGGATTCTATGTGCTCTGTTGATGGCTGCGATCGTAGCCTTATGCACCAGCTGTGAGTATGACTCTGGCCATAGAAACCACGGCCTACCCGGGTATATTGTTTTTTCTTAAAGTTGTACAAAATAATGTAAAATATGAATCATGCGCACATAGTGTCTCTCTCACAAACAGATAAAGAACTTAGTGCGAAACATGACATTCAGTCACAGAATTCATCAGAGATCAGCAGCATTCTGGAGCAACTTCGAGCAAACTACAGTGCGCTGGCTGCGAGCAAGGAGCAACTACAGGGTGATTATCGGAGAGCCTTGAGCATCAAGGACAACGTGCAGGAAGACAGAGACCGCGAGAGGCAAGAGAAGGAGCGGCTGCAGAAGGAGAAGCAGAGCCTGGAGACCGCCAAGACCAAACTGCAGGAGCGCATCAGTAATCTGGGTGAGATGGACTGTGTGGGTTGGAAAGTTTTGACTCATCGCATTGCCCACATTGCAGACACAGAGTACACAAAGCACAAATTTCCAAGGACTCGCTATTCCTTTGGCTGTCTCTCCAATTGCCTTTACTACAGAGAAGAGCTGCGGGCACTGTCCAGTTGGGTGGGACCTCTTCAATTCCACGTGTTACTACGTTGCTCCATCTGACACCAGTCAAAGGATGACATGGGCTCTGAGTCGGGAGGAATGCAGGAAGTTAGATGCTGACCTGGTGGTCCTTGATACTCTAGAGAAACAGGTTTGGCTCTGTCTCATCATTTCAAATGTGGTTTATCATTTCATGAAGGAAAAAAAAACACGAAAAACACGCCAATTTAGTCCCATTAGTAATACTCAATGCTCACATTTAAAGCTGAAATCTCTTAAAAAACTACGTGCCCAGCACTACTACTTGCCTTTTAAATGTTTGCCTTCAAAAAAGATAATATTCAGACTGAAAATTGAATTATATATTTAACTTACTAATTACTAATTTAAAAAAATGTAATTAACCATGAAAACAAAGCAAATTATTCTCAAGCATATTTTTGTACGGTACCTACATGGTGCTTTGACTACTAGTTTGCCATCTTGTGGACCAACTGAGTACTACAATTCACAAATTGGATGCATTTAGATCTACCACTCAGAGTCACTAAAGATAGGGTGAGTGTCATTTTCCTCTTTTGATTGTGTCCCTGTGTCCAGGAATTCATCAGTGGAGCCTTACAGATAAAGGGACCTAGGTCCCCACACTGGCACACTACGGGGTACTGGATAGGACTAAGAGATATCGAAACAGAGGGGGTCTGGAAGTGGCGGAATGGAGCTCCGCTGACTACAGGGTAGGTGCTGTAGGAGTGACAATGGCAAATACAAATACGTGAAGCACCCATACACAAGTATAACAATGTGTACGGTGTGAGCACCCATGAAAGATCACCATAATTTGACTTGCAGTTACTATGAGTTTTGCTGTGCATACAACTGGTTGCATTATATTCGCAGATCTTTCACAGGCATGTAAAGGTATAGTGGGTAAGGCTGATTGCCTCATGTAGACACATTGGCTCTGTTGTTTTGGAGAGCAACAGAAACATAATGTTGCTTGTTTAACCTAAATTCTCCAGCAGAAAGAGCGATATCAAAGGTCAGCTTCTACATTTTTTTTTTTGAGTGAATGGGGCCAGGCTTCTGCCTGGTCACTAGTCTTTCCTGTTTGCAGGTACTTATAAAATGATTATTGATATAGTAAGGCAGTCTTTTTAATGTAAGGTCTACCTCGGTTTAAAGGTACTGGTTTGACGGGGAACCCAATGACTATCATGAGGCTGAAGACTGTGCGGCGACCTACCCTAAGGAAAACCCCCTGAAGACCTGGAATGACGCTCCCTGTGGATACAAACTAAAATGGATATGTGAGAAGGAGTTAAAGGAAACATAGACATCGTTCCACAGTGTGTCTTCAACAGCAGAATAAAATAGTGTCTACACAATTGCACCTGTGAATACAGGTTGGCTTGTATCAAAAGTATAGATACATGCAATGTAAATATATGCAAATTAATGTGAGAGAATGTGAGCAAATTACTGAGCACACATTAAAAAAACCCAACACTTTTTTAAAAATCTCCCCTGCAGTTATAGTTATAGATCTTCAAAACTTGTATGTTTTAACATTTACAATTTGCTCTTGGTGTTGGGTGTCTGAGTGTTCAGGCTCCATGTATAATATGTATTACAAATACAGATTTCCTGGCGGAAAAATGCAGCAGCTAGAGAAAATCATTAGTCTGAAGTATTTACACTACACGCAGAAAATAATTCACAACTGTACAGCATACAGATGGACTGACATTATAGTGGGCTGAAAGAAGAGAATTATATACACCTTATACATCACATTGCACATTCCGATGGACCAATAAGCTGAAAGTGTCTCTACTGGAAGCCTTGATGGATGTTGCCTTTCCTAGATATCAATTACTATAATACAATAGAAAGAAGTCATAATGGGTTTGATGCAGGAACCATTTAATTACCTCATACTAAAATAGAAATCACTGCACAGGCTTTACCACATCTCATAATACACTTTGAAGTATTCAGGTACATACTGTATAGAGCAATGAGTATGGAATAAGTAATTGAACACATAACTACTTAGTTTTTGATATTTGCAAATCTTAAGAACTAATGTAACAGTGTGATGGCTGGAACAGGTCCATGCTCTACAGTGACAGGCTACTCAGTTTGAATGCTAGAAAACTGCTTCTGAGCAGTACATGAAGCATCCAACAGTGGGAGGGATATGAAAACTTTAATGAATGGAGTGCAAATCGCTTAATATTTCCTCTGCCATACAGAATAAACCCATGTCATTAAACAGGGAGTGACTCTGTCAGGCTATTTCAGCATTATACGTTGGTGCTGTCAGACAAAAGAACCAAAATGTTTTAAAAACATTTTTAACTGTGCATTGTTTACATATTTTACAGTAAATTAAAGAAATTAAATTGGATTTTGTACATGTTTTATTGCCATATTGTACTATGAGTCAGATGTTTTTGATCATGAGTGTGCCCGGCCAGTCACCAGAACAGGTGAATGCATGCTTGTGTGTATGTTGATTTACAGTTATATAGTTAGTAGACTGCCAATTACTCAGGGATTTTTAACATCTAGTCCTATCTGCTTGACTACCACCTTTACAAGTCTAACAATACCACCTACAATATACATAATTAGTTAAATTAAAGCAATGCCAGTAATTGTGTAGGTAACATTTCAATTCTTTGTTTTAAGTGTTACTAAACAATCCAAAAAACATATCTCTGTAGTTGATGATTAGAAACAATTTTTATACTTTCTATTACGATCATCTTCTGAGTCTCTCATTACTTAGAGTGTGAAAACAGTAATTTTGATACATTACGGTAGTACCACTTCTACTGTTAACGCTAATAACGCATACTACATACAACCCCGTGAACAAAATCACTCTATTGCTACCTAACAGCTAGGCTGGCTGAAACTGAAATGAGCTTTCTAGGTAGAGTCAGCTTGGTGGCAGGCAAATTGGTTAGCTAGCTATGTAGCTAGCAGATCAGTGTACTAGCTTGTAACCATTTTTCAACCATGGCTTGCACCTGGCTTGGAATAGCAAGTCTAGATCAGGGAAGGACTGATCTAGACTGATGAAGGACTACATTTTAGCCCACATTTTATGTGTTGTCATACAAGTTTGTTAAAATTAAAATGATTGGGAATTTATTTTAGAAATGATATACTTTAGCATTATATGATATTGCTATACCAACCTTGTGATGATCTGATGCAGCAGTATCATTAAAATGGAGTAGCAGATGTAGTCAAAATTTTGGTCTTTATTGCCTGGCTGTATGAGATACAAATTATGTGTGTTTAAATGAGGTTAGATGGCACAGAAGTAAATATTTGTAGGAAGTCAGAACTCAGGCTGATTATGGTTATTCCTGTATGAAACCCCAAAAAGGAGCTAAGTCCTAATGGTAATGGTAACGGTGTTGTATTTACACAGGCTCTCCACTGCCAGCCTGTAAAATACCTACCATTCCAATGTGAATAGTGCCATGTGCAAACAAGATGAGAAACATGGAATTCTGGGAAAGTTAAAAAAATTTTCACACTAATAATAAAAAAGAAACAATACTTCAGCAATACACATTCATTTAATAGATTTAATACATTCAGTGTGTAAAACATGGTTTTACTTTTCCAAGTGCATTTAATGTCAATGCTAATATAAATCTTTTATCTTTATCTTTTTACGTTTTACCAACATTCAAACACATTAGCCAGCCACTCAAAAAACTATATACATTCATTTCCTATAAAAAGTAATAAAAATACCACAAGATTGACAAAATGCTGGCGTTTACACTATCTGTAAACTACATTCTGAAATACACTACATTTCTGTATTGTATGTTGGCAGCTCAGGATTGTCTATGTCATTTGGCCCCTATGATGACATCATCTATGAGGTTATAGTTCTCAGTGATGTAGCCCAGCTTTTCTCAGAGTTCTCTGTGAAATCAGCAGACCATGTGAATACTCAGTAGCGTCATCTGACTAACTGACCTATCAATGGTCACATCATTCAACCAATCGGAGTGCATTTAATGACATGCTGTTTAAGATCAGACGAACAAAGCCAAAATAGCCACTGGAACACGTTATGGTAATGTCGTTATCTTGCTGGCCAACTGCACAAATATAGTGAGGGGCAAGGTAGTCTTATATGTAGCTATATCTTACATATATAGCTATCTTACAGGCTACCTAGATATATCTGTTATGTTAGCTACATATGTTAGGAGGTTCTAATGCTTTACACACTATTCTCATTATAATCAGCCAGAAGACCATCAATAATATTCTGATTCTAATGTAATATTTTTTACCTCAAATTTAAGTACATACTTTTAGCCAGATATTAGCTAATAAGCCAGCTAACTACAATAAATCGACCAATAAATCAATCAAATCGATAAACCTCCACAAGTTAACTGCTTGCTGTGCTATAAAAGATAAAAATGATAACTGGGACTGTGGGTAAAGCATGATAGCCGGTTGGTTTAAGTAAATATTACCATCTGCCCATTGTAATAGCCATGTTGTGCTACTGTACCACCTCATTTCTGACTGCCACACAAATTTGTGTGATTCAGGAGAAAAAATTGTGTTGCATTTTCAAAATCACAGACAAACTGAAAAAATACAGCAAGGGCTGCATTTATGCTTTCTAACCTATTGCCTTGCATTCCTTGTCTGACAAAATTTGTTCAACATGTTGACAGTAAGCACAGGGGCATGGTACTGTGGAAAGGTTAGATGGAGATATTTTTGCTCAGACTGCGACAGGATCAGAGGTGCCCTTTAAATATTTTTAAAAACATTTTTGGTTCCTGATTGGTCAGGTAAAGCTGTCCATCTATTGTGGTCAAAGACCTGAAAAGCACCCACATCTGTGACGTCAGCTGATGCACAGGAAAACTCTGAGACATCGTCAGGCCATGTGGGTTCCTCTGTGATGTCATCTGTGTTCTCAGAGTAAGGCGAAGTGCTGCCGCAGGTTCTTGAGAATCTGCTGGGTGTCGACATGCTCCGGGAAGGCATCCTCGGACTTCTGGGCTGCTGTGTAGCTGCTCTGGAGGTCTCCCACCTGCAAGCATCAAATGTCAAACATAGGAGAAAACACATGCGTTGACATGCAGGCAAAATGGCCAAACCCAGCACCAGGAATAACATTACTTTAACCAAAGCAACAGAAGCACTGCTTTACCGTGTCTGAGAGCGTTGAGTAGTTAAAGTGTGGTTCATACATATGAGGAGCCACGGAAGAGGCCGTCTGTAAGAAAGCTTTTGCCTGAACAAAGAAAAAATAACCCATCACTCACTGATTTACACTATAATCTGTACATAATATACCTTGTGCTTTGTGAGTGGCAATTAAAAAAGTATGCACTACTTTAGATCTTTTGTGTCTACTGTACAGGAATATCCTTGTTGCCGTTGAGTATTCTCTGTATTGCATTCAGAATGCATGTTGTACACAGGAAGTTTCAGATCACCTGCTCAATTCGCCCTTTGCGGAGCTCCAACACAGCTAGGTTATTATAGGCTTCTGCGTGGTCGTTGTTGTTGGCTAAAGCCAATTTAAAACACTGGTATGCTAAAGTCAAGTCCCCTATTCCCTGTGGAAAGAAAAGAAACACACTCAAGTCCAGCAAATAACAAGAGCATGCATGGTTTGTATACAACAATGAAAGTTATTCCATTACTCCCCTAGGTTTTGATTAAAGTTTGCTCAAAGACCCTACTGAATGCTGTTCCACCTAGATCCCCAGCACTACCAGACACGCCATAACACTATCCTTAAAAAAGTCTCAACATGTCAATATAATGTAACTTTCTGCTAAGGTATCAAGTAGTAAGTCGTTGAATGTGAAGGTTTATATATTGCACATGTATATAAATACATCTACATTAAAACTGAATGTGAGATCTAACATGCATATAAAATAATAAAATTAATATATTTGCCAATGCAGGCCATCGTGTATGTATAACTGTATTACCAGTTTTCAGACCTTGGTGCTACTGAAGTCATAGCTCAGGCAGTTTTCCCAGCTGACCTTTAACCACATAGGACTGTCAGCAACTGACAACTGGTCAGTTGAATCAGTTGAGCTAAGACAAGGATCCCATCTCCTGAAATGTATGACTAGGCTCTCCCCGGGAAGGGGATGGAGATGGAGTCACCCACCACAGCCACGTGCCCCAGGTTGTACCACACATCGGCCAGCTCCTCATCATTGGCCACCAGGGAGAGCGCCCTTTCAAAGGAGGATAGCGTCATGTCGTACTGCTGGGCGTAGAAGCAGCACAGACCCAGGTTGTTGTACAGCTGGCAATTGTACACCCCCATCTGTAGCAGTCGCCTGGACAGAGGAGAGGGAGAAAAAAAGAGAGAGACGGAGACGGGTGTCATTAATGAATATGCACTGGGCATACTTCTCATTTTACTGGCTTCCCCTCTGGTGGATTCACATCCGTGTACTGCAGTGGCAGTGTAGCACCACAATGCTACCACCTTGTCCTCCTTCTGCTGAAGGGCGAGACCTAATTAGAGTGGAGAGAGGAAAACAGCACAGGAAGGGCTCATATCTCATCTATGGAGATATTTGCTAGGGCATTCTGTCCCCAGGTGAGAGCCCTCCTCTAAGTGTATGCTGGGAGCAAGCCTGTCTTACCTGTAGAAGCGCAGGGCGATCTCAGGCTGGTCGGTGTAGAAGTGGTTGCTGCCGATGCAGGCGATGGCCTCCACATGGGTGTTGTCCTGCTTCAGGACGTCTTTGTAGTACTCCGTGGCCGAAGGGATGTTGTTCATCTCCTGCTCGAACAAGCCAAGGCACGACAGCGACAACAACGAGAGCGCACGTTAAAGAGGAGCGGCGATCCGTTCCGCAGAGCAAACAGAGCGAGGTGAAGGCTGAGCGGGCGGCGGTCTGGGGCGGCTGCACGTGCCTCGTGAATGCGTGCGATCCCCGTCAGCAGGGTGACCTCGCCAGGGAAGTGGTCCAGGCCTTGCTTGAAGAGGTTCAGAGCAGTTATAGGCTGATCCATGCGCTGATACACCTATTTCAGTAAATAAAAATAAATAAATAAATAACAATAATGACTCTGACAGTGGGGGCCAGCAAGGGTGGCTGTCAATTTAAGACAAATACAGCGTATTAATATCAGTGTTGTACACAGGCAACTTTTCAGCCCCCAGCCTGTAATTGACTATCACCATGAAAGCATGAGAGCAGAAATCTGTTACCTTAGCCAGATACAGGTAGGTGTCGACAATTTCCTGTTGATTAAGTGCAGACCTGAACTGTTTTTCAGCTTCGCGGTGTAACCCAAGTCTGCAGATAAACAATGTAGCATTGCAACATACAGACAGCAGCACGCAAAGCAAACATTTCCTGTTTTTGAGTACAATGACAATGTCAACATAGTGTTACCTATAATAACATTTCCCCAGCTGGACTTTCCACCACCAGTCCTTGAACTGAGCATGCTCAGTGGCCAATGCAGCTAGATCCAAGGCCTGCATTAAAAACAGGAAGCCAGTATGGACACACATTTTACAACAAATAAAATGTTTCATTTTCAATGAATTTGTGATTTTCAATTAATGTTGTTAAAGATTTTGTACAGTGCTGGTATTATCTGACAGCAATGGAGCTTTAACAACAGGACATTCTAAACACGAAAAATAGGCCCAGTTCTACAACCAACTCTATTAGCTTTTTAGTACATTTAGTATGTGTACAATATGCATGGGCAAACAGATTAGCTGCAGTGAGAAGTCTCTGGCCTTGGTCAGTAGTGAACCTAGATTTACATACTTCCTGTCAGGGTTCCTAACCTATGTGAGTGCAAACTTGTCTGTATATATGACACCATAAGTAAATAGTAAAGTCTGGCTTCTGTGAATTTTTTTTCCTTACTCCTGTAAATTACCGGCCATGCAGAGATATTAAATTGCAACTTACGGTTTTAACATCATTTTCGTGATGGAAGATGTACTCAAACAAGGTCTACAAACAAACAAGGATAAAATTGAATGTTATGGTTCATGCAGAAATCAATTCACTGTACTTGAGTATATGAAAGAAATCCATGCCCACAGTACAACACTTCTGGGTACAGTACAGAGTTGCACTCTATTCTAAGGCCATTCCTTAATCAGCCTCTGGATTTGCAATAAAACTGCTGGTACCTTGGATAAATTGGGCTTCTGGGCATACTTAGCCAAGTTTAACCTGGACAGGTTTATAAATGGTCCTTCTGGGTTCGTCAGCATGGAGGCCTGGAGAAGGAGTAGAGTGTAAGGCAAGCTGTACTCCATGTTGTGGATAAATGTAGAGCTCTTTCATGGCATGAGTTAAAAAGAGATTCTTCCATTTGCAAAAGAAAACTACAGAGAAATGACAAGGTGTTAATGAAGAGACTGACACTATCATAATCAAGGTTTTAAACTTAGTTAATTGGCTAAAATAGGTTTCAACAGGATGAAATCTTTGTACAATGCGCTGCTTTCATGACAAATCATTAAACGTCTGCTCAATCCTTGCCAGACTTGTAATGGGAGCTCAGTAATTGGGCTGCTGTCATTGTGAGGGTGGAAAAAGGCCCCCCTGCAGGCCGCTGAAGGAGGCGGTTACCGTTCCCAGGCGGACAAATCTCCCGGAGGCACTGGTGACGGGACGGGCAGTGTGTGCGGTGCGGGGTGTCTTAATGGCCTGCTCCATGGTCCCTGGTCTCCCTGACTGCGTGCTGGGCCTCACGAACCCCGTGATGGGGCGTCCGGACTGAGTCACTGGCCTGCAGCGGGAAGCAGGATGCCAAACTCACCTCACAAAAGGCTCACATGTGGAGATGAAGACCTACGCTCTAACCGGCAAACAACACTAACATCGCTATGTTACAGGAATTTTAATTTCTGTGTACATGCACACATACCTGACCGCAGGTGTAGGCCCACCTCCTTGGCTCGTCCCTGGGAGTCTCAGGGATGTCCCAGGGCCTGAAAATAAGGGATCACTGTGTTACTGTAAAGGATGCCACAAAACATTTATGTCCCACTACTCAACTTTAGACGGTATTGGAAAAATGTCCTTGAAAGCTTGGGGAGGAACAGCAAGCAGTTCTCCACACACAGGTGTAGAGACCTGAATAAAGAAGCAGAATGAGAGCATGATTAGATTAGATTAGATTAGATTCAACTTTATTGTCATTACACATGTAAAAAGTACAAGGCAACGAAATGCAGTTAGCACCTAACCAGAAGTGCAATAAGCAGCAAGTGCAGAGGATATAATATTTACAGTTGTATGTATGAACAGTATAAGATCACTGCTATGAACATTTTGTACAGATGGATATATACAATGTGATATGTACATTATGAGGTCAGTAATTATGGACAAATTTACAGATAGATACATACAGTTGATATATACAGTGAATTAATATATACTATGATATTTACAGTTGTATAATATATAAAGTGGATCTGGATTAAAGGCAAAGAGAATGCAGCTAGATCCAAGGCCTGCATTAAAAACAGGAAGCGGGGACAGAATTCATTTTACAGACAAATGTGGGGTTTCTTTTCCTGAATCTGTGATTTTGGACTGAATGTTGTTAAAGATTTTGTACAGAAGGCAGGAGGACAAACAGTTTGGAGCTGGGTGAGCAGAGTCCTAATGATGCCTAGGCCCAGTTCTACAGCGTATCTATTAGCTTTTAGTACATTTAGTATGTGTAGACCCTGTGATGGGCAAACAGTCTTAGCTGCCCGTGAGAAGCCTCTGGTCTGAAACCGAGCAGTTCCCACCTAGACTGTGATACAGCTGGTCAAGATGCTCTCCTATGGCACAGCAAAAAAGTCTCACCAGGATTGCTGAAGAGATATAAAGTTTTCTTCAGTGTCCTCAGGAAGAAGAGGCCATGCAGAGCCTTTAAATTGACCAGGTCTGGAGGTGTCATTTTGGTCCAGGACAGGTCCTCAAAAAGGTGGGATCCCAAACAAGGATAAAATTGAAGCTAGAGACATGCAGAAAGCCATCCACTGTACTAGTGTGGAAAGAAATCAATGTGCCCACAGTTCTTCACTCCTGGGTCCAGTAATGAGCTTTTGTCTCTTTTGTTAAGGCCATTCCTTAATCAGCCACCATGCTGGAGGTGCAATACCTCTGCCTGTAGGCTGTCTAAATTGTCCCTGATGAGGCATACTCACCGTGGTTTATCTGGACAGGTTTATGATGGTGTTGGAACCATGTACAGGCCTGCAGGCATGAAGAGGGAGTAGAGGAAGGCAAGCTGTACTCAGCCCTGTGGTAAATGCCAGTGTTTCAGTGTGATGGTGGAGGAGCAAGTGTTGTCTGAAAAAGAACATGCTGAGGTCTATTGGTAATGAAGTTCAAGATCCAGCTGCAGAGAGGTTTTAAACTTAGAGTTATGGTGTTAAAATAGGTTTCAACAGGATGACAGTGTTGAATGCTGAGCTGAAGTCCACGAACAAATCATTCTCTGCAATATGAGTTGTTATTCTCTCAGATGCGCTGAGCACAGAGTGAGGCTGTGGAAAAGGCCCCCTCCGTGCCGCTGAAGATTCCTGCGTTCCCAGGCAAACTGGTGGGGTCCAGTGGTGAAGGGAGACAGGTCCTTAGGTGTGCGGTGCGGACCAGTCTTAATGGCCTGCTCATGACTATGGTCTCCCTGACTACAGGGCGGGCCTCATTCAGGCACATTGGGGTGGACTGTTTGAGTCACTGGCACAATGGGAGGTGGATCTTGAACTCACCACTCACAAAGGCTCTGCCTGGAGATGAGGGACAGGCTGAAAATGTCCGTAAAAACCCCGGCAAGCTGTCCAGCACATTAATTGAGCACGCATGCACAGGGATGCCTGACCAGGGCCCCAGCAGCCTTGCGTGCGTTGATCCGGCTCAGTGCTGCAGGGATGTCCCAGGTGAAAATAAGGGGCACTGTGGTCTGTAGGGAGTCTGATCATTTAAATGCTGTCTCCTGGTTGTCCCGGTTTAGGGCGGTATTGGAAAAATGTCCTTGAAAGCTTGGGAGGAAGGAGACATCAGTGGTTGTTGGGGTGGCATTGCTGGGCTTGTAGCATGATATAGCATGCATTACACGATATAGCAAATGTGTCTTTACTAGAAAGTGACAACAATTTCTAAAAAGCCTGACGAAAGGAGGAGAACCACTTTTGGTCTGCACAAAGTGCACTTACGGGCGACTTGGGCGATGGAGCTCTCATCCAGCATCATCTCGGCGATGCCCTCCTGGTCCACGTCAACCTCATCGATGTACACCATCTCCGTCAGAGCACGCGTCTTCAGACTCCAGGCAGCCTGTTCATGGCCACCCAGAAAATTAGATTTCTGCCGACTGCTCGCTCATTTGACTAACAGAATCACTCTTACTGGCAGTGGTGTTCATGGAGAGGACAGAGATCGTGAGGAAAAATCCAGCCTATGACAATATGCTCAGGTAAACAGGATAGGATGAGGATTATAATTCTGGTTCAACATTCTTGGAGACTGAAATGAGCTTCTTGAGCATGTATGCAGTACTCATTTTTTTAAAAATGTAAGATAATTGCCGTTTAAAAAATAAGTATTTTGTAGATGATGAAACTGTTTTACAGGGCACTGACAACAAAATGACCTACATAAAACCAAATGACCAGCAGACAATTCTGAGCAATGAATGAATATTGTGTTTCATACTCGTGTACTGTTTGATTTAAGCATGAACATTGACGCATGTGCAGTATTTAATTATGACACGGATAATCCTACACGGTATTGCTGCAACCAGTGGATTACTGCACAACTCCACCTGCATACTCTGAGATCCTTTAGGAAAGATAATCCCACCCAACCGACTGTCAAGCAGCTATTGAAGCTACTGTTTTAATCTCAGGGCAAAAAACAGTGTTGAGAATCTTCGGCTCTTTATAATAAAAACTTGGGATGTCTTTGGCTGTCCAGCCTCACTAAGTACAGTACTCCCAGGAGACTGTTGCCCTGGATATTGACCAAGCAACCTGCAGAGTAGACTCAACGCACAGACAGGCCTTGGCAGTTGCACATACCGTTGAAAACGATCCTCTGTGAGCAGATTTACCACAACAGCCACGTTGATGTTATAGGACAAACTGTCTATCACTTGAACGTGGGTGCCAGAACTTCACTTTTGCAGGAAGTATTCTGCCACTGAATTCGGCATTGCTGTGCATGAAGCCAATTATTTAACAAAGTAATTCAAATATATAATCACCCAATACAGATCTGCATTAATATGAAAGAAAGCAAAAACACCCTGTAATCTGAATAACATTATAACAGTATTCCACCTTGGTTTCAGCTTGTTCTTATTTATGATACTCTTTTCACTACTGTTGGTGACATGTTGAAATATTACTATAAACTGCCAGATCCGAATTTAGTAACATTTAGTAACAAAAGTTAAATCCATCAAAATATAGTTTTTATTTTCGTCAGAAGGAACATGGGTTCTTTCCCAATGAATATAAAATAATCTATGAGGAAAGACAAATACAGAAATATATTTGGTTTTGCAGGAATATAGATATAGTTCTGCTGACAACTGTACAGTTTTGCTTTTGCATTTTGAATGAAACAGCCTAAACTTCCCTGTTCTCTACTGAACAAAAACATAATATATAAAAAACCCCACATAAATGAACACATTACAATAATACATAATAAAAAGTATGTTGACTAGCCACCAGAAAACCATTACTGGTCACATTTGAAGTACTAGTTTACCATTTGGCAAAAAAAACCTCACAGCACATTTCATATCCAGGAAAAGCATTACAAAATTTTCTGAAGACTATTTCTTCAATGTATCCTGCTGTTTTTGTCATACTGCAATTATAATGATCTCATTATGTTCCACAGCTCAGAAAACCAAAGGCCAGCAGGACGGTTATTGAATTATATTCAATAGGTTTTGTCTAGTCATATATCTTCTAAATTAAATTAAGGTTTATGTGAGCTGCTTTTCAGGGTTATACATGCAACAGTAAACAATTTAAATCAATCTAATAAAGGAACTGACAAAGCACAGAATGGGGTTGATGCATTGTGTAGGAACGATCTTACAGTAGCTACTGTTGATTTCCAACGTCCTTTGTTGCAGTTCCGATACCTCAGACCTCATTTCTGATACTCTCATTTCTTGTTTAATATACATTTCATTTACAACGTGTCACACCTTTTTAAGATAATTTTAAGATGTCCATGACCCTAGGACCATTAATCTGCGGAAACTGCAATACAAAATTAAATAAGAAAAATAAAAATCGGAAGTCCTACGATTTGGATGACCAAATATTTTGCTGGCCTGTCCAGCGACGAGCTGTAACGTATCACACTCATCAGATTGGAGTATTTTAAAAGCAGTATCACAAAGTCTATGCTGACAAACTCTACCAAAAATGGATGTCGATTCAAAGCTATTGATCAAAGCTCATTATCTCAAATTAATATTGACAACTTCAACCAAATCTGTGTGTTTTCAACTATCGTTGAAAATTAAGGCCAATATAGCCTAGATCAGTACCGCCTAAATCTAGCATCGATCTAGTTGCTGGCTAAGTACAAAATTGTTTCTTTAGCTTGAAATGTCGATAATGCGTACAGTTTTAGGTTATATCAGAAAAGCAATAGGCTGTTGTTAGTAATATTATACTGCCTTTCTACCATATTTTGTATTTCACTTTACAAAATGTTTGGTAATTTAACGATTTGCTAATTTAAGTTATAGGGTATGGGAAAGCTTATTCGTACTTGCTTGCTGGCTCTAGTATCCCCGGGGGGCTGCCTTAGATAGGGTATCGACGTTTTAAACTAATAATGTTATTACAGTTTAATTATTTTAATATGTCGAACACGACTGACAGTTGTGGTTCCGATTTCCACCCACAGAGCCCAACAGACACGTATTGCACAGACTACACAAATCTAAAAAGGGGAAGGAGTACAGGGGGAAAGTTACCTCAGAAATAAGTGTGTGAGTATCGGCCTCCTTTGAATGAGGGCAGAGAATGAAATGAAAGAAGAAAAATAAAGACATAGTGGATAGCAGTGAAGACAAACAGATAAAAAAAAGAAATAAATAAAGGTGGAAGATGTATTGAGCGGCTTTTACGGGGCACCAACAAATTTCTATTTATTTCTCTAAACATTTCACGAATGACTATACTAGCTAGGTTGACTACACTAACGCTGAGTAACGTTAACTACCTTGCTAGCTACACGTTAAATAACCTGAGCTACCTTTTGTTTTCTGAAAAATAAACTTGGTTGAAAATAACTCTGGATGCGGTATAAATCCAGTGAATTGTCTAACTAAGGAAATCACAAACTAACGTTACACCTGGTCTGGTCTCTGGTCATTGCTAACCAGCTAACCTTAACAAGTTAAGATAGCAGGATAGCTAACTACTTACCTGGTCGTATGGAGTGTCCTCCAGTATCTTAGTGCAGACATCGGAACAACGCTGGAACTTACGTCTCCTAAAATAGCTCCATGCAAGAAAGAGGGGATCCATAGTTACTTCCATTGTGCTTATATAAACGTTGATTACTTTTTGTTATTTCATGTGAAGCTATAGCCTATGGTTATCTATAAAACTGCGCTGCAGAAACACTTCAGTGCTGCAGAGCTGGCGTCCTGTCACTCCGAGCAACGGAGGGTGAGGTCCTTCTGTAAAGTAGCAAACCACATATATGCCTGACCAAAAACGGAATAAAAATAAACCGTTTTACTTTGTCAAGGTGGAAAATTGTTGAAAATTGTATTCAACTTTATATTTTTAATATTTGTAAAATAAAGGTTTCAACATTTGACTTGATTTTACATTAGAATTATCTAACTGAAGGCGGCAGTGCTGCAGTATCATCCTCTTCTCAACAGAGGTTAATCTTAAAATCCTCTTAGAGATAAATTTGGATGTATTTTCAATTAGTTTTGCTTCAGTTTCGACTTTTATATTCAGTACATGTTTGTCATTAATCTGTATATTGATGGATGGGTTGCAAATTTTTGTAACCTTGCCGATTTACTAGCCGAGCTACATATGACGTTCATTAGAATAGGCTAGATAATTTGAGACAAATAATTATGCAAAGACATCTCACTGTTAAACTAAACCTTAACCACCCCCGCACCCCCAGTCACCAGCTTGCAATGTACATAAAACTCATTAATTCCAACATCATTCTATGGATCTGTGGAGTTTGGCTCATCGCCGCTCCTTTGCAACATTACAAAAACAAAATCATCTCAAAGCAACATTTGAACGTTTTTTTTTTCTTGCTTAAAGACCGTAACTGACACAATACCATTTACAGAATATTGTTATAGTTCAAAATATACATAATTATATTATACACACAAGAAATGTTTCAAATCAAACATTGAATCATTTGAATCAAGGATCTGTATTATGTGAAAATGTGTATGAAACATCTTAACGTAATTGCCTAATTGCATCACTGACATGCCCTTTGCATAGTGAACTTCACTGTTTCCATTTACTCAGCATTCATTAAAGAGGAAGGATGCTCGGTGTTATGTCCTCAACACTTTAACAGCGGTTACCAAGTGAACAGACGGACGCTTAAAGGAAATATTCTGAAAAACGTCAAAGAAATGGTTCTTTAATTCAACCAAAAATTTAAATCAAAGTTGTTAAAATAAAAACAGAAAACAGCACAACAGCAAACTTTACTATTGTAGAATTTATTTAGGCTAGCAGCTGGTACGAGGAAGGTATCGCCCCCTTTAGTTAGATTGACAGCCGTCAAAACAATCCCGCCGCATATTATTGGTGAGAGAAGATGATATTAGTATGGCCATAGACTCCTCCCATCAGAAATTTCGATTGGGCGGCGAACTTTCCTTCATTTGATTTGTGAGTCTATTGTGATTTTATTGGACAGATCGTTCATCGGTCAATACTGAAGCTCACATTTTGGGCGGTGCTTGTAAACTAATGCGAAAACTCCATGTTTATAGGATTTGACAGGAGCAGTAGTCTGTCTTGAGCAGAGCTGCTCGGCAAGGGGGCTAGAGTAGTCGGAAGTAGAGAGGCGCTTGGTAGATGTAAAGTAAGTGCTAGGTAGACTATTTAAAAGGACAGGCAGCCCCAAGAAACAAGCCACGATGCAGTAATTAAGACCGCTTTTAAAAACGCGCTGCACTTTCAAATGCCGTTTAATTATTGAGCGCTGCTTGAAGTGCAAGATGCACTGACATCGGAGCCAACAAATGAGGGATTGAATGAAGGGGTAGTGTTGTGAATGCACAAATATCAAATACTCGTGTCGGAGAGAAATAATAACGGACATGGCTGATAGAACAGCACCGAATTGTCACCTGCGGTTGGAATGGGTCTACGGTTACCGGGGGCACCAGTGCCGCAACAACCTGTATTACACAGCGGCGAAGGAAATTGTCTATTTCGTCGCCGGTGTGGGAGTAGTTTACAACACCAGGGAACACAAGCAGAAATTCTACTTGGGACACAACGATGACATAATCAGGTAATCCCGACTCTGGGATTTTAATGCGTTCATACGCAAATGCAGCTGTGGAAATTTCGAAAATTGTATGTGATATTACAGATTCTGATGCAACCGTTAAACGCTAGGCAGCTGAATATAGTTAGCTAACGTTAGCTGGTGTTTTGTGAGCTATTCACTATAGCAAAACAAACATTTACTTTGTCAACGATGATTTGTCAGGACAGGAAAGACAATGTGATAATCTAAGATAACTTGGTCGAATAGGTATTAATCGCTAGGTATCTAGCTGGCACAGTACTATTTCAGGAACTACAGAAGCTGGACAGCAAACTTGGTGACGAGCTTTGAGTCTGACAGGGTATTTTCTGCCTTATTTTCTGTCATGAAAAAGATAATTTGTTGTTCTTTTTCTTTGTATCTGATAGCAAGTTCTATATTTTGACAAAACCAAAAATATACCATCACTGTAGAAGCAAGTAAACAAATTGACTAAATAAAACTACCAGATCAATAAAACTGTTCACAAGGCACACACTAGCACGCTACATGAAATGAAGAGCGCATTACATTCACTTCTCATTTGCGAAAGTTGTGTTCAACAGCAGGTGATCGCAATTGGTGGCGTGGCACTATTGCCGAATTGCCTTGTGGGACAGTATTTTTCCAAGATTATAAAAGCCTGCAAAAACTCTTCCGATGCTAGAGGCGTCGTTGGGAAGTGGGCCGTTTTGGTTAAAAACCCTATTCGTCTCTGTTGGGATGACAGCGCAGAGGTTTTTAGAGAAGGTTAGCCTGGCTGAAGCGGAGGGATCACCGAGGGGCATCTAAACAGGAGCGGGAGAGGGCTGTTTCATATGGTAGAGCAGGCCTAGATCCCTGGACTGCGGATTAATGAGGCACACTCTTCACTTTTGCACAACGCCAATCATCAACCACATTGCTGGGCGTTCGTGACTCCAGTATTTAGGCAGCATGGAACCATGTACCGTGCAGCTTCTATCACTGTACGCAGTTATAGTCATTGGGTCCCTATGGGCGCAAAACTGCTTAAGAGAAAAGAAAGTGCGCTCAGTGTTTTTGCTATGCAAACACCACACGTAACCCATCAAGTTAGTGTGTTCGAGGCAAAACCTCCGTCGGTTTTGGCTAAATGTGTAACCCCTGACACCATAGCCAGAGACACCATAGAGGGGTGATTCACCGCTATCCCTGTTGCCATGATACAGACGTCCTGTCATGAGACTCTGCTGTGCTTAAATTTGGTTTGCATCTATTCATAGACAACAAAACTGGATTGAAGAGTTTTTTTTTTTTAACCTGTCCTGAAAGTCTTCTAAACATCTGCAACGCAACTTGTTCATTTGACTGTTGATCAACTGTTCGTAGTTGAATCAAAAATTTTTGTCTTACTTATTTGATTAGTAGGTGCCCTTTTCCCAGTTTGTTAACATCACTTATATTTTTCCATATGGTGAATTTGTATAGAGTAATATTTACTAAAGCAATTCAGGGTTCTGTTCTTTCCTTATGGGCATAAGATCAAGCATACAAGCTATGGATGTGAACCTGTAACCTTTAGATTACAGCTACAGTGCCTTGACCACAATGCTACACTCCTACCAAATTTGGTAAACAGATGCACCCTGGCTTGTGCCTCAACGGTAACACTGTCATGCAGTCCTTTTGTTTTCTCACCCATATTGCTGGTGAAGTGTTACATTTCTGTTGTTTTATGTCCTGAAAGATTATATCATGAACAGAACGCTTTTCAAAATGAAAAATTCTCTCAGCGTTAATCTTTCAATACAACCTCTTCCAAATGTCACTTTAATATCAAGCAGTTTGTGGACATTTCTCTCATCTCCCAAGAGTAGACAGTTGAACTGTTAATGGAATGCCGGAGCTTAAATGCTGTAAAGGTAAATGGAGTGAACAGCACAATAATTGTTCAGCGCAGTTCATTACCACAAAAAGAGCCACAACATGCAAATTGAGAACAGTGTGCTGCAGGCTTCCTGGGGATTAATTTGTAACTCTTTTTTATAACCAGTTTTTATAGCGCATGGACGACAATGCATTCAGAATAGTTTTTTTTTTTTTTTGGGCAAAATGCTGTTTGTTGTATTTTCTGGCTCTAGTACACATATAATCATGCCACGACAACACAGGTCTTAACTGTTAGTCCCCACAATACAACTGTTGCATGTAAAACTGGAACCTCCATATCAATACATTTTAAAGCACATCAGATTTAAAAATGCTGGGCATTCAGAGGTACCTTCATGTCTTTGCTGAATATTAAAGTTTATCAGCAATGGACTGATCCAGTCTGGCATTTTTCATTGCCGTGGCAACGCTGCCCTGAACACTGTAATGGAAGCATGCCAGCCTGTCTGCACGCTGCCAGTGTGGTCAGAAAAGGTGATGAAATGTCCAGCCATTGTATTAGTATTTGTCCAGACTGGGCACTGTGCTGATTAGTGTGTTTTTTACCACACATATATCGATAATTACTTTCCAAACAATTGTTGCTAAATCATTTCAATTCCATTGGCCCCAGGACAGTTTTTACTTTGTCCAGACTGTCAGTAACAAACAGAACAAAGCAACAAACGTAATGGCACCATAAGAGCTATATAGTCGCAACAATATCGGCTGGCCACCTGCTACTCCTGTGCAGCCCCCAGTTCACCTCTTGTGGGTGGGGCCAGTGTATTTTATTGCAGCAGCATACGGTGATTTACAATGACCTCCTTCCTCTCATTGTGCCGGTCAGTCAGGAGATGGCTAGGGTTGTATACCTTGCCATTAGTCAGCTGGCTCCTCTCCTGCATAATTCATCGGGAGAGAGAGAGCCTAACCTGGGATTACCTTGCGTGAGGAATGCTCTGCTCAAACGCCACACAGGAGGCAGTTCATCTCTGATTACATATTCAGAATAAACTCATGGCTGGGCCCGCGGGAGGACTGTCCGGCCCTCATGCATACTGCATGACCGCTCACCCTCGCGCCATCGGCCGCACCACGCCTCTCGGAGAGTCAGGGGATTCTGGAGTTCTCATTGTGCGGCTCTTTCGTTTGGTGTCGCGCTCTGCCCTCGAGCTCAAGGTCTCGCTCTGCTTTTAATCTCACAGGGTTAAGTCTCTTGGGCTTGTGTCCGTCTCAGTTCTCGGGGCTATGCGCTCATTGTGGTTGTTCTGGGGAGTCACAGTGACTGCCACAGCATCCAACACAGTCATGCGGATGAGAGGTCATATGATTTATACTTTTCTGTGTGATTATCATTATGGTGAAAATTAGCATATACAACAGAAGGGCCTGTAATTTTGAAACAAATATTCCTTCAAAATGAATTTAGACTAAAATGATTCTTCGCTGGTTTCAGTTTGACACAGAATGCTTCAGAAGGCATTGATGCAGACTTCAGTCCCTCAGAACTGCATACGGTGTCCTTATTTCAGGAAGCAGTAACACGCTGACTATGCAGGCAGAACTGAACTGGGATCAGTTGCGGGCCTGGATTAAGATGAAAGAGATCTCAAGTTGTGATACTGAGACTGCCTTCTCCTGCCTGTGCTAGGTGAAGCGTAAACTACAAAGACAGTGCCCTTAAATTCTGCTTTGTCTCCTCAGCGGTGAATTCTCTGTGTGGTGCCCTTCGCGCTCTCCTCCTGGTGCGGAACGTATCATTGCACTTTGAGCTCAAGCCAGATCCGTGTGAATGCCACTTGTCGTTAGCTGATGATCAAGGTGTGGTGACCCCGGGCCTGGGCCTGGTGGTGGCGTTGACAGCTCCGCTGCCAGCGCTCAGCCCATCGCCGGGGAGACGGAGCTGCCGTGGGAGGGGCTCCGCAGAACGGACTCCGGGCTGCAGATGCTGGACAGGCAGCTCACGTTGCGCCTGCCGATGTGGAAGCGATGTGGCCGTCAGAGCGGAGGGATCTCTGCTGCCTTCCTTTTGCACGTGTGCTCTCCGTTCAGCTCACAGTGCGGTCACGACGGAGACACCCCAGTGTGGTGGCGAGGCTCAGATTTCAAGTCCTGCATTGTCCACACCATTCACAGTTAGGCATGTGAGTGTGAGTGTGTGTGTGTGTGTGTGTGTGTGTGCGTGCATGCATGAGCGTGTGGTTACCTGTGTTTTGATGTGTTTCTTAGTTTTGCTAATATGACTTTTGGCTTCATCAGTTATCCTCCATACATCCTGCGGGGTATATCCATCCCTAATGTTGTCCTCTCCTACACCTCTGATAACTGTATGTTGGCAACCCTTTGATATCCGTTGAGGTCCTCACGTCAGCAGAGTGTGCAGTGAAGTCGAATATGACATCTCCAGCTGTGAGTAAACAAATGCATGTTTGCTGCCTAAAGTTTATGAAGAATTTGAATCGTAAGCAGATGTGTATCAGATTTACAGAGGGAGGTGAAGGTGGGAAGCAGCTGCTCTCAGGAATCAGGGTTACCAATGAGCTGGGCAAGCCTGAGTGTGGGTCAGACCTCAGAGCCAGAAAGTGAGAGGGACGGACATGTAGGGAGAGGCTCCATCCAAATGCTGCATTTAACCAGACTGCGTCTCAGCGCTGGCCGGATTAGACAGCATCAGCTGTGGGCTTCAAAGCTGTTTGTTTTTATGTGATTTTTTTTTGTGCAGGGCTGGGGCAATGGGGGAGGGGCAGTGGAGTAAAGGGGGGGTGTCCATTGTGTCTCGCTCTGAGGGCCGGCTCCCCGAAGGCCCCCGCTGGCGCCCCTCTCTCCTGCCCTCCTCCGCGCTCCATGGCCGCGTCCATCTGTGGGCCATGTGCACCCGCATGCACTCATTTCTAATGTAATCCTTAATCTGCACGGGCTCCTGATGCTCTTTATTCTAATAGTATCAATGAGGGAGCGCTGTGTTTCTGCTCTGCTGCAGCAATACGGTCACGCTCTGCGTCTGATTGCAGTTATACTCTCCCAGCTTTATTTCACCCTCACTTTTACTTTCATGCTGGTTTTTGCAGACATGTTTTCTGACATTTTGCCCCCATTTTGGATTTTGGATGCCTGACTTTAAGTGTGTGGATGTGACTCTTCTTTTTGGTTTCAGATGTGCAACTGTGTGCTCTTTGCTCACGTTGTCCAGTGACACCTTTTACACATATGAAAGGGTAAATGCATGGAGCTGGGCTTGCAAATGACCCAGGCCGATAACAGTGCCGCACAGCAACATCTCATCTCCTTTGTAAAAATACTAACCATATAACTAACATTTAACAATGCAACCTTTGCAGTTTTACCAACATGGGCACATAGTATGGATTGTGGGTGTGTGTAGTCCAGTGTCTTTGCACTGGATTTCCACAGGATTCTTTCAAGCGTGTGAGGTGTGCCTATTACCGTGATGCTAATGGCCGGGGACAGGTCTCTCGCCTTTGCTGGTTACACGTTTAATGGTGTGGTGGCTCCCGCGCCAATCCGTGCCCTGGCTGGCCCCTGGAATCTGGGATCCCTCCGTGTAGGCTACAATCATCCATTCATTCATTATCCCAAAGCTGCTTATCTTGTCCAGGGTCACCACAAAGCCTGAGCGACCCCTCACCACACCCCCGCACCCCCTACCCCCTATCAGCACAGCGACCAACGCCACTGCAGAAAGAAGAATGGGTTTATGGAATTATATTTCCAAGTGCTCTATATGGATCACGCAAATCTCTTTTGCAGGATTGAGGGGCTGGATCTGTGGCAGCTCCGCCTCCTGATTTCTTGTGCTGCAAAGGCGAGGTGTCTTCTGAAAACACACTGTCTGTGCCCTGACAAATGTGTGCGTGTGTATGTGCTCCCGCTGCACTCAGCAAAAGCCTCCTGCAGGGCAAGAGAATTTATTTAAACCTCAGAATCATTAAAAATCATGATTCACCTCCTGAATGGCATTGTCGGAAGCAGGCAAAACGATAAAACGATTCACGCATTGTGTGTCATAGAGTCGGTGAAGAAGAATCAGCCTGAAAAGTCATATGAGTCCTAATCCAGTCAGTTTATAGAGAGCAGGCTTATGACACTATCATGAGGAGGATCTTAAAATTCAGCCATGTATTTGATTGGTGGAAGTTCCCAGTGTAGGCAGCGGCTTTAACGTCCAATTTTAAGTAGTCCTATGTGATTACAAAGCATGGTGAGACGAACAACCCCCTCCCCAAGTCAAAGCACACATTTAACATTTCCATCAGGTCTGGATGCAGCTTGGTTGTGTCAGTAATGACCTAACCATGGTAATATCTTACATGGAGCTTGGGTGCGTGCAGCTTTTGAATCCTGTGTGTCAGGACTGGCCTCATGCATCTGTCAGTGAGGAGAGCCCTCACTCTCTGTGTGTCTGTACCCTTCCTCCGCTTCCCCCTCTTGCATTTTGAAAGGCAAGACTATTTACTGTCGAGGTTGATGGCTGACGTCACGGCTCTGTTGCGCGGGTAATGCCCCGACCATGTTGGAGCAGCAGCACAGCTGAATGTCTGCCCGCCGCCCTTCCCCAGACGTAGACGTGTGGAAAAATGTGTGTCTTAGCATACAAATCAGCTACTGCCTGAGGAGAGGACGTCTGGTGAGGAGGGAGGGGGATGAAAGCGCTGTGTCCAGAAGCTATCTGACGTAGTGGGGTTTAGGTTGCTCTGGAAAACATCATATTTTAAAACAGAGCATCATGCCCCTCTGTGAGTGTTCTGCAAGCTTAGCAAGACAAACACAAGAATTTTGTGTGGGATTAGTGAATAAAAATAAAAATCAAAGTGTTGGAAGTTGTCTCTGTTCCTGGGGAGAGTACACTGCACTAAGTACACAAGGAGCGTTGCCTTTGTCTGTTTCACTGTCATAAGGAGAGAGTGCAGGCCTCGCAGCTCGTAGCCCATAGCCTACATTCTGAACGTGTAATGGCCCAGTTTTGCGAAATGTTTCCATGGAAATATGCTCCCATCTGGCAAAACTCTGAAGGAGGGATTGTTCAGATGTGCTTTCGGTTACAGCTGTCTGGGGTCCCCTTCAGGGTGCTGTCGTTCAATGTGCTGGAGCTGTCACCGATCTAAGAGAGGACAGGTTCGGAACAGTTGGATGAGTATAATGCCATGGTTTCAATTTGGTTGATTTTTTTAAGATCTGATTTTTTTTTATCCCAGAGACATCTTTGTTAAAAGGCTGACATACAGCTGTTTTACTAAAGCACGCACAGCTGCTGTGTGCTCAGTCTTCAGGATCATCCTCACTGCATAAAACATACAGTAATCCACGCAAGCTGAGATGAGCGAGCCTCCTTCTTACATTTATAATGATGAAGCGTGTGGCGTATTATGCGGAGGTGCTCAATGTTTAATGTTTGCTAAAAATGAGAACAAAGCACAGCATGCGAAGGTCAAATCACGGGTCTATCCTGGCAAACTCAGCGGATGGATACGCCCTATATCACACTTTTCAGGAAGGTTTATTCAGTGAAAAACATCTTGCCGTTGAGTGTAAATATCTTGCCCAACCCGAACCAAAACGGGATGAGCCTCACGCACATTGGTGGTTGAGGAACAGGGTGTGGATGGAGTTAATCTGCCATTTTCATTGTGCTGGGAGTTAGTGAGAGAGGAATGGATGACAGGCAGTGCAACTAGAGGGAGATGTTGGGCCTGTGTTCAGCTAGCTTACTGTTAGGGAGTGGGAACTACCTGCCTGCTTAGTGTTAGCAGGTTACGTAACTCACACCTAGTGCTCTATTGCAGATGATTTGTGGGTAAATTCCCCAGAGTCAGCTTAGTTTTCAGCTGTTGAGTGGAGGACAATGAAGCACCAGTAACCCAACTGAATCCAACTGCCTTCTTCAAACTGAAAAGGAAAAAAGCGCTATTCTTACTGCATTGCAGCTGTACCACAACACTGTAAAGTGGGGTGGTATGTGTTCGCCATCATGTACTATCACACAGAGGACTTGTTTTTTTTGGCATTTTCCTTTGTGTTTTCCCCTCACAGATAAGCACAGTGTGTGGCACGTTATTGGCGAGTGGATTAGACATGCTTCATAGAAGCCGAGGAAGATAAATACCGACTTTTAGAAATGTGCTAATCCTCTCCTTCCTTATAATCTAAAGCAAGAGCAAGCAAGGTGACTACTGCTTTAGCATGGATCAAACCTGACCTGCACACTAGCCACAGTCAGAGGAGGTGTTTGTGTGTGTGTGTGTGTGTGTGTGTGTGTGTGTGTGTGTGCAGGAGGGCATGCATGTGTACACATGTGTGTATATGGCTGTGCATGCCTGTGTTTGTGTGTGTGTGTGTGTATGCCTGTGTGTGTTTCTGTGGCCTCAGAGACATTTTCTGGCTCATCTCTTGATGTGACAATCTCCACCCTTCCTCACACTGACTGGGTAGAGCTGCGCAGCCATGGCAGAGCTTTGATGAAGGGCCTTTGGGAAGGGAATCTGTATTCAGTGGATGTGGGGTGATCGTGACTGCGCCTGCTGAAAATTCCACTGCGGAGAAGCACAATTTCACTTTTATTTACTTTTTAATTCATTGGCAATTATATTCAGCGCAGATGACAGATAATATGATGCGACTGCCATACTGTATGAGGGTGCATTCATAAAAAGCAATAGGAAGGACCAAGGCAGAATCAGTGCACAAACAGATAAATCTGCTAATCACTCAAATGCATTGAGTCCAAACATTTCACCAAATCAATTGAATAGATTAGGGAATAAATCTGTTGTGCATTTGAATTGTGGGTAGTCAGTAATGCAGGTCGGAAATACTGAGCAATCAGCAGCCCTGCACACTCAATGACATTGTCTGTGAAGGAACCCTCACCTGTCCCCCAAACTGTCTGATTGTGATTGTTAAATGTGTTTGTGGATCAAGATCGCTGTCTGTCAATTTGCCACTTGGTCAATACCCAAGTACATTTCAACCTTTTGTGAGAGTCATTGGGTCGCTTCTCCATACTGTGGTGATTTTTACATTTAAGGCATTAAATGTTACATTAAATGTTACATTAACTATTATAAACCCTTTTGTGAAATACATAAACCAGCCAGCAAAGCTTGTATTTTCAGTTTTAAATTATTTCCATTGGCCCCAAACTGTCCTTGTACTTGCAGAAATACAGGTATGTCGATGCTGTTTATGTTTTAAACAGCATCGACATACCTGTACTTCTTCTTTTCATGTACTGGCCCGTCCCAACATGTTTTTGAAATGGACACTGATAAAGGAATTTCACGTTTTATTTGTACTTCCAATGACCTGCAATTGCAATTACAATTTCAGTGTTTCCAAAACAAATAGTGTTGTGATAATGGTTTGATCCTTTTTTAACCTTGTAATTTCTAAGTTCGGGATATAAATGTGTCAGGTGCTCCATTAGACAGGGACCACACGTCAGACAAACGGCCATGCTAGCTGTGGTCAGAGTATGCCTCTGCAATGCTGAAGGACCGACTGGAGACTGCAGGACCCTGAATCACTGTTACAGGACGACGTTGCTCCCTTTGATGTTTGACCTCTGACCACTACGCTGTTTTGCCAATGCAATGCTTTGTTTCCAGAATTTCCACTTTGTCCCAGCATTTGTTCATGGAGCTAAGATGTTAAACCCTGTGTGTGCTGGGAGCCCCCTTCACCCCCATGTCCTCCTGCTGAATCAGACGACCAGCAGCACAGGAAACTTGGCAGGCGGACTGTCAAACAGCCGTATTTCAAAAAGGAAAGACAGTGCACTGCAGTGCGCCACTGCCCTTGCTCATTTGTTAAAAGGGATTGCCGGATTTCATTAGCTAATAGAAATGTAATTGAAGCAACGATGTTATTGTGCCAGAGGGAGAGAGCAGCCAGACCCCCGGCCGTTAATAAAGTGTAACTTGCAGGGGGGAGAAGGGGAGGACAGACAGAGAGGTGATTTTCCGTTCTTCTCTAAAAGGTCATCAGAGGCTAGAGGTTCTAGAGGCTCGTTAAAACGATACTCATAGAACAGCAGGAAGCAGACGCATCTGTTTTCTGAGTTGGGTCGTCTTTAAATCCTACTGTTAGAACTCCGATCTTCTTCAGCTGAATCTGACTGCTCGCACAAAGCAATACGACGCACAGCTGGGTCCTGGAGAGTTGGTAGATTGCAGGAGCAATTCTACTGATGTGCTTCTTCTGTGAACCAGAGACTAACATTGTGATGCGTTTGTTCATACTTTGGTGCAACCCATTAGTTAGAGTGCAGTCAAAATACACGTTTTTCATCAGAACTGTTGGCCGATCATTGAAGTTCTGCTCAGCTCATGTGTACTTTCTGGTTGTTGGACCCATCTCTTGTCCAGCAGATTCCAGGGGGAGACTAATGGCACGTGATCACAGAGAATTAAGCATAAAGCCACATCATTCCTCCTAAAGTGCATGGGGATGAGAGCCATAATGTGGTTCCTGCACAATGTCATTGGATGGCAGTAGAACTGGCCACGTGAAAGACTTCAATTATTTATAAAATCCATGCATTAGCATAATTTATCCGGATTCAATCCCGAAGATGTAGTACAGCCGAGGAGCAGGACTTAAGTGATTCCCCTTCACTGGCAGCCCACTAATGGGTTAGTACAGTGCAGGTTTCTTTCTCTCTATCCATCTCTCTCTCTCTCCACTCCTTTGTTCCCCTCCTTTTGGTGACAGATCCATCTTGTATGTGTGTGTGTGGGTGTGTGTGTAGAAGTTTGGTTTTGTGTTTAATGTGTACATGCTCCCCTCAGAGTTGTTAGAAAGGGGACATTTTCTCACCACACTCCAGTGTGGGAGCCTGTTAAAAGCAAGGCTGAGAAAACAGTGTCCAGACAGCCATAGAACAGTGGGCTTTACGCTTTTCAGCACCCATTAGCTTTAGGAAGTGCTCCCACACAAGCATGCAGGGGTTTGGAGACACAGGGTGGCGTGGAGTAAGTCTTTATTTGTGCGTGTCGTTATTTATTATGGACACGCGTATAGGATTTCTGTGAATGCCTTGGGATGCTCACTCAGCTTCAGTGTCGCTCAACGAGCACTGTGACTTAGCAGCGGGGAAAAGCTTGGAGAGTGACCTGCTTTCAACCCGAGGGGTGGCGGAGGGTGGCGAACTGAAGAGCGCGCAGGGCCGCCTCGGTCAAGTGCATCAGCCGGGGCAGACAGGCTGCTGACAGGGACAGCGGTAATCTGCGGTTGTAATTAGCTGAAGATGAGAGACAAAATGCGCAGGTGCTCCCCAGAGTTAGCACTGCGTGGAGCTTGCAGATCCACTCATTGAGCGGACTGAGCGTGTGAGCCTGAAGTTCCAGGGGGTTTGAAAACGGAGAAGTCTGAAAGACGGCTGCCTCACTGGCAATATGTGTATCTCGGATTAACAAACTGGAAACCTGTGTGGACTAAGACAGCATACTGTGTGAATGAAAAGGCACTCCAGACACGGTTCTGCACTATTGGGGGAGGGGTGGTGGGAAAAATAAGATAGCACAGCTTAGGCGAACCAGGCAGGAGGAGTTGCTACACTATATGAGGATATCATACCTTTGAGACATGAGGATGAACAACAACATGAAACCATGCACTTAGATCAACACCTATCAAAACAAACGCCATTCTTATGAGTAAAGCCTTTCCTACAGACATTGTGCAGACTGTATACATTTCAGTGGTCACAGCAGCTGTAAGATTATAGAGCTTTATAGTTGGGAAGGGTGGGGGTGAACTAATTTTGAATTTAACTGCAAGTAAAAGCAGTCTGCTGCAGTCATCCCAAACTCTGATCACGACACCCCCTGCTTCCGTGGAATGTGGTATCTGCAGTGGCCCATCTGTCCCTAGCCCCAGCATTTTAAGAAGTTAATTTTTATCCCTCCAGTACAATAATAACAAAAAGCTTGAGAGGGTCAAGCAACCACACAGAGCTATCTGACCTGCTTGGAGCAGCAAAACCAACTTCCGTAGTTGTCTGGCTGTAACATCGCCCACCTGGGCCAGCTGGGGGGCTGCTGGGATTTGTAAAGGAAATATTGTAGTTAGATGGATAGAGGGGTATCGTGACAGTGGGGCAGGGGGGCATTGGGACAGTATCCTATGTATAGTGTAGACAGGAAAGGCAATAACAAATGTGCATACAGTAAACCAAAATTCTTTCTTTGCTTCCTCAGTATGCATATAGCTATGTAACTGTTTTAGTAGAGCAACGATTTTTAAATAGAGTCCCCTAGTGTGTGTGTGTGTGTGTGTGTGTGTGTGTGTGTGTGCGTGTGTGTGTGTAGCAGGTGGGTGGCAGAGGGGTGTAGTGTAAAACAGTACATATATAGACACAAAAAAGATGCATGGGGCTTTTTTCATCATAGTGTTGTACTGTTGAGTGTTAATAGCATGACTTAAATGAACCTGGACAACAGTGAGTAGTTCACTTGGAAAAACAATATCAAAAAGGATAGTGTGCACCTATGAGCCGAGCTAACAAGAGGCTTCCCATCCTTATAAAACAGGCTTCTGAGGAGCCTCTGGCGCAATACCTATAAGCCAAAATTCCAAAAGCCAGAAACTGTAATAGGTGGATTTATTGACATAGACAGAGCTCAGAAGCAACCAGAGTCCAGGGCTTTGAATCAAGTTCATAAAATAGACGCTCGGTCAAATCCAGATGTCAAAGCAGAAATTTGATGCATCAGTCTTTTGATGAATAAGTTTTTTCTTTTCCCCAACACTGTTTGGAATTGCCAGTTGCACATTAGGCTCAGCTCACTAAGACAACCAGGCAAATTAGGCAAATCATTCCCTATATTCAGGGCCCTGTAGAAAGTGTACCATCCGTTTTATCTATCAGAGTGTTGGGGATGAGCAGGAAGTCAGTTCCCTGAGACCATAAGGATCTAACAAAATTTCATGGAGAAATGAGCTTGCTGATGTATAGTGTCATGGTGCTAGCCCAGTGCTTTGTGGGTACTGAGCAGGATTTTAAAGTCTGACCAGTATTTAATGGGAAACTGGTGGAGGGAGATTAGGACAGGTGTTGTGTGATTAAATCTGTATGTTTTAGTTAAAATCCTTTTAGCATAATTTTGGACTAATTGGACAAGGGTCAAAATGGTCTGCCAGACAATAAGACATTAGTATCCAGTCATGAGGAAACAAAGGTTTTTCTGCATCTTTGATAGATAAGAAGGATGTTAGTGGTGCAGTGTTTCTTGGAACGAAGAGCTACTCTGATTGTGTTTTTTACATGAGGTTCCAGAGAGAGGTCTTGGTTTAATATTACACTACACTCTCTAACCTCAGGATAAGATATGACACCCCAACACAGACTTGCCGGGGGACCTAGAAGCATAATTTCTGGTTTAGTAATACAAAATGTGTAGTCATCAAGGCCTTTAAGTTTTCAAGACACACTGTTAATTGCTCCACCCGGACTTCTTCCTGTGATATTATTGAGATAAAGTTGTGTATTATCGGCACAGCATAGCATTGATAAATAAAGGGGTAACATCGGATATATCGAAAAAGCTGATGCCCAAGAACAAATCCTTGAGGGACTCCATATTTCACAAAGTAAGATCTGAGGAAACCATTTCATCATAATTTTACCCAAGAGGGCAGATCTCTGTTAAACCAACAAGATTCTTTGATTAAGAATTTGATGATCAAAAGAGTCCAATACAGTGCTTAAATACAGAATGATAATAAGTATGGTCAGGGGACACAAGTGTATACTTAACATCTATGAAAAGAATGAGTTATGGACTCTTACCTGAGCTAAAGCCTGATTAGAGCTTTTCACAACTGTCAGATTGGTGCATACTCAAGGTTGTTTGGATATAGATCTCACTTTTTAAATGAGGCTGCATTACAGCAAGCATTGCAGCCTCATAGCTGAATGGATAGAGTAAGCTAAAAGAGAGGGATCATAAATCATACATGAATTTGTTTTCTCCCTCATTACCATTCAAATTTTATCCATGATTCATGACACACGTTTTATATTAGGACTATATTTTTATATCAGCAACGTTTCAGTTTTTAAACCCATACACTGTGTTCTTCAAGTCAAACTGTGCACGGCTTTTATGAGACAGCAGGTGTAATCCCTATTTACAAAGTGGTGTGGTGGCTCTGGATGGGCAGTTTTAAGAATAGTGTTAAGCTTCAAAGTGTAGAGATGGAGGTATTATTGTTTCATTTATTGTGACAGGAGCGGGAGCACTGCGTTTGCAGAGGCAGACAAAATGCCCATTATAAATAAGAGTCAGGGAACCATGCTGGGATCGAATAGGGATCTGGAATGACAGAGCTCCCATACTGTACACCAGAGAATTGACTGTTTGACTTGAGAAAATTTATAATCCTAGAACAGGATAGGTGAAGTGTCCAAATGTACCTACTGCGGTTTGATCAGTGATTAAGCTATTTATTTTTTAGCACATGACAATATCCAGAGAATCTTGCCTTTCACATAATTTCCATTTTATACAGCTGGTTGAGCTTTCTGGCTACAAGCCCATTTCCTTAACTGCTGTTCTACCTCGCTGCCCACACAGATGAATTCACTGGATGCACTTGTGAAGTACCGCACCTATACATAAAAGAGCTCACAGAAAAAGCTCATCATTTTCTCAGACCTGTTCTTCCTGGCCAGACCAAGGTCCTCCCTCTCACAAGCCAGGCCTCTGCTGGCTCACATTCAGACTCATACTCAACTGACGATGAGAGCAGCCTCTGCCAGCTGTCAATCTGTATCAGAACAAGGAGCACAACATAACACTACACGCAACACGATGAAATGACCGTGCATTACCTCCGTGTGTGAACCCTGCTGTGTGAAAGCGCAGGCTTTCACAGGGAGTTGCCGGGGTGTTTGAAGACCATTGCTCTGCAGCGCCGGTCTTCTGTCGCCAGTATTCCCAGTAGCACAGACTATGTGAGCATTGTACTGTAAAGCCTTCCGCCTGCTATATGCAAAGAAAAACCCCTGAGGGGGGTGTGCACAGCAGTTCAGCTTTTCAAATGAGGTCTGCAAGCTGAATGGAGCTCACACAGAACTATAGATTGGGTATCTGGACTCCATGCAGGACTCCTTTATGCATCTGGTTGAGTGCAATTCAAGTGCTCTACCTCTGAATATTATTTTTAGATGCTTAGATATGGTTATGTAATTCCTATTAGAGGGAAGTCAGAAACTGCCTGGTTGAAGTACATTGGGTAGGGAGATAAGGGTAAACCTCTCTTGAATTAGAAGAGGCATAGCCTCTGCTCGCCTCTGTTCTTCAAGCCTATCATCCTGGCACCGGCTCCTGCTATCGCCTCTGAGCCCCCCGTCACTGAATAGGGGAATTACAGCACCAGGGTGAAGAGCACTTTCAGAGCATTGGCAGGACGCAAGAGGCAGCCACTGATAAAATGCAAATGAGCCTCACTGTACAAACTCTTGACTGGATCAGGCTTTGGGATGCACCCACAGAGAAGAAACGGCCTCATGCTACTTTGAGTCAGCAGCTTGCACAAAGCCTCTGTAGCCTACTGCTGTACACTGCAGTCATAACACGTGTGGCCTACTGCCTGAGTGTACACTGCAGTGATAACCCCTGTGGCCTACTACCTGAGTGTACACTGCAATTATAACCACTGCAGCCTACTATCTGAAAGTACACCACAGTTATAACCTCTGCAGCCTACTATCTGAAAATATACCACAGTTATAACCTCTGTGGTATAGTTGGTAAAACAGGAGTTCTTGTGATAATGGAGGGAGCTCCGGCACAGCGTGAAATGTATAACAGGACAAGGCAGGGGGAAGAATTGCCCACTGAATCGTTCAGCGCTGCCCGGGACGGGGCCTGCCGCTGAGGCGAGAGACTGCATCGCCAGGCAGCGGGCTGCTGCCCGGCAGAGGAGCGTGCTGCAATTTGGAGGGGGGCGTTACGCAATGCCAGTGCCCCCAGGGGTTGCTGGGAGTTTAGTCCATGCCCAGGACCAACTCGGCGGCGCTGGGAAGATCCAGCGAGATTCAGAAGGAGCTCTGCGAGAGTGAAGTAGAGGCTGGGTCGCCTGCTGGGCGCCATGAGTGTGCCGTGACAAAGAGCAGTCACAGAGCTGCAGGTGTGAAAGGGCTCGTGGTGCTGGGTCAAGCCTCCCCGTTGCTCCTGAGCCAATTCCTTCATCTGCAAAGCCTCCAGATCCCGTGCTCACTTGATGGCTCACGCTCTCCCCGATAAAAAAAAAAAATGTCACGGTTCCCCCTCTTGGTCAGGCGTGCTGCCCAGTTCACGTCAGTTACGTAACAGTGACCTTTCAGCTGGTGGAACACAGACCTCTGGGCTGAGGGCTGCAGCGGAGGTCAGGTGGAGTGCCTGTGACATTCAGCGTGGCCTGCCTCCCTCAAACCCACACACGTGGCCTGCCGAGCCTCTGCCCAGACTACTGATGACCCCGGCAGCGCTCCTCTTCACCCACAGTCCAATGGTGCGCACTTCAGCGGAAGGTAGACAGGATAGCCCCACCCACCCCGCACGCTTGTGCACACCAGCCCCCCTCACGGCTGTCCAGAGCGGTCTCCGTCCTGCCGTGGGCCCCGCCCGCAGACGGGGACGCAGCAGATAAACCCGCCGCAGACAGGCGCCTCTTATCCACACGGCAGATGGAAGGAATCACAGCCAGAAACATGATTGCCTCTTTGTTGCTTTATGTAATGCCAGGACAAAGCGGTGTGATTCAGATCCTCAACCAAAATAAACAACAACAACAGCAGCAAAAAAACACAAAAAAACTCTCCTGACAGATGTGGGTGCAAAGCTTGTATCCATTTAGAGGCGGAAAGATGCACCTGAAAGACGTTTTATTTGTTTATTTTTGTTCTCGTGTCTCCGAGTGCTATTAGGAGACCTGTGGTGAAGGAGCCAGAGCTTTCATGTTGATAGGGCTTGTCAGATTTTAGCTTCCTATTGCATGTGAAAGAGTAGGCCTGAAAAAAATAACAAGTTGCAGGTTGGAAATTGGAGCATGCAAAGAAGCTGGCATATCATCTGCAAGCTTTGAAAACACTTTCACAGAGTGAAAGACCTTTGCTCTGTAGCATAGCAGTTTCTTCAGTCTTGAATAAGAATCCTTGCCTCAGTAACCAACACCAGTATGGCAGGCATTTATCAGGATCATCTACTGTAGACATGCACACATGACTAATTAACACAGCACACCAGCAATTAATTTACATGCCAAGTTAACATGAAATGGGGCCAAGCAAGATGCTAAAACCCCATTATTACCTGTAATACGGTGTAATAGGCTAAGGATAATCGGGGCCGCTATGACATACTAGTCAAAACGAGTGTGAGAACCTCTCCTTACATTTTAGTGCCAGGGTCAACTGATCCATGTTAGGTTGTACTTACTTACTACACTTTTCTGTGTGTGAGCTCTCAAGGAGAGATTTAACAGGACTGAAGTTTTTATTTTTACTTATGTCAGGGTTGTTGTTTCTGCAACAGCAGTTTGATTTCTTTGAGATGAAAAATCAAACCGGTTATGCAGTAATTCTATCCGTTACTGCCACCCAGCAGCTTAGTTCCTGGGACGTTGAACAGCCTTTTTTGTGAAGAAAAGCTGTCTTGAGTTGTGGTGCATCGCTCATTTAGTGTGAAATGGATCCTGGCTCCGGGGGCCCTGGTGTGTCCTCATTGTGCCTGCGGTGCTGCCCGTGTCTGTGTTTTTGTCCGGCGGAGGGTCTGGGAGATTGGCGGCGGATCTGATCAGATGATCAGCAGCAGCTGCAGGGCTGGTCACTGCAGCAGCAGCTGTGAAAAGGGGAGCATGTCATCCCAGAACAATGACACAACACTGTCACTCTGCGCTGTGACATGACACCGAGAGAAGAGAAACCCATGTGCTGCTTCTGAAATACCCCCGAGGAGTCACTTTTCCTCAGGGAGGTCTGTCTCTCTCTCTCTCTCTCTCTCTCTCTGTGTCTCGTACACACACCCACACACCCACACCCCCACACACCCCTCCCTCTCTATCTCTCTCTCTCTTCCTCTCTCTCACACACCCACACACACCCCCTCTCTGTCCATCTCCCTCTCTCTGTCTCTCTAACACACACACACCGGCTCTCTCTCTCTTACACACACACACACACCCGTCTCTCTGACCATCTCGCTCTCTCTCTCTCTCTCTGTCCACCTCTCTTTCTTCTCCTCTCAGTGTCTGTTTGTCTGTTTCTCTTTCCCTCTCTTGGACAAGGCCTTCCAGAGAAAAATACAAAAGGCGAATGGAGACATAAATGGAGTGTGAAGGGGCTGGGAGCTGGCAGCCGTCCATGGTTGGTCTGTAATGTGTATTGCTGCCATTTTGAAATATTTCCAATTGACTTACTGTACAGTGTTCCTAATACTGCACAACGCTTTGGTCTATGAACAATCCTGGGTCCTTTTCTCCCAATGTATCTTAGACAGTGGTATTAAATGAAAGTCCAGCTTGATGTGAAAAAAAAGGTTTTCACAGTCCCACAACCATGTCTGTGAGATGGCCTGGCTAGCATGGGTGTCCTAGCCCTGCCAATGGTTCTGTGGTTCACCTCTGGCTGCAACACAGACTGCTACCCTCTCCTCTGTGCTGCTTACTACTGTGGTAGCCCGATGCTAGTGGTCTCATTTGGGCTTTGTTACCACATTTTCTCCTGTTCTACACTATGGAAGCAAATCCGAGCAATGACAGCTTCATCGTGAGACACAACTTTTACATGGCATTTGGTTTGAAGAAGCTTCAGTGAATCCTAGATCCACCTGCTGGTTTGATTTGCTTGGCTCTTTGGTTGGTTTTATGACTGAAATGGAACAGACATGTTCTGTTCTAATCCTGCTTGAGCAAGAAGCATCTGCTGGCCATCTGCATTAAAAGGGTGCTGTGATCATCAGCTACTATGGTGGGGCGGATACCTGTGGACAGCCATGTTCCCCCTGAACCACCTGCAGATTTACCTCACATTGGCTTAAACTGCTATTGACTCTCTCAGATGAAATGATTTTTTGTTTGTTCTTTGTCACGTTAATTTTGTTCACGTAATGAGATTACATGACTGAGACCAGTGGATTGTACGGTATGTCAGAAGTTTGTAAATCACGGAAACCTGAGGAAACAGAAGGCCTCTGTTCCTCAGTAACCAGGCCAGCTACCCCGACTTGTTACTTGTTGCTATAACAGGATAGTTAACTAATTTGTCTCTTTTCCTCTCTCTCCCATTCTCTCTTTCTCTCTCTCTCCCCTCTCTCCTCTCTTTGTCCTCTCTCATTCCCTCCCTCCCTTTTTCTTTCTTCTTCTGACAATCACTCTTATTCTCTCTCTCTCTCTCTTCTCTTCTGTTGCTCTCTCCCTCCCTTTCTTCTTCTCACACTCCCTCTCTCTCTCTCATTCTCACGCGTCCTCTGTCTTTGTATCTCCAGTTTAGCCCTGCATCCCGAGCGTGTGCTGGTGGCCACTGGTCAAGTGGGCAAGGAGCCTTACATCTGCGTGTGGGATTCCTACACAGTGCAGACAGTGTCCATCCTCAAGGACGTGCACACGCATGGCATCGCCTGCCTGGCCTTTGACCTCGATGGACAGGTACTGGTCTGTCTCCATTTGCACACGCTTAATCATACATACAGGATACACGTACATGCCTGTCATGTGTTGCAAAGAGTAATAGATCGCCATTGATAAGCAGCTGGTGATCTAAATACTGGTGAGTGTACTGTGAGGCATTGAAATAGGCAACAGCTGATTTTGGGCAAGTTTCACCAGAAGTAGCCTAGATGTTCACAAATGATCAGTTGTCGTCATTTTATAAGTCATCACCATAAATTAGCATTTTATTTACTTCATATTGTGGAAAAACAACTCATCAAACCCACCTCAGTTGCTCCCATCTTTGTAATAGCCATAAACTTATGCATGATGATGCAAAACAGCATGTGACCCACATTTGCCTGACTTCTCCGGCATGGAGTTATGCTAGTGTGATGTGCTGGTCACTCTGTTCCCCCAGCATGAACCCAACAGAGCACCTCTGGGACAGTGTGGATCTGCATGTGCATTGTGAAGAGCATGTTGTGACTGCAGCCACACATGTTCGCTTCCCTTTGAGTGGAATGTGATTTCCCGGGGAGAGCCAAATGCTCTTGTAATATCGATGCTGCACCGGGTGCAAGATTCGCTAGCAGAAAATCAGGGACGCATGAGACACTGAGCTCGTTTATTTGAAAAGTGTTCATCCCCTTGGTATTACACCTCCTTTGAGCAGAATGTGAGTTTGACAATTATTGTGTCATAAGCACCCCATCCCTGTACTCATTCTCGTAAGAAAAAATCACCTCCAGTTTTTTTCTTTTTAATGAGTCTTTATGCTAGAAACATTTTTTTGTATTTATTGTCCATCAGTATATAAAACAGAACACATAAAGGTATGTGTTCTGATGTGTGGCACTTAAAGTTGTGCTGTTATTTAATTGATGTGAATCGTCGCTGGTTGCACTATGATAAAAACTTACACAATTCAGTAGAATGTAAAATTGTTTGAGCTACATTACATAAAATACACTCATAAACTGGTTCATGTCATTCATACAGCACAGGAGTAGGTCCCAAATAATAAAGCAAAATGAAATTTGCACATTGCACATTGACTACTACTGCTGTGTTTTTATTTCTTACTGGTATTCAGCTGCTCTTTGTTTTCTGATTATGATATAGATCTGTGTGGCACATTTTTGGTGACTCACCTGGCATTAATAAAACAGCTTTGAGGGACGGTGCTTGGGAGGCATCAGTTCTTAGATGCCTGCCATTTCTGCGTTTAGTAGAGTGATTATGGCACTGAGCTCCGAGTGCAGTCAAGCTTTGAAAAGACCAGGGATTTGGAGTCCTCATTACTCCCCGGGCAGCTAAATCATGAATGGAAGATCCTCAGTGCCTCTTTCCCCTCTTTCTGTCTTGAGATTCAGCACACAGTACATGAAAGTGTACGAACTCCTGATACACTCCCTTCCCCCTTGAGCAGCTAGCAGTCTTTCGGAGTGTCTGACTATTGCCAGCTCTCCAAGGGACCCTTGCCAGGGTTGATGCGCCGTCTGTTGTTGCAAGAGAATTCATATTTCAAAAATCAATATTTCATGGATGCCAAGCGCTGTTTATGTGAGTGAGTACCCCCCGTGGGCCCTGCATCCTACAGCAGGATTATGTACAAGTGTTTCACGAAGCACGATTGGAATATTTGCATATTCATTCACAGTGGAGGGTAGGAGGGTAAAACCAAGGGGTGATGGGGGAAAGGACGTTGGCAGACTTAAACTAATACAGTTTGGGTGACTTTCTGTCTTTGACTTCATGTTGGGTTTCCACGCACTTAGAAACTCTCAGCGGTCTGAAATGAAGCAAAGAGTTCAAGTCTAGTTCTTGAATGAATTCCAACATGTCAAGTTCAATTTCATCATCTTGGGTCTGCTTTTTGATCGCTTTCATTTTGTGGGATTAACCTAGCTGAAATGTCTAGCCAAATATATGAACTTAGATTCATGATGTAAACATCTTCGTGCTTTTCAAATTTGCCCTCTGCTATGAACGAAGTCAGTCAAAAGTGAAGACTGTTTTTATTGTAAGGCCAAATTCAAAGTGTGTCACAATTTGAATTTCTTGACCTTCCACTGTTTGCGCCATGGTTTATTTATATGGTCCTGGAGAAGATGCTTTGATCTTCATTACGTAATTAACACAGATTTTTCAAGCATTCTGTTTGTTACAGTATGTTCACTTATGCTGTTCAGAGTTGCATTTGGCATTGCCTTTGGGGTCCTCAAGTGTAATTTTTATGCATTAATGATTTTTGCACATGGAAACAGAAGAAAAAAATGCAGAATTTGATCAAGGCCACTATTTTCACTATGTTTCTGCCTCATACATGTGTTGCTTGTGTAGTTCACAGTTATATGAATAGACTAAGAATAGTCCTAGAAAATGTGAAGCAACATCTACAATATCTCTGTAAAAGACATGAAGAAGATAATGGCAGCAGAGCCAGATGAGTGTGTAGCTGATGAGATACAATCAGTAGCTAAATGGCTGATATCTAGTCATGCTCTTTTCAAAGTTCTGGGAGAAAGTGTGCCCCAGGTATTTAATATTAAACAGAGTAAACTTCTTACTGATCCTCTGACAATAGAAGCTCCAGAAAAAGTATAGTGAGGGCCAACGAGACTGTTCCCAGGTCCTGAACAAATTAATTATGCAGAGAGACTATGAAGATGGTCATGCTTCCTTCGTAAATCTGACCCTTAACCTCTTTAATCTAAGTAAAAGGAGGTTTAAGGCGGGCTGGGAGGGTTCTGTTGAGGTATTGAAATTGTTACAAGGAGTTAATAAGGTGGATTCAGAAGTTATTTCAAGCTAACCCTTGTCAGAAGAACCAGGGAACATGAATATGGGCAGAGATCACATGTAAAAAAGAGGGTCTGAAGGAAATTTTACACTTAGACTGGATGGAGCCAGAGACCTTACATCCTTCAAACTGAAACTGAATGGAGGTGATAGATTCTATATTGCAGGTGAAGTGACATTCTGAGATAGGCCAAGTGGCTTGTCTGAGTCAAGGTTATATCTGACGTTCAAAGCACATGAACTTTATTCCACAGTGTTTGGTGTCTGTGGGTTTGGACTCGAAGAACACGATCTGCGTGTGGGACTGGAGAAGAGGAAAAGTGCTCGCAGCAGCCCCTGGCCACACCGACAGGGTAACACCCCGCACCCTTCCACCTCACTCACACGCCTAATATTGATTACACGTCTCACCCCAAACTGTTATCATGCCTCTCCAAACAGAACGTGCACTCTCAGGAGACCCAGATAAATGTGTTAGGGCCTATTGATTGAGGGCACTCAAGACTAACTCAGAGGAAGCACTTAATTAAATGGAATTTTAAAAACAAAACAGGATCAACTATCATTTTTATGAGGGTTCAGTTACATAAAGATGCTTTTTGCAAACCGCAAAATATTCTTAAGTTAATGGTTAGAATACTCCCTCACTACCATTAGTGATATTATGGTGCAGTGAATATGAAGTTTATTGTTTTGTGATCCATAAAGAATGAATCTCACAGTACAGGACAGGGTTCTGGCCTGCTGCTGCTGTAGAAGTTAAACCACTGCATTTACTACACAAACCTGCCAATTGGAAATCTCTTCTACTTGTTCCATGCATAATGCTCATGAATTGTCTTGAAATATACACTAGTGAAACTAAATGCATTTCAATATATGGGGCTCTTGAAATTTAGATGATACTGTGAGGAAAGTGGATTACCAGGGTAATGCATTGACTGGCAAACTTTGTGAATCTTAGTTTTAAACATGTATATATTTTTAACCCTGGTGTCAAAGCTAATTTTGGGAAGTAAAATTGAAACCTATTGAAAAATATAAACATTTTAGGTTTTTTCGCACAAATTTAATGATGACTGTATCTACTTCTCTTTTAAAATATGTCAGTATGTGAATTTAAAAGTAGCGAATCGGACATTTATTTCCCTGATTTTGGGAGCTAGAAATCCTGGGGTGGATGTTCATGCATTGTTCTTGACAAGTCTGTCAGAATAAATAAAACAATTGCCCAAGTGATTTTCCATTTATTTCTCTGTCTGTGTCAAGTCAGTGTATTAGCACTGAGCTTTAATGGGTCACATTGGTGTCCTCTGGGGCCACTGTGTTTGTCTAAATCATAATATGAATTATTCATCCACCACTCATAAAATGTTTACTCATGGGGCAGTTACACATGGATAGATCATGGCCACATTACAATGTGTGCACATAAATAGCCCTGGGTTCATTCATCTCAATTGTACAGTCCACATGTGGGTAAAACGCAAGTGTTATATTTCCCATGCAGTGAGTGTGGTATTATGTGTTTTGTGGTCACTGAGATTAATGAAAAACTCAGAATAAGAATAAATGTAACACTGGGATGTGTTACTCAGTTGTAATGTACAACTGAATGTCAGTGTGGAATATATGTTTATCACCCTAACAGTCATAGGAATCTACACCAAAGTGCCTTTTTTCTCACCGGGCAATAGTATAAGATAATATGAAATTCTTTAGGATCTGTGAACAACTGTATGGTAATTAAAATCCCAGGATACATTTTGATCGCTGTCTGTTTCAGCTGGAATCTTACTGAATAAAGCCCCTGTAAAAAGAAATGGATTCAGTGCTGTCAGGCAGCCACCTAGGCATACTCACTTCTCACTTACTGGAGAGGGGAGATGTTGTGTGCTGACACTTTGTGAGTAGGAACTGAGAAGCCAACGGGAGAATTCTCTGTTCCTGGGATGACTCAGTGTGCTCAGTATATATGCCAAAAAAGCGTGAAGCAAAGAACACCATGAACACAGAGTTGTTTGATTGACTGAATCTGGACCATCGTAATCTATGACTGTGTTTCCTGGACCAGCTATGTTTCCTTGCCCACACCACCCTCTTATTTTCATGTTTCATCCTTTCAACAGATATTTGACATTTCATGGGACCTGTATCAGCCAAGCAAGCTTGTGAGCTGTGGAGTCAAGCATATCAAGGTATTGTTCATCAAGTTAATGAACTCATTTTCTGTGACTAAATGCAGCAAGGTTTTAAATACTTGCTTAGATTATTAAGGGGAAGGGATGCTAGCAATATTGTACCGAAGACCTAGATTGTGCTGGAAACCACTGCAGTAGGAAGTCAAAAAGTCAAGATATACAAAGACCAAAAGATAATCGAGAATGAGTTGGTTTCTAGATTGTGGTGTGGAGCAGAATTTGCAGCCTGCCTTTTACCATGCTGCCATGACTGTTGATCTACTGCATGTGTAGTCTGATGTGATGTGCACATGTGCAAAAATGCTGTTGGGGTTCATGATCAAATGTTGTTGTTCAACAAATGGTCATGGTTGTTCTGAGGACTGTCATACTCTACACATGAGTGAATCAATCCTTCAGCTTAACAAAATGGGTTGAAAACCTCAGAAAACCCTAGTGTTGTCATATTTTTTTTGACAAACAGCTTTTTCCGGGGCGACTTTCATAGCTCATTTATTGTAGATATTTTTCACTTGTATAATTGGTTGTTTCCTGAAGAAGTGCGGGTTAAGTAACTTCATAAACCACTGCTGCCCAGTTTTCTTTTCCATTTGTGTAAGTCTACAGCACTTCCTCTCCTGAGTGCTGGGGGATATTTAACAGATGTACACTTTTTTTAGTAGCCACTGCTTTATCACCATGACGGTATCAAAGTCCTCAGCGCCTGTGCGTAATTGTTACTAAAAGAGATATGTGCAAATTCATTTTTCCTGGCGCCTCTGGTTATTCAAGCTGTGACATAAGCAGGAGAGGCAAAGTCGATGACTCATTCGCAGGAGATTTTCTTTTGAAGGGATGAAGTTGATATCTATTGAAGTGAAATAGGGAGAGGGAGAAAAATAGACCCTCTTTATCGGAGCGCGAGTTTGAAGCGATCCTCTCCTTTTTTTTCCCAGGGATTCAGTGGCCTCGCTGCAAATCTGCGGCGCGCTGATAGGTTTTTGAAAGCATTATTGCGGATATGTGTTTTCCCTCTTTTAGCGATTATAATTTGGCTATTCATGGCTCCTCGCGAACGGCTGCAGTGTTGGAGCAGCCTGCCTCTTCTGCTGCCTCGTTTCATCCATCCTAAAGTGCTTTTTTAATTGTGGAGATTTGCATGAACACTCAGTGGAGTGTGCTTAGCCCTGCAAAGCATCCGCACTGCCTTCCCCCTCAATACAGAATCCAGAAAGGCCTAATCGAGTTGTTATTGTTATTAAGAGCTTATGACAGCTGAATTGTACATATTACTGCAGGTGCCACTACGTAAACATAAGTGTTGAAGTTTTTTATGTAAAAACTTTTTTGTGGGAGTTGAGAAATACCTTCACTTAACAGTTTTGAAGGATGAGAATAGTCTGTTTTAGCAGGTAGAATATCTACGGTATGCACTGTTTTTTTTTTTTTTTTTTAAGGAGGTGATGTCTTCCTTGAGGTTCTGTGAGGTGTCTATTGAGTTTGGATGCCAGCACAGTTCAGAATCAGTGGGGAGTTTCTTTTTCTGTAGTTACACTGCAGCAGGAAGCCGGTCCTTGTCTTCCTGCAATATCTCATGTTTATTTGCCAGCACTCAGCTGTGAAGGCAGAATTCTCGCACCCCCTGACCCCCTCTCGGGCGTGCTGTGAATGCGTCTCTCTCTCTCCCTTGATGGTGTCCCGTGCCGCCCAGCGTTTGGCCCACATAATTCCAGAGCCTGTGCCCTGCGGACCATGTGACATCTGCTCCCTGGCCCTGCGCTAGTACGGTGATTATAGCACTCCATGCATCCAGGAGATTTAGCAACATTAATCCCCTTGCAGTCATAGAAAAGGAGCACTACCATGTCTGCTTGCTGATTTCCCCACTGAATGGAAAAAGGCAACAACAGCAACAGCCATAAATGAAAGTGGATGTCACATTTTTTTAACTAGAGTCTTGAGGGATTTTCCTATCGGGGCAGAGCAGGCCTCCTGTGCTCCTGACTTCCAGAAATATGTTTTGTCCTCTTGTGGTTTGTTTGTCCATTAGACTGATTAAGGAGGTATTCTGTGCTTTTGTTACCTCTTTTGTCTTGGTGGCGGTTGGCGTGGTGATCTGCCGACTTTTGTTTCCATGGTGGATAAGCTTTTGAATCAGACCTGAGCTTCTTAGAAGGACTGAGTCAAAACATCCTGATGCTTTCAAAGAATCCCTACCTGTGCAGCACCTGCAGACAGGAGACCAGGCCTGCTCTTAGACCCACACGGCCATGTCATGTACCACCAGCCCAGCAGATTTTTTTGGGCTGGTTCCTGCCAAGGGGGTCCTGGTGAGCAGGAGGCTGGGGAGGATGTGGTGGGGCAGCTGATGATGAATTACACCCGCTCTGCATTGATTAAATTAAAAGGTTCTCCCTGGAGCAGAGCTGCGGAAAAAGGCCGTGATTCACGGCGGCACGGGATTGGCCTGCCGCAGTTACCGGGCGGGGCTCCCACATGCAGGGCCCCTCCCACTGCGGGAAACCCGGGATTCCACTACTCACGGCAGTTTGACCCAGGGCATCAACACAGCAGAGCTGCTTTACCTCATGAATTCAAGCCTATGGATTTATTTCCAGTGAGATTTATAATTCCATTTATTGCAGGGTCACCCAAACTTTGTAAGCCCATGACCAAACCAAACTAAATTTTTCTGTGAACCATCCCTTGTGTTGGTGTATAGATTTATATCTGTATCTATCTATGGATATCTATCTGTGTGTATACATATATATATATATATATATATATATATATATATATATATATATATGTATGTATATATATATATATATATATATATATATATATATATATATATATATATATATATATATATATATATACACACATACACACACACATACACACACACACGCATACACTGTACGTACTATGCTGGCTATTTAAACACTGTTCTGACTGTTCACCTGCAGTGATGTCCATTATGACTGTGGCAAAGGGGTGGCAGGGGCGTGCCCGGCTTTGCTCACTAGGATGCCCTGTCTTGTCTCAACGTCATTATCTCTCCAGCAGATGCAGGCCGGGGGATGTTGCTCCAGCCCTGTTCTCATGGGGTTGCTGCTGGCTGACTCTTCCTTTGGCCTCTTTGCAAACCCCTGGCATCATCCACTTGATGCCACAGAAATCCAGTGTTGGTGGGGGTCGGGCCTGGCTCCATCCCAACCTCTGCATCTTTTACATTAAGGGATGCCCACCCTGCCAGGGTACACCCCCAGGGTACATGCCCCCCCCCTCCCTACAGTGTGGGACACCAGAGCTCCCCTTAAATTTGTTCCACCCTAACATCAAAATGAAATGCTCTGTTCACACAGTGCTCCCTTGACATAGCCATGATGTTGCAGTGATGGCCCCGCCATTAATTTAAGAGATGTGGGATCCTTTGTCCCAGCCAAGCACAATTTCCTACAACAGCTGATCACTGGCGATAGGCCTCTCATCACTGTGGCACCAGGCCCAGTGACAATCGCTCACTCTTGTGTCACTGTGGAGACATTTCTTGCCTCCCTCTGGAGTAGAAACACTTTGACTGAAAAAAAAACACACCAACTGTCTCTCACTGGGTTGCACTCAGATCTCAGTGTTTCAGTAGTGCTGGTTACACTCAAATCTCAGTATTTTAGTAGCACTAAATCACACTCAGTTCTGTCAGTGTTTCAGTAGTACTGGATTACAGCTCTCTTTCAGTGTTCCAGTAGCACTGGGTTGCATGTCAGTGTTTCAGTAGCACTGAGTTATAGCTCTCTGTCAGTATTTCAGTAGCACTGGGTTACATGTCAGTGTTTCAGTAGCACTGGGTTATAGCTCTCTGTCAGTATTTCAGTAGCTCTGGGTTACATGTCAGTGTTTCAGTAGCACTGAGTTATAGCTCTCTGTCAGTATTTCAGTAGCACTGGGTTGCATGTCAGTGTTTCAGTAGCACTGGGTTATAGCTCTCTGTCAGTATTTCAGTAGCACTGGGTTACATGTCAGTGTTTCAGTAGCACTAGGTTGCACTCATAGTCCACCCTGTCATTTACCAGCTGTTTTGTATTGGTGAGTGCATGACCCAGTTTACAGAGCGCACGACACAGTGTTTTCCAAGTGGATGTTACAGCAAGCGCCTGTAATTATCTAATCGGGATGCTGCCGGTCCCTCCAGAATGTCCAGGGCGAGTGAGTGTATACTGATGACCTCGTTCAAAAAAACACAGCATCTGCCCAATTGTGCGTGTGCACGGTCAGAATGCCGGTGGCGGTAAAGTCTGTTCAGAGCGTGCTGGTGCATTCTGATTGGCTGGCCTCAGCATGGCTCACATTGAAGGGCTTTGTAGTGGAAAGAGAAGGGGAGGTGGTAGGGTTGGCCTATTTATGTGGAGACCTTGCTTGCCCAAGCATCAATGGAGATTGCATTATTCAGCAAACAATTACGAGAAGAACACAGATATCCTGTCTATTTGCCCCCTGTCTGCCTAATCCCCTGTAAAACTTGCGTTTGTGGCACAGCAACATTTTAAAACAATGAACGTGGTTGAATTCATGAAGTGGTTTCTGTGGAGTGGCATGCAATCCGAGGAATAACAGAAGATACTGATATCCAGTTTCACTGTTAGCGTATTTAAGGAGTGAAACATATTTCAGAAAGACAGGTAAATGTTTCAAAAGAAACAAAAAAAACAGAGAAGGGCTGTGTACTGCTCCTTCATCATGCCATAGCTGCCATTGAGCGCGCAAATTGTGTCTTTGCCAGGGATCAGGCCGGCAAGCATATGTACCGCGACATGAAGCCTAATAGAAGCAGAGGCACATTCATGCAGGGAGTCTGTCGGCTACAGGCTGTGGGCAGACGGGGGCAGAGCCAGTGACTTCTGGAGGGTACGAAAGCTGCACTAGTCCAGGGGAAGCCAGTTGCTTGAAATGACACAAATGTTTTCACGTTGTTGAGAGACATTGAGCAGTCAATTACATTTTGTGCTGGTGTGCAAACCTTAGGACACCTTAGGAATTCAATAGTGAATTCTATTTACTATCCCAACCTATTTAGCACTTTCCATACCAATGGCCATCCATTTTCTGTGTTACCCCAGTTAACCTCATCCAAGGATTCAAGGATGCCTCTTTTTGCTCTCTGTGAAATGGTCCACACTTTTTCTACCTGTTAGTACTTAGCAAGAGCTTGAAATGGATTTGAAGTTCTCTAGAGCAATCCAATTATGGGTTGACAGTTTAAACCCAAGGAGAAAGTATTTGGCTGAATCCATCAAGCATTCACCAAATAAAGAGTTCTAGCAAGGTTATTAAAACCTTGGCACATGCAGCCAGTCACATTCAGTGGATTTCTCTGTTTTTCTAAAGAGTACCCCTTGAACCCCTTTTTTGCATGTTAGTAGGGATTAGATTCATCTGCACGTCTGGACAATGGAAGACATCCTACGCTGTCATGTTGAAGTTATCATGTGGTCGATATAGTGGTCGATAACATGAACGTTTGCTTATCAAATGAATAATGGAGAGAGTGGTTGGAGGGAACACACATTGTGCACCCGGCCATTTTGACATGGTCACGAACGGCGTGTATTAACATTCATGACGGGTAACTGGTTTCATGAGCGTGTGATTCATCTCTCAGCCCAGGATTAATGGAGATTGCGGGCTGCGATGTGCTTCATCGATTTCCTTGTCCCCTTGTTTGTTTTCAGTTTTGGAGCTTATGCGGCAACGCACTGACCCCCAAGCGTGGCGTTTTCGGCAAGACAGGGGATCTCCAAACAATTCTCTGCCTGGCGTGCGCCAGAGACGAGGTCACGTATTCAGGGGCGCTGAATGGTGACATTTATGTCTGGAAGGGGATTAATCTGGTTCGGACTGTGCAAGGCGCCCACGGGGTAAGTGTGCAAACAAACCCATGAATAACACACAGGGTCGAGGAATCCAGCCTATTCTGTGTCACTATTTTATCAATCATCCATCCCTCAAAGATTAGCCAACAAATCAATGCTGCATCACAATCTCACAATTGAGTTGAACCTCTCGTACTATATCAGATTTGCTTTCTGTACAAGTAGATACTCCTGTGATGTCCTCAGCGCCATCGACTGCACCTGGGTGCATGTAGCGAAGGGAGAGAGCAGTCACCCCACCCGGCCTCGAATCTGGGTCTACAGGGTACCAAACGTGCAGCTTGCCCGCAACGCCAAAGAGCCAGGCTCGTTGGTATGGCAGTCAGAGCGCATACTCAGCCATAGTGACAGCCATAGTGTCACACTGCCCTCCCCTTCGGGAAGCGCGCCCATGCGCTTCACGCACAGAGGCGTACCTCACACATTCCTCCCACCCCAGGGTGCCCCCGTCACCAGTGCTTCACCCGTCTCTGGGGTCCCTCTCTGGGAGCCAACCCAACCTGGGGGTCCCTCATATGGCTCACATACTGGGCACGCCTCCGATGGCCTCACAGCAAGCCATCCCACTTCTAACACCATAATAGGGGGATTCTGACTTAGAGGCGTTCAGTCATAATCCCACAGATGGTAGCTTCGCACCAATGGCTCCTCAGCCAAGCACATACACCAAATGTCTGAACCTGCGGTTCCTCTTGTACTGAGCAGGATTACTATTGCAACAACACATCATCAGTAGGGTAAAACTAACTTTAACTAAACTAACTCACGACGGTCACGGCACTCCATCACAGTGCAGCTACGCACACTGTCAGTCAGAAGTGCTGTTTGTGTGAAAATGAAAGGGTTTCGCTTGGTATGTCCAGAGTGTAACACATTTGTTTTTCAGTTATAATGGGTCCTTCCCCCTGGCTAAGTTCGGCCTCTCTCCTGCCATTCAGAGAGGTGGTGATCTGAGCGGGTACAGGGGCTACCCATTAAAGGCCTGGCTAATACAGTTTACCCAAAACTGCAAAGGAGCAAGCTTTCAGTCACACTCTCTTAATGGCATGTTGTGTCACTGGGTAAATATTGGCAGATTATGCATGTGAGGAATGAACTTTTTCCAAAAATTCATCCCTTTTCACTGCAGGTTTGTTGCAAGTTCATCCATTGACATAACTGCTGACAACAATAAGTATTTTCTAAGACAAAGGCAAGTACATAAACAAGCAAGGATACAACAAGATAACAACAGTTTCTGAATAACAATTGTGATTTCAGTGCATGAACAAGTTCAGCATTTTACTCCATGGTATCATGTATTTCATAATACAAGCATTCTTCAACAGATAATAGGTCTGGGTCATCATAGACATGCTATATTAAATAATAAACTAAGTTTTAAGTATAGTAATTATTAAGTAGAAATCCATCCACAGTCACACTGACATTGTAAAATCCTGGCAGCAGAAACATATTTTTTTTAACGATGTTCAGATTCACAAAATGCAACGAAACCATAGAGCCACTTCCTCTCCTGAAAGGTGTGCAGTGTTTGCAGTGTTATACATGTCACTGACAGGCTGAGACGCAGATCATGAATTTGGGCGACAAGTGCTTGGTGATGCTGCGCGGGGTTTTCAGATCGTGAGCTGTCATCCTGTGGCTAATGCCGGTTTGCATTTCATATTCCAGCCCACACACATCTAGCAAAGGCATGCGTGCTGCCACACACACACACACACACACACACACACGTACACACACGCACACATGGACATGCATGCACACACACATACACACACGCACACACATACACACAGACACAGAGCCTCACTCAATCATACTTGTACTGTACACCCACATCATCGCGGAGGCTGCATTGTGCTTTTGGACACATGCCTACTTATGTTAAGCCTGCCTGCTTGCGGCAGTTATGTAACCCGCGCACGCACTGCGCTTGTATAAAATCATAACCGCTCGCTGAACGGGAGGCTCTCATTGGACAAGGCTGACCGGTCAGTGGCTGTTCCGGGCAGAAGCGTTAGAAGCAATTGTTTGATAGAGAGAAAAAAACCTGCTGCCAATAGGGGGTGGATTTAGTGATGTCGCCCCCCCGCCCCCAGCTTTAATATGTGCAGTGGAAAGGATCAGCATTTACTACTTGGGATTAAACGGTGTCTGCGAGCTCAACAGCTGGATACGGGGCGGTGGGGGGATGGGCAGGCTGCTCTCGCTCCCCCTCTGAGTGAGGCTTTTCCCTGCTACAGTGTGTGCCAACAGAGCATCCCCACCCCCAACAGCAGCAGCAGCAGCAGTGCACCCCCAGCACACCACCGTTACAGCTTCCCTTCAAACCACAAAGCAGACACCTCTGTATCACCCAGCACCGCATCACATTTATGCTACAGCTCCTCTCGATCGCCACAGCCAGCGAAAGTGAAAAGGTTTCTCTGGCTCTGTCCGCGGTAATCCGCACGTTTGCGTGCCCACCGGCCCTCCGATGTGGCGTCTCCGCGGGCTGACGTGCTGTGTCTCCCCTCTCTCTCTCTCTCTCTCTCTCTCTCTCTATCTCTGCAGTCGGGCATCTTCAGCATGAACGCCTGCGAGGAGGGCTTCGCCACAGGGGGCCGGGACGGCTGCGTCCGGCTCTGGGACCTGAACTTCAAACCCATCACGGTGATCGATCTCAGGGAAACGGACCAGGGATACAAAGGTGACGTATTCCTCCATGCTCACAAAGACACACACACACACACACACACACACACACACACACACGCTCATGCACGCACACACACGCGCACACACTCTTTCCGCCAGACTGAGCCAGCTGCCTCTGCTCTTCAGCCAGTGGGAGTCTGTCCAAATGACCAGTGATTAAGGAGGCCTGCGAGCCCTGGAGTGATGACACACTATGAAAGGAAGGGAGCGCAGTGGTGTAAATAAGACATCACTTCAGGAAAACTTCTTATTCCATCGCAATCCTCTGTGTTTCCTCTGCAAAATGAGACTTAGGGCCATCCAATCCACCTCTCTCCCCATCTCTGAGAACGAGGAGTAGTCATTTAATGGATTGATGAATCAAAGGGTTGGGTCTGAGTCACTAATTAGCAGTCTGTCTTTCTTCCCCCTTTTTCACACACTGTTTGATGTGGCCCCACAGTAACTAGAGGTGAAAATTGCAGAGGTGGGTAACAGCTATGTGGGTAAAGGCTGTCCCCATTAACCTGTGCATACTAGTCCCTGTATCGTTACCTTTGTTTGTTACTCAGTCCAAAGTGTCTATATATATTTGTGCATATAAATATATTTTTATATATACATAATATATATATATATATATATATGCATACCCTCATCCCGTTTCCCTTTTCCTGTGTCCTGAGGCTGCCCCAGAAGTGCCGTCAAACCTCCGTCAAATGAGTAGAAATCGTGTCATGGTGTTTTCCTCCTGTTGTCTCTGAGAATCATGTGCTAAATGTGGCTCTTCCAATAGCCATACTGAATTAATCCCCCTGTGTGTGTGTGTGTGTATGTGCGCGCTCATGTGTATGTGTGTGTATACCTGCATCTCCGTGTGTGTGTGTGTGTGTGTCTGTGTGTGTATGCTGGCAGGGCTGTCAGTACGGAGTGTATGCTGGAGGGGCGACCACATCCTGGTGGGCACCCAGGACAGTGAGATCTTCGAGGTGGTGGTCCATGACCGCACCAAGCCCTTCCTGATCATGCAGGGCCACTGCGAGGGCGAGCTGTGGGCGCTGGCTGTGCACCCCACCAAGCCCCTGGCCATGACAGGCAGCGATGACCGCTCCGTCAGGTGGGTAACCCCAACGCCGCTCCTGAACAGTTCCAACAAGCACAGACACGACCATACCACTGCCACACGCTGGATATTTTATACATCTGGGTATTTTTCCCCTTTCAGAGTCCGTGGCACAGTGTCATGTTGTTGCAATGAGTTGCATGCCATTGTAAAGGTGGTTTGCACCCAAATGAGTTATTAATTATTTTCATCTAGCATGGAGGTATTACATTGCATTTACATTTATTCATTTGGCAGACGCTTTTATCCAAAGCGACTAACATAGGTTACAGTTCTTTTACAATGTTATCCATTTATACAGCTGGATATTTTACTGAGGCAATTGTGGGTTAAGTACCTTGCCCAAGGGATCGAACCGGCAACCTTTCGGTTACGAGTCCTGCTCCTTAACCACTATGCTACACTGCTGCCCTTAAAAGCACAGGCATTTTGGCCTAAGCCTTCATCAGCGTACGATGTTGTCTCTCGAGGAGGCTATGGCCAGAGTGTGTGTGCATTTTATTCCCCAGTGTTCTGAGCTGCGTGTTCCCACACAGCTCCTAGCACCAGGCCAGGACTAGCTCTCAAACTTCAGCCTAAATACAGCTTCGCAGCCTTCTCATTCCCTGATGCTGAGTTATCTCCTGTCAGAGGTGCGAGATCTTGCCTTTAGAAAGGCGCAAAGCTCTTCCGCGCCTTTCCGAAGACGACATCTCGCACCCACGAGATAATGAGCTGACTCAAAGCGGGAAGGAAACCTTGACACCGAAAAAGCAGCCTTGAAACAGGCCGACCGCGGCCCTCCTCAGGGATGCGGCCCGGGGCCAGCAGGTGCAGTGTAACGAGGGTTACGCGCGGAAGGTTATCGCCCGTAATTAGCGGGAGGAAAACGAGCTTCTGTGCCCGCCCCCGCAGGATCTGGAGCCTTATCGACCACGCATTGATCGCGCGCTGCAACATGGAGGAGCCCATCCGCTGCGCCGCCGTCAGCACAGACGGCATCCACCTGGCTCTGGGCATGAAGGACGGCTCTTTCACCGTCCTGAGGGTCAGGTAGGCACCGGCTCGGGGGCGGCACACACCACACACCACACGCAAACATCTTTTTCCTCAACGGTATGATGTAATGCTTTGTGTTCCGCCCCCGTGACTCACACCCATGTGCTCAGCCTGCATAGTAAAGACAAGGGTGCGATGACAAAGCCGCGATGCATCATCGTGCAGCAGGGATGTGATTCATCAGTCATGTCACAAAACCATCATCAGATACGAGCTCTTAATGCAAGCAATGCCCCGGTCTCCTAGGCCTGAAAATGAAGGCTCTGCACGGCCAAACCTATTAAGGAATTCCAGCTTTTATTTTGCAAATCTGTTTGTACCTGGCTCGGCCCCGTAACACGTACAGATGGGATATTGCTGAATGAGAAGAGAGTGCCTCTTATCCCAAGTGTGCGTGCCCCCCCCCGTTCCCCAGGGACATGACTGAGGTGGTGCACATCAAGGACAGGAAAGAGGCTATCCACGAGCTGAAGTACTCCCCCGATGGGGCGCACCTGGCCGTCGGCTCCAATGACAACTCGGTGGACATCTACGGCGTGGTGCAGCGGTACAAGAAGGTGGGCGAGTGCATCGGCTCCACCAGCTTCATCACGCACATGGACTGGTCTGCGGACAGCAAGTACCTGCAGACCAACGACGGCAGTGGCAAGAGGCTATTCTACAGGATGCCAAGTAAGAGCTACCTCTGCACGGAGCACCTGAGGGGCAACCAATCACCCTCTGCCTTGTATTCTCGTCTTACTGTATGAAGCCAGCAAGTGATGTATTCTCCCATAATGCACCATGCAGTGCGATATCTACATCTTGGATCCACTATATACTAAATCAACATAGAAAGCTGTGTGTAAATATCAACTAATAATTATTATTTGATTTACTGGTATGCATTTGAGTTGTTCTCAATATCTGGCAAAATTGTGAATGTGGCTTTTAAAAAAAAATCTTGTTGTATTACTGAATTGGTTTTGTACTGTTGTAGCTACTTGTAAATTTGCTAGGCTAATATTAGCCAGCTACGATTCTATAATTGTAATGTTTAACGATGAACTGACATGGCCTACTTTAGTCTATTCATTGTTGGTTGAATGAACATTGTTTTATCACAAGGTCATGTGATTTCTGCAAAATGTTTTTTTAACTACTGTAAGGTGAGTTTGCTTGGAGCTTGTGAGGCCACTGGGCAAACATCTCCATTCCTCCTTACCTGCAACGTTTCATTACTCAGCCACAGCCCCCAGATTATTAGTCTGTTGATTCGATTGTACTTGCTAATCACATTTCCATCTTCTGCATGCCTCCCTTGGCCCTCTCTCTCCTTCTCAGGTGGGAAGGAGGTCACGAACAGGGAGGAGCTGAAGTTGGTCCAGTGGTCCACCTGGACATGTGTGCTCGGGCCGGAGGTGAATGGGATCTGGCCCAAGTACTCCGAGATCAATGACATTAACTCTGTGGATGCCAACTTTAACAGTCAAGTGTTAGTAACAGCCGACGACTACGGATTAGTTAAACTGCTGCGGTACCCTTGTGTAAGGAAAGGTGGGTATTATTGTACCTCTTTCCTTTAGAAAATGTGAAATTGAGTTGTAAAAATGTTTCCACTTTTGTCAAACAATCTCTTGCTACTACTGAATGTGCTGCAAGGCAGCGCATTACAAAGTAATCAGTTTAAACATAAATTTAATTAGCTGTCTTAATTAACTCCCCGATCAACCTGTGTGTACAGCCAAACAATGCTCGTGACAGGAGCTTTGCCCACAAAACATTACTAGTATACAGGGAAAATGTGTTTTTGATGCGTGAATTCCTTTGAATTGAATTCTGATTCCTTCTCTTAGGTGCAAAGTTTAAAAAATACTTAGGTCACTCGGCCCACATAACCAACGCCAGGTGGTCACATGACTACCAGTGGGTGATCACTATTGGAGGAGCCGATCATTCAGTGTTCCAGTGGAAGTTTATCCCTGAAAGAAAGTCAAAAGAAGCTCTTCATATAGCACCTCAAGGTACAGCTCTGTCTCATCACGTCATGCTATACCTGTGGGTGGGTCTGAGTCTGATATGGAAGCACCACCATGCCTCAAACACGTGATGGAGTTTTACAGATTTGAAAAGGTGTCCTGCAGCTCATGTGACCCTTTCATTCACATCACACTCCCCTCTTGTTAACATGCCTCCCACAAAGATGTAAAATTTGCAGAAGGTTTAGAAAAAATAAGGACGTGCATTATTCAAATCAATGATGTCTTCCATACCTCCCTCGATGTAGCCACACAACTGTCCCCCTTGTGTGGGATTACCCAGCCTGGAGGTATGAATCCATCTGTAGCCTCAAAGACCAACCCAGGGACCCACTCTGAAATCGCCAGTTTTAGGCAACATGACAGTTGTCAATATTGTAATTGCATAGTTTGGTTTGGGAGCAGAGTGAGACGCGGTAATCTACACAGTGCTGTGTCCTCTGTGTGATGAGGAGTCAAAAGGGAAGCTCATCCACACCTAGAAAGAAATACACACACTACATTAATACACTGTTGCAGCAAAAGTCTTATTTGCAGTGCATTTTTGTCAGTGTCACAGGAGGTGGGGAAAACCAGCTGCTGAAGAAGGCTGGGTTTAATTTTCCTAATGCTGTACAGTATTTAATGCTCCTCATTGCCTTGGCACTCTTGCATTGCTCCATATCAGCACTTTGCCATGTCAGTTTGAGTAATAGCTCAGTGGGAGCGAGCGCCGTTTTGCCACTAAAGACTGATGGTCCAGTTGATGAATCTGAGATGTCACCCGGGCAGCAAACGGCTCCTCTGCACCCCGGTTTGGCTTTGACTTAATGAGAGATGACAACGGCTGTCTTTCTAATAGAAGCGTACATTTCTCGCGCTGATGGTTGAGGTGTACAACATCTTTGAACAGGGTAATAGAGACAATGGTGAGTTTGGGCTTGGAGTTCTTAAAGTGACTATATCATCATATTGTGCCTTCTGCAGAGACACTGGCGGACTCCAACAGTGAGGAGTCAGACTCCGACCAGTCGGATGTGCCGGAGATGGACTCGGAGATCGAGCAGGAGACGCAGCTCACATACCGACGGCAGGTTCGTGTCGCGAAACCTTGCTTTCTTTCCGAAAATTGGTCGATGCTTCAGGGAGACTTGAGGAGAAGTCTATAGCCCCAAAAGGGGCAGATGCTGGAGAGACTGGTCAACTGGAGGGGCTGCTCTCTGAGAAGCGATGACTCATAATACAGTGTGAAATTAGTGCCCAAAGTCTTCAAGCATACGGTGTAAAATTAAGGTTTTGGATTCAAGCAGAAGTAGCTTTGGAGCTTGCACTTCAGTTTGTCAGAGTTATTAATGGCCTCTGGCTTTGTAGGAAAAAATAGTTTGATAAAATTATTCTATCTGCAGGTATCAAGTGTTAAATATTACAGTCTCATCCATCCGAGGTTTGGAGAACAATATCACCCAGTTCCTACGTGTTCAAAACCAGCGCACACTGGTCACAAGATGTGATTTTTAATTAAACACTCACATATCAAACAGTAGAACAAATCGAGCATATGTTACTAGCTTAGTGATTTTATTTGCACCAGCTCTAGAGACATGTGCCCAGAAATGTAGGGAATATTCAGAAACTAAGCTCAGTTTCTCCCTGTGAAAAGCCAGCTCAATGCCTAGTAACATCTGTTTTTGAAGAGTATCTTTTGGAGGGCAAAGTGAATAGTTGTCATATTTGCTTATGTCTGTAATAACAAAAACCATTCAGAAGGTATTGAATGGTTTGTAACCTCATATATGAAGAATTTACTCCCTTCAGAATTGCACTAGCAGTGTCTCCTTTACAATATTGAAGTGAATGTATCTTGGAGCGCAAAAAACGAGCATTTTTGTTGTGTGCCAGACTCACCAAGACAGAGGATTCTATTTAAATTGCTTAGTTGGAAAAACATGATTTGAACGAGCCCGACATCTTGTAATCAGCAATGATGTGAAGTAGTTTGAGATAGTGATGGATTTTGTCATGCCGTCAAGGAATGGGAACAGTTTTGTGTGAATTGCAACTGATTTTTCAAACATCAGTCTTAAAAATTCTAAGGTTTAGCTATGATGTTTTTCTACCTCCCTCTCCAGGTGTATAAAGATGATCTACCTCAGCTCAAAGAGCAGTGCAAGGAGAAGCATCGGATGATGGCCACCAAAAAGCGTGAGAGGGCCCCGGGGAGTGGCATCAAACTCCACTTCGTCCACGGGTACGAGCATGGTCTCCCATTTTAAAGCCGGCAAGCCAGTAACAATGAACCTGTGTCTGAGTCAGTACGAACTGGTTATGTTCAATGAAACACAACATGAATAAGCCCAGTTATAAAAAAAAGACCTTAATGCTGCACCAGTGCAGAGCAGCCATTTCCAGTGGCTTAACTCTGAGTGCATACTCCATATTACCCAGCCTGCCGTTGTGCAAAGCCTCATTGAATGCTTTGTGAGGTTGGTTCGTTTTGATTGGGGAGCTACATAAACTACCTTCTGGTCATTAATTGAGTTGAATTCCCATGGCACAGTCTCAGGGGAAGAACCAAACAGTTAGCATTGCCTATCCATCTGTGTGGATATTAGTCTCAATATTAGTCTCAGGGAATAAGTGATCAGGAGCCAATCAAGAGCCAAAAAACGTGACCAGAAGTCTCTAATGCTCCTCTGGGCCAGGGTGAGGTTGTAGCTTGAAAGGGCCCACCCTGAATAGCAGGATTGTAACCCTCCATGTGTCCTGACTGACACACCTCTGTTGTGCCTGGGGGTCCCCAGTTTGCTGAATATGCTATTGCAACGGTGTTCCAGTTACAGGGGCTATGACTGCAGGAGCAACCTGTTCTACACTCAGACGGGGGAGATTGTGTACCATGTGGCAGCGGTGGGGGTCGTGTACAATCGGCAGCAGAACACACAGCGTTTCTACCTGGGCCACGATGATGACATTCTCTGCCTGGCCATCCACCCCCTGAAGGACTACGTAGCGACAGGCCAGGTACCAGCTAAGGCCATTGGCCAAGGATTTTATTTGGCGTCATTCCTCCAGCAATGGATCTCAATGGTTTTTTATTTCCTTGGTGGGTACAAAAGTTGGGCCTCATGGTAGATTGACCTGAGTCACCTTTATGGTCCTCACCATTGAACTAAAGGCATATCATTTGGTGGAAGAAGCTCTTGTCTGATGTGCGTTGGAGATGCGGGATCATGGTTTACATTGGTCCTTTTGGCTCATCACTCAGGTTGGCAGAGATTCCTCCATCCACATATGGGACACGGAGATGCTGAAGCCCATGTCAGTTCTCAAAGGATATCACCAGTATGGAGTGTGCACCCTGGATTTCTCAGGTACCCCCAATCTGTTTGCACGCACGGGTGCTAAGCAAGGGCACTGTCTGCACATGGAGGGGCATGACAGTGGCTTGAGCAGAACCGGCCACGGGTAAAGCCCTTCAGTAAGTGTGCATCTGACTCAGCCTTGTTTAACCTGAGGGGAAGAAGCGGTGTGCAGAATTTCTGCTGTGTGCTCCAGTCTCTGCAGAGGATTAGCGACTGTGGCAGCTTCTGCCAATTAGAGGCCGGCGCTCAGCGCTGTCTTGTTACAGGGTTCTCGTTGTACTCACCCTGGCATGCGGTGACGCGGTCGTACTCACCTTCTTCCCTCTAATTGGCTCTGAACAGGGTCCGGTTATGCTCTGCATGTCAATGCCATCCCACTGCAGCTTCAGAGTCAAACCTCCTAACTCAGTGCCAGAGATGAGACACACGCTTGTTTTCCGGCCCTGCTGAGCGGCGTGCCTCTGTTTTCCCAACAGCGGATGGCAAGCGGCTGGCCTCGGTTGGGCTGGACGACAATCACACCATTGTACTGTGGGACTGGAGAAAAGGGGAGAAGCTCTCCGCTGTCAGGTGAGCACAGCTGGGATTCAGGCTGTTTTGAACTTTGGGGATCAAACCCGGGGTTTGCCTTTGATTGTCCATCACGGGAATAAGCAAATTGTTTCACGTGAGGCTGGGTGCTCTTCTTCCTCATTGCAGTTTTCTAGGGTGAGAGCAAAGGTGTTTATGACCTCAGATATGTCAGACACAGCGTAGTATCTGAAATCTAAGATTATATTAACCACAGGAAGATTACGCAGTCACTATAGACACTTTAATCCTTTAGAGCAGGGCATGTTTACTGCAGTTGTAAAGCAGGCTTGCAGCTAAGCCCTGCCATATCTGTGCTGTGCTTATTTTTTAATCATTGTTGTGGGTGGAGCCTCATCGAGCATCGAGAGCAGTCATCTCCTCTGCAGCTCCAGTCTGTAGATTTGTAAATATATGAAATCCTTCCTAGCCTAAGCATACAAAGTGTTTTTGAACAACAGCAGCTAAAAAGCCTCATGCGGTCTGCATTATGTTAGATGAAGATTTTTTGCGTGAATCATGCGGTAATGCCGAACACGGAGCACATCCACATTCAATGTGATCATTTATGCATGAGGCCGAAAAGTGAACCCGCTGCTTTGTCCCCGCTGTGATTGATCATCCGAGGAGGCGAAAAATCTCCTCGCTCACTCTCAAGCCATTCCTCTTCGAACGTCCTGCACTTAGCCTTGCCATAACAAAATTTTAAGGATTATCTCCGAGCCGCGGCAAGGAAGAAGTCTGATCGTTACAAAGGGAGGCGGCTATTAAGCAGTCATTAAGCAGTGTGTCCCGGGTCGCTTAACCATGGAGTGTGTGTACATCAAGATGTGCTTCCTTTTAAACCCATGCTCCTTTGGCTATCATGACACCGTGCCCTGTGTGACACTGTGCGTGCAGGCAGTACCAGGCGGCATGGTCAGGCAGTGCAGGATAGGGCCTGCTTCACGTTCATCTCCAGCTGCAGCAGGCCTTAACATATCTCAGTTTGGTAAATGGAGAGAGCAGAGTAATGTACTTATGGCAAAGTAAATTACTTGGAAATATTTTCATGATCAAAGTCACGCGGTTCTTCCTATTTATTTTCTCCCAGGGAAGTGTAAGCCTCCACACATACACATACATATTCCGCCATCAGACTGTGCTGAGGTGAGCCATTGCATCGCACACCAAAGTAAGTCGACAATAACGGTTTGAAACAAAACTCATGAAACTGTGATTTCACACTGAGGCTGTTAGCATAGCAATCACAAGGTGCCGGTTCTTAAACTGGAGATCACAGCACATGTCTGTAAGTATCTAGATATCTGACACAGTGGCATGTCATTGGTAAATGGACTGCATTTATATAGTGCTTCTCTACTCATTTGAGTACTCAAAGCGCTTTACAGTTATATGCCTCACATCTACCTACCAGTAGCAGAGGCAGAGGCCATACAAGGTACCAACTGGCCACTGGGAGCAGTTTGGGGTTCAGTGTCTTGCTCAAGGACACTTCAACATTCTGCCAGGAGCCAGATTCAAACCAAGGACCTTCCAATCCCCAGTTGACTGCTCTACCTCCTGAACCACTGTCTCCCTGCCACTGTCATTGGTGTTCTCTTTCAGGGGAAGCAAGGATAAGATTTTCGTTGTCAAAATTAACCCTTACATGCCTGACAAGCTCATCACTGCCGGGGTGAAGCATATGAAGTTCTGGCACAAAGCAGGTAAGATCCGAGCCACCTTTTTTGCTTTTATTTATTTGTTGAAACCTTAACGCATAACACAGGTGTTGACCTTGGTGGCACTGCGCTGTTTTAGTCCTGAAAGGAAACAACATATGCTACAAAGAAAAAGAGCTATGTTTCAGAGCTGTCTGTTTTGAAATTAATAATAGTGTCTCTATAGTACAGTATTTTTCCTGGAGGGATAATTCTGGTATATTAGTCCTGGGTAAATTGCAGAGGGATGTGGAGATGTGTGTTGACAGATGAGGGGATGATGGGAGATTGTGGGAGCTGGTTAGGAGAAATGGGGATGTGTGTGGGAGGGAATCAGTTTGGCACAGTTTACAGCAACTTGTACTCCTAGGTGGTCTCCCATCCAAGCATTAACCGAGCCCAATTCAATTAGGCCTCAGTTAAGGTTGGATGGGCTCAAGGTGATACAGCGAGCCATGCTGTGTTTTGTGGGACGTTAGTTAAGAGACGCTGGCCTCCACAGGCGGAGGTCTGATCGGGCGGAAGGGGAACATGGGGAAGACAGAGACCATGATGTGTGCGGTGTACGGCTGGACAGAGGAGATGGTGTTCTCAGGGACCTGCACAGGTGACATCTGCATATGGAGGGACATGTTCCTCATGAAGACGGTGAAGGCCCACGACGGGCCCGTCTTCAGCATGCACGCCCTGGAGAAGGTAGGGGTGATGTTGGGGCTCCCTTCCTCTCTGTCCTCCTGCTGGTTAGGGTTGATGAGTTCAGGCTAGTCTGGTCCAAGAGCATTTATTGAATGCATACATTGTAATATTCATATTTTCTTGTTACGTCTAGATGTCTTATTCTTAGGTTAGCGTTGGTTAACAGGTTACTCTGCCATGGGGGCACTGCAGCATGAGTCTCTCTATTGAGACAATTTGTTTGATCTTGGTCATCAGAGCCAGGATGAATGACACACTGTGGTAAACTAAAATTTTCTTTCCTTGTTTGCACTCCTGGCACGTTCTCCAGGGTTTTGTAACAGGAGGCAAAGATGGCGTGGTCGCCCTGTGGGACGACACCTTCGAAAGGTGCCTGAAGACCTACGCTATCAAGCGGGCGGTGCTGGCTCCCGGCTCCAAAGGCAAAGCCTTCCTTTCATTCCACTCCACTTGTGGGAGGGGGGTTAAATTAAACTGAATAGTTAATCAATAACTTTGAAAGCCAATTAACAGTTTAATGTGAGGGCACTAAAATGTTTTATATAATGGCGTTAGCTTTAATGAAAGTTGCTCCTATATTGAGTTTAAAGCAAGGTCATTTATATGGCTTCTAACTGACTCTTTTAGGCTTGCTGTTGGAGGACAACCCATCTATACGTGCCATATCTCTGGGTCATGGTCATATATTAGTGGGCACAAAGAATGGTGAAATCCTGGAAGTGGACAAAAGTGGCCCCATCACTCTCTTAGTCCAGGTAAGGAGTAAGATGGTATAGAGCTGTCCACTGTAACTGGGAGGACTTTGGCAAACAGTGATAAATGGGTATCTCCTATTGCTTCACCCCATGAAAAACACAACATTTGTACTAGGTAGTTCGTGTTGGCTAATTAATTTTGTCTTTGGTAAATCCAATGAATTACATTACACAAAATGTTCAAATATACAGTGTAGTACATATAGCAAAGTATGACACGCACCTTTGCAATGGTTGCATGAGATGTAAAGTTTTTAAGTACAAATAAAAAAAGAGTCATAATTCCTTGTAAATTTAGGTAGTTATAGTTTTAAAGTTGCACAGAAAATATATACAAATGCAGAAGAATGAATGAGGAACACAATCCCAGAAGCACAACTTCACTGTGTGTGTGCTGTCTGTGAACCACAAGAGTCCATCATAATATTTTTGCCTTGACTTGTCAAGTAATTGTTTCCCATAGTGGTAAAGTTCAGGGAAATTTGCCAACGGTCTGCCCTTGCTGACAATGTCCAGTCTCACCTCAAAAAGTCCTGATGATACTAAGTCCCAATGCTATAGTGATAACAAATTTGTGACAGTGTCTTACACTGACACCATCTCTAAATTAGCCAGCTACCTGGCAGGCTTGTCTACCTCTCTCTGAATACTACATTTTCAATGTCAGACCACCACCGCATTAAAGGCTATAGTAAGGGTACAAAGGTACAATTACATATGATCCCCTCTGCTGATGGTTTCTGCTGGTAACATATGGCCTCCCATCTAGAATCAGAATCTGATTGGGTGATTTCCAAGTCATTTTAAAACCAGTTCCATAGTTAATAGATCATCAAGTCTCCCTCGCTTTGCAGTGGGGCCAAGCAGAGCTGGCTTCCTGTCTCGTGTCTCCGCACTCGGACAACCAAAAAAAAACTATGGCAGCCTTTTTTAGCTGTGTTCAATATGTTCCATATTTGGATAGGAAAACCTTTATGCCGTTTTAAAAGTAATGCTGTTGAAAAACATGAGAGAGGCTTTGTTCTGAAACAGTGTGTTTAATAAAGGGTAAAGGAGGAGGAGAGGTGGGGATGTGGAGAATACTATGAGCAGCGTGGCAGTGGCGCCCCTGGCTTTTTCCAGAGTTCATAATGAATGGCGGACAGCAGCTGCTTTTAACTGAACCAGACACTTATGAAGCGGCCCCTTTTGTACCATTCATTATGCGGGAGGCAATGAGGCGTTCGCGAAAAGGGGTTCAGGCCGGGTCAGGCTATTTTGGTCACAAGCCGGGCAGATGCAGTGGTAGACCTGCGCTGGGCATCTCGGCCCTGCCCAGCTGACACACAGTGTCCTCTTACTGTTGCAGGGACGCCAGTAAGGCATTAACGAGCATACAAGAAACCGAGCATCAGTGCTCCTGTTCAGCGACGGGCTGTGTTAGTGGGATCTGCCGCCCCTTGGGGGGGCGTCTCTCCCGGCACATGTCCTGGACGTTCCTCGTGTGGAAAGTGGAGCGCTCCTGCCTTCAGCCGACGCTGTCCTTGGCCCGTGCAGAATCCCCTGCTAATGTAATTGACTGTCCCGCAGAGCGCTCCAAAGCGAACAGCCCGCTCGATTTGGGGCACTGCGGACGCCGGCGAGGAGGCTCCTTGAGGGTGGGGGGTGGGGCGCTCTCACAGAGGCGTCGTTAGCTTCACTCCTTCCTGCGGTGCGCTCGAGAGCAGCAGGTAGAGCGTGCCGGGCTGTGTGTGAATCGGGCACGACGCAGGCCGAGGCGCACGCTTTAGCACAGGGGGCTGACCCTCCGCCCCTCTGTCCTGTACCCGCAGGGCCACATGGAGGGTGAAGTGTGGGGCCTGGCCACCCACCCTCACCTACCCCTCTGCGCCACCGTCAGTGACGACAAGACCCTGCGAATATGGGACCTCTCCCCCAGCCACTGCATGCTGGCTGTGCGCAAGCTCAAGAAAGGTAACACCCCGCTATCACATTTCACAATGTGTAATTTCACTCTACACTGTTCTCCATCTTAATCTTTATCCATTCATTTTATCCTCATTCATTTCTGGCCTTATTGACTGTGAATAAGCAACATGAGGAACTGCACAGTCCCTTCTTCCCCCTCTTGCTGATTGACTGACTGAGTGGCTCCCACAGAGTAACATTAGTACTTTTATTTGATCAGTAGGTAGCAAAAAAAAAAAAAAAAACATGGAACAAGGTGGTCCACCACAACAGTTGTAGCCCCTTAACAATGTCTGTCCTACATGCTGAGAGAGGAAGTGCTAGAACTGTTTTGCCTACTCTTAGGGTGGAGCAAGTTATGGATTAGAAGGTGGGATATCTGCCAATTAAAATCTGCAGTCTGTTAGAATGTAAATGTGTCCTCAGCTGCCCCTCAAGTGTTACAACGATAACATAAGGGACTTCATTCAGAATGTGAGGGTTATATTTTCAACAGTTTTGTTAAGATTAATGCTTTCCCCTCAGCCAAATTCTTCCAAAGGTGTGATCTCGTTTGATCTTGTCTTGAGCTGGCCAGCACACACTTGACATGTTTAGATTAGTTCTGACTCAGTGGAAGCCCTGGTGGGATTTCAGTTCTGCGTTGTTATACTGCAGGTGTGGGCCACTCCAGTGCTTAAGAGCTGCGGTGATTCAGGTTTTTATTTGACCTCAGTTGCCCAACCTTAATTGAATGGGTATTTAATTAATTGGCCTGGTACAACAAGCAAATCACTTGTGATCCTCCGTCTGGCCTGAGTGCTTTGCTCTGAGGTACCTATAAAACTGTAACCAGTCGGACCCTGTATGATGCGTTGCCCTATCCTCAGGGGGGCGCTGCTGCTGCTTCTCCCCGGACGGCAAGGCACTGGCAGTGGGCCTGAACGACGGCAGCTTCCTCATCGTCAACGCTGACACCCTGGAGGACCTGGTCTCCTTCCACCACCGCAAGGACGTCATCTCCGAGATTCGCTTCTCGCCAGGTCAGCCTCCGCCTCTGACAGCCCTCACCACAGGGGCTCACCAGGGGACAGCGGCCTGCTGCTGCTCTCCCCGTGCCAGTACGGCCGCTCTTCCAGTGTCGCAGGCTCCTTGCAGAACTTTTCTTTGTTAAAAGAAAGCGGTGAGCAGCATTCAGGTTCCCGCCTTGTGCCCCTGCTGTGGGGGAGAGTGCATTTCACTGCGAAGTGACCCACATTCTGCCAGCGTCTGTTAAAATAAGGCCAGAAAGCAGCGCCGTCCAGGATGTTTTAAAGAGAGTGAGGGGAGGAAATGAACGAGAGCCAGAAATAGCCCATCTTAAACCCTCGTCCTCTCGGGTAGTTAACCTTAATCCCCAACACAAAGGATCTAAGTATTAAAGCTGATACTAGACTCTACACTGCAGCTTCTGCTACAGCATAAAGCAGCACTCTGCCAAGGGCATGGTAAATTTTCTAATTTCAATGGCAACAGTATTTTTATGTTCTGCATTTAGACACAGTGAGCAGCAGGTTTGTACTGAGTAAATTCAAGATGAAACGGGGAAAGTATTTGCACAGTACATTACATTTGTCAAGAATATTTGGGGAGACACATGACCTAAGTATTTGAATTTGGTGGAACGGCTTAAAAAAGCAGCCTGCTGTTCTGCACAATAAGTCCTGCAGACACAGTCCACAACAGCGTTGATTATGTATTAAGCCAGACAGGAATACTAGCTCTTGCTCACGTCAAGTTGCATCAGCCCCCTTTTTGTTCTTGCTAGCACTGTGCCATTGTTCTCAGACCACAGGTGCTGATATGTTCACCTCAGTCTTGTCAAACAGAAACCCGTTTTAAAGACTGTCTCCACTGTGGCTCGTAGGTGCTGGGAAATACCTGGCGGTGGCTTCGGCGGACAGCTTCGTGGACATCTATAATGTGATGAGCAGCAAGAGGGTTGGGGTGTGCAAAGGCTCACTCAACTACATCACCCACCTGGACTGGGACAAGAGAGGTACATACCACAGCAGTCCTATCATAGCACTGCCAAGTAAGACTCACATCTCATGCATTTCAAATGCTTGTAGAGCAGGAAGTAGCGGCACTGGCACTGGACTGCCTGCTTGCCTTTGAGTCTAGTCTGGTATGCCAGTTTAGCAGATTGATGCCGTGCAGCTGAATGTAATTTGTCTCATGGCTCATGCCCTGGAGTGTGGTCTCTGATCCCCTGTTTTCCGCCGATTCCCTTTAACAGGGAAGCTGCTGCAGGTCAACACAGGGGCGAAGGAGCAGTTATTTTTCGAAGCTCCCCGCGGCAAACGGCAGACGATCCCGGCTGCGGAGGTAAGAGCAGGAGGCGGGAGGCGCGCTGTGCAGCGCCGTGGCTACCGCTGCCCTACTTTTCCTCCCCAGGACCCGGGGACGGCTCTGGAGGGGCGCGCCAGCATTAACACGGCCCACTTTTCGAAACTTTCCATCATTCTAATTTTGGCACTCGTGATGGGGTGTGTGTGGGGGGGGTGTCTGGATAGGGGGGTGGAGCAGGGTGGTTCTGCTAGAATTGGAGCAGATTTGGACCCTCCGCACGGCCTGCATTTCAGACACCATGCGACACCCCAGCAAGAGGCAGCAGTTGGAAAATGGGGGGATGAGTTTAGAAAGATTGTTGCCTCTCTCAGGGCAGAGGACAGGAGACATATACCATCAGCCCTTTCTTCTGTCCTCTCCCAGGTGGAGAAGATTGACTGGAGCACCTGGACCTGTGTGCTGGGGACACACTGTGAGGGCATCTGGCCTGTGGTGAGCGAGGTCACAGAGGTCACCGCGGCCTGTCTGAGCAGCGACAGGAAGGTGCTGGCCACCGGGGATGACCTGGGATATGTGAAGCTCTTCAGGTATCCTGTCAAGGTAAGAGACAATTCCGGGGATAAAGTAGGATAAGAGTTACATCTGGAACCATAGGAGAAAGGGGAGAAGGGTGACCAGGATACTGACTGTGAACCTTGACATACTTCTGTTAAAGCTTTTTGCTCTGAAAGCATACATAGGATACACACTTTCAACAAACATTATCAGTAGTTCACATTATACCCTTTCAGTGCACTGTATATGTCCAACATCAATGTAAATATTTTACCCAGGGAGAGGCTTTCATTGAATGTACAAAGTTTCCTACGCAGTTGCACAGAAGCTGCATACACTACCATCGTGTTACAAGAGGTGTCATTACCAAAAGAAGTTTAATTTTTGGAATATTTATGGGTGTTTCCAGAGTTAATTATATTACAGTAACACCTTAACACATTTAAAATCATATGTTGTACTACCAGCCCTTCACACTTTCCTAGCTGTTGCATAAACTTCGTGTCACTGCAGGTTTGCCTTTGTTTTGACCCTAGGGCAAGTATGCAAAGTTTAAGCGGTATGTGGCTCACAGCACCCATGTGACCAACGTGCGGTGGACGCACGACGACGCCCTGCTGGTAACAGTGGGCGGGGCAGACACCTCCCTCATGATCTGGTCCCATGAGCCCGAGGGCCACCGAGGAGCCCGCCAGTGTGACAGCGAGGAGTCTGACATTGAGAGCGAGGATGATGGGGGTGAGCACGTAGGACACACAGGAACACAGATGCTCAGTGTTCAGCGTTTCCCCAGCCATTTTACAGCAACTAGTGCTGTCATTAAACATCTCCCGGAAGAAGATAACATAATATTTTGAGTCTTTAACATAAATGAAATCCGAATTTGGAATAGTGTCAGTTTGTGGTGGAAACAACGTTCTCTTTGCAGTGCCTCTGACAAGCTTTGTTGTCATGTCTGATGATCACCTTGCACACCTCCACCAAAAACACCAAGCTCCCTCCCTGTTTCCTGTGTAGGGTATGACAGTGATGTGACGAGAGAGAATGAAATCAACTACACCATCAAAGCCTTATCCACCAACGTGCGCCCAATGTCAGGGATCAAGCCGCACCTGCAGCAGAAAGAGCCGTCTGTGGATGAGAGGTAGCGGGTTGACTTCCTGTTTGGTTACATGCTCACAGCACCGACCAATCAGACCTGCTGTAGTCCAGCAATGTGTTTGGGTTAGCGTCCACTGAGTAGGCATCAGCAAAAGCTTCAGTCAGTTACACTTCTTAGAACACATACACATGGAACTGTACTTTCGAAAAAAAATTCTCATTTTTTCTCTCCTCTTCTTTTCTTCAATGTTCTGTCCTCTTCCCTTTCATCCTGACTTGTCCTTTGCTTCCACTTGAAGGCAGGGGGTGGTAAGGTAAGGTAACAAATGCAGCACAAGAGTTAGTTAGGAGCACCCACTACTCTCCATTAACAAGCAATCTGTAAGAAACACTTACCACAATTGCTTTTTGTAAGGGAAGAACTTGATCAGTTTATGTCAAGGTTCTCTTTTGTTCTGTTAGTAACAAAAAGTCATTGCCTTGAATGTGTTATTCAGCTTTAAGATGAAACAGCTTTGTGCTTTAATTAGCATAACGACATACCCATAATTAGACCTTGGTGCAGCAGCCCCTTTAAAAGTGCAGAGCCCAAATAGCAAAGAACATTGTTTTTGCCTTAAGAATGTGTGATGAAATAATTTCCAGTTCTGCATGCGATCAAAAATTTAAAGATGGTGTCTTGTTTTCTCAGCTAATAATTAGCCAGTGTCAGGCTCAGCAGGATTATCACAGCTTTAGGCATCAGTCTTTTTTCTTTTCTTTTCTTTTACTGTCGGGATGTTGTCACACTGACTTTACCAAAACCTGATGGCAAAATATCTATGAAATTATGGGGCCTCATTCCCGTCACAATAGTAAATTACTGTAACATGGAGTTTCACGAGATTAATTATCAGAACAAACAAGTCATTTAGGCAAGCGGTTACAGTAGCTGTTGTGTGTTTAACAGACTTTGTAACTGCCCCACTGAGAGCTGAATGTGTGTGTATGTATTCTGTGTCCCCAGTGACGTGTGTTTTTTGTGTGGAGGGCAGTGGTGTAAAGAGAGTAGAGGCCCTGATCTAATGTTCCTCTCTCTCTGTTCCCTGCTGCCATGAAGAGGGTCGAGGTAAGCTCTGCCCTGATGTCTGTCTCCGTTCTGCACTGTAGCTGTGGAAACTTGACAATCGAGCTTAGCTGCACATGGGTTTGTGGTTTTCGGGAAAAGACTGTGGGTTGCATTCATAGATCGTCAATTCTAATGTCAACAACTCCTCTGGTTTTGCAAAGAATAGTCTGATTACTTCTCCAGGAGGCTGAGTTATGAGAAAGACCAGAAGATAATTATTTTCTGCTCAGTTGAGAGCTGACCCCATTTCTCATTTTTTAGAAAACAGGTGGCAAATATAACACAATGTCAGCTTTTTTGTGAATGTGGCCCTGAATCAGCTTCTTAACTTTAAAATTGTACTCCTTGTAGATGAGTGAATTAGCAGTGGTACCCTGAATGGTTACTTTTGCTTTAATTGAAAGAAAAAATACTTTTGAACAGGTTTTACAGTGTCACACTCCTAATAGCACCTCTATGATGCAAAAAGTATGTGATATTAAACAGGTGGGTGAGATTTTAACGTCCCAATATTGTCTTATGATGTCACCGACAGAAAAAATCAAACACTGCATTTTAACTTTGTGTATGCATACATTTAATAATACAATTAAATAGAAACACATGAATTTGCATTTTATTTCGTTTTGTTGTCATACTGTAGTACTATTACTACCATTATGGTATTACATGGCAATTAACTGCTAAGGTCAAATTTTTCAGTAATCACACTGCATCCACATTGATCATTAATATACTTCATATTATTTTAAGAGCATGTTAGCCCCTGCACAGTATGTCTCATAATTAGGTTAGCTTTACTAATTTGACTATACCAAGGTAGCAAAGGAAAGACAGGCTTTCACCCATGAAAAGGACGGGGCACTATTTTGGCTGTGGTTACTGATTTAGGGATGTGAAACTCTCCAAACTGAATGTGAGCTACACCTGTTTTTATTGAGCCCGTCACACTGTTCTGCTTCTAGTCTCTTGACCCCTCAACTGCTGAAACATAGCTAGTGGTGCAGCCAGGACCAGTAGCCTGCTAACAAGTGCATATTGCTAGCTGATGGCTAATGCTACCTGGGGCGTCTTGGCAAAAAACTGAAAGTGAATGTTAGCTGAAGTTTGACCTTATTTTGACTGCTTCGAGTAGGAAGGATGTACGCACATTTTCAGCACACTTCAAGCTTACTCACTAATCAGTATTTTTGATTGGCTGTTTACAATATTTCTGTAGCTAAGGATAGTAATACATGTTCACTCAGTCATTTTAAAATTGTATACAAAAAAGGGGCAAAGAACTATAATTGGCTACACTAAAGGTTTAAATGAATAAGTAGATTACCTGGTGATGGTAAAAGAGTCCATTTTAAACCTGTGGTGGTGGTAAAAGGCTTTGAAAAAATACATGTATCATTAAAAGGGCTGTAATGTCAAGCACAGTGACATTAATTGGGTTCATCTGTAGTTCTTTGCTCTGTCTCTGTCCCTCTCTCCTGTCTGGAGACATGATATCTATCACGTAGGAGGTTTTATTGACTTCATTACCAGACTCAGTACGTGCGCTTCCACAGACACATTCACTCTGTTGCTAGTTTTGTGATTAAGGGACCACAGGGGAGCTTTCTGAACTATCAGTGCCAGTCTGTCTTGTTGTTGATCTCAAATGAGGCCCTAGGGCCACAGCATCACCTAAGATCACATGGACTTTATGTCTCGTAACCATGTGCACAACAGATGGGGAACTTTGATGTGGAATTTTTACGGTGAGCACATAAACAGTGTGGTCAAATCATAACATTGGGATTATTGGACCCCAGCTCCTCTGAGAACACAGACCCCTACAGGAGATACATCATCAACACGACACTCTCCCACACAGTTCCCAAATGTAATAGAGTTAATGATGATATGTGTACTTGTTTATTTTCTCACTTAGTTGCTTGTTTTGGAAAAATAGTCCGGGAGTCAATCTCACTGAACGTAAACTCATTCTGTAATGGAAAGAGCTGTACAATGCCATGCATTGATCTATGGTGTGCTCTGCCCCTGGAGAACTGGGGTCCACACTGTTCAGTGTGGCTGGTTACTGAGAGCTGTGCAGATGAGAGGGGTGACAGAGCTATAATGTGCTGTATGCAATGCATAGGCCAGGAGTATAGGAGGGGACAAGAGTGATCCAAATGGAGGAGAGAGATAAAAAGCTATTTGGCCTGGTGGTGCTACAGACAGTGAGGAAGAGACAGGGAGAGTAAATAGCAGGGAGATGGAGAGGCTGGAAAGGCTCATTTTTCATTGTTGTAAATTATTAGAAGCAGATATTACTGCATTTCTGTGTTGTTTATTATATTGTTGTATATGATGTGCAGTGTGTGCACTGGTAACACAAATGTATGTTTGTCCTGCAAATATAAAGCAAGATGAATTGAATGGGAAAGAAGAGAGAAAGGGGCTTTCAGAGGGAAGGAGGGGGAGGGGGGTCTCACAGTCTGGCCCTTGCCTGTCATGGATGGGTGACAGCAGACTAGCTTATTGCCTGTTGCAGACCTCCCGTGAGCAGGGCCCTGCCACAGCCGGAGAAGCTGCAGACCAACAATGTGGGCAAGAAGAAGAGGCCGATTGAGGTGAGGGGCCTGTGTCTCTCCCCTTCCTCCCGGCAGATAATCTGTGCAGAGCTCAGATCTGCTTTATCAAATTATCACTCGGTATATAAGAAGTATACCTGTCAAAGTGAAATGTTTCATGAAATCAGTATTAAACATTTTCAGTGCACGTGTTTCAACTGTCTTGTGTCTTAATTGAGAGTTCAGATACACTGGACAGAAGCTGGCATTCTGGCCTTTCTCAAGACACACAGACAATTGTCTGAGCGTTCAGACCGAATGTAACGAATCTATTCTCAGCCGCCTGATTGGCATCATCGTTTGGGTGAGCGGACAGGCCGCCGGTGTCCTGCAGACAGCGCGTGCGTGCCGTCTGTCCCACAGTCTCTCCGCGGCTGGGGTCTCGGGTTCACCCGCCTCAGACGGAGTCATGATGCGCTCCCTCGCGCTGACAGCCGCAACGTGCCTCCCACATCGCCTCGGTGATTACATCTGACACCGCGCCGTCTCTTTCTCTCCCACAGGACCTGGTGCTAGAGCTGGTGTTCGGTTACCGGGGCAATGACTGCCGCAACAACGTCCACTACCTTAACGAGGGGGCTGACATCATCTACCACACGGCCTCGGTCGGTGTGGTCCTCAACCTGACGACAGGTGAGCGGGGGAGAGCTCGGCTTCAGCCCAGTTTCCTTGAGCGGCGTCTGGATCCTTTCCTGAAATGATGTGATGAATTTTCAACGTTTGCGCATAGTATGAGAATATTTATGCAGTGCGGATTGGAGCAAGCTGAGATCTGCAGTGGAAAGGGATTGCAGGAAATGAAAAGAGGAAATAAAACAGTAAGCAGAGAGTGTTTCATGCGTTACTTGAAACAGTTACTGCGATGCACTGGCAAACATCGCTCGTAAATATTCGTTACCAGTAAGGTCGTGACTAAAGGTCTGGTCCTGATTCTAATGACCAGTCAGCATGTGCTGGATCATTCTAACTGACAGACATTCAGAGTGGAATTGGGTTGTAGGCCAGCATATACAGTGTTAGAGCATTATCCTCACTGGAAGTCTTGAGTAGAGGCAGGAGGGAGGGGAAAGTGCTGGAGAGACTTGCTGAGGAAAATCAGTTGTCTCTGCTGGTAGAGCCTGTCTTGTGCCTGCCCTGTATTCTGTTTATATCCTGAGACTGACCTGCCACATTGTATTACTGTACTTCCTTTTAAAGTGTTTATGTTTTTGTGTGTGTGTGTGTGTGTGTGTGTGTGTGTGTGTGTGTGTGCACGCACGTTTGGGTGCTGATGTATGTGTATGCGCACTCTCATGTGTATGTGCATGTGCATACACGCGTGTAAATGCGCTTTGCGTACATGTGTGTGCGTGCGTGTGTCTGCGTCCTCAGCCTGCCAGAGCTTCTACGCAGAGCACAGCGACGACATCCTCTGCCTGACCATCAACCAGCACCCCAAGTTCCCCAATGTGGTGGCAACTGGCCAAGTAGGTATGTTTCTGAGAAGTTTACCATACCCGACACTGACCTGCCCTTACACTGCCCCCGCTCCCACCCCCCCCCCAGTCTGAGTGTGCTGAGGCGGCAAACCTGCATCATCACAATGTCCCCACGGTTGAACACCAGTGCATGCCAGCGCACGTGCCCCAGCGCCCACCTCTCACGAGCACAGCGGCGCAGGCCCGAGCACACTCGCTGTTTGCTATTTAACTTTGGCAGCTCGCATCGATTTGGAGAGCAACTTGCACCACATGCATCACTTGGTTTTACAAGGCATGTGAAAAGTAATGCTGTGACCAGCTAATTGAAGTGCTCCCGGAGCAATCAGATTTTTATTTAGCTCAGCACCCTCAGACGAAATAAACACCACAGACCAGAATTAATTCTCACAAAAATACATATACACATTCTCACTGTCATGCTATTACCTTAATGAAAAATCAGATTTCTTGTTGTCCTTTGAATATACTGCACATTTGAAAGCTAGCTGTGATCAGCTCAACTGTGCTTTTCTTGCTTGCAGGTGATTCTGGTGACATGTCAGGTAAGGACTCCCTGAATATTCATCCTATACATTCTCAAGTCATGATATAACACACATACATTAGCACCGTCTCCTGTGTCGTGAGGTGGTCTAGCACTCTGTTGCCGTGTTATTTCTTACAAAAAAGCGCTCACAGGTGCAGCACTGCGCATGAATTTTGCATGTTGGCACTGAGCGCTGTGAGTTTCCGCCTCAAGGTATGTCTGTTGTCATTGGAGCTTAGACAGAAGGGGGTGTCCAGCTCTTCACATTCCTTGAATGACAAGATGATGAGAGTATAGTTGGCTTCCTCTCCTGGACCTATTGGATGTTCCGCATGGGTCAGGGTTATTTGCTGTGATTGGCAACAATCCTGGGATGGCTTGCAGCAACATCATCAGAGCATCCCTCTCATCTTTTTAATACAGTTCACTTTGTTTCAAACTACTGCCATCTAGTGGAGGAGAGGCTTTGTGCAGGAATGTGTGTCACACTAGCTTGCTGTGAAATGCCACTTTAACACCAGTAAATCCACAAAATATGAGAGTCTTGTAAGTGTACTTCATGCAAAATTATGATTTTCAACTGTGATACAGTGGAGGGCAATCTCATGTAATTACCTGAGCTCCTGAAAAAAAAGTAATACAAAGCTTTGGATTTGCTCCCACTGTTTGAAAGATCCATGTTCATAGGAAGTATACATATTAAAATACAAGCAAGAAGAATTTTGAGGGCCCCGCCCCATACTTAAATCACATGACACCACTTTTATTCTTTGTCCTACACTCTTAGGATTGTCACACACTCTAGGGAGATCACTGACCAGTCGCTGACTATCACTAGCCAATCGAATGACTGGTTTATTGCTTCCTCTAGCTACGTCTCCCTCCATCCACGTGTGGGACGCCATGAACAAACAGACCCTGTCGGTCCTTCGCTGCTTCCACTCGAAGGGCGTCTGCTCCGTCAGCTTCAGCGCAACCGGAAAGCTCCTCCTCTCTGTGGGGCTGGACCTCGAACACACCATCACCATCTGGAAGTGGCAGGAAGGTATTTGCCTATCCAGCCCCCCCACCATCTAGACCGTGCCCATAAGTAGCTTATGACACCACACTGATGAGGAGGACATGCAAATGCAAGAAAACCCCATCAATCAACATGATAAATGAAAGTTCTCTGAAAATCTTATATTTTTTCCATAAATTCAACAGGATCTATGGCAGCCATCACAGTATCTTCAGCACTAAACTTCTTTCAGATTATTTCATGACACTAATTATCCTTAACTGATGCACATGCAACAGCATACATCAAAAACAGAATTATGAAAATGAAAATGTTTGTACTATGTAATCTAATATAATCCCCTTTACATACAGAATATGTACCAGGGTACAGAAATCAAGTTTAATGTATTTATTTTATGTCTCCATTTATTTTATTATTTATTAATCTATTTAATTTTCTCCATGCTCTAAATTTTAATTCATTCTGACAGACATGTTTTATACGTATGGTATTTTAGGATGCAATCCAACCTTCTTTTATGTGTCAGTTAAGATTAGTGGTGCACTTTCTGTTCTTCTGGCACCACAGTTCATGCCTCTCTTTTCTAAGCACTTCTGAGGCTTGGTACATTTCAAATATAAATTAGAAAAGCATTTCTTGCAATACATATTTTAATGTTTTTTTTTTTGAAAATATGTAACATTTTACATTTTACGAATTTGACAAATGTATGTGTATCTTGTGCTCTCTTTCAGTTAGTAATTAGTACATTTCTGTTGGAATCCATTCATTTAGTTAACCAGTGGGTTAAACATTCAGAGTAACTTCACTTTTAACAAATCCACTCTTAAATTAGCAGGAACACTGACAACTCAGAGAAACATTACATACAAAACATACAATCAATGTGATTGGCATGTAACTGACATGACTGTAAACTGTAGAGATGTCAAGAATTGTATTTGAAGCTGTAGTTTAGACATTGATCCACCTTGGGCAGTGTATGTGGAAGTTGCATCCCCTGAGAGGAGGAGAGCATTAGATGAATTAGGCACACCTGTGAGAAATGCCAATCCCTGTCAAAATCGGCGCCGCGACTGTCCCTGGTCCCTCTCTCCAAGGCGCCAAAATCGCCAGCCGAGCGGGACACACGCAGCGCATCTTCGTGGCAGAGTTCCGGCCGGACTCGGACACCCAGTTTGTGTCGGTGGGGATCAAGCACGTGCGGTTCTGGACGCTGGCGGGCCGGGCCCTGCTCTGCAAGAAGGGCGTGCTCAGCTCCATAGAGGAGGCCCGCATGCAGACCATGCTCTCCGTGGCATTTGGAGCTGTAAGTTCAACATGACCTTTCATAAGCCCCCCAATATTATGACACGAGTTCATCAGTGCAGCCTGAACTCACAGCCTTCTGGTCGCTTATGGAGAATTCCCTCTGGGAATCCATTTTCAGCATTCATCTGTTCTAAGTGGCAAATCATTCTTGTGCACCAGATTCAAAAAATCTGAAATGAAACATCACCTCGTAGGAGGCGACTCGCATGTATTTGGAAATTTGTTACGAGCCGAGTTTCTGGGTGAATCCAGATTCTTCCTTCAAACTGTGTCTAAATGCATTTCAGCTGAACTGACATTCACGCTAATTTAGTGCATATTCATAAACCGCAGATAATGATTTGTTTCAATCAGATAAAGTCATAACCAATTAGCATAAACGTCTCATCTCTGCAGCCGTGGAAGGAGCGCTTAATTTGACAATCTAATCAGGCCTTGGAGCAAACAAAGAGGCCTTTTGAATATTCATGATGTGACTTTGGCTCCTCCAGATGACATAACGTGCTAATCAGTCGGTTCTCCTATCAGGCTTTTGTGAACTGTTTGTCTTGCAATGCTTTTCTGCTGTCTCTTAGGTCACTAGATTAGTGCAGGTTTGTTTTCTTTTCAGAATAACTTGACATTTACAGGTACCATAAGTGGGGATGTGTGTGTGTGGAAGGAACACATTCTAGTGCGAATCGTGGCCAAAGCCCACACAGGCCCGGTTTTTACCATGTACACCACACTGAGAGACGGGCTCATTGTGACCGGCGGCAAGGAACGGCCGTGAGTACCGCTCTTTCTCTCCCTCTCTCGCTCTCTCCCTTCCTCTATCTCCCTCTCTCTCTGTCTGTCTTTCTCTTTCTGTTCTCTCATACAGGCCTTAATACTTAACCTTAATGCTTAACCTTACCCTTAGTATTCCAGATAATATTGAGTTGCCACAGGAAAAGACCTATAGACATATAGACAGAGAGTAGTGGCATATAACTAGCATATGCTCCATTAAGACCAACCACAAAAGTTTTTCTAAGATCATGGCCGAAAGTGTAAAATTATGGGTTTAAAAATATAAAATGCTGTGTCAAAATATGAAAATTACAGAAAAAGATGTACTGTATAATCCACTATGTGTTCATTAAAGATTGTGTGTCAGGGGCGCAGGATGGATGAGGTGGGAGGGATGCCAGGATGTGAGTGCACTGCTGTCCCCACAGGTCAAAGGAGGGAGGGGCCCTCAAGCTGTGGGACCAGGAGCTGAAGCGCTGCCGGGCTTTCCGCCTGGAGACTGGCCAGATCATCGACTGCGTGCGCTCCGTGTGCAGGGGGAAGGTGAGAGAGGGGTGTGGGCACACCAGGGGCGTGGCGGCTGCCTCACGACGGCACAGTTGTTTAAAGCTGCTCGTTTGTTTTTGTGAATGACTCAGCATGTCATCTTGCATATTGGTCAAACTGCCTGCTGAGTTACCCTGCAAAGGACTAGTCTCCTTCTGGCAGACAAAGCACTTGGCTACTCTGCAGAGTTGCTTGGCAAGCCTGAGAGAATTTGGTACAGAACCAGCCGAACAAGATCTGTGGCTTGAATGTGTGGAGAATGAAAGAAGCAATGAATGAATGAATGGATGAATGTATGGATGAATGATGTGTGTACCTGTGCTGTAATGTATTTGATTAGCAGTCATGTTTCCAGGCATGTATGTTATAGAACAGCAAACAGTCTGGGTTGTGGAAATGTGAATGCTCAGAGATGTTAAAAAGTACTCAGTCATGCGACACGTGTTCCCTGGCTCCTCACGCGGCCCTTGCTGCCACCGCAGGGTAAAATCCTGGTGGGGACGCGCAACGCGGAGATCATCGAGGTCGGGGAAAAGAACGCCGCCTGCAACATCCTGGTGAATGGCCACATGGACGGACCCATCTGGGGCTTGGGTACCCACCCCACCCGGGACGTCTTCCTGTCCGCTGCCGAGGATGGCACCGTGCGCCTCTGGGACATCCCCGAGAAGGTGAGTGCCCCTACTGCACCTGCCCCTGCAGGCTGGTGATGGAATAACAGGCAGGGTCCCACAATATAATTGAACTAGACAATCTTTGACACATCAGAAAATAAGACTAAATTCACGCACTAAGATGTTGTCACAGATTTCGCAATAATTTATTCATTATTTTGCACTGTGCTTCTATAATTCCGCTTGTGTGTTTCTTTATTTAAAATGTCACACCTTCCCTGGAGATAAACTCTCAGTCAGACCAGCTGCTGTGTATGAGGAACAAAACTCAGCTCATTCATTTGTGATGTGGGGCTTTTGGGGAAACAGAAGATGCTGAACAAGGTCAACCTGGGGCACCCAGCGCGCACGGTCACCTATAGCCCCGAGGGGGACATGGTGGCCATCGGCATGAAGAACGGGGAGTTCATCATCCTGCTGGTCACCTCACTCAAGATCTGGGGCAAGAAGAGGGACCGCCGGTCTGCAATCCAGGACATCAGGTCAGAGCAAACGGCAGGAAGTGGTACTGAGTCTTACTGAAGCACTTACTCTGTAAGACACACTCTGGAAACAGTAGACTGAATACTCAGTGCTAAATAATGAATACATCTCAGTAGACTAAATACTCAGGACTAAATAGTCAGTGCTTCTCAGTACACTATATATGCTGGTGGTCAACAATAAATACTCACCATGTATAGAAATGTCAGCATATACCATGTAGTGGCCTGATCTGTGTGGCTAATTGAAGCCTTTCCTGAGGTTAGTGTGGGCAGAATGGTTTGGAGAGACAGGATAGCAGGACAGTGCAGCTTGTGCTTCCTGTGCCTGTGGTCTGGAGGGGAGGTTTTAGGGTGAGAGAATTCAGGTTAAGAGCTGACTGTCACAGTCACCTGACTTAAATCCCTGGGAAGCTGTAAGAGCTCTGGGCTTCTGTGTTTTGCTGATGTAGCATTGTTGCAATGTGGTCCCAATGACTGTCAGAAGAATGTCAAACCACATGACATACACAAATGCACTAATCCAGACATTCGTCAGGAGTATGCTAAGAATATGTCATCATGCTAAAGGGCATCCACAGTTGATTGTTTACTACATGTGACATATCACTATCTTTTCGCTGGTAGCACAATTATATCTCAAGCAAGTAATGTTTTTACTGCATAGTTGGTTGCACACACACTCAGATACTCACTCAGAACTAGATCTTATGACTTTAACTGTTTCTGTGCTGTTGTATATTGATTTCAAATTTGGTGAACTGACATATTCAGCAGCAGTGGGACATTGAACAAGGAACCTTACTTGTAACCAGAATATCACAGAGTTGAATCCCAGTCATACCAAACTTGAATTGCTTCAGAGAATATCCAGCTGCATAAATGGATAAAACATGAGCTAGGCAAGCTGTGCTGGATGAACATATCTGCTAAGCAAACACATAACAAACACATTTCATGTAAGGGTCTATTCATACTGTTAGAAAACAGTTAATGAATAAATTGTTACTTGTTATTTGTGACTTATTTTGTAGTTGCTAAACAGATAGTCAGCAAGTACAAAATGGTTAACAGACTTCTTATTTAAAATGTTAAATTATTTAGAATTATGTTTGTAAAAATAACTTCATGTCTGACTCAGTCACATTTTAATGTAGTTTACTCACATCCTGATGAAAGTAGTGTACCAACAATCAAAGTGACTATTGCACCCTTACTGATTATTGCACCCTCACTACCTGCTTGGTATCTGTTATATACTAACATACTTACTTTTAAAATGTACTAGCTATTATATGTTTTTAAAAAGTCATTTTTAGTGAATATTAACACAGATATGAACTGCTTTGTAACAGTATAAACATGTCAAGTGTGACCAGATGTGTAAAATAATAATAATACATATACATATACATATACATATACATATACGTATAGTAGTTATGATTCTCCAATTTATACCCCCCTTCCATCTCCAGGTTCAGCCCGGACTCCCGTTACCTGGCGGTGGGCTCCAGTGAGAATGCGGTGGACTTTTATGACCTGACGCTGGGGCCGGCACTGAACCGCATCAACTGCTGCAGAGACATCCCCAGCTTCGTCATGCAGATGGACTTCTCCGCAGACAGCAGCTTTGTTCAGGTCTGTGTCTGCTGCATGCCAAGGACACACGCATAAAACGTCATTAAATTTAATGGGTGAATTAACCCACAGTGAGCAGTCAGACTGCATGCAGCAGTTTGCAGAAAAAGCTGAACAATACAGGTGGCTCTATTGAATTTACCTCTATTCAAATGTGTTGTGTGGTGTGTTGTGTTGTGTGTCACTGTAGACTCTGAATCAGTACTAGAATGGTGTAGTCATATGATGCTCTGAGTACAGGAAATGAAACATTAGGTGCATAGCTTTGCATGAAGGATGTGGTTTATAAATTGCTTTGCTTCACACAGTTGTCCACCGGTGCTTACAAGCGGCTGGTATATGAGGTGCCTTCAGGAAAGCAAGTCACTGAGCAGGCAGTCATTGATAGGATCACCTGGGCCACATGGACTAGGTAAGTGAAATGCACATTCACCCACACCATGCTAATCAACTGTATGTGATGTCTTATTACAGCAAACAGCTGTGTATTAATTCAACATATGTGGTTATAATAGCACCTAGATACAATAGACTGTACTCCATTCAAAATAAAAAGTGGAAACAAATATGTTGTTATTGTTGTTATTGTTGTTGCTGTTGTACCAGCCATTTACAAACCCTGGTTTACTTTTCATATACTCAGTAACTCAAGGACTTTTTAAAGACTACAGTAAGATAAACAAATAACAAATAACAGTTTTTCTCACAAACTCATGGTTAACTTTGGTAACACATGGCACTCTTGTTCAACACAAACTAACACTAATACACTCAATGACTGTGCTATGACATCACATTGTAGGTATGACCTAACCAGTGTGGGTGTGGCTGCTGTGCTCTCACTGTATGTCCAGTGTCCTAGGTGACGAGGTGGTGGGGATCTGGTCCCGCAACACTGACAAAGCCGATGTAACCTGTGCCTGTGTGTCCCACTCTGGCCTCAACATCGTCACAGGCGATGACTTTGGAATGGTAAAGCTGTTTGACTTTCCATGTCCAGAAAAGTTTGTAAGTATAATCTGTGTTTATGATACGGTTGTGTTTCTGTGTGAATCGTGCAGATTACTGTCCCGCAGTAGATGTGTCCCAAGATAAACCTAAGAATGTAAATATCAGAATGTAATGACCATGAAAAGTATAAGCTTTTTTTGATTTGTTGTTACTTTCTAATGGATGACTCATTGCTTTAAGTAAATCATCAAAGGTTACATGTGGATTCAATTATTTAAATCTGTTAAGAGGAATTATATATACATATGACAACTTGAACATAGCCTTTTGCTTTTTTATCCATTACAGTTTCTGCTACCATTCCTGATAGACAGATTGTGCCATTGTAGCTCATATTTTGTTTTGTTAGTTTTTTTTCAGTAAAATAATCACAGTAATAGCTACTCTCAGTACAAATTAGCATCATTAAGCTATTTCTTTCATATATGGAATATGACAATGTTAGTTTAACCTGTTGAGTTCTATTGAAGCCATGTTTGTATTCTCTTCATCACCATATGTGTCCCTGTACTGTGAGTGATAGTAACATCTCCCATCCACACACAGTGATATCATAGTGTCCATCCCGCCCCCTCTGTAAAAAGCCATACCTTCCACTCCTCTCCATCCCTACCAATCTCATTGGGTACAGTGTTCTGCAAGGTTACTGGGGCAACCAATTGCAAATGGGCTCTCGTGTTTCCGCAGGCTAAACACAAGCGCTTTCTGGGTCACTCCGCCCACTTGACAAATATTCGCTTTACAAGTGGGGACCGTTATGTGATCAGTGCTGGCGGCGACGACCGAAGGTGATCTCATCTCTATTATATCTCTTGTGTAACTGGAAACCAGACAGTTTTATTAAGTCTGTGTTCCACCTGCAAATTTGGGGCTTTTACAAGTAACCCTTTCCTGTCTTCTGAGAACCAGGTATGAGTCAGGCCTGATGTCGCATATGCTGATAACTGTAGCATGTTTGTCTTGCCAAAAGCATCCCACTAAAGATTAAACATGCTATAAGCAATGAGATCACATCTTGGTTAGCTTAGTTAGTTAAATAAGGGATAAGCAGTAATACAAAGCTGGTTGAATGAGGCAGGTCTTACTCAGCAGGTACATGAGACTAGAACCCCAGCCAAAAAGGTAAAGAGCATAGTTACTGTATTACACTAATGAACTGTTAACAATGTTGCATGTACATAGTGCTGACACTAAATGGGCAGCGGTGTGGTATAGTGGTAAGGAGCAGGGCTTGTAACCAAAAGGTTGCTGGTTTAGAGTACCTGCTCGGAGGTTGGCAGTCCTGGGCTATTTCACGAAGCCATCTTCCCTTGCCTCTCCCACAGCCTGTTCGTATGGAGATGTGTCCACGCCCCTCACTGACGGACACACTGACAATCACCACAAACTCTGGAGGGGCTGCATGGGCTATCCCAGCATGGCTGAAGAGAGGGGACCCACAGTCGGACAACTGCATGCTAAACAGACGTCAAACCTGGCAGCTAGCATATAAAACAAGGTGACTTACCGCACTGCTCGAGACTGGCCTCGCACACTCCGGCGTCACCTCCTGCTACTGTACCGCCTCCGAATGTACTGTCTACTGCAAAGTCATTTTGGGGCAATCAGCACCGAAATCTCCTTCAGCGGTTTGCTTTGAAAAAAGTCTTTGAAAGTAATAACCTTTGAAAATGTGGTGCCACCACCCTCCCCCCACCCCTTCAGAAAATCGACCCTTCGCTCATTTTCTGATAGCCAGTTTAATTTTCATGGTTTACCTTGTATTCGGAGAGTTTTTTTCCCCCAACATCACAGCGGCACAACAGTCATAATAGACACGCCATTTTCAAAAATAACGTAGCAGACATGATTAGCCTTAAACTTTACCTTTCATGTGTGAAACAGAGGCTTGTATGACATTTTGGTTTGATGTTTTTATAAAATCACTTGATGATTTTTCTTAAGGAGCGTTTGGATGAGAGCATTTTTTTATTGAACTCCTGTGGCCTTCTTCCTGAATGTACCATCCGAGTTCTATTTTGGATGTCAGCATGCCAAAGCGTACTATGCACTGTATACCTGACCCAGTCACTGTGGTAACCCCAATGGTTTGTTCATGTAACTGTGCTATTTACCAGTTGAACCCAAAACCCCTCTTGATGTATCTGAACATAAAAAGTATATGATCCTATAAACTGAAATGTAGCATTTTTGGCTTGTGCAGTAACCCTCCATTATGTATGTATGCAAGTATGTATGTGAGTGTGTTTAGAGTTCATGTGCATGGCTTACCGAAAGACAATCCCTTTCCAACCAAAATCCTCAAAATTGAAAAAAAAAAATCTAAAAAGTTTTTTAATACTCTATTGAATTTTCCTTAGAAAAATACTTTGTGTGCTGCTAAAACATTTTTCTTAAAACTGAAGTTCACCAATTTTAAACCAGTTCTGAAATGATAGACTGTAAAAAGCCATTGATATTAATGTCATATGTAGGCACCTAAAATGAGCTGTCTGCCTCAAAGTATCCTAATATCCACGCACTGGGCTACCTTTGTTGATCAGAGAGGTATAGCGTATGCCAGGTCTTTGGATCTAGTAGCTAGCAAGTAAGCTAAATCAGTAGACAAAACATTGTAGAAATACCCACTGTTGCCTTTTTCTCATGCTGGTTGCAAGTGGAACTTTAATATTAATTACTATTAAAATGAAACCATTCATTCAGTCCATTATCAAATGCTGCCCAATTATTATCAACTAAACACAGCACAGTATTTATTACTAAAAATGGGAAATGTTATATTCAGTCGCTAAAAATATCAAGTACTTCTAATTAGCGAACCAACATGGCCATTCCTTTAGAATCCAGTTGATTCAGCACATATGAGACACACTTAAAAATTGCTGCTTTAAGATGACATCACAAAAATATCAAGGCATTTTTAAAGCATGTCATTTCAATCGGGGCTTAAAAAGGGTTAACTCCTGCTTTAAGTAATATCCACTTGTTAATGTGAAAGTCAAGTATTGTACTGTAGCTATTTTTTACACAAGTTACTTTTTTCATGAACAGATCCAATGTTACTTAACAGGAATGTTTTATTGAGGAACAGTAAAAATTAACTTGAAAAAAGTCTGATTTTTTTTCCCTTATTTTACAATTTTGTATATAAGTTTAAATGTGTTTATTGCATATTTTAATTTTCCTGAGATCAATGTAAATATCATTTGTAAAGACATTCTTTTGTATATTTTTGTGAAATGTTTCCTAAATCAAACTTTAATAAAAAAAGAAAACAAGTGTTTTCTTTTATTTTTGGTGGGGTGCTGCTGAAATGGATACGTGACATTGTGCTGGATGTGGTCTGATGTTACTGGTGTGCATGTGGTGTGCACACAGCATGGCTCTAGGTACACACCAACCCACTCGGACTGTGCGTCTGGGGGGTGGGATACGTGCTCACTCCCTTTCTTACACACAGACTACAACCTAAAGCACTTCCAGAACCTTCTGATGTTTCACTGGCAGTAATTCTTCCTCCTCCACAGAGAGGAGGCACAGTGGTTACAAGCATAGTAAACTATTCCATTTTTCCTTAGGCTTCAGACCCAACAAAATGGTCTAAAATGGCAAAAGCAAGCTGTTTTGACTTCAGATCACAGTAACTTCTCACCCCTCCCTGCTGAGGGCCCATGTTACAAATAAGCGAAACGGGTATGCATATTACCAAATTGGGGATGTGACTATTTATGAACCATACAAATATATTAATGGTTTAAATTTGCCTAAACTAAAAACAAGACATGCATTTAGTAGGATAGCCTAAAACCAGGCTATACAAAACACAATAGAAATCAGATTGAAAACTGACTTGTTGCAGGGAGTATAGTAACCCACCCACTTATGTATGAGTGGGAGAATGTCATGCACTGATGAATGTCAAAGCAATGATGGAGAAATATCCATTTACTTCCACTGTTAAACCAGCTGCTTATTTTTCATGTACACATACGTTTTAAAGTGAGGGACAATGAATTTTAAGAAATGTTCCTGCCAGCTACAGGACTGAGATCAGTGGCGTCACCGTCTAGCATGGGAGAAGAAATGGGAAGTGTGCCACCTCCTGGAAGGGAGATGATGCTTTTGGACAGAGCTGGTAGAGACACAGGCGCCCCTCCTACTTGAGTTAGAGCTGGAGAAGGTGGGTGTTGGGAGTGTCTCCCCTTACTATTGGTCCAGCCCAGCTACAGGCACACAGCTTAGTGGAGCAAACATTAATCTCAAATGAGACTTTTTCATTTACTGTCAGCGTTTATTTATGTTGAGTGCCTTTGTTAATACATCGTATTATTCTTGTATTTGGTAGCAGAAGTTTACAGATAAAGGCCATATCAGTTGAAATGTAAAGGGCATTACTGCTTAATACTCAGCAAATAATCAACATCTTTCACGGCATTAATCACATCAACAGCGTCCCTTGCAAAAGAGGGAATTGTTTTGACAGTTGATTAGGGAAATGGTCAACGGTAGTAAAAACCTTTCTCTGTTAATGATCCAGTCCCCACAACAATGGGCCCACTTTCAGGCAGACCCTTTGAACACAAAAGGTTTGTGCACTTTGCGGTAGCATATAAAATACTGCCATGACAGGAAACTCCTCCTTCAAATAAAATAAATTTTTTTTGTTATTTTTCCACTGCTGAAGAACTGCTTCTATTTATGAACAGTAGTCTTAACCTGAGTTTCTCTCCATTGTCTGTTGACCTCGGATTACCAGTCAGTGATGTTTCTCAATAACAACTTTTAGTTCCTTAACTGCCTCTTGGTCAGCCTTTGTTCTCTTATTTCAGGAGTGATGTCATCAGCCAGCATCACAAGTACAATCAGCTCTAACAGACATATTTTGTCTGATTAATTTGTAGGCATTTTTAACGCAAAGATCATATACAGGTATTATTAACGATGAGGAGCTAAAAAAGTTTTTAGAGGATTTCTTTCTTTTCACAGTGTCTCAGCGAGTGAAGTTAGATTGAAAGTTGTAAATTAACAGAATTTAACACAAATTATTAGTGTGGTTGCCCACACTCTTCTGTCACAAACTTTTTAAACTGCCGTATCTCTGCAAGTTCTCTCTACATGCATAAATTATACATCAAAACAGAGGTACGCTTTTGCAGATTCTCACAATGTCTTCGCTTCAGTGCTGTGGCAAACGGTTTTTGAGAATTATGAGCCTTTGTTCAGTCTTTTGTATCCCCTCACTCTAACCAGATTAACATTTGATATTTAAATTGTTGCAACGGAGCAAATCAGAGAGAGGTGCTGTGAAGTTACTGCTTTGTGTCAGGCTCCACTACGAGAGACAAAGCATGACTGAAGGGAAGGGGAGAGGGAGACGGCAAGCCCAATGCACACAAATTCCCCATTTTACTTCCACGTTTGAAAACATGTATTTTTAAACTGTCGTATCTCCGAAATTCGCATGTACTGTCAATAATGCACACAAGCAACCACGCATCGCATTTTCTTCAGAAAATGAACACAAATCTTGTTTCACTTTTACACTTGTGCATGTAGTTCACCTCAGTAACAGCAAACATTAGTCAAACACTAGGAAGTTAGGAGTTTCCCTGAATATGTGAGTAGTTATAGTAGTTTTTTCCACTTAATTCATATTATCCTAGTAAATTATTATATGCTACCTACATATATAAGCATAGTTACTGAGTTTGACCTGTACCTTTACTTCCTACAACTTCTGACTAAGCTATTTACAGATAGGCAGAGATTGCATAAAGGATGGACAGACATTGTGGGAATAAACAACCTATGTCTGAACAGATTCCAAGAGAGATCCATGAAAGGAATATGCAAGTGCCAATACAAAATAATCAATTTTCTACAGAGAGAAAAACACTTTTTGCAAACTCCACCTCTTCATTTTCCTGCCAAATGCTATCACTGTCCCCTGCAGTTTGTATTTCATACATTCGGTGCTTAGAAATGTGTGATTGATCTTTAGTGCAAGCTGTGTAAAACTACTTTGTTGACTGAAATGAGAATGTAGCTGCTGCACTCCTTATGTAGAGCAACTTTCAGTCAGCGGCATCACTTTAACAGCGTTACTTTAATCACAAACATGAGTTTGTTTCGTGAACCAGGGGATGGCCATCACAGTGCAATGCTGCCCCCCCCCCCCATGGCTGTTGACAGCATTGGCTGCAACCACGTTTGATCAATGTTTTTGATTGACCTCTCAAGGTGCTGCAATACTGCACTGAAGATTAGATTGTAAAATGTTAAGTGATATGACCACATCCCTGTTGCTCCTGGAAAAGTGGTTTGGATAAACACAGAGACATTCAAGACCCTGGGCCAAACAAAGAGAGTAAACAGAGACACTTGTATGACTCATGATTGCCTTATCTGAGATACTTCATAATGTGCAGAACAATGAACAGGGCACTGCGAGATGTCTGATTAGCAAGCAGACATAATAAGAACAGTTGACAACTCGTTTAAATATTTAAATTTATTTTCAAAAAGAAAAAAAAAAAAAATACAGCCTATTTACATTCTTTTCACGCACACAAAAATCACCTGCTATACATACAAACCTTCAGCTGGGTCAAACCTGTCATCCTTTAATAACATCACCTGAAGAACACAAGGACACTGGCTTTCAGCTGTATTTTTAAAGTGACTGAGCACTGTGCAAGGACATCACTGGCATTATAAAATTTGGGCTAAAGCAACCAGTAGTTACCATTCCATTTTCTGACATTTTAAATGGATGTCGTTACAATGCAAGTGTGGAGACCAGAATTTAATTCAGGTTTACAGCTTCCTTCCTTGAGTGCTACATAACTTTTAAAAGTCGTAAGGTGAAATGACATGTTAGTCAGGCCTTTTCTGCTTGATTGATTAAAGGCCTCTATCGCTGAGCGCTGACTCATCCCCAATCGGGTACATTCTGTCACCAAATCTTTAGCCACAGATATACAATGCAAACAAGGTCCACTCATGGCAAAAGGAATGACCTATGTCCTGGAGCTCTTTATATGGGCACATATTGAAAAGCCTATACTGGGACGTCTCTTCTGAGCTTCTATTGTTGAATGTAGAGATAACTGAGGGGCCACGGGGGTGGGGCTGGGGGCCAGGGCTCTCACAGCTTCACGGAAAAAGAAGTGCCGCAAGAGCAGCCGTGCTCAGCCTGGGGGTTGCGGAGCACCTGGAAGGAGGAGCGGATCAGCTCCTCACTGTAGTCCAGTGTGGCCCCCTTCACAAACTCCAGGCTGTCCTGGTCCACGATCACCCCAACGCCATCCTGCTCAAACACCCTAGAACAGAGGGAGAGCAGTACACAATATTATGATTGATTATCACAGCTTTATAACACTCAATCATATTGGTTTGTTGAGATGATGCACTTAAATGTGGTAGCTTATACCCCTTTTACACAGGCCTGAGTACCCAGGCTGCATTGAGCTTTGATATAAATGGGTCTTCCCAGGTTACAGAACCTAGTAAATGTCCCAGCTCTGCTTCAGTGTCAAAGTCAGAGTCACTGTAGCATATCAATAATTTAAACTGATGAACAAAAATGTAACTGATATCTAGACTGCATATTTTATGTTCCTAAATCCAGGTTCCTAAATCTCAGGTAGAAACTGGATTTATATAAAAAAGTGGCTTTTCAGTGTTTCTGTTTAATAATAAATAAACCCCACCACTCTGTAAATACACTTGGTTTTGCACATCTCTAGTTTTTGCACATCTGTGGTTTTTCTTATTTTTCTGTTTGTTTTTTTAATTCTTAATGTACACTTATTTACTATTTTATTGGTTCTGTTTTTATATATATATATATGTATATATTTTTGTTTGTTTTCTTCCTCTGTATTCCTTTGTGTTTTTGTATTTTTTACTTTATTGCACTTTTTGCACTTTGCCACTCTTTCTACCTGTCTAAATGCTGCTGTGACATGTGAATTTCCCCGCTGTGGGATCAATAAAGTTCTATCTTTACACAGCATTCATTTATACAGCTTGATATTCACTAAAACAAGGCATTCTACCCGAGATCTGAATCCATCACCATCCAGTTAGCTGCCCTGCTCCGTACCCACTGTTGGATGTCATAGTTAATTTAAAAATGTCCTCTAAGCATTTTTTTTTTACAGGAGCATGCTGTACAGGTATAAAGAACAAAGGACTGAGGGAGGAGGAATTGATGCCATTACCTATCATCTTCATTTCTCACATTGTCAACTGAAAACTTGTACTGAAATCCAGAGCAGCCTCCCCCCTCCACCTGTATCCGCAGGTATTCCCCTTTGTCCATGATTTCTCCAAGTCTCTGGAAAATACAGATATCACCACCCCAAAACTGGTTTGCATGACAGCTCATATATGACAGCTTTGACTGTGACACTGTGTGTCTATACAGGACTGTGTAGCTAATGCAGCTGGGGGTAGACCCCAAGTAGGATTGAAAACACAAAGTGATGCAACAGATATCAAACCAAGTGGCCAGGACAAATGCATTTGGCATGGCAAGTTCAAAAGGGCTCACTGTAATCAGTTTATGTGCTGTTTTGGGGGCGCAAGTAGGTTTGTGAGGTCTGGGAAGGGGGAACTCCACCATGATGTTTTTTATACTCTTAGTAGCTTTGGATTCTCGTCAGGAAAAGAATTAGAATTAGAATACTGCTTCAAATATCAAGAACAGACTGAAGCAAGGTATAACACAGTTTGGTTTTGTTTTTATGGTCATACCAAAATCTGCCACTTAAACAGAAAAGAACCTTTTTAAAGCACTGAAATAAGCTAATCTGTGACATTAAAAGACAAAACCCAAAGGACAAATTAAATATGTGAGAGGTCCACAGATTAATTGAATGATTTCTATTTAAGTGCCTTGCCTCCAAGTAAATATTGACATGTGACTAGCCTCACATTCAGCAAAGCATACAAAATAAGAATGTTAATCTAAATCAATTTCTTTAGAACTGTGTATTGACTGGCATTGCGTTGTTCTGACCTTCACGCATGATTCACTGAGCAGCACTCTATCTTGAGACGAGCTGGACTCTGCGGGCTTCTCCTGCGCGGAGGAGCTGCTCCAGCGAGCCGGCCCGGAAGACAGGAGCAGCTGAGAGCTCTGAACGCCCCGCAGTACCACAGGCTGACAGGGACTGAGTAGACCAGAGGACACCCTGTGAATGCGATCAATGAAATCTTGTCATTGGAGTTTTTCTACATGCATCCTAAAATATATTTACAACTGGAAATTCACAGAGCACGTAAAATACACAACGCATATTAAATGCATAATGATTCATAATTAACATAAGCCATATACAAGTATTTTCATTGAACGTTAACTAAAGTCTATAGCTAGTTTACAACCAGACTGGGCATAAAACTGAAACGGAAGGTCTGCGCATACATGCAAAATTAGTTAACGTTACGCAGATTAGCCAGGTAATTGCATTAACGACGTTAACATAAAGAGCATTTAAATACCCAAAGGTGTTGACGTGAAGTTGGGAGCTACCTACGCAGATTGCTTAGTAGGCTACCTTGCTAATTTGCTATACGGTCTCTCTGACAAGCAAGACATGACTAGATCATTTGTAAACAAAATCGCCGGCAGGTCGATGCCAGACGAAATCACTAATTTGTCTGCAGGTTGGTTTAGCTTTAAAATTGCCATAGACAGCAAGGTACCTTAGCTAAGAAGGTTGACCCCCAAGGTTGTCTACAATTAGCAAACTAGCACTAGCTAGCCATCTTCGATCCCGTGCTAGAACGATCCACTAGCTGGAGGACCACAATATTTTCTTTTGAACGCGGGGTCCATACCCATATGTTCTCGGAAATTTTATTAAAAGTAAATATTAATGCTGTTTAGTTTACTTACCTTCCTAGATTCCGGGTCGTCGTCTTCGCTAAAGTAAACATTGCACCTCGAATTACAGACATCTTCCATAACAACCAAGCATAATTTTACGTAGCATACGTAAATCGGGCAGATTCAAGACGCAATTGGCGTTAAATAATGCCCGTCACATACAAGGGTCTATCAAACCCTTCGTTCACTTTTCTAAAAAATAAAGAACAAAGGATGCGATTGGTTACTTTCTAATATAAAGGATGCGATTGGTTACTTTTCTGCCGACCGACTGCAATTCGAACAGCCCACTTAGTGTAAATACGCATCATCTCGAGCGCGTGATAAGGAAGTAAAGCGGTGTTTGGGAGAAGAGCACGGAGGAGTGAGGTATGGCTTTTAGGGAATCAGATTAACTACCTAACGTAATAAGTAATAAGTAGAAAACAAGATGTGCTGAAAGCCACAGATGTGTTTACACTGGACTAATGTAATTGACTTTTGGCGAAATACTATTTACTTATTTAAGGAAAATGTTTTAAAACACGTGTGCTTAAACTTCAGATACTTTCACATAATTTAAAAGTGTTAGGGTGATTCTGCCCCTATGTGCCGATGTGCACAATTTAAATTTTCTTTTATTTCGTGGCTGTTTTGGGTAATGATTAGGGATGGTTAAGCTTATTCTGGATCGGAGTCAGAAAAGTATTTGGAGCGAATTCAATCGCTGATTAAATTGGAGGTGTTGAACGAGTTTCAACTTCAGCCACAGGTCATATGATTTATACGTTTGAGTGACCTGGGAAGGCGCATGATGACTACCATGTTTTCAGTCTCACCTGGGCTACAGGCTACATACACTTAACGTCAGCTGTTTTTTCCAGTTTGCAGGATATTGTCTTCAAAAAATTACATATTTTACTTTGAAGCCTGCGCTCACGAACAATGGATTTTCGTGTTGCCTCCCTCTGCTTCGCCCTCTTCGTACTCGCCTCTGCCGAACCTGTGAAGTATATCGATTGTGGTAAGAAACAAGCTGCAGAGAATTTGTATTTAATTCTTGTACTTTGCTATGAGTAACTTGCCTATGTATTTTGTATTTTGATCGGATAACTGGCGATTTTGGGGAAACGCATGCTGACCTTTAGACAGATAAATGATGCAAGAAAACTGATTATACATTTTGCAGTTTCATCGGGACGTTTTTTCGCATGGTCCATAACCGCACATTCCTTAAGGCATACATTCACTTCCTGCATGTTATGAATAACATTTGGTTTTGAGTCGAACTTGCGCAATAACAAACTGCTGTTTCCTGTCTTCTTTTTGACCTTTACTCCAGGTGTTGTGAATGGGGTCGTTTAAATCATTTGCTAGAAATCAACTTTGGTTTTAGATTAATTTTCAGATCAATCAATTCATGACGTTTTTTATCTGTAGTACATCAAATTGCACTGCTCTCCACACTTTTCGGTTGAAGAGTATCCTTGGAAAACCTGAGTTTGCATTTTCCTTTAAGGTTAGCCACTGGATGTATGATCATGAGTTCATCTTATGATCTGTGGAACTGAAAGTGCTACTATCAACACTTAACTAGTTACCCTTCTCCCTTTTTCTGTCTCATAAACCTAATTTTTGGGGTTATATTTCTCTCATGACATTTCCTCCAGTTTATATAGGTTAAAATGTTTTTAAATAGAAAACTAGTGCTAAAGAGGGAGTTACAAGTTCTGTTTCTATACTTTTTAGTCTTACAGTTGTAAAAATGTACACAACTGTCAATGTCCTTATTTCATTTTAAAAGTAAGATCAGTTTTGCATGGCTTGCTGTGTGCTTGTTTGCTTTGGCATCAGTTTCTGGTCGGATCGATGTACAGCAACCAATCATGTACAAGGACTTCATAAAACATTTATGCATACTTTAAACCTTTTTTCTGATGCCCCTCAGGTTCTCAAGTAGGAAAGGTTTTCTCCGTCGACATACAGCCATGTCCAAAACAGCCATGTGAGCTCCATGCGCAAGGGAGAGTCATATGCTGTTAATGTGACTTTCAGCAGCGGTAAGACATAATGTGATGTGTTCAGTGTGTTGTAGCATTGCGTGTTAAAAGGTAAAACATTGCTGCCGTACTACCTGGAGCACTGCGTCTGTGTGATTGTAGCTGTTGAAAGCCAGACCAGTAAAGCGGTGGTCCATGGGGTCATTGCTGGGGTTCCCATCCCTTTCCCCATCCCTGATGAAGATGGCTGCAAGTCTGGCATTGTCTGCCCCATTCAGAAGGAAAAGAGCTACAGCTACGTGAACCAGCTACCAGTCAAACATGAGTACCCCTCAGTAAGTATGTGTTGGTATGCTGCAAAGGTTCCTCATTTTGAGAAGAGAACTTATTTCACTTCCTGTAATTGTTTCAAATGTACAGATTTTAAATATAACTAGTTCCCTCCTTTATTTAAATCACCCAAAGGTAGTTATGTACAGCATGTTTCATTGACCAAACTTATTTTATTTTTAGATCAAGCTGGTAGTGGAGTGGGAGCTGAAGGATGACTCAGGCAAAGACTTATTTTGCATCGAATTCCCAGTCCAGATCACAAGTTGAGGGACCCTACCTTTCTGTATTCACTAAGAGGGAAATCCTAATGTAGCAATTTCCTAGAGGAGGTTGCTACAGTAAGAAAATAATATTTTTGTTATTTGTATCAGTTGATTTTTAAAATTATTTCTTCGGTAGGTAATTTTATGTATTGACATTTAAAACAATTTACAGTATGCAGACTTTTTAAAGTTGTGGATTCATGGCTAGTATTGGGAGAACTGGGCTTCTTGAAATCCAAAATGAATGCGGCTATCATGACTGATTTTTGATTCGTTCAAATGTGTCAGGAAATGATAGAATGTGGTAGCTCCACCGGTCAGGGGCTCCATGAAGCTTCACTGTCTCAACTAGTTTAGGGTGATGTTTAAACTTCTCAGACAGGTAGGCTGAGGATTTTAATTCCGTGTTGCCACAATGTACTGTCTCGTCAAAATGACATCCCAGTATCAATTCTGTAGAATGCTGTTGAATGAGCAATGCTAGAAATCAACTTTGTTCTCATTGCAGCAGACCACCATCAATGGCAGAATTCTACTCGCTGCTGTGTAGCTATACAAACTTTATATGTAAATCAATTTGTTTCATTTGATGTTTCCCATCTGTGCACATTTTCTTTGTATTTTTTTCAACTATTAATAGATTTTTTAACATACATTTAATAAAGACCTAAATTGTTTCAAATGTTTGTTTGATTATGTTAAGAATTTAATATTGGAACCTAAAGAGGTCATTCCATAAACTGGAAACTGGGTCCAGCTTGATTTTGAAATCGAGACCTTGGCATGACATTTCCATTTTGAGTAAAGGAAATGGCAAATCTTGAATTTGACCTTTATTCTCTAATTGGCACATGTTGGCTGGGTTTAAAAGAGGCTGGATGTGGATGGATAGTCCTGTTTGTAATGGGGTGGTTGTTAGAACCAATTATATTCATTCTCCAGATAACTGCCATTTTTCAAATATCAGTGAGGTTCAGGTATAGTATATCTTGCCTGTGTGTAAACCTTGTTAATCTAGCCATGCAAACTGGGCATTCTTAAAACTAAAGGGAACAGACAAGCACACACCACAGTTGCATGTTCACTCTGGAACAAACTCCACAGCAAGACTGTTGAAACTACAATAAATGACTGATTCAGAAAGTTGGTCAAAACAATTTTAATGCATTTCTAATGGCTTGGCAAAATGGATATTGTGGAATGTCAAATGGCATTAATCCTGTCTGCAAGAAAATTCACAATTTTTTACTTTTACATCCAAGTTGCATTTAACATTTTGAAGCAAGTGATTGTTTACATGGTATCTAAAGCCTTACAATGTCTAATGATGGCATTGAGCTGTGATATTAACCAATAAAAGAAATGCATTTCCTTTACAATGCCATGGCCCACTGATTTCAAAAGACACCAGTCACTTTAGATCTTCACTGATTTTACCTTCCTCTTCTGATTCAACTGTGTTATGTTGCCTTCCATTTTAATGTCAACGAAATTCCCCTAAAGCAGTAAATGGAGGATATGGTCCAAGACGGTATCATCAGGAGTGCTTATGTACAATATCCTCACGGAGATGCAAAGTTTCTTACAGCATGGCTCTTCCTGGAAAGGTTTTAATGAAGTCATGAATGCATGACTGCAATAAAAGCAAATCTGATGAACTGTTATATTTAGATATAGTCATACCTGCTTAAATGCTAATTGCAATACATAATTCCAAAACATTGTGTTTCTTAAACTAAACGAGAGCCCATTCAAAATTAGCATTTCTGAAAATTAGCATGTTTTTAACATGCCCACATTTTTTAAATTGTGTAGTGCATTCCAGCAAATATTATGAACATGAAGACCACCTCAACCACCCTCTTTGATACAATCCTGAAATTCAGTTCAACAGATTCCATTGTGAAAATTGTGCTCACAATGCCTGCATGACATATTAGAAAAAACAGAACATATCATTTGGGAAATTTCTCAACCTTTGAAGGCTACTCATAATGGAACATGCAATAGAGCTTTAATATATCAATACTGTATTTTTCCTAAACACGTGATGCAGGCACAGTCTTAAAGGTAAGATGAGTAGGCAAAAATGGTAACTACCTCAGTTTAATTCTAAAATGATACAACAAATGAGCCTGCCTCAGCTGTTACCGCAACATGAGGAATGTGTCCACTTTAACAAAAGCTGGAGGTCTGTGCCCAAACCACTCATTTTTACAGAAATACCCAGTTACCAAAACTAGTTGCCAGTCCGTGAAACAACAGAGATATCCATGAGATTTCCCTTTCAAAATACAGATGTACAGTAATGAAAAGAACTTCCATTCTCTGTTGCAGGGACAATGTTTTGCTCAAGAAATTTGTTTAGGAATTGAAATGGTGGTAACTGATCAAGCAAACATGCCACACACAGCTTTCTCTTTTAAAAAATGCTTTTCCAAAACTCACCTTACAATAAAATTTGACTACATAATTTCATGAAAACTACACTCGAAACAAAAATAGTGGCTGATCAAATATGTTATTGACCAGAGAACCATGGTCAGTTTTAAGGCAGCTGTAAATCTGTATCAGTATATATTTTTTGGGGGAATTTAAAATATCTTAACTATACAATGCTCTTCCTGTCCTCTCTCTTTGGCTGTTTGATGCTAGCTAGCATTATCTTCACCATTAAATTTTGTGTACTGTTTTCAGTGAAAAATGTTTCAGGTGACCTAGATAGATGCTAAGCACTTAAGCAGAGAGCACAAGACATTTTAACACATTAAAACAAGTGTTTAGTGCAATCTACAATCAGCTGACAATAAGTAAAGCAGGGTTGTTGTTCATGGGGCCATGTTAGTTCTCTCATGAAGTACATGTAAGATTTTCTGAAGCCTTAAAGAACTAGACTAAAATGTCTATGCCACACTAAAATTGTTTTATATTTTTTGAAAGAAAGAAATGTGCACTTCCACTTATGAATGTAGGCTGATATTATTCAGGCTTTGAATTAAACTTTAGAAAAAGTTTAGAAGTTGAGATCCCTACTATATTTAACAGTGCACAAGAATAATTTAGCCGTTTGATATCTTTCATATCCTTCAGGAAAGTCCTCTTAAATTGCACATGGAAAATGATCAGCTAGGTCCCATTTCAACAACATCCTTAGCTTCACTAATTGTTTTCATCTGTGCCACAGATGTTCGTTCTACTGTCCGTTTTGTTTCAACCTCTCCAGCCGCTGGAGCAGGGCATTCCCGAAAGCCTCTCTGTAACCGGGGCTGAGGGAGTCGAGCAGCGAGTAAACTGTCTCATGATACTGTGTGCTCAAACTGTCGTCTACTTGGTCAAAAGCGTGGCCGACAACCTGCAAAAGAAGAGACACGGTCTGATCATCGCAGAACAGGTGCAAACTAGCGTTACTAAAATGGAAGGGCTTATTTCAACACCTACCCGTAGTCCCGCTTCGGTAAGCTCTAAGCAGTAGCGGTTTCCTTCTCTCGTCTCCACGTTTATGTATGCCACGTCCAAGGCGTTATCCAGCTTCTGGGAAACGAACATCTCAGCAACGGCAAAGAGCACGTCGTTGACCACTGCCTCAGCTTCCAGCCTCATGTCCTTCACGTCTCCGAGCTCGACGCAGTCTTCTTCAAACGGAGCTATCGTTGTTGACTCGCCTTGATTACAGTCTACTTCCATTCTCTGAAACGTAGTGAATTAAAGTATAAATATAATATACACTAGTTTTGAAGGGATTTCAAAGTCTAATTTAAACAGACTGATACAGTCAACTGAAATTTGTCAACAGGCATGGTACATGCTCAGGCATCGAACGGTTTGCCGACTTTACAGCAGTAATTTTAAAACACGATTATGGAGCCCAGCGAGCCTGCTCGCTCAATGTCGCAGTTACGTGCAATCACCCTCGCCTAGTAGCTATTCATCTAGCTGGCTGTCTACATAGCTAAACAGAAAACAACTTTAGCGATCAAAAATCATGTATCGGCTAAACAAATCCAGATAGCTAGCTAGCTACTATTAGCAGATGATGGCGTGAGACCTAAATAATAATAATAATAAAAGCCAGGGAATTTTACATGATATGCACAAAATAGCCTCAATTCTAGAGTAATACATCATATAAGTACGACATATGCTGTATTCCCTCTGTCCCGATTTTGCAGGAAATCACAAAACTGCGTAAGGATGAATTTTCTAGATTTCTTCACTTACCTCCTCCACGGATAAATCAACACTACACTTCCGGCTCACGCCGGAGAAACACATACGTCACTCGCATGCGCCAATTTTCTCCATTTTACGCATCTATCTTGTCTTCGCTTCCTGTTACATCCTCTTCCTTGTTTATGGTTCTAGAATTGCAATATTAGAAACATCAGAAATAATCAGTTTGGTAGCTGTATCATCTGTTAAGTCAAATACATCTTCTGTATAAAAATTAAGTGGCACTGAAAAAGAGTCAGATACTACTCTGCTTTAACTGATTGTGAACGAGATATTCTATTATATACAGTACATTTCATTTACATTCTGCCATACATTTTTTCTTGGGCACTTGTTAGCGTTTTACTTCTAAGCAAAGCATAAGCAAATACAGCAAATGTTTACATATAAATTAACATTTTAATATGTTTATTTTTTCCAGTAGAAATAGCAACATGCAACAGCATTCCAGCAACATTGACAATCAAAAACAAACAACAAAAAAGCACACCAACTACCCAAAAATACATTTAAAAATCACTGTACAAGTGTATTGACTGGTTTGCATACAATCATTCATTCGGTCTCAAAAGCTTTGTGGAGTGTAATTGAAATACTTTCACAGCACAACCAGAGTAATTATTAGGGAATGGAAGAAAAGGATTGCTTTTGATTGTGTTAGAGAAGGATTTCAGGCAGAGTTGAATTTATCAGTTGGAATTTGAACAGTGCATTTAACTTTCTTAGATTTTCAAAAATTGCATCGTACCACAAATCCACTGGATGAATGTAGACATATCAACTTGCTTCCACTGTAACTGTATTAGACAATTGGCCAGGAGAAAGGCATATGCAAGACAGTCACATTGAATTAATCATGAGGTATCGTGGTGTGCTGAAGTATGACCCCCCCAAAAGTGCAATATATAGGGTGGGCTCAATGGGCATAGACACAATTTCAAAAACAGGAGAGACAATGGGATGGAGAGATGTTTAAGGAGAGCACATCCAATACATATGCACTAAAGTCAGAGATGCCTGTTTACACTTGTCACCAGTGGGATGTACACCTGGAAAATGTTTGCTCATTTGGATTTTGAATGTGAATGCGGTGAATAATCCTGAATTGAAAAAAACTGTAGAGCTTCAACTTTTACCTGTACAGGTCAAAATTATTTTCAAACAAAGCTTCAGAATTCATCTTCAGAAAAAAACTGAGTAAATATACATTTTAACAAGACATATTAACACCCTAATTTAAAAGATATGGATATATTTAATTAAAATTTTACATGAGAAACAATACATAGTGTGAGCAGCACTTATTGTCCCCGATTAAAACGCCTTTACAGTTACGATTTCAGATCAAAACAGCTACATGCATTGGTGATATATGTGTTCATATTACAGGTCTAGTTCCCATAAACGTATTTTTTCCATTTGGTTATGAAAATCTCATTTTATTAAATAGTGACTTCCGTAAATATGTATCTCATCAAATCGCGACAATTGCGATGACCCTTTGACGTTCGCAGAAGGTGGAGCCTGGCCGTGCAAAGCGGCCTTGCGCAGCGGCGTGTGCGGAGTCACCAAAGTGTTTGTAAACACGGGAGGAAAAGGTGACAAATATAGGGAAGGGGAGAGAGAACGGGCCTGGTGGGTACGATCACTAATGATCTTCCATGTGGCCGTGCATTCGGGGGGAAGGTAAAATCTTATATTAGCTAATACACACAGACAGTAGGTTTAAAATCGACAGGCAGTTCGAAGAGATTTAATTCGCTTGGTGTCCTGTTAGCTAGCAACCTAGCTGACCATCTCAAACAAAACAAGGCTAAACAGATAGCCTTCTAAATAATTTTATTTAGCCAGCTAGCTACTTCAGACTCAGTAGCAAAAAGAGGGCAACTTTAGTGGTCGGCAACTGTGTTGTAACGTTAAGTTCATTAACGTCCACATAGTAGTTAGCCTAGGTCATCTACATATACTTTTTTATTATGGAAAGGCAGCTTATTTCAGAGCTAGTCTAATCGTGTTACGCTTTGAACATTTGATCGCTAGCTAGCTATCTATGTAAGTTAGCTACGTACGACGTCAAGATAGTACATTAGCGACAGTAAAGTTCGCTGTAATCGAGTTAGACTGTGGCTATGTTTACCGACAGCAGTATAGGTTTCTAACACTGTAGAAGAGACCGATAACGTCTGTTATTTATCCACTTCTCTTCTGTTGTTTTGAATACTGTTAGCTGTCGTTTAGCTGGCATGATTCGATAGAAAGTGTGCATGATATAATGGAGGTGCTAACAGACATTTGAACGGGCCTGATTAGATAGATAACAATTCAAGGAGGTAGCATAACATTATCCGTTTATTACAAAACAGATGGCACCTTGATCACTGTAGTTTGCAAATGTCTAGCTACAATATGTGGGGAGATTTGTGTAAATGGCGAACGTAATAACAGGTAAAGATGTAACTTGCTACGGCTAGCTAACCCGACTTGGATTTATGTCAGGTTTTCTGTGATGCGCCGACGCACAGTAGCAGATGCTGCGGTTGCTACATACGTATCAGTTTCATGAAGTGTGATCATGTACTTATGAACATTGTACTGCTCAGTAACTGCAATCCCCAATCCCAAGAACTCGCGCAATGCTGTCTTGCTAGTTAGCGTTAGCTAATTTATTTGTATGCTGTATCGCCTATTAGACACGACCGGCAGGATGACTGAACGAACTCAAAACCCTCGGGCTGCCGAAATATTCTGCACCATATTGCAAGAAGACGTCGTACTTTCCCGCAACAACATCACCTTGTAGTCCACTTTCCGTCAAACAAGGACAGTTTTGGCATATCTGTATTCCTACTCGATCGAACGGAAATGCCTTGGCCGTTTTCCGAGTCGATAAAGAAGCGGGCATGCAGATATCTGCTGCAGCGGTACTTGGGCAACTTCCTGCAGGAGAAGCTCAGCTTGGACCAACTCAGTTTGGACCTCTACCAAGGCACTGGATCACTGGCGCAGGTTCCCTTAGACAAATGGGTATGTAACACGGTTAATATTGGTATGGGGTTTGATATTTACATCTGTACATTAGCATGACACATACACAGGTGTATGCTAGTGATATGTCATATGTCATAAATGTCTGTTAAGTTTCACTTGCCAGAAGCTCTGCTTGTTTTGTCCACATATGAGTCAAGGCTAACAGCGTTTAAAAATGAACGACCCTAGATAGAACGTTCTGTCTGTCATTTGGAATCATTCAGCACACTTGAGTTAACTTAGAAGGATGTCAGGGATGTATTTTTTACATTTACAAGGAAGCAAAACAAGTGTTTATCTCAAAAACTGTGTCTGCGGTCTAACTGGATTTATCTGAAACGTCTGTAACTACAGCAACTATGAGAATTAAAGCTAACTGCAAACAGTTGGAAGGTATGGTCCTTCAGTTGGTCCTTCATGTTCACTGTGTGTGTGTGTCCTCCCAGTCCTTAAACGAGATTCTGGAGTCAGTGGATGCTCCCTTTGAGGTGACAGAGGGATTTATCCAGACCATCTCTTTGACTGTGCCATGGGCGTCGCTGCTGCAGGAGAACTGTGCCCTGGAGGTCAAAGGGCTGGAGATGGTGTTTAGGCCCAGACCACGTATGGGTGAGCAGAGAGGATCCATCACTTCAGAACTGAATGTAGCGCTTGTGTTTGTAAATGAGGAAGTGGCTATAGCAGTTTCACTGTCACTTTTAAGGTTATAGACATGGTAAAAGATGTAAATCCGTGGGTGGAACTGAAACAGCCGTGTAATTATTCTAAATGTAGCCATCTTACTTATGGTAACCATCTTGTATCATATTCTAATGGGAGTGTAGCTAGTTGGATCAGGGTCCACAAATGTAATGTAAAGAAATGTGTTTGGGGATCCGAACCATTGACATCCTGGCATGTGTTGCATCTGCAGCATCAGGGACCGAGCCCATGTACTGGTCCAGCTTTATGACCAGCAGCATGCAGCTAGCCAAGGAGTGCCTGAGCCAGAGGCTGACGGATGAGCTGGGGGAAGGCTTCCAGCCCCTGGAGGGCCTGGAGAAGTTTGCAGAGACCATAGAAACGGGTACCTTCTCCCACTCTCACAGCACAGGAGCTGTTAGCTGGGCAGATAGCAGAGCCATGTGCTAGGGGTACTCGGTCTTTGTGGAGGACATGGTTCAGCATGTTTTATGACATAATGTAAAACATTCAGTCTATGAACAGGGAGCATCTGGACTGTGAAGTAGATCGAATCTGTCATTAGTCTTCCAAGGTGGGTTAGAGCTCATATGGGATTCTTGGATTGTTGCCCTCTAGAACCAGAATTAGAATCCTTTACTGTTCCATGTTCTAGTTGTTCTGGTTGCCTTGAGAAATCTATTATTTATTTATAAACAATATTAATTAAAATAATTATACTGTGCGTATGTTGGTAGGTCCAGCATGATATTTGCAATATGTGTGTCATTTATTGTCCTGTTGCTTATGTTACAGTTTGCTTTCTGTCTTCTTTGGATTTCTGTTAGTTTTGAGAAGAGTGAAGGTTACCTTTCTGGACACCGTTCTCAGGATTGAGCACGTTCCTGAAAATTCCAAAACAGGAATCGCTGTGGAGATACGGATCAATAAGTAAGCTCAACTAGAGCGGCCTGAAGTTGTTGCTGAGACTAGTTCAAGTTTGTGTTAAATGAGGAACTGTGTGTAGAGGTTTAGATGGCATGGGTTTTGTCAGTGAGATCACATGTGCAGCCTGTGCCAGGCCTTAAGGCCATGTCTCTGGTGCTGTGCAGGACTGTGTACTGCGATGAGACAGGGGACGAGGGTCCAGGCATGGACGTGCACCAGCCCACCACATTTGCGCACAAGAACCTCCGGCTCACTGGTGTCACCATCTTCTGGGACGAGTTCTCAGAGGCCGCCCGCACATGCCTCAAGTCCCCCTCTGCCCAAGCGGTCAGTGCACCTCCACATCTCTGCTGGCATCCTGACCCGGTTCCCCACCCTGTCCCACCCCCTGGCTTTGACCCTTTGTCCTCTCTGCCACCCTGCAGGAGACAGAGCCTAAGCTGTCCCCCAGCTGGAACCCCAGGATCATCTGCGAGCCACACCCACAGTTCACGGAGCCCATCTCCACGACAACGCCCTTTGAGCCTGTGCAGATTGGTGGCCTGAATGGGAGAGTGGAGCTGTCTCTTCTCCTGAAGCAGAATGAAGCATTGCCTGGAGCGAAGGTTGCATTATGTTCATGTGCAGCTGTCCTTCTGCCCATGATGTCTTGTGCCTCTAGCTTTCATGAAGTGTAGTCTCTCCATGTTACTTGTCTCTGAAAGATCTCATTGCTTTTCAGTTGGATGTTGATGGACAGATTGATTCGATGAATGTGCTGCTGTCTCCACGTCAAGTGCACCTACTTCTTGACATGTTTGGGGTCTTCTCTGGCTCAGGTGGGTTCCCGTAACATCCCTTTGCAGTAGACACTTTCATCAGATGCAGCGTCCTTTTACTCCTCTTGCTCTCATTTACCCTAGTGGCTATATGATTGGGCAGCAGTGTGGCACAGCTTTAAGGAACAGGGCTTGTAACTGAAAGGTTGCAGTTTTGATTCTCTGCTGGGGCACTGCCGTTGTACCCTTGGGCCAGGCACTTAATCCAGCTGTATAAATGGATAACATTGTAACCTGTGTAAATTGCTCTGGATTAGATAAAATAAGATAAATGGCAATAGGTATATGTAGGTATATATCGGTAATCAGTAATTGCTTGTTTAGAGTGACTTGGAAAGGAAAACATGGCTCCTTGGTGAGCGGAAACGCTGGGTCTGGCTGGGAGAGTCTGCCAAGTGAAAAGTCACGCCCTTGGCTTGTTTGTGTGCACAGCGGGGCAGGAGCGGGCGGGGTTAGGGAAGGACAGGAAGAGCCGCCCGATGCAGCAGGAGGATGAGTACCGCCTGCACATGGAGCTCCACCGCTGCCTGAAGAGGGACACCATGGCCACCGGCACACTGGGAGACACTGACCTCTTCGAGAGCCAGACCACCAGGACCACATCCAGCCGAGGTGGGGACACATCCACACCTCCTCTCATTCTCAATATCAATAGCTTTGTCTGATAACTGGAAACCTGCCACTGTTCCCTTGAGTAAGGCACTTAAGCTTAAGTGCTTTAGCAAGTATCTAGCTGCGTAAATGGATAACATGTAAAAATATAAGCTGTACAAGTTATCCTGGCCAAGGCGTGTTCCAAGAAAATACACAGTAACAATAGCCAATGCCTCTTCAAAAAGTTGCCTTGATCAGGCAGGGACCATGCAGTACTGCCCTCAAATTCATTGTCAGACCTTGTTGCATGTCTGAGATACTGAAAAGCGATACGTGGATTGTGACAGTGTTTGATTGATGTCTTTGGTTGTTGTTGTGGTTCTTTGTCTGAGAAGAAGACGTGTTTTTCTCCATGGCCGAGATGGACATGTCTCACAGCCTGTCGTCCCTCCCCCCTCTTGGAGACCCCCCTACTGTGGACCTGGACCTGTCACTCAACAGCAACTTCACCCCCTCCCCAGGGGAGTCCCCCTCTGGGAACATGGCAGTGAGTATCTCCATCAATGGAAACAGTCTGTAGCATTTAACAACATAATGGAAAGCAGTCCAAGGCAAGGTGCATAGACCCTGCAGTTCTCTTTTTTTTGGTCTCTTCATATTTCTAATTTCTCAAGAGCAAACAAAGATGTTGGACACATTCAGTGCAGCAATTAGGTAGATATGTGTAGATAATATATAAGTATTTGTCATTTTTAGATCCATGTTGGTCAATATTAGTTCAGTGGAAATTTATGTCACACTGCTTAATCAATAAACTTTGTTCTTAAGTGCATACGATTGTATCTTCTGGATAATTTTTGTCACTCAGACTGTTTGGGATGAGTACCAGGACGCCCCGAGACAAAGGGAGAAGCAGGTGCAGGAGCCCCCCTTCCTGTCCCGGGAGCCCCAGCCCCCACCAAAGCTGCTGCGACAGACCTGTAAGTCCCAGCATGCATCAGTGCCCTTTGTATTCGACTTCTCTGTTCCAGCTGAAAGAACGAAACAAGCAAATTTACAGATGTCTTACAAGAGATAATTTTGATATGTTGACACTTGTTAAAAGCAGTTAAAAATGATTAGTTGGTTTCAGTTCACTTTTCGCTGCAGTTGCGTGCCATTAGGCTATTATCATCTTCATTTTCCTAGACTGAACTTTTGGGTTTTTTGGTAGTGCTTCCTTATTTGGTTAGTATTGATTAAATAAAGCAGAAATGTGACTTGATGGATATTTGTGTTTTCACGTTGGGGTTCTGCAGGGAGTCTGCGTGGGTGTTTTGTTCACCGCTTGTCCTCGTTTTGCCCCTGCTTGTCGTCCCTCAGCACACCCCTCGAAGGCGCACTGCGACGAGTCCCGGCCTGAGTTGGTGTTCAAGCTGGCATTGGGCAGTGTGGCCGTGTCTGTCCTCCACATCGACCCGCTGCCCCCGCCCGACACCGCCACCAGCCCCCTGGCCCTCATGGCCTCCGAGTTCTTCCAGCGGCTGAACGGGTGGGGCCCCGAGCAGCTCCACGGGGGGGACCTGCTCCTGTCCCGCCGTGTATTCGACGAAGCCTGCCCTCATGACCACCTCAGGTGAAGCTCTGTCCCAGGGTAGCACTGAGGCCTCCAGTGACACAAGCAATCACACTCACAGGCTGCCGATTTGTATAATCAAGCGTGGGAGTTATTTCTCCTCCAGTGACTCTTGTTATGCTGCAGAGACCTGACATTGTTGTTGAATCTTGCCGCAAATGTCTTTAATTTCCATTCCCAGTTCTGAAGAACTAACCTGTTATGAAAATAATCATGTTACAGAATTCAAACACACCATGGTTCACATAGATTATTTTTACAGAAGCAGGCAGCGGGAGGGTTCTATATGGATGCAGCTTTTAGGGCTAGTGCTGCAGCATTCATGGCTGAATTGTGCACCCAAGTCGATCTTGGATTAACATCTCACCAACAGAGCATTGCATTGTGGGAACTTTGTTCGTGTCCATGAGCAGGTTCCTTGGGTCAGCGATGAAGGTTGTCTATGAGCAGAGACAGGGCTCCAGTCTGCGTACCCTCAGCAGTGATGTCTCCCTGGGCCAGATGGAGCTTCTGGAGTGCCTCTTCCCCACGGACACTCACCCCACCATCCCCCAGTACACAGAGGTTAGAGTGCCCCCTATCTGCATCCAACTCCCAAACAGCTGTCCTTTCCATCGGCGTAAATATCCTCAAGAGTGCACCTGTATACAGTGTGTTCTTGTGACTTAAGATAAACTGTTATTTAAAACATTTGAGCTGCAGTAAATCACGAAATGACTTGTTGTTCATTATGTTTCACTAAAGCTGGTGACATTTGATGCCGTTGCCAACAAGGAGACACAGCCTTCCCCCTGCTTACATCTGCTGTACAAATTTGCTGAGCGCAGAGGCGCACAGGTAAAAACCGAGCTCATGTCTCATAGAAGCAGACTCATGTAAGCCCTGTGTTTGGTGATCCTCCCAGGTGGAGAGCGTTAACCAGCGTCTGGGTGTGCTGGTTCTCATTAATGCTATCCCCCCCACAGGGAGGGCAGGTGCGTCTGAGCACTATGCCGCGGAAGGCTGAGTTCCAGGTGGAGCTGGGCCCGGTGCGGTCCGAGCTGGACATCAGCATTGTGGACAGGCTCAACTCCCTGCTGCAGCCGCAGAAGCTGGTCACCACGGAGACCATGGCCTCTCACATGTACACATCCTACAACAAGCATGTTAGCCTGGTGAGATTGCGTCGTTAAACAATTTTGAAGAAAAATGTATACAGTTGGTGTGTAACTTGATGAATGGTTAATAAAGTAATTAACAACTTAAATGGGCTACACTGGAAACAAAATCTTCAAGGGATGCAACTCATCCTCTCATCTGAGTTGAGTGTGTTTGGGCCTGGGTGAGTGCAGGTTATTAGCCCACGAGACCAGAAGAGAGAGATTTTTATTAGCTTCATATAGTCGGGCAAAAAAAGTATGGTTTCTGTGACATTATCTGGATTCTTATTAAGACCTTTTCCCTGTTACTTGGCTTATCATGAACAATGCTGTTTCTAGGGATGGCTAAAGAATATTCATATTTTGCGTGCACTCTGTTTATGCTGTTACTGCGAATACTTGTCTGACCATCAGTTCTCCAGCTGTTTGAAAATGCAGAATCCTACTAAACTACCAATAGTAACAGAGTCAATGTACAGTTTGAACACTTTATTATACCTCTTTGGAAAGAGAAACATTTTTGTTCTTGTTTTGCATTTTCAGTTAAGATGAAAATACTTTGCTCAATTGGTGATTGTCTTTTTATTCACAGAGACAGAAAATAGAAAACAGAAAATAGAAGATAGAAGTAGCATTTATCAATATAAAAGTGAAGATACTACAACTCAGCAATTATACCACAGTTTGTGTGAAGCTAAGCTTATAACAAAAAAAAAAAAAAATATACCCCAAACCACATTTTTAATGGTGAAAAGGGAATCTCTTACCCTGCCATATTTTATTCCTCAGGAAGGGAGATCGCTCATACAATACAACATTACAATGCAAATATTGAGTCTTTTCTTTTTGATGTTGCGGTGTCAAGTTGGTGTTGGTAGATTGTGGCTCATGACGCCCATATCAATAAGCCTAACTTTGTTGTTAATGCATTTAGCTCCTGACTGAGTGCCCTGTTCCAAGCATACTGCGGGTCATCATGTCCCTAAAAACGGTGCGCCCCCTTGCCTTCCCAGCACAAGGCCTTTGCTGAGGTCTTCCTGGACGACTCGCGCACCCCGACCCACTGCCACGTGTCGGTGGTGGTGAACGCGCCGGTGCTGAGCCTGGCCGTGCGTTTCCCCATCCCGGACCTGCGCTCGGACCAGGAGAGGGGCCCCTGGTTCAAGAAGTCTCTGCAGAAGGAGGTGCTGCACCTGGAGTGCACCGACCTGGAGCTGAAGACCGAGTTCACCGGGGGGAGCTCGTCAGAGCAGACCAAGATGGAGGTGACCTTTAAGGAACTCAACGGTGAGCTCTTTCCCTGTCTCACCCGACCCCAGCACCCCGCCCCTCTGTGTCGCCTGCGCTATGTCTGTAATTCACCCTCTCCCTCTCAAAAATTCATCCCCCATTCTTTCCCTCTGTCCCTATCTCATCCAGACTGTGTCTGTGATTCACCTTCTCACTGTCCAAAGTTCACCCTCCTCTCGCCCTCTGTCCCTCACCTAAATCGTGTTTATAACTGACCTTCTCCCTCTAAAATTCACCCCCCTCTCTTCATCTGTCCCTATTTCACCCACATGGTGTCTATAACTGACCCTCTCACTCTCCCAAATTAACCTCAGGTCTCTCTCTCTCTCTCTCTCTCTCCCTCTGTCCCTATTTCACCCACACTGTGTCTATAACTGACCCCAATTAACTCCCCCCCCGACTCTCCATAATTCGAAAATGGAGGTGGCGCTATTTTAGTATTTTAGTACTACTAGTTTTGTAGGGTAAATACTCATTGGAAGCTCTCTCCTCTCTGACAGAGAGCCACAATTTACACATCATAATAAAACTAGCATGAGTCTAATTTCACTGCATTGTGTTTGTTTTGTTGGTGGCCTTCCAGTCGAATGACTGATTTACAGAGAACTGGCAGAAGAGCCATCAGTGATGTCAGCATTATGGTCATTTGAAATGAGTTACAGTGCATTAGTGACATTAAGTTGTTCAAAAAATGGGAGCAGGTTTTAAATCCAAATAATATATAAACGTTGGCATCACATACATATGCATACATATGGCTGTCTGAAAGATGCAGCAGTCAAATGGGCCAGCAGTGCACACAGTTACAACTAAATACTAGCATGCACATATGTTTTGGTATTTTGAACAGGACACATATATTTCCAAAGCCTATGGTACACAGTTATAAGGATATAAATGTTAACCTCCTGAATGCTCTCTAACTGCCCCAGCACGACAGGAGCCTATCAACAGGACAACCCACTCCTGAGGCGTGTGTGTGTTTGGCAAAGCGTTGAGAGTACTGGCTCTGTCCCCACAGGGAAGTTGCAGGATGACACCGACCAGCCCTCCGCCAGGTTCCTCAGGGTGTCGCACGCCATGGACGGGGACATGACCGCATCGGACAGCGGCAAGTTCGACTGGCCGAGGTGAGTGGCCCTCCGCCGCCTGTCCCCGTGGGCGGGGCGCGGGAGTCCTGGCGGCTGATCCTCCGGCTTTGCCTCTGCAGGGTGGTGCTGAGGGTGAACCCCACGGCCGTGCACTCCATCCTCGAGCGAGTGACGGCTGAGGAGGACGAGGGGGCCGGGGGCCACTCCCCAGAGGAGGACGAAGGAGGCGCGCACTCCCTGAAGGATGTGTGTGATTTCGGGAAGCCCGATCCCTCGCCTTTCTCCTCCCGCAGAGTGATGTACGAGAACGAAGAGGTAGGATGTATAGGATTTCACAGGATTTCACGTCTCTCTTCATCATCACACTACACGTGTCGTCAACCACTCAGTCAGACATCTTGAGAATCTGGGGTTTGGTTCGCCTTCCAGTTTTGATTAAGTAAGCTTTGCCTTATGACTTGAAGGGTCATTTTAAGGGGGGTTAGGGTATAACAGCCGAATGCACGCAGGCCTGCAAGTGTATTGATTACTTGTATGTGTTAGAGTTGGTGCACTGGTGGCAGAAGAACAGCCTTTTCATCATAACGGAATATGGAACTGAAGATTAACTATCTGATGACACACTGTTTTGAAATGTGGACCAATTGTGATTTGCATTTACATATATTAGGTACTTTGCAGTGGTTTAACAGCTTCTAGCATGTATTATTATTATTACATTTTTAAATTGCTTTAATCAGAGCAGTTGACATATTTTTGTGTATGGAAGCAATTCAGGTTCAATGTTTAGCTTAAGAGTACAAATCCAGTGCCCCACACTTTACCAAACCTGTAAGCTTCAAGTCAAACTTGTTAAGCTACTATGCCTCTATTGCCCCATCTGATGCCTAATGTGTTGAATGTTGTGCCTCCCTCACACACACACACACACACACACACACACACACACACACACACACACACACACACACACTGCCCAGATGGTGATGCCAGGGGACGTGGGTGAGATGACCGAGTTCCAGGAGAAGACCATGAGCAATTCACGCTACATCTTGGAGCTGGCCTTGCCAAATGTGCAGTTAGCACTGCCAAACAAAGCCTTCTACGAGAAACTCCATAACAGGTATTCCAGTGATCAAGAGCAAAAAGGTGAATCAGGACAATTGTTTTGTCCTGGATATAACAGTGCAGCTATTTATGTCTTTCTATTATTGCTCTTTGTCTTTCCTTTTCTCCCTCCCTCCCCTGGAAGGATAAACAATGACTTGTTGCTATGGGAGCCAACAGCGCCGTCCCCTGTGGAGACGGTGGAGAACGTGTCCTATGGCGTGGGACTGTCGGTGGCCAGCCAGCTGATCAGCACCTACAGCAAGGACAGTTTCAGCCAGTTTCGCTCCTCAGCCCCGGAGGGTAACACTGTCTGGCATTACATTACATTATTGTCATCTAGCAGACGCTCTTATCCAAAGCAGTCTTTTGATGTTGGATTGTTTCCTCTTTTTAATCTACTGCAGCTGAAATAGTTTAGTGAAATGGTTTAGTTTAAAACTCTTGTACATGTGATGGAAGCACATGCAGTACAGCCTTTACTGATTAAAACACAACAGCGCGCTTCTGCTTTGCTGTTGTAAAGGCAGTTTCTAAGCAATCATTCCAAACTTGTTTTTTAACTGTATATTGATTCCCTCGTCATTGATCCTAGAGGATTTGTAATCTAGCCTCCTTTTCTTCTGGCAGTTGAAGACTAAAAAGTGAATTAGAATCAGTAGCCAATAGACTAGCTATCACTTGTAAATGTGGGAAATATGTATACCATCATACCCTGTTTCTGGAAGAGGAGTTCAGTGCCTTTTAATCATTTTTAATCCCTTAATCTCAGATGTATTATTTTAGAAGATAAATGGAATATTTAAGTGAATTCCATCAGGGAGCTCCTGTTAATGAGTACGCTCAGCCAGGTCTCTGGGGCTTCCTGTTGCAGAGGAGGAGAGTGGGTCTGAGGATGACACCCTGCAGTACTATTCACCCGCGGACCTCGGGCTCAAAACCCGGAGGAAGAAGAAGCACGAGGCCCAGAACAAGAGCTCCCAAAGCCTGTTCTCCATCATCCTGAGCATCAGCCACGGGCTGGTATCCCTGCAGACCATTGTTAAGGTACCCAGCACTGTCGGAGTCAGGGGCGTGGTCATTCTGCTGAAAAATTCCTGCTGTTTTTTGGTCGGTCGTGTGATTTATTGGCTGTTCCTGTGGCTACCCCCTCCCTACAGCAAGAAGATAACACCGTGCTGAAAAACAGACACGGAGAGTTCTGGTTGGAGGTGGAGAATGGAGTTATTTTCAGCGTGACGCAGTACGAGGGCTATAAAGATCAGCACTACATCTGTCTCCACACCAGCAACCTTTGCCTCTATCATCAAGGTAGGAGGTGCATTCAGGCAGTTTTTTTTTTAAATGAACAAAGCTTTCAGTCACTAGTACTAATCAGGGCCGGCCCATGCCTTTATGGGGCCCTAAGCAGAATTTGATTTGGGGGCCCTCCACCGCCTTGGCGCCGCCAATACTATTGACTATATATATATATATATATATATATATATATATATATATATATATTAGGGCTGTCAAGTGATTTAAAAAATTAACCTAATTAATTACATGCGTTGTGATTACTTAATCTAAATGAATCAGATCTATCAATATTTGCCGTGAGAAGCATTTAAAAATATTTCAGTTCAAATGGATTTTGGTAGATGACTGCGTCAATGATAATAGACATTATAAACTTTAAAGGTCAACATCTCTTTTATTTCCCATACATTCAGAATATTTTTTTCACTGTTCATATGCAATAATGGCCATAAAATCAAAAATATGATCTAATGAATTGAAGAAATAAAAAAATCAGAAATGTTTCAGCAAGCACAGTGATGGAAATAAGTCCATACGTTTCTCATTTTATCCTTGACATTGTAATGATTGTCAATGTGTCATATTTTAGATGCCAAAAAAAACTAAACCAAAATTAGTTAGGCAACATAGACCAACAGTAATATATGATGCAGTGTAAGACACAAGGCATAACATTTTCATTTCATTTTCATACAACATTTATACAACGGTTAGTTCCGACCAAGTAATTCGATTGGACAAGAGGCTTTCCATGGGACTTTTAACTATACATGTATCACTCCACTTTACCGATGTTCCGATGCGATCGTTGATTACACCAATGCGAACTTAATTCGCATTTACCGACACTGCAAATGTGGATACCATGTGTTTCCGTGTATGATATTAAAGAACCTAGCTAGCCTGCAGTTGGGTATGATAAACAATAGCTAGCTAGCAAGCCTACCGTATACCTAGCCCATCCATGTATGCTAAAAAGTAGCTCTCTAGCCTGTAGTGGGCTATGATTATTTTTTTTGACACATTATTTTTTTCTATAATTAATTAATCAAAATTAATGCATTATTTTAACAACCCTAATGTTGTCATTATATTAGAAGGATATGTCCTTTTTTGCGACATTACTTTTTTGCTGCTTTTTCCATCGACGCAGAGGAGAGGACTGTAACCTAATGTTAGTCTGATTGACTGTGCTTGTATCAAAATGCAGTTAACGTCCATTACAGTGCGCATGCGCATGAACGTGACACCAGCTCTGACAGAGGAAGTGGGAATTGATTAAACCAGTAGTATTAGCTAGCCAGCCTGTTAACATAATATTGCATTTTTGTATGATTACCGTTGACATAATATAATATATCACAAAAAAAAACGTGGTGGCCACGGGGGCCCTAAGCAGGCGCTTAGTTTGCTTATGCGTCGGGCCGGCCCTGGTACTAATGAATGCAATAGAGAACATCTAGGGGTTTTTGCATTTGCGTTCATCATGATGCAAACCTGATGCAAATGTGAATACAAAATGCAGTGTCAAATGTCGTGCATAAAGCTGTATCCTGTAACAACTCCACCTGAAAACTAGGTATTGGGTAAAGTTGTGGAGGATAAAGGGGGTTGCTGCAGTCAGCTAAGTCTGGCATTGCCTCTAAACAAAGGTAAACGGGGAGGGGGTGTTTCCATGCCGTTTTAGTGTGTAAAGGTGAATATCACTCTGTGTGTGTGTGGGTGTGTGTGTGTTTGTTTGTGTGTGTCTGTGTGTGTGTGTGGCTGTGTGTGTGTGATTGTGTGCGTGTTTCTGCTTAGGCCTGGTGGATGGAGACGTCCCTGTTACCGACATCAAACTGCCCAGCCGGACTCGCCCCCATTGGCTGGAGCCGGCCATCTACCGCTCGGAGGAGACGTGCCCAGGCAAGGCGTCCCCCTCGGAGGGCATTGGCCTGGAGGCCCACAGCATGCTGTCTGTGGCTGTCAAGATCTGCTCCCAGAACATGGAGCGCAATGTCAAGGTAGGCCCATGTGCAGGTGCGATTCACTGTTGATCACAGACATGCCTGGCAGCTGAGTTCCCATTCTCTCCTCTCTGTATAAGGTGCACTGCCTCTGTCATGTCACTTAAAAACATGATATACTGTAGCCTGAATTATGAAATCCCTTATAGAGTTGGTTTAAAAAGGAGTTTGTATGTGGTACCTGTTTAATACTGTAATCTTCTTAAGCAAATTTGTGCTACCTTATTATGCTGCTTTCTCCAGGGAGTACCTAGACCATTTCCTCATTACCTTTTTAGATAAGCAGAAAGAAATGGGATGTTTAATGTCAACTTTGGACCTGAGAAAGTCTTAATTCGGTATCTACATTCCAAATATTATAGCTTTCATTGTAGTACTACGGGTCTTCTGTAAGAATCACTGATCAATCACTCATAAATCATTTTCTTAGAATGATTAAAATGGGATGTAGTGTGATGTCATCATGGCTGTGGTCATTTATGTGCATTTTGATACTTGTGCAGGATTGTATGACTCCATTTACATACCTCAGTTGATTTGCAGTGTTACTGGATTGGCTCACAAGAGAGGGTGGGGGTGGCACTGGAGGGTGTGTGCTGTGTTGATTGGCTAACACAGCTGGCCTTTGCCTCCACCTGCAGGAGTACCTGGTGGCGGTGGGAGTAAGAGGATCCACCCTGCAGCACCGCGTGGTCCCCTCTAGCTTGGGCTGGTACGACCAGGTAATCCTAACTCCCAGCTTCCCCTGTTCTTCTCACTTCATCAAAAATGCGTATACTGGTTGACTGGTTTTATGGGAAATTCTCAGAGTGCTCTCTGGCTTTTGTGGGGTGCAGTTTCAGCACTAACTCCCAGCAGCATAAGAGCTTTGTCTTTTTGTGTTTAGATAAAAGCTTTAAATCTCTTGTTGTTTTCTGTGCAACAGATAGTGGATTTTTTGAATGTCTCAGATGAGCCTGTGCTGGGCTACACCCCTCCAACCTCCGTCACCACTCTCCACCTGCATTTATGGAGCTGCGCATTAGACTACAGGTACTGACCATCAACATTTTCGCAGGGTTTGGTCTCTCTGTGTTCTAGTACTCAGACATACTAGAAGCATTCCATGGTAAGCTGTTGAAGCATACTAATGTTTACTGCGTGCATATTTTAATGACACATTTTTTCCTTAATGACTCAAGTAACAAGATGTAGTAACAACAATGAATAACTGGTGCCCAACACTGAATATTCTGTCCCTGTCACCAAATTTTGCATAAACAGAACTCCAGAACTCCTCAGCTAATTCAGTAGGGAGAGGAACTCCTGATCTTAATCAGGTAGAGAGGCAGTATGTGTAGCCTGCCTGACCATGTCTTATCTTCTGCTGTGTAGACCTCTGTATCTGCCCATCCGGTCTCTGCTAACAGTGGAGACCTTCAGCATTTCCAGCAGCGTCTCCCTGGACCACTCCTCCTCCACACTAAGGTGGGTGCTGTTGAAACACCAGCCAACTGGGCATAGATGGCTAATGGGCTGTTTAAGAGGTCCCATTTGATCCATCTTATTTAAGATAATGCTGCATACTTTTTAAATGTGTGATCCTGAAGGCTTTGTGCTGGGGAATGACTTTCTTTGTTTTGTGTTTTAGGATCATTTTAGACGAAGCAGCATTGTTTTTGTCTGATAAGTGCAACGCAGTTTCTGTGAATCTGAACCGAGGTGAGCTGAGCAGATAAAAGTGTCATGAGTTTGGAAAAGAGTAAATGTATAATGGAAGAGTTGACGTGGGGATGTGGTGCTCGTCGGAGCAATTGGTCACGCCTGTGTTTTTGCACCACAGATTATGTGCAGGTGGTGGACATGGGCATGCTGGAGTTGAGGATCACGGCGGTGAAACCCGGAGCAGATGGGGCAAGGGTAGGTGCTGCCATACTCTGGCTATGGCTAACACCACAGTCCTTTGGTTTCACAAGGGAACTCACAAAACCTTTGTTGCTTTTTCTTGTAAGATGGAGCCCAGGTTTGAGTTGCGCTGCTCTAGCGATGTCATCCACATCAGGACGTGCTCAGACTCCTGCGCCGCTCTCATGAACCTCATCCAGTACATCGCCAGCTATGGTGATCTGCTGCCCCCTCCTGGCCCGGAGGCCAAGAGCAGCAGCTCCAAACAGAGAGCCAGGGTCAGTATTACTCTGCCGCTCTGTCTACCTGGTGGTTTTGTTGCACTTCTCTCTGTCAAGTGGAGTGTTCGGCCCCTGTAACTGGCATCTTCCTCCTGTGGCTCCTTCCAGCCCGAGGCTGCCGGCAGGCCCCCTTCCCAGACTCCTCTGCTCCCCGAAGCAGATCAGCAGATGCTGCAGGACCTGATGAGTGAGGCTATGGAGGACACAGACAGCCAGCAGGCTCAGTCACCACAGCCCAATGGTGAGGCAGCGACTCTAGTGACAGCCCATGTGAATATAAATCCTGAACCTGAACCTGAACCTGACTCAAGCGATAAGCATATAACAGTTACCTCTCTGCAGATCATATACAGTGTTTGAATTATAGCAAAGGGATGTAAGCCTGGTTTTCAACTTTGTAGCAGGTCTTTGCTGTTGCTGTTAAAATTATTTAATATGAAGTGCACAGAGGCAGAACTACCACCTTAAATGCAGTCAGGTCAAACATAATCACCTGCTAAAGTCTGTTTCATACTTTGAACTGGCATCAGTCAACATCAGTTACAGGATAGCATATCCTGTAACTGACAGTCACAATCACCTGCTAATCACCTGCTAATCACCTTCTTTAGTAGGTGATACAAACATAATCACCTGCTAAAGGGTGTTTCATATTTTAAACTGACCTCAGTCAACATCAGTTATAGTATAGCTATCAAATGAAGATAAAATAAGAAATAAAGATTTCTTGTGCCTCCTGTTTGTGGCTCTTCAGCCTTAAAAAACATGATTGAAATCTATTGCCTCTGTCAACACAAAACATATTGATTTACCTTCAGAATCATACTCTCTGAGCAGTCTAAATGGCTGTATTATAAAAGCAGTGTTCACACTCGTGTTGGATAGAAGGAGGGCAGCATTAAAGGGGGGAAGTCATCCCCTCTCTACTCCTGCAGGACTCCACGAGGAGCTCAGGCAGGAGATGGAGCCACCCCGCTCCGACCTCTTCCTGTTCCCGGACGAGAGCGGAAACCTCTCCCAGGAGCCCAGCCCCACCTTCCCCACCTACCACACCCCCCTCATCTACACCGCCTCCTCCGCCCCCGCCCAGGAGAACGACGACTTCTGCATCCTGGAGACCCCAGGCTCCGGAGCCGCTGTGAGGAGCCGCTTCCTTTCCGCATACTAGAGCAGTAATCGTCTACTCTGGCCTGAGACAGCCCCCTCCCAGATTCTATTTTCCAGTCCTGTGCTTTAGCCACAGTGAGCTGTAGACTCTGCAGATCAGCAGGGAATGGCATTTGCCCCCTGATTCACTTAATAACACCATTCACTTGTTTTGTTAGATTTCTAATCAAATATAATAAATTCAAAATATAATATGCCACCTACTCCTGTTGCAGCATTATCAATGTCACAAATACCTGTCATTTAGTAGAGATGAATGTTTCAGTCTCAATTTTTTTTCACAGTTGTACCCTTCAAAACCTGTTTGATGTCCCTTAACTGCAATATGCAGGTCATGTTTGAGACAAATGTAAGCCATGTTTGAGCCGTAATGGCCGTTCACACTGAAGGTTGACCTGGTTTGTTTCCTATCCTGCTCCAGGATCGGGATGAGGAGCCTGTGGTGAACAAACTGACCCCAGACTCCATCCAGATCAAAGATAACCACTTCAGCCTGCCCGTGGGCCGCACCGACTCCAGCAGGGGCCCCCTGAACTTCCCCGTCCCTGAGGTGCGCTACCTGGTCAAGGAGATCTCCGTCGTCTGGCACCTGTACGGGGGGAAGGACTTTGGCAGTGGAGCGTTCATCTCCTCCCCTGCCAGGAGTCGAGGGTAAGGATGCCCGTGGGGCCACTCCTGACTGGGGTCAGTGAATCGCCTTTCATTGAGAAGGGTTTAGGTTAAGATTCAGGGAAACAACAGAGTTGAAATGGTGAAATTATGTGTAGCAAACAGTGGTGTCAGTGGCGGCAGTAGTGGTGTAAGTACATGATGAATCAAAAATTAAACAAAAACATTAATGGACATCAAGGGGCCATATGCATGGTACACAGAGTGTGTGTGTGTGTGTGTGTGTGTGTGTGTGTGTGTGTGTGTGCGTGCGCAAAAGTAGGCATGTAAGTGTTTTCCTCTGTCATTTCAGCGGCACCCCCCACAGCTCCCCCTCTCAGACCCCCGTGCGGCAGGGCCGGTCGGGCGGCCGTGCGGTGGGCGGGCGAGGGAGGAACCTCGACGTGCTGATGGAGATCCAGCTCACCAAGGTACAGGAACACATCCCTCCTACATCCACTCTCATCCAACCCAGTTACCTATCATTGATATCCCATCTGCATGATCAGTTTAACTGACGGGTGTTCCATTTGGGGAAGGGTTTTTTTGGATAGGAGTCTTTTCTCCAGTGTCTTTATCCAGATGTCCACCATTCATATAGCTTCAGTCAGGTAGGAGCAGAACCAAGGCACCTCTGTTGAAAGCTGATTGGTTTCCTCTCACTGCCCCCCTTTACAGGTGAAGTTCCAGCACGAGGTGTACCCCCAGGTCCCAGCGGACCCTGGCTCCACGGTGGCCGAAGTGCCCGTCTCCCGGCAGGTCTTCACGGTGCAGGACCTGGAGATCCGCGACCGGCTGGCCACCTCTCAGATGAACAAGTTCCTGTACCTCTACTCCAGCAAGGAGATGCCTCGGAAAGCCCACTCCAACATGGTGAGGAGGAGACACGCCCGCCTCGTTAGCATACAGTTGTCATGGCGCCGTGCAGTGGTTGAAGGACGTCTCCTTCTGTCTCCTTCAGTTGACGGTGAAGGCGCTGCACATGTGTCCGGAGGCGGGCCATGCCCCCCAGGAGTGCTGCCTGCGCGTGTCACTGATGCCGCTCCGCCTCAACATAGATCAGGTGACGCAGGGGACGCAAGGCTGTTTATCCAGGCACACCAACTATACCAGACTGCTGAACTGTGCAGTTTCACATTTAACCCACATTAAAAACACACTCTGGGGGCAGCAGTGTGGCATAGTGGTAAGGAGCAGGGCCCATAACTGAAAGGTTGCTGTTCGATTCCCTGCTGGGGCAGTGCTGCTGTATCCTTGGGCAGTTGCCTCAGTAAATTTCCAGCTGCATAAATGGATAACATGTAAAACTGTAACCTACGTCACTCTTGATAAGAGCATCTGCTAAATGACAATAATGTAAATGTAATATGTCTGTTTTTCTAACACGCTGATCACTTATAGCAGCTTGGAAAAATATTCTGATTTCAACTGACACATTTACCTCTCTATAATCAACCTGTATCTGAATTCCCTGTTTTTTTCGGTCAACATTGGTCAGGGTAGCCCCCTCACAAAAGCCATTAGGCCAATATCAGCACAGTATGGTCAACGTAAACGTGTCCTTGTGCGTATTTAGTGTAACCATCTTTTTGCCTGCAGGATGCGCTGTTTTTCCTGAAGGATTTCTTTGCCAGTCTGGCTGCTGAGGTTGAACTGTTTGCTCCGCCAGATCAGGAAGGTAAATCTGTTCTCCTTGAGCGATGTCCACACAGGCAATGCATTTGCCTGATCTTAAAGCTGAAGCAGTGCTTTTTGAATGGAGAGGAGTTTTTGACTGTAACTGCTTAGTCTTGTTAAACTATGGATGAAACCTTGGGGAAAACCTACTGAGCTAGCCTGCATCAACCTGATTTGTTCTCCAAGTGATTATGATTTTTTTACATTTATATGTTATTGTTATACCTAATGTATAACAATAATATACTGTTATATATTATTATATCTTAGTATAACAATATACTAAGTATACCAGTAAACGTATATTTTACTATTTATATTATAAAGTTTCATAAAGAACATAAATTGGATTCAGGTAATATGTTCAATACGTATTTTGTGTATCAGAGATCATTCAAAGTGCATTATAGTCCCTGTTTACCACAGTGCTCATGCTGTTGCCACACACCTCCTTCCTCAGATTAGGTTTATTTCTGTCTCATGGCTCTCTGATTTCCACACCGCTGGGGGACACAGCCATCAGTTCTCATGGAGCAGCCCACATGCCCACATACACGCTTGCGTTAAGGCGCACAGTGTAAAAATCACAGCTAACTAACCGCAAACAATTTGTCGCTGGGATACTAGGGCGTAATTGGTTGCATTATGTAATTCTGGTGTGGATGCATGTGTGAAAACCACAGCCAGCAAACTGTAAACAAACTGTCGTGGATGACCATCGGTTTCCGGTTTGGTTTGCGGTTGTCATGAGGTGGTGCTGAGGTGTGACTCCAGTAGTAGTGTTATTGTACTGCTGTGCTGAGGTGTGACTCCAGTAGTAGTTTTATTGTCCTGCTGTGCTGAGGTGTGACTCCAGTAGTAGTTTTATTGTAGTGCTGTGCGTTTCAGTGAAGAAGCCCCCTGCCCCGGACCTTGCCTGCAGCTTCCCCAAACATGGGGTTTCCTCCCAGGACCCAGCGCCCATCATCTCTGTGCCGGGCCAGAGCCGGCCCAGTCAGAATGGCGTGACCGTGCGGAGCATCGCCGATGCCGTAGAACCCGAGGCCTCCACGGCATCCTTCACTGACCAGCCCATCTTCTTCAGGTACGCCGCCTCATACTAACATGCAGATATGCAGTCGGAGAGAGTGCTGTTACCTGTCGGGGTTACTGTTATTGTTATTGTTACTGTTACGTGGCAGTGGTGTTGTTGGGGATACTGTTACCTGTTGGGCATGATGTTATTTGTGATGGTTATGTATCAGTATCACAGTTACTGTTACAGGTCAGTGCCATTGTTACCTGTTGGGGTTATGATTACCTGTCAGTGTCACTGCTACCTGTCAGGGCTACTATTTTCTGTCAGAGCTGCTATTATCTCTCAGACCTAATCTTACCTGTTAGGGACATGTTACTTGTCAGTGTCACTGCTACCTGTCAGGGTTGCTGTTACCTGTCAGGACTAAAGTTACATGTCAGGGCTACTGTTACCTGTTGGGGTTATGATTACCTGTCAGTGTCACTGCTACCTGTCAGGGTTATGTGCACTCAGATATTTCCTGCAACAAATACAAAATGTTGTGCTGGCCTCAGATTTCACAATTACTTCCTGCCTGTTTGAATGTGGTTTTAATTTTGTTCTTTGCCATTTTGCCAGTTTCTCTGTTGTTAATGATGGCAGTGGCTGGCCAGGGTTTGGGCTTTTGCTAAACAAATGGATAATTTGACATCATTACAGGCCAGATATTTACATTTCTCCTGTTTAAATATAAGGTGAGGAACACACATACAGTGTTTGTCATGCTGTGTTTTAGGGAGTTTCGCTTCACATCAGAGGTGCCCATCCGTTTGGATTACCATGGGAAACATGTGTCAATGGAGCAGGTGCGTAGTCATAAAGGGAACAAATGCGGGCGCACAAGGGATGGGTTCTGCGGTTGCCTAGCTACTGTTATCCTTTCAGCTTAAACTGAAATCAGAAGAAACCCAACTGTGGTCCATATGCACCACTGTCCCAAGAACAAGCGTTCCTGTCACAGAAATTAATTTTATGTGCTTGTTTTTATTTTCCCTCATCGTTATAATTAAAAAAAAAAAAAAAGGAAAACTGCAAAGGTGAATTGCCCTCCACGGCCCCGATAACGGCTTATCACGTTTTGAACATGGCTGAGCTAAAAAAAACAAAAGAGGGAGTGGAGAGCCCTCTCTGAGTGGCTGGAAATGGGAGAGCAGACGTATGTCCTCACGTTTTGCGGTGTGCTTTGTTTCAGGGCACGTTTGCCGGCATCGTGATTGGGCTGACCCAGCTCAACTGCTCCGAGCTCAAGCTGCGGAGGCTGTGCTACAGACAAGGGTGCGTTTGTCCCCCCCCGCGTCATTGACCGACCTGCCTGGCACGAAAGGCCCGTCTGCACCAAAGAGCTCTTTATTGTGATGTCACAAGTGTTTATGTGTGATGGCTTATATCTATGCTCAGTAGTTTCATTTAACTGCAGAGCCTACTGTGTCATAATGCATGTATCTTTATATTTGTTTATATACTACATATTCGAGCAGAGTTGTCTGTTGTTGGGTGTGGGTATTCTTAGTCTTAATTAGTTTATTGAAGAGTGCTGAAGAGTCTTGCATGGTATAGTTATATATATATAAGGGGGATATGTGAGTCAGGGAAGGTTGTATGAATCAGCCTGTGACTGTAGCCTTAGAATAGCTAATCTTCAGAGACAGACAGAGGCTTGCTTCAGTAAACACAGATGAACAATCCATTAGCATCAAGGTTTTAATGCTCTGGAGAGCGCCAAGCTGAAAGACTGAGGTTGTTTCTCGGCTTTCTACCAGGCTGCTGGGTGTGGATAAGCTCTTCTCTTACGCAATAACCGAGTGGCTGAACGACATCAAGAAAAACCAGCTGCCAGGACTTCTGGGCGGGGTGGGCCCCATACACTCTCTCGTGCAGCTGGGTGAGTCAGTCATGCAGCGGCATCAATGGACTAACTCGCACTGCGTAAATGCGCTCCTGAGTGCACCATCAGTGCCACACATGCGGTGGGGGTTTACCATTTACCAGTTTTCCTGCTGTCTGTTTTGTCTGACCAGACGAAGCAGCTTCAGAAATGATGGTGCCCCCTCCCTTTCCCCCCCTCAGACTCCCTGTCCGACTAAGCAGTGTTTTATCACTAGAAGTGAAAAGGCCAGCAGAGACATTGAACAGCGCCTGTTCAGTTCTGCCTTTAAAAGACAGACACAGGAATCCTTTCAAAGGAAGGCCTGTTTGTATAGCTTGGAATTTAAGTTTGCCTGAGAGGCCTTTGTTGAAGACAGCAAGGGTTTTGTCACAGTGGAATATGATGCAGAGTGGTGGCTGGGCAAACATATTCTTTCTCCCGCTCCCTAAGAGGTCCCACGCTAAAATTTACTGTGCTTACACAACAGAGGCTATTGAATATCTTACCGAAATTTAAACAAAGGTGGTACTTTGATAAGGTTCATGGTAGTAGTTTTTAAATTTGACAAATTGATAAATGCAAATTCTGAACAAACATCAAAGGCCAGAACTATGGTTCTAAAGGTTTTTTAATTTGACATCAGGATTGTGATTGCATCTTGTGTTGATAAAAAATAGCTAGTGTCTTAAAGGACAATATCTTACTGGACATCTAAGCATAAAAATGGCAAACAACGACTACTTCCATTAACCACACCATATAACTGATTTAGGAATTCTAATTAGAATTACACATGTTGCCTGTGTTCAGATGTCCAGAAGACAAATCCATGTGCCATCTTTCAACAAAATCTGAGAGGGCCCTGCCAAAGCGGGTCCTGTTTCAGACGGAATGACCTTCTGCAGGAGGGAGTGTTGAGCTTGTAGTGTCTTCTCTCCTGCTGTGAACAGTTCAGGGATTCAGGGACCTGGTCTGGCTGCCGATCGAGCAGTACCGCAAGGACGGCCGCATCGTGCGGGGATTCCAACGTGGCGCCGCCTCCTTTGGCACCTCCACTGCCATGGCGGCACTGGAGCTGACCAACCGAATGGTCCGCACCATACAGGTAATGAACCGTGCCTATTCAATTCCAAACAGCAGAGAGAGTGCCAGGCACTGACTCTGGATCAGTCTCTGCTTTCTACAGAAATGGTTTGGATTATGGTCTATTAGCTGTTGAATCAGTGCCTGGAGATAATATCTATTCTGAGCTCCCTAAAAACACAAAATCCATTCATAGGGGAAGTGGACATTAAATCATATCCCCCTAATTCATATCCAATCTCATCCAGGCGCAAACAGTAGGTTCTATCTAATTTGTATTATCAGTGGATTATTTGTTATTTTTTTCCTCACAATAAAGGACTCAAACGCCCATTAAGTGGAACCATACCAAAGAGATTAATCACCATTTTGTTCCCTGATTGAATGATCCCCACAGGCTGCCGCAGAGACAGCCTATGACATGGTATCACCAGGACCTGATGAGAGTGACTTGAAGAAAATAAAGCGGTTTTCTCATTACCGATTGGCTCACCAGCCAGTGGACCTCCGGGAGGGAGTGGCCAAAGCATACAGTGTCGTTAAAGAGGTATTTAATATGATTAACTAAAATGAATCAACGTGACTTCTGCAGAATGATCTGCTTTTGGTCTATTTGTTTAACTTGCGGAATTATAATAGGTGTATGTTTCCTTCGGTCGGTGGTAAGTACGTTGTGATGTCGCTCGCAGGGAATCGCGGACACGGCGCTGACGATTTACGACACGGCCGCGCGGGAGCACGAGCAGCGCGGGGTGACAGGCGCGGTGGGCGGGGTCTTGCGGCAGCTGCCGCCGGCCGTGGTCAAGCCGCTCATCGTGGCCACGGAGGCCACCTCCAACGTGCTGGGCGGCATGAGGAACCAGATCCACCCCGACGCTCGCCAGGAGGAGTCCCAGAAGTGGCGGCTAGGGGAGGAGTGATATTTTTTTCCCCCACCTCCTGAATTTCATGAACATGCTAAATAGCCGGTCGGCAGCCTGATGGCATTTCAACACTAGGGTATGTGGACGACCCCACCGCATGTGCTAGATGGCTGCCCTTCAGATGAAATCTCTGGCCTGACTGGGTGTGCCTGCCTCCACTTTTTTACCCCACATTCTAACGGCAGCAGATGCGGTTGAGACAGTCTTGGCTGCTGTGAATAAATCATATGCTTCCCATAGACTTCAGCATTTGTATGTTTGTGTGGACTCGCGCAGCTTGTGGCCCCTCTCCCACAGTCCGCTGCAGTGCCTTCCTGGGAGCATCGTACTGTATTCTGCTGTGAGCGGTCTGCAGATGGTGCAGGCGTGAACATGGGGAAACATAACGTGCACACGGTTAACACTGTCCCCGTGCCATTTGCCTCCTGCAGAAAATACTCATCCGTTAATATGAAGTATAGTGTCGTGCGGCACTGTCATTGGTGCATGGCTCGTCTTATGAAACCTGTTCCACCTTGTTTTGTTTTTTTTGTCCCTTCTTCCCCAATGTAAGGAATTCATCTCAAAGGTTTTAACAGGGAAACGGGTAACAGTGTGAAAGGTGACCAGACGTCTCTTTCCACATGCTCTGGAAGAAAGGAGCACTGGTGGGAGCCTTGGTTTTGTCTGACTTCTCATGTGTTAAATTGCTTTTGTAAAAACAGTGTTGTGAATAGAACAATCTGGCTTTTGTCTCATATTATAGCCATGTGGTTACCTTTAATGTGGGCTCTGCATAACCAGACAAAAAATAAAGAAAAAAATGAACTATAAAAAGTTAGATGTAGCTGAAATTCTCTTATAGTATCTTATACTGTGTTGTCACAAATTGCAGCAGCCAAAAATTGAATTTGTATAGAACTCTTGGAGAAAATACTACAGGTATGATTAGAAAGATTTTTTTTTTTTTTTACCACTTATGAGATTCTGTATCATCAAATGCACCTCACATCACAAGAGAATTCTCTCCCATTCCTGAGCACAGATCAACAGTTCTTTGGTTCCCACTCATTGAAACAAGGGATTTCTTGACTTTTGGCATAAGCCCTAGTAGGAGGAACAAACTGCACAGCCAATCCACCTTCCACATTCTTAGAAAGTTCACTCATGCTGTTGGCTTTTGAGTTTTTCCCCTTCTGAAACTTGCAGTATGGAAGCATGTCTCAATTCCTTGTGTACTGTTCACTTACAAGAAAGTATCGCGATAACAGAAGTCTTATGGAAAAGTAAATACTCATTTATAGTTAATCTTTTGTTCATGTTTCATTCTCATTGAGGTATTCATTCTTCATTCTCATAGCCAGCCCCCTTTGAGTTTTTATTCTTTGATATTTTCTTCTTGGCCACTGGCTAGTAAGCTCTATTGGATCTTTTAGGGGTTTTTAGTAGTGTTGAAAATGGAAAAGGCAGTGAAATACTTTCAAACACAGCAAACGTAAATCACCTTCACTTCAGTCTTTTTTTAGGGCAAGATACACACCTGAAGATACTCTCTTCCCCTTTGCTTCCTCATACATACATATCTAGATGATACAGCTGTTACTGCCTGATGTATAACCAGAAGTCTTAATTACAGTGCATACTTTGCTTTGTTTTCTAGCTACTCGTTTTTAGTTTATGAGGGGAACTTGATGGAAGATGTAGAACTTTTTCATGTAGCAGTGGAATTAATTCATATAATTTTCTGGAATTTAATTTATACAGTACATTATTTGATTGGACTGGGACAAAAGGATTGCCCCTGTATATTTGTTTATATGTCCTGTGTAATAGGAGTGATATTTGTGAGCATTTAGGGAATATTATATTGCTTGTATATATTGTAGTTGGTGTACAGACTGGATAATGTTAATTTGTGCAAATTATATTAAAGCATGTGACATCCATAAAAGGGAAATAAACTATTTAACTTCTCTCAAAATGATATGACAAGATGTTTGAATCATTCTTTTTTAAGAGTAGCAATAACATGGTGTTATTAGGATGCAGCGGTACTTGAGAGATTGTATTGATGCCATGTCTCGGAGTGTCCGCTGAGAGGCGATGGTGTGCTCTTGAGGGAACCATTTATTTTCATCTACCTGTTATTTGTTTATTCATTTATTTAATGGCAGCAGTGTTCCTTTAATATGATTCTAAGAACGACCGGTAATAGAAAATTTGAAGGAGGCTGTGGAAAAAGTTGACTGCTCTAGTTTTGACCATTACTGGTTACGACGGGGATGATACATGTATATGACAGCAGTTTTGAAAATATGTATTCGTATTTATTAGACTTATTCTATAGTTTCACCTAGAAAGCGCGTCAAATAGTGTCAAATTATTTCTCACTTGACAGGTATAGGTTTGGAATGTGGCGGTACTACCGCTTTACCGAAGTTTTATTCTAGCGATATGTAATGTTTTACGGTTTATGTTATATTCTCCCCTTGCACAGACGTGCACTTCTTTGAAAGATGAAAGACGAAGCCTTTGTAGCAAAATTAGTAAATTAAAAGCATCTTTAATTTATACATCATACAAATACAAGTATTCCCTGACCATTGTGATATAAAGTGTTAATATAATACTTTCTCGTAATAGTGACGAAGTCATACTTAAGCGATGCAACGTCAAAATGACTAAATTAGGACATTATCATCATTAGCTCAATAAGCTCAAAAATAATGAGGTTATTTCGCGCAATGGATTTAACAGGCTAACCCGCAATAACATTCTGTTCTCTGAAATTGGAGTTGTGCTTGGAGTTCTCTCAATGTGGAGTTGTGCTTGCTGACTGCTTGACAAGAACTGTCATGCTGAAAACCAGCTAATTTAAAACAAGAGATGAAAACTTATTGCAGAAAAAAATGTTTTGGATATAGACTTTGAGACTGTAGCCAGTGACTCCATCAATGTGCGGCTCTGCCAAAATGATATGACGTATGGCTCTGAATGATTGCGGTCATGTTCGCTTGGAATGACCTACAGGCACATTAATAAAAAAAAAAAAAAAAAAAAAAAAAAACCGCAATATATTTGTAATATCAAATGTTACAGTTGCAATCTCACAAAACACAAGACAGAGCATGTTTTCCAGAGGAAATCGAAAAAACATAAAACACAGAACCATTTAGGAAAATCCTGGAATATGACTCCAGGATTCAGAATATGAATGTGATGCCAGGAATGCACAGACGAGAGACACCACTGGAAAAGAGTGGAACGGAAAACATAAACAGAAAGGTCTGTAAATAAATTGATCCATTCACTACATGAATCAAAGGCCCTTAAGTGGCAGGGGGCATGGCCATCTGTGGATACAGCAAGCTAGGGGTGTGGGTTTATCATCCACCAGTGACTGGGGGAGAGATGATGCAGTCTTCCTGGTTAATGATGCCCTGAGCTTTCTTTGCAATGATGGACGGTGGTCCAGTAATGCTGGACGATTACTTTCATTCATAATCATGGCAGCTATCGGCTGGGCTGCAGGTGTAGGCCTACCTGTTGCTTAGATGGCATGAGGGAGAGATAAGGCAAAAGAGAGAGGGAATGGTCGGTATAGTTTCAAAATACATAGTTCTACATTAAATATATTAAATTAAATCGAGATATTAAATTAGAGATGTATTTGTATAGAACTATATAAATATATAATAAAATGTTTAAAATATATCGGGTTCAAAAACGTGTCTGACTTTCAGCTGTTTCTGCAGTACTTCTACACGACTTGTCACGAAGCAGTCTCCATTTTAAAAACTTCAGGAGAACAGATTTTTTCCATCCCTTTTCTTACCTTCATATGTTCAATACCTGTGATTCAGACTGGATGAACAGAGCAGCTATAAATATTTTAACGAGCCTATCGCGGCCACTATCCCGACCACATGTCGTTTTTTGACTGGCTTGAACAGAGGACACACTATTTAAAGAAAATGAAGACCGGATTTATTCTCTGAAGTGTCAAAAATATTTCCAAGAACACTCACAACTTGCACATAGCCTTGACGCCACACTGGGTGTTTCACATTGCATACATAATATACTGCAGATACCATTTCTTTGGTTACATCCTAGCAGCTTCAGAAGAGGGCTGCCATCTTGGTTAGGTCTCAACCTGTTTCCGGAGAGATTGCTACCATGGTAACCTGTCGGGACATCAAGTAGTTCACTGCAATACAGTTCAAATACAAAGAGACATTGGCATTGCCAAGTGATGTATTGAGTGACGTTGATAGAAATCACTTGTAAAACAAACTATTAATACAATAAGACTAATTTGCTAGGTCAAACTGATTTAAACGTGCCGTAAACGTAAATTTCGTGGCATCTGTCAGTACCATCCACTTTGAGCGTTAGTGTAGCCGCTTATCTGCCATTGCTATTATTTATCAAACGTTAGTGTCGTAACCCTGTAACTGAAATAAAGCATCTAGCCTATCCTGACAGAGGTTTGATAGTCAATGTTGGCTTGCTAGCTAGATAAATTACCATAAAATGCTGATTTCTCGGCGTCTATCCTGAGAGGTCTGAATATTTTTAGCAAGCCAACGTTAGGTAGCGTGAGTGCACTGCAGCAAAAGACACGCGAATGCTTTCCGCAGCATTGTCAAATTCCGCCTACTTTGGCTCCGTTACGGAAGTAGCTAATAGCTAACCTTGGGCTTATGCTCTATTCCACACTGGTTTAAACTGATGTGTGTGATGTAGCTGGTGTGTGCTGAGTGCAGCGATTGCGTGTGTTTTTCGTCTGTGCATCTGTGCCAGGTTTCCGGACAAGTGAACACTTTGGTTTCAGAAATCCTCGCCAGATCACTCAGGTAAGTGTTACATACTTGGGAGTACTGTGACTAATTTAGACATGTTGTCAAATTCCAGTAAACAACTGAAGGAAACACGGCGCAGAGATATCAGAAGTTGACGATCATTATTTTTTGGCTAGCAAACCAGCTAACGTTAGGTATAAGGCTAGCGATTTGAGAAAAAACAGCCCTAAGACAGCTTGTTAGTTAACGTTAGCTCGCTAATGCTAGGTACGTTTGCAGATGGACTTGTTGGCTACATTTAGTTGGATTTAGTTTTTTGGTACCAAGCCATCTAGCTAACCCAGCTAGCGTGTTTTTTAAAATATTCTAACGTAGGTATTCTAGCTTGCTTGCAGTTAACTTGGACTGGTATCTGGGCATCCGAAGACGGAGTTGATTTTGAAACGGTTTTTCATAGCTAGGATATATCGTTAGCTAGATGAAATGCGGTCATAGCAGATCAAAGATTGGAACTGGTGTAGCGTTAGCAAGATAGCTAACGTTACATTAGCTTGATTTAAACACATATTCTTAACGTGTATTCGAACACCTAACGTTGGCTAGGTAGATTATCTCGTTTTGTGTTATTTTAACTAGCTAGATCAACCTAACTTAGCTACAGCTTCACTTGACAATCATAACTCCTTTAGTTAGCCTCTAACATTTGCTATCTAACTATGCATCTACTAGATTTGTGTAGGTAGATACAGTTAGTTAACTGGATTAAGGAACATTAGATTTTATATCGTATTTAACTTCATCTACATGTGAAATTGCAATTGTTATTCATATTGCTGTAGATGCTGAAGTAATTTTCAGTGCTAAATAGATCAGGAGTGCGAGTAAAATAGTTGTAGCTAGCTAGCTAGTCCACAGTGCGATTTCTAAACACGCGTTTGTGCGAGTAGAATAGTAAACATTTTATTCAGTCTGTCTGCTTAACTAGCTTGTTAAACACCGGGTAAAATCTGCCTAAATCCTACGTGTGAATATATAGTCTACTCCCACTGTTTGAACTAAACAGTGTTCACGCATGTCAGTGATGGAGAAATTGGAAGCGACTTCTGAACTTCAGTCCCGATTGTCCTCCCTGTCTGTATCATCTTTCCCTGGGATAACGTCGAAAAGCTGCGAGAGCAACGCTCAAGACAGGTAATTCAGATACGCTGTTGCTGGAAACTGACGTATTTATAAACAGAACATACACTGTACACTCTATCGTAAATGCTATGCCTAAAAATATTCAACAGTGCTCAACTTTATTGCTGGACAATTGTAAAGCGTAAAGATAATTGTAAATTGTAAAGTATTCACAAGTGTATGTGCGTTGAATTATATTTGATCAGTTTGGAATGTCGGATTACGTATGTCATTAAAAGTTTGTGGTTTATAAATGCAATACTCTTCTAACGTCAGAATCCAAACCAACATCCAGTGTCCAAACGTGCAGTTGTACCCTGCATCATGCCCTTTGTGTCAGGCTAGCAGTTAAGAATCATTTCCTTTTCAACATCTACTGCATTCTAAAAGCAATCTTTCTGCTGATCTGGACCCATCTTCTTGCTTTCTAAGAAATGGCACTGCTATGCAAATAGGTGCTGTGGTGTGATTTGCAGGTAAGACAATGCTGAGTGTTCCCCTTTGTTTGCCTTTGTGTGTGCCAAGGCTTCAGAGCACAGACCTGTCTCAGCATCCACACAGCGCTGCCGGCATGCCCCAGATGGATGATGACAAAGGACTTCTGCAGCCCACTGAGGTAAACCTGGGTGCATGAATCCTTTCTCTGCCTGTTCATTCACAACAATCCAGCTGAAACGCTGGCCCCTCAACAGCAGGATGCACCACTTATACTTAAGTGAATGCATTTTGGTAGCAAGCTGTGCTGGCAAAGTCGGGATTCTAAAATCTTGTAAGAAACTCTATGTTGAAGACCTAACGAATGAAATAGGGTCATTTATTAACATTAAGGGGATTTTTTTATGTTGACACTAAGGTCACACATTTAGAGAGGTGGTTGTTGTTTGGTCCTCGGTCAGGGTCATCTGATTCTGTGTAATTGCCAGGGTGAAGAACATATAAGCCTTTTACAGGTGTTGACGGCTTTGCGACTAACTGATACTTTATCTCCTGGACTATCTGGTGTTTACTATACAGATTTTCCATGCAATTTGTGGTTGAAATGAAAACTGTCATATAGTTGGAGTGATAATGCTGCATATAATAGATGTTTGGTCTTTTCTGAAACAAGTAAAAGTTTAGAAAATGCAAAGCTGTAGCCTGATCTTGATAATTGTGCTCTGCAGTGCACTGGGGACTTTCTCTAGTATTAGATAACCTGTTGATGAGTCCCCAGACTCTGACACATGAAGCCAGTTTTAGTGGCACTATAGAGGGTCAGAAACCACAGGGACATTGCTATGAATAAGCATTTCAACCAAAGGGTCCATTATTATCCTTTTGTCCTTCAGAAGAATGCTGTTATCACCTCTCTGATGAAATCCTCTTCTAGTAATCAGCATTGATTATATTACATGTGTCCTTTTCCCTCAGAAGAAAGTCTAGACAGCAGGCACATGCAGCTTTTTTCACTCGTTGCAATCTGTGTGACTTGGGTTGTTTTCAGAGTAACGACGACTCTCCCCCTGGGAAGAACACGGAGGGAGACTCGGAGCTGATTCAGACTAATGGGAAGGGGCAGCACACTGGAGAAGGGAAAGGTGAGATCCCCTCTCTTGCACTCTCTCTTCCCTCACGAAAGTTTTTCTTCAGTCAGATTTCTTGATATTTGAAACATAGACATGGTCTTAAGTCCCTCAGTCTTGGTACGAGATCACAGGTAACACCCAATGGATTTTCATGTTTTTCAGTCTTTGGGCTGTATATCTCCTTGTTTCTTAATGGGCGCTTCCCATTATCCCTTGCAGCCCCATTGCCTCCGCTCAAGCCACCCTCCACGTGGACTTCCTTTGCACTGAAGGAGCTGAAGAACAAGCTGCGAATGGAAAAGGACAGCGTGGTGACAGTGTACAGGGGCGACGTCATGACTGTGCACGTTCCCACTGTCCCCGAGGCCAAGAATGTGTGCTGGGAGTTTGCCACCGATGGCTATGACATTGGCTTTGGCATCTACTTCGACTGGACACCAGTCACCAGCCGGGCCATCACAGTGCAGATCAGCGAGTCCAGCGACGATGAGGATGAGGATGAAGAACTAGAAGGTGAGGGGGCACCAGGGCTCCATCTTTCCCTTCCACAGAGTTGCTGCAATGGCACTGAGACATGGGAAAACTGAAAGGTCCTATCTCTGTGGCCTGTGTGCTGTGTGACCACATGCCCATATAGTCCAGGTCCCAGACCTCCCAAAATGAAAGTTACACCTCAGGCTTGCTTGTTTTTTGCTTTTGTTTTATTGGCAATGGCCACTGGATCGAACAACAAATGATTGCAATTCATTTGCTTTTTTCTCACATTGTCTCTCTCTCTCTCTCTCTCTCTCTCTCAATTACAGGACCCGTGAGTCCTGGGGACGTAGAGAAGGGATCCAAGACGTCGGCCAATTCAAACCTAGGAGAGATTCTGCCGGTGTATCGGCAGGACAGCCACTTGGCAGTGCAGGGAGGTAGTCACGAGTTTCCGGGCGAGGGGACATACCTCCTGAAGTTTGACAACTCATACTCACTGTGGCGGAATAAGACTCTGTACTACAGAGTGTACTACAGTGCCTAAGAACCATGCTTCTGACTGCAAATGAATGTTTGACCTGAAGGACTTCAAAGATATCTATTTTTGATTCTATATAGTATATGTTTGGGTTCAGAAGTAGGTCCATATACAGTATATATTTTGTTGAAATCAGCTGTCATTGCTCCTGGATGTTTGTCTTTGTATGTGAGACCGAAGAGTGTTTTGGAGGGGGGGAGAATCATTTCCAAATGGATCGGCAGAGGTGTTTTAGTATACTTTTAAAGAAATTGGGATCACGAAGCTTTGTGTATGTGCAATGTCCCAGTGTATGTTTTGTGTGCTCTGTGTAAGGAGGTTATGTCCAGTGCCCGTGTTTATGAATTTTAGCTCCTCTTTTTTATCATAATGGTGCCGTCACAGTGACTAGCAAGTGCAAATGTGAAAGAGACATTTAAGTGAGTTGTATATGTGGATTATCAAGTGAATGCGTCTAAAGATTCAGAAATTGAGGAGGAAATGTCTAGAGTGGGACTGGTAGGTCAGAAACTGAGAAAAGGGTTTGGCTGATAAGAAACCGTACAGCTTGCTTCGTACATCCACTGTCACTGGGATCCATTTTCAAATGATCATTAACCTTTTCCAGAAAACACAATGTTAATTTGAGTTCCTGTACATATATCTGTAAGTGATGACAGTGTGGTAAATTGCCAGTCATTTATTTTTAGAGAATAGCGCTAGTGGCCCTTTAAGATATGTCTGACAGGCAAGGCCTTATATGCCAAAAACACGATGTAATATAATGTGTGTGTGCTAACTTATCACATTTGACAGGCTCTTTTTTTTAAAAACATGTATGTCAGCATTTTTTTCCAAGGGACTACTTCATTTTTGAAGGAAGTTTCTGTTTAGAAAGGCTAAGAGCACAAAAAGTGAAATCAGGACAGGATTGATGCAGCTTGCGTGAAGAATATGCTGACAGAATACTGAAGGGGCTTTGGACATGCTGATGGATCATAATGTCACAGTCCTTCCCCGGGAAGGCAAACGGGTGACATTCCAAATCTGAGTTGTCCACTAACCATCTGCTCATGCATCAGAAAAGTACTTCTGTGCCTGATGCAGAGGCACAATTGATACGTTCATTCAGATGTTTTCAGATGATTAGCACTGAAAAGGCCCTTCCATTACAGTCAGGAGTCATATTCAGAGCGCAGTGCAGTTGTGACCTGTACTTTGGACAGCCCCAGAGCAGGGCACAACCCATACACTTATGCACATTTCAACAGAAGTCCAAAGTATCCCTTATTTCACCCTTTCAGATATGGTTTTACTTATATCTTGTACTTAAATTTGTAGATTTTGAGCATTCATTGAAAACGAGGAAAACAATATGGAAATAAAGTGAGGCATATAATATTTACGTCCTCCTTTTTGTCACTCAAGTGAAAGGCATCTCTTATCATAGGGAGAGGCTTTAGATAACTGCTGCTGATTGTTTCAATATTTACACTGGCTTTGTCTGTTTAGTATGAAAGTAGAGGTTGTTTGACTGGAGGCAGAAAATAAATGTATTCCCAAGAGATCATCTGGTTAAGGTCGACAATCAAAGAAGAAAATACCTTCTTTGCCACAACAGATGATGTTGTTTATAATTACAATATAATGTGAGGACAATAGTGACTGGCTTTTGAACAGCCCCCTGAAAGTGCAATTTTTTTTTTTCATTTCAACTCAACTGTTAGAGATAGTATGTGTAATGATATTGTGTGTTCAAAGGCTATTACATTGTGTAGCTCATTTTCATTCCTGATCAGCTGTTTGCTAAAGAGAAAAGCATGTACCTTTGCATTGTCTCCCAAGGACCCCTTGAAGCCATTGCACCAGTACCTCAATCACTTGTGCTTGTTTCCAAAGAGGTCATTTACTTTGTGCTGCTAGATACAAAAAAACTAAGAGGCTTTCTGTATTACCTGTGCTGTGTATTTCTGTTCCAATTTGCCCTGTACTGTACTTTCTTGAGTATACAGTCCATTAAATAAAGTCATTTGGTTTTAGCTCTTTGTTTTTTTATATTGTGTACCATCACTGATTTCTAATGGATCTTTGGAGAAAGATCATTTATTGATGACAGTGACTTTGTAAATCCCACCAGTATGTTCAAGATGATTGCCCTTTTTCAGTTGTGTGAAAGCTCATGTATATGGGGTAGAATTGGCAAAATCCCGCATGTGCAAGAGGAAGACCATCTGATATTTGCGAAGTATCAAATATTTTAACAATTACTGGTCAGATAACCATTCATGCAGGTTGTAAAGAAGTCTGCCTTTGCCATCCTGGAACAGCCATTGGTTTGTATGGGGCCTCACTAAGCTGAACTGTACAATGCGGGTTAAAGTTAGTATTCTGAAATGCTCTGCTGTTGCTGCCACAGGTTCCAGCAAGAGTAAATGTGTTTTGTATCAGACTCATCTCAGAGGCTCTCCCACAGCTGCAAACAATACAAACACCGGTATAGAACTTCATTCTCATCAATGATGAGTGTTTTTACCCCCTCACCATGGAAGCCAAGATGAATGCTGCTGTCATTATCGCGTTTACACAAGGCAGCTCCGTTCACACCACAGTAAAAGTAAACAAGATGACGCGCCTTGCTTCTCACAACTCGTTTAAATCGCTCTGCAGCTCATGTGTAACTCTTATCTCCTGTAATTGAGCCTTTAATAAGGCTTTCATTATGGTATGTCTTAAAAAGATAGACAATGTTGTATAAACATTAGGTTTGCGTGCATTATGTAGTCAGTTTACTTGGTTACAGTATAATATGATTTCTGGGTTTATTTAATTCTATATGTTGGGACGAGAGAGTCAGCTAGGCTATCTGATTGAAATTTGGGAAAATTAGGCGATATTCATGCTAAACTCAAAACTATATGTGAACTCAAGCCTTGAAAATTCCTTCCCAGATGTAAAATTGTATTTATCACGGACGCACTTCAAAGACCCAGTGCATTGTCGATGCATTCGATTTAATTGCATGGCGTTACCTGACTCCCCCATGATGTAATTGCCGTTTTGTCTACCTGACATCTCAAAGGCCTTTGCTCTCTGGAGCAAAAATGTCTGTCCCATGGCTCTCCATTAGAGAGCACAGGGTGCACTCTTTCTGATGAAAGAAATTGTTGTACTGATGAAACTACATTTGGGAAACTAGTTTTATCTCACCTTTTGCATCGCACTTAATTAAAGTCCTTCGAGTGAACAGTTAATTATAAATATCGTCAGGTCAATTAGGCCAAATGATACATACATCTATTTTGTTGTGGTAAACACCAACAGCTAGCGATCTAGAAGATGCTCAAATCGATGGTAGTATCGCAAGGGCGATATCTTGTATTTTATTTTCTTTCACTGGCGGGGACTGTCACCTGACTGACCTGTTATACGCAACTATAAAGGACACGCCCATTAATTGACGCAGTTACGCAGGGCGGGTTCGATTGGGGAGGGTGCGGGAAAGTCGAGTGAAGTGTAAGGCAGCAAAAACGTCTAATCCCACACATTTTAATATTGTTACAAAAAACCGAAATGGGGAAGGTGCAGTTTTATGCCCTTTGGTCCCTACGTGAAGCGCCCCGACAATTTATCAGGTAGGTCAGCTGGTGATAGACAGTCTCTCGCAAGACTACATACGTAAATTATGATTTTACATTCATCAAAGGTTTCTTTTAATAGCAGCTACACACAAAAGTAAACTGTATGCACGCACAAACTCGTAACTATTCCACGGGCATTCGTGGCCTTCATTCTCTTTCCCCAGTAAATCGAACCGCCTAAGCTACCAGGTGCGGCTACCGCTGCCTTTGCCCAAGCATCTCGTGGTATTCAGTCTCGGAGACTGGAAGTCCTTCTCCAGCGAGACAACCATCTCGGTTGAAGTTTCCGTGAGCCAGGATATGAAGCCACAGAATATTGGAACACTCTCTCCCCAAAGAAGGTAGTATAACTACTTGCCATTTAGTCAAAACGGATGAGTGCAGAGTAATTATTGTAAAAAAAACGCGTGAGAAAAAACCTTCTAACATGACTTCTTTAACGTGTAGGCCTACAAAGCCAACTTGACTGGGGACATATGTAGCATGTAGCTCAGTACTGCAGTAGAAGTGTTGTAATTGCTAATAGCCTTTTTAACATGCATGAATTCCTGAAGGTGTCTGATCTGGGAGGGAGACTGGAGACTGGATTTTCTCACGGAAGCCATGGAAAAAGCAGAAAAGGGGATGTATGGGAAAATTCTGCTCACTGTCTGCGGCGAGGTACGGTGCAGGCGGGTGTAGTGATTTGAGCCGAGCAGGCTTGAGTTGATTTAATTTATCAACAGGCTCCAGCATTGATTGTGTTTGACTGATATTTGAATAGAATAGAATGGCTTTTCGCGATCTTGTCTGCTGCGCCTTGCTTGATTCGGTCCTTTCGATGGATACTGTCGTGGTTCAATGATGTCAGGATTGTGATGAGGCTGTGAGAGCACTTGGACACTAAGCTTTGTCTTCAAATAGGTAAAGGCCAGCTTCACCAGCAGCACGCCGATGTCGTCACGGAAACGCCTGGCTTCGGACCCGCCACCTTGTCAACGAGGGGAATCGTTCCATACTCTGCACCACAGCAATGGGAGTCAGGCGGTGAATGGAACAGCAAAAACATGTCGTCACTCTATCCTATGTGTTTAAGCTGTGATAACCTGGAAGCAATGTGTCCTCAATCTGTGCTAACACCAAAAGAAGCATTGGGTAAAACAAACTAATTAAAAGGGATAAAGGTGAAACAAGTGATAGTCACCCAGGTTGCAGTTTGTGGCCAGCAGAAAGACAGCATATTTTTGCTTCCATTGAAATGGCTCAGTAAGACATTTTGTGTATGTGTGTGTTTCTAATCACTTGTACAGCTGAAGACTCCAAACTCCACAATCTTGGAAAAGAGTGTTTGCTATGCAGACCTCAAATGCAGCAAAACTGCAACAGAAGATTACCCATTGCCAAAGAAGCCACGTGTGTGGCCAACGGTAAGGAGGGAGTCTAAATAAGACCCACTGGTAAATAGGGCATCATGGGAGATCTGCTTGAAGTAGCTGGGCAATTATAATTATTTTAGTATGTACTTGCCCTGTCTCTAAAGGACAAGACTCCCAGACGCACAGTGATCGGGAGGAGAGGTCAGCTGACGTGGAGCTCGGAGGAGCTGGGTAGCTCCCAAGATTCCACTCGGGCTTCCAGCCCCAAGAAGAGGAAGCTGAGCCTGGTGTCTGAGCAGCAGAAGTGTGAGAATAGCAGTGCAATGAGGGTGACTAAAAAGTGCCGAGCAGGTGAGAATTCTCATCGTTTCTGCCCCCACCCCTGCCCAATACAAACCACAGACATGGATTTAGGGTTATTGACTTGACTAGTGATTAGGTTGTGGGTGTCACTGTGTTACTTTGAATTCTGTATGGCAGCTAAATTCTCCTACTGAAAAGGTTTACAGTGTGGGAAAGCCACAACAATAGAAGCCCTGAAAGCACTTAGTGAATGAATGTTCCTACGGAGTAAATATGTTTGCTAGCTTTGAACTGTTACTGGCACACTACTTCATTTTGATATTTCTTATCTAGGACACTCTTACATGTTTTCAGTGTGTGCAGCTACAGTTCTGAAATTCTGGCCAGGCACTTTATGAAATTAAGACCTAATAAAACCTCAAAGATTCGACAGCAGTACTCCATCTAGGATTAAAACCAATGACATTCTGGTCCAGGAGTCTATTGCATTTTAAAACCTCCATTACTCTCACTCCCATAATTATCCTGGGAATTAGCAATTGAAGCAGGAAAGGATTGTGTTTGTTTTAGTTCGTCCCTCAAAGCGCTGGAATCAGACCATGTGTCTGAGTGACCCAGACACAGCCATCCTGATTGGAGGAGAAGCCAGGGAGCACATGGGATGCAGTGACTCACTCTGGAAGCTGGAGATAGGTGAGGAGCTTAGTGTTTATGCAATCTAACCGATGTCATTTGTTGAGAGATTATTCCTGACTTATCATAGCTAGACAATTTCAAATAAATTGCAAATAAAACTGTTCACAAGCTTAGAGTTTGTTCTGAGTTTGGCCAAGTCAGGCTTGATCTCCTCCTGAAAACAGATTGTTAGAGATATGAGGAGATAAAATGAGTCACTCCACTAGCAGTTTGACTTTGGTCCCTTTAGCTAATGTTCAGGGAGACTTGACGTTATTGCAGATATTACTGTTCAGCCATATCTCTCCAGACAGCATCTTCTGGTTCCCAATGGACACGTCCTCTTCTGGACCCATCCCTCCCTGTGCACGCGGCCACTCTGCGACCTATGACCCCGAGTCTAAGGTTGTGTACGTGTACGGTGGCCTGAAGGAGGATCAGCGCTACAGTGACATTTACATCCTCAACACCCAGACGTGGAAGTGGAAGCTTGTCACAGTGAGTTCACAGCCATGTCAGACCTTCTCTCTTCACACGGCGCTGAATCAGTTCTGTCTTCAATAGGCCGACAGCTGGTGGACCCGGGAAATATTTCTGTTAGTAGGAGTGGGTGGGGTGAGGCTAAACTCGGAATAGTCTTCTCCTTTTAAGGAAAGTATTCCTTCATTCATCTGCTGAATCTAAGCAGTGCAGTACTGTGTGTGTTTGTGGACTGGCCACCACACAACTGTGGCATTGAATCGTTGGTGAGACTGACAGAGCTCCTGAGTGGCTCAGTTGACAAGGCACTCGGGTTGAGTGCAGGCTGAGCCCCATGGCTTGGGTTCAAAACCGGCCGTGTCGTCTGCTGACAATGATCAGTTGGCTTGACCGCTTCGTTGTGGCCGCTGTGGTCCTGTGGATCCCTTTGCAGGCGAAAGGCAGTGTTCCGATGTTGGCCCATCACAGCGCCACCATCTACAGGAAAGAGCTCTTCATCTTTGGTGGCGTCCACCCCAGCCGCGCCCCCGGGGGAAAGGCCTGCAGCAACGCCCTGTACATCTTCAATCCTGAATTTGAGCTGTGGTACCAGCCCATTGTGGAGGGGGACAAACCATTACCCAGGTTTGGGTCAGTGTCTGCCTGAGCCTGTTGTCTTGTGGCCAGCACTCTGGAATAGTGGAACAGACTACTGGAATCTAGAGCCAGTCAGTTTTCTAGAATGTGTTGTAGGCAAAGCTGCTCATTGCCCTAGATAGATGGGAATAACAGTCATCTTAGCTGTAAAACAAATAGCCTACATGATGGTAATATCATGCTGTAAACTGACACAAATGGACCAGGCTGACGTCCCCCTTCAAAGCCCATACTCCACTTGTTAGATTTTGTCAAATTGCTCATTTGGTACTGTGAAAGTAATATTATTTCTACTCATACGACTGAAAGTGTGTAGACATTAGGGCAAAAACAGCAATTGAAAGACAAGATTAGACTTGTGAATTACAATTTAGCTACAGCTGGAAAGGCCTGAATAACACAAAGGGGTTCCTTGTGTTTGAGTACAATTATGGAGAAAGTAGAAGTAATTGAGAAACACTATAATTCCCCAGTGTGTGAACCAGAGATTGCCAATTAGCTTCAGTAATTCTTTATTATCTTTTACTGTATTCCTCTGCACACTTTAAGATGGAGCTATCTTACAAGCTGCAATCACCCACAAACGATGGGATGTTTGCTTACTGTGTTTTCAACAGGCACTCCACCGTGCTGCTGTCAAACAAACTTATCATTTTCGGCGGGAGGAAGACCGCGGCCTACCTGAACGACCTCCACATTCTGGACCTGGGTAATGTCAGGCTTAGTCACACAGGCTTAATGTCACTCTCCACTGTGCTTTCTGAACGACTTCTGTCTCCTCCTCTGGGCCCTAAAGGATTCATGGAGTACACGGCTGTGAAGAACGAGAGCATGCCACCACTGCCTCGAGGGTAAGGACGTGCTCCGACAGCCGTTGGGAGTGTGGAAACTGCGGCCCTCAGGTCGGCGTTCACGCTCTCCTGAATGTAAACGAGGAATTACCCGAGCCATTGCGATGGAATGGAAGTTGCTTGAGGGTGCAGTTCACAGGATTTTGGTGGATTTGAGTGAAGCTGGCAACAGAAACTCACATTTGTTGATTTAGCGTTTCTAACTCGCACAACACTTTTCACCAGCCATAAATAGGACTGAAATCCTGTGAACCACAGTCACTCTGCAAAGCTTGATTTTGGGACTCATGAAGAGTTCTTGAGTAATGACCTCATTGAATTCTCCAAGTCCCCAGAGGGATCAGCATATTATAAAGTATTTTTTTAACATCAGAGTCAATGTCTGTGAGGTGAAGACTACAGCTGCCATCTTTCACTTGAATTTGAATGAGCCGACGGAGTGGCTCTGTTTACCTGTCACTCTATCTCATCAGATTTCACGCAGCCGTTCCAGTGTCGGACGACAAGATGCTGATCAGCGGGGGCTGCAGTGCTATCGGGGCCCTGCAGGACCTCCACCTGTTCCACCTGGGTGCGTCCCCCCCCGCAGGCTTTTGTGGCTCAGGTTGAGGATTAACCTGCGATGCTAATTTTCGAGGGTCCAAATTGAGTGAGACAGGTCACTCACATGCACCAGTACTCCAGGGATGGGCTGTGTCACTGATTCCCAGACATTATTTCAGGGATTTTAGTCAAATCACTCACTCACTGTTTCACTCAACCCACTGAGCAGGAGCCACTGACTCCTCTGTATTGTAGGACTAAGTGCAAGTTTGAGACCACATTGCTTCTTTAGGTCATAGATTTGTCTTTGTTCCACTTCAGTGCCCTCTAGCTGGTGAGGAATTTTGGGCCTGGGCAGCTGTCCAGTTGTAGAGTTTGATTATGCACTTTGATAAATGCATGATCTCAAAATGCCAATGGTTCATGGTGCCCAGTACAGATGTAGAGAGGCCATAAATCCAAAGGGAGCCATGGTGTTGTCTCTCAGTCTGGGTAACACAACTGTGAGCACAATGGACCATATTTATAGATGTAGGAGAGTTGTCAAAGAAACCAGGTCAAATTCCCCTGGGCCTAAAAACAAGAAGTGGGAGACCTCAAGGAGGAGTTTGACTTGCTTTTCACCTTGTGAGTTTTCACAGTTCAAAAACTGGGGGGGGGGGGATTTATGAGTAACCTTTCTTGTGCTTCCCCCCCCTCCTAAAGAAACCAGCTCCTGGAGCTCGATACCCTGCCCAGCTTTCTGCTCCAAACCTCGCGCCGGTCACAGCATGCTCCTGCTCCCCAGCCGCCCCTCCTGCACTGTCCTGGTGTTCGGGGGCTCAGACTGTGCCGGAACCTTCTACAATGACACTGTCGAGTGTGCCGTGGAGATTGTGGTGAAGAGGAAGAGTCTGGACTGCAAGGGCAAGCTGTGAGGGGAACTGAGGGTCGTTAGGAGCCAATGGGGACGTTCCAAGCTTGCAGACATTGGAACCTCAGAGGAACACGAACAGATTGGGCAGCCCAGTGCAAGGAGCAGCGTAGAGCGAGGAGGGAAGGCCCTCTGGTGGCAGCAGCCCAGCTGTATGTGTTGGCTGTCATGGTTTCAGTACACTGAACCCTTACTTGGGCAGGATTTTTTGTGGACAGTACTCAGCACTGTTACTATGGCTGTTACAGGTCTTTTGTAATTAATGTGTGAAATTGATTAGCTTTCCTGGAGAATAATGTTATTTCTTATCTGTCAAACAGAGTGGCTTGTTCTCCAAATATGGATGACTTTTTGCACAGGTGTCTCTGTTTAGAGAAGGCTGTGATGCTGAACAACCATATAGGACACCATGACAACCTGTTCAGCTATCAAATTGGTTTCTACACAATCGTGTTCATGTTTGAGCTGCAGGTAGTCCTGAAATACGAAGACAACAAAAAGCACATTAAGTGCTCTTTTATTGTTTTTAGCTTTAAGTTTTTTAATGTGCTCAGCCTATGTGTTCAATTGAAGTTAAAGGGGACATGAACCAACGAGTCTTTTTTTCTCCAATGAAAAACTGTTACTTTTGACATCCTTATAAATCTGTCACTGGTACCACAGTGCCCTCCAGTGGATATTGAGTGCAAAGACATCTAGGCAATTATTGGGTTGGTTGAGTTTATAGCACAGTTTGTATAATAAATCCTTTTAATTTTGTATGCATGTATCATGTTCACATTTTTCATTGAGTTTTCACAAATCCACTGGTGTTCCAGGCACTGTCATTATGAGCATACACATTATGAATGATGAAGCTTCCTGAAAACCAGCACTTAATCATCCTGTGAGATGTCAACTTGACTTCTGACCATGGAAATAAATTATATTAACCCTAAGGTCCTTGCTATTTCTTGGAAACAGCAGACGGAAACCGAAGGCTTTATATCCAAATTGTTTAATGAAGCATGTCATGTTGAACTTAAGACAGTTATCTCCAGCCTGTGGTCATTGCTGTAGCTGTTCTTCACCGGGCTACAATGGTGCACAGCATATCCAGGTGGTCCTATGATCTCAGGTCTGAAGGCGTGTCTGGTTGGCAAGATGGGTGACTCACTTTGAATGCTTCAATCTCCATTAAGGTCTCATTCAACCTCTTTATAGTTGGGAAGTGACTTATGTCCACCTTGAACCTAATGAATACATACCATACATGGATTAGATTTGCACACATTCAGTATTTGTATTTGAAGACTACTAATTACTGCATTTATGTGTAATGCATTATGTAACAGCTGGCACAGGAACTAATTTTCTACCTCTCAGCATTGTAGACCTGAGGCACCAGACAAATGTCTGCCATTGAGATCTGTAAGAAAGGAAAACACTTGGTTACTGACAGCGTGTGCCACAGAACTTTTTGCGTGCATACCAACGCAATCTCCAGAATAGATGCTCCAGATGCTGATTACCCTGCATCAAATGCTGAGCAGAGGCCTTACTGAGATCTTTGTTCTGGCTTTATGTTGGATTTTATTCAGATAGTGGAGTGAAGGTGCATTGCTTCTACCACCTAAAGAGTGCAGGAACAGTATTCCACCTTGGATCGGAATCCATGACATTTAAGTCACTAATCCATGCTTTGGGCTTATTATTTTTACAGAATTCCTACTTTGCAGTTCATTATGGTATGTGAATTAATGACCAGTGAGATTGTACAGAGTTGCTCCACGTTTTTGTGCAAGAAACCTAACAAGGAAAGTGATGTCCTGTTTTTTATTAAAATTTGTTTAGGGGACTCAGCTTAAAGCTTGTCATGACCTGATGTTGTCAGGCCTCAAAAATGCATCCTAAAATTACAGTCTGATATCATGAGTGAGAATCTCATCACCTCATCCCCCACGCAGTACTTTCCAGCAGTCTCTTTCAGAAGGGGCTCCAGAGCTAAGAGAGGCAAAGAGAAAGGAAAGCAATTACTGCAGCTGTCCTCTGAATTACCGTCTCAAAATAAGAGCACAGTTTTTTTTTTTAATTACCAGAACACTCAGCTTAGAACGCACCCTCAAATCCTCGGGTGATGAAATGCTGGGCCCATGGCAACTTCTCAGCTCCAATCTTCTGCAGCACGTAAAGATTCTGCAAAACACACCAAGGTTATATATGAGAGTGCTACAAGCGCTGTAGAGGCCAAACAACAGCACAGTCTGTTTCGAACATTTACTTGGCTCTCTTGATGACTTGACCACATTCTGGCGGCCCCCAACATTGCTCTTGCCCTTCTTTAAAGTAGTTCTTTCGGATTTTGAAGGAATCAATAGAGAAGTGCAGTAATGGCATGTGTGTTGGAGACTGGTCACTCTGACTGTTCTGCATAAACCCATGAGGCCTGTGCTGTGTACTGCTGTTATGAGTTCAGTACGCAACACAGGCCTCGTGGGTTTATGCATATTGCATATTGTACGTGTGGCTGGAGTCTGTGTGCCCTCATGGTGACCCAGCTGCGATCTTGCAGTGACACTATCACTCACCTGCAGGGGCTGAATCCCGGAGGCGATGAGGTCAGAGATCATTCGCACCTGTGCACGCTTCTGTGGGTCGGTGGGGAGGAGCCGAGGACCTGGCCTGGTCTCCTCAATGTACTGGATAATGGCCAGCTGAGAGGAACCAGAGATCATGGCTAGTACTCAGGTCTTTGCTATGGCAATTACTGACTTAATAACACACATTCAATCATTCATTAACTTGATGTCGCCCATGGGCCCAATATTCAGTTATACAGAACCAATACCTCACACGTTTATGCTCCTTCCTTCCTGCATTCATCTGACATGACTAAATCCATTGTAATGAACTACATACCTGAAAAATACTGTTATAAAAATAGATGTAAAATATACCCAGGAGCTTATGCTTATGCAAGATCAAATCTGATCAGACCTTCAAATCTGAACAAGCTATCAAACAACTGTGATGTGATAAAGATATCCAATTACAATACTTATCTGCACTTGCATAAATATTTCCTTACATTATGTGCTAGTGCAGTACATGTTGCATTCAGAACTCTACATTACAAATGCAGACATTTCAATCCAGGGGACAGAACAAAGCAACCAATGGGCACAGAAATGTAACGAGAGCGTACGTATAGACGTTCCAGGAAAAGAACACAGTCAAACTCTTACCGATTGCGATAGGGTAATGCCATCGATAGTAATTGCAGGCACTTGTTGCATGGGGTTTAATGCCTTGTACTGGTCTGTCAGCTAACATGCGAGAAACACAGGAAACAATTTTATAGGGGATCATAATTTATGCTAAAATGTGTAGATATTCTTATCGTCACGACACTCGTTTAAATCATGAAAATGTTACCTGTTGGCCTCCATCCTTGATGAGGTTGACAGGGACTTGGTCGTATTCAATACCTTTGAGAGCTAAAGCTAAAGTGCAAAAACATGTTCAACAAAGATCGCCATGCCATTTGGTTTCAGTGACAGAACATATGAGAATCAATGTAAAAAAAAAAAAAAAAAACTTGTAAAAAAAAAACAATGTAAAAACACTGAACTGCACACGTTTTTTCTGCAACAACAGACGGATAACAAACATGAAAAAGTATGAAAACGTTCTTTCAACGGTATTTTGAGGTCTATATTCAACAGCAACCTACCAATTCGAACTCTCCAAGAACATGAACTCCTGAAATATCCATGAAGGACGGGCTGGAAAATAAAGAAAAGTAAAGTTACTGTATTGAATTGCATCATCCACATATAACTAACTCAATTTCACATGTAAAATTTAACCTTAGTTTGAGATGCCATGATATTCAGATGCAAGAGCTTCAGATAGCTGTAAAACTGTGTGAACAGAAAATCTCGTTTGTCTTTCTGACAACCAATGGGATGCGTCCCCAATAATCCACCTCCTCAGTTCCAGTACCATATGACTAAGCGCAATGGTGAACGGTTCGTAAGTGGATGGGAGGGTACTGAAATAGTATCCCCACTGTGCTGCATGCACCATACTGTAATTAAAAGTTGGAGCTATTTTGCAACATAAACATAAAGGCAATAACTGGTGTTTTTTTAATTTCTGGAGTAAGTAACCATCGCTAATCATTACCTTCATCAGGCAAGAGAGTGAAACATGCATCTCGCGGTGTTACTCGGCTTCATTTGCTGGCCGGGTAGAGAGCTTTGCTTTTATTTCTTGTTGGCAAGCTGTTCGAAGATAGTGTTATCTCATTGAGAATTTGCGAAAATTGACACAATTTCAATAGAACGTACATCCAGACGACCAAAAGCTGGTTAGATCGGTATTTAGCTAAACACCAGCGAACAAACACACAGGATTCACTCACTCTGAGTTCACCTCAGCCTTACAGCTACATGTATTGTGTGTTCACGACTGACTACAATTTGTCATGTGATGAAGCATGTGACCTCAATCTCGTCTGCTGTTGGCGGTTAAAATCTTACAGCCAGTTGATAAAAACCATAGATACACTGTTTATATTTGCCTGCAAACTTTTAAAACATCGTTGAAATGTCTCAGTGATTTTGACTGGTTGTATAAAAGACTGCATCCTGCCCAGTCAGTGCTGGATTAAATGAAGGTCTTTACGTAACCAACATTTCAACCAATTGAATACGACAACCGACTTATTTTTTTCCTCTTGCCAATGGGTTCGGAGTAAAGGCGGGATTTACAGCTGTGTTCAACACGATAGGCCAATGTCATTAAAATATGACCAATGGGTTCGGAGTAAAGGCGGGATTTACAGCTGTGTTCAACACGATAGGCCAAATGACGACTGAAGATTTGCCCAATGGAATCCATACATTTGTGGGAGTATTCCCTCAGAACTAAGAATGGGTAGATTTTTATTGGTTCACTCCCATTTAAGAGTCAAGTGTGTATGTGCAGAAGTTGGCTGGTGTCAGGGGCGACTGGTCTGGCTAAATACAGAGCAGGGGGGTTGGGATTTTGAATTTTGGGCCAATAAATTAACATTTGATAGCCATGGCCACGGCAATAATGAGAGTGCTTTGGAAGAATAAGGTAAGGTAGCGTATGTAATTATCAAACTAGATATAAATACGCACAGCGTGCGAGATTGCGTTGTCTTTCGTATTTCGAGTAAAGAAGCTACGACTGTCTTGATTGTTCTACACGTGGATTAATGTTTTGTTACTTAACTGCGTTGCAGTTGGTCAGTTTAATTGTTCATTTGGAATCTGTTATTTGCGAACTAGTAAGTATAAATATAGTTAGTTAACATTTTGCTACGACATTTTGCCTTCCAAGCTATCGTCATATGGCAATAAATTAATGTGGATACTAGCTAGCTTGCGAACATTAATCGCTGTCTAGAGCAGTTAACCGTATGTTCTGTTCCCCCAACGCAGTTGTAATACAAGTTCCAATCAGTACTTACCCAACCCTCGTAGCAAACCAAGATAGTTGCAGTAGCTTGATAGCTAACCAGCACTACCTGTGAGCATTTCACAGGTTACACAAGTTTAGTCCAGTGTAACATGCAAGCTAGCTTGCCAGCAAGCTGTTTAAAAATGGAAACTTGACACTACTCCTTTGCGTGTTGCACGTACAGAGTGACACCTGTAGCTGCATATTCCAAGTGAGACTCAGCTGTTCACCTTATGTGTGTTTATTTCCCACTTGACCTTGTGGAGCCTCCTGGCTGATGAAGCCATTTGCCTCTAATTCAGCTTGTTTCACAGTATCACTACATTGTGATATTGTAACAAAAATGCCATTGTTGATGGAATAAGCAACAGATGAGTACGATACACGTGCATAGTTTATAGTCCAGTTCACCTACATGAACTTAAGTAAACCATTCTTTTTACTTTGCAGGTGCCCCTCCAAATCGGGCGCATGTGTTACTCCTCGTCACTGGTGAGCTCAATCAATGGTTTGACGTGAAGGTGGTAGTGGACTACAAGCGAACTCGGGCTAGCAGACTGTAGTTACATGACCTGAGGGAAACATTGCCTCTTACAAACAATTGTTAAACAGTAAAACATATTTTGCCCGCTTTCTGTCAAACGACCAGGAAACCGATTATGGCAATTCTTCGAAACGTTTTCAAGAGATTATTAGTATTGTGTTGAGATGGATTAACATGTTAATTTCGTACCTTAGTTTAAGTGGAGATGCATCTTTTCGGACGCATTGCTGGTGTCACACCGTTGTCTTGCAACTATTCATTGCAATGTTTAACTTTTCTCACATAGCCTACAACCAAGCTTTTTATTGACGGGAAGTTCGTTGAATCCAACACCACCGAATGGCTGGATATTCACAATCCCGTAAGTACTCATTAACAGAGGTTTAACTTATAATAGATGTTATGGAATGTTGTTTTCTCAGGAAGAAGGGTCTTACTCCACATCTCGCTGCTGGTGTTTGACATTTGACACGGCGCATGGTCCAAATTCACGTTTATTTACCTTCCAAATGCATACAAAAGAACATTTGCTAGTTACAGGGGCGGCAGTGTAGCACAGTGGTTAAGGAGCAGGAATTGTAAACGAAAGGTTGCCGGTTCGATCCCCGCTAGGACACTGCTGCTTGTACCCTTGGGCAAGGTACTTAACCCACAATTGCCTCAGTAAAATATCCTGCTGTATAAATGGGTAAAATTGTAAAAGAACTGTAACCTATGTAAGTCACTTTGGATAAAAGCATCTGCCAAATAAATAAATGTAAATGTACATGATGTTGATACATATTAGGTACCTTTTATTGACCCTGAATCCAACGTGACTTGTAACCAGTCCTTTCTATGAATGCAGATTGGAGCATCAAAATCAGGTCACATTCAATTGTTTGTATTTGTAACTGCACTGCCAGAATAGTAAGAGGAATTGTGATTGGTGTGCTGTAAAATATGCAGTGGTTCTAATTTTTTATCCCTTCTAGTTAAGGGATAGAGAAGACATGATCTGTATTTAAAATTTTCCTCCAAATTAAACTGTCGTAGTGAGTGTAAGGGACCGTTACAAACCCCCACAAAGCTACCACCTCACTCCCACCAGTCCTTTGCCTTTCTGTCCATGTGAATGGAGAGTACTTGTAAAAGCATGCTGTCAGTGAGCATATGGCCTGATGTAGCCTGATGTAAGGGGATGCCTTGCCATAGCTGTAAATGAGGAGTTACAATGAGAAAACAATGTTAATTGACTAAGACGGTGCAAATTAATGTCTCCTCCGTGCTCAAGCATGGGATCGATGCAGTATGAATGGATTCATACTCATGAAGTGTTGATCAACAACAGTCATTTGCATGGAATGTGAAAATTATGATCTCTGCTGATCCACCCTCACCTTCTGATTGGCTGGTTTGTGTTTCTGATGAAAGAGTTGGCTGGAGAGGAGTCAAAGTCTGTTTCAGTGCAAGTCTTGCATGAAAGTGAACCAATGTGTTAACGGTAGGTGTCAGAGCGTTTATTGAAGAATAACCTCCACTTTGATAAACTGCAGTAAACCATCCCAGTATGAGTGTCACATTAGGGGTTTTGTTACAAACCAGTGAAGTGTAAATTAACCAGATTGGTATAGCCCTTTTCCCAACAGCCCCCATAGCAGTATGGCATTTTGGACCCAAAAAAGCAGTCTTGACCAGCTAACACTGGGAAAATTACAAACATTTAAAAGTAGGATGATGATGATCTAGGTGCTGTTTCAAAAATTATGTAAAAGGTAACATGCTGGTTTTTTCCCCCAATTTTTAGAACAAGACTAATTTTAACAACGCTATGATCCATGTCAGAGATGGGTCAGCACATTAGGTCTTTATTGACCACATGTCACAAACACCCATTTCTAACACAGAAAAAATGGATTATTGTCAGGTAAGGGCAATACTATCACTAACTTATCTGTGGGTGTTTTATGACTACTGGACTTATTGTTGGGTAACCTTTTAAGGCAGCCTATACACATTGCGACAAAAAATTGCAGGCATTTCTGGGAGGAGCTTCTGTGCTACCTTGCACTTGATAAAACTAGCTGGCTAGTAAACTGACTGGCTAGCTAGCTACAGATCTAGGGGGCTATGTACCAGTGTATAGCTGTATTGAAAGCAAACTAACTGCCTAGCTAGTTAGTGAGCCAACTATGTCCAACATTACAAGAGAGCTGCATGTCACAGCTGTATATTTGACCAAGCAGAGTAGTATGCTGGCTCATGTGTCAAAATTGGTGACTTTTTTTTTTTTCCTTTTCCAAAATGGCCATTTTAAAGCATAAGTACTGTGTGTTGCTCTTTGACAGGATATCTAGAGCATTATCATTTTTGTTGCTAAAGTTTGCAGTTTTCCAATGATAGCTTATGGACAAAACCGCTTTTTAAGCCCAAGATGCCATCTTGGAGTGTCAGCGAGAGGGAACCAGGGTTGCCAGTCTAGTTACACAATGTAGGTTGTGACAAACTAGTCTGTCCCTGAAAGCTTAACCATGGTGGCTTAGGAAGCAAGCTATCGAGCATTGCGTAGCAGAAATGGATGTATTTAGTGTGTGTTCTCATGCAAACTACTCACTCTACTTCCTGTTGAATCGGCTGGCACACTGTTTTTATTTTTTTTAAAGATACCCTTTTCCAGGGTCACTTGAAGATAAATTAGAACAGGAAATCTACAATACAGTACCCTGAGGGAGGCCTCTGGGATGTGTATTTGTATCTTGACCTTGAGAAATGTCACTTGTGATGTTGCACTACATTGACAAACTAGACTGGTAAACCTGGGCGCTCAGTTTGACTATAGTAACGTCTGCTAAATGGTTGTATTTTTCTGGGGTGACTTTCTGTAGTGTACATGCATATTGTCCATTTATGCAGCTGGTCAATTAATGACGCAGTCTAGTTTTAGTACTTTTTTTCAAGGATACAGCAGCATTACGCCTGGGATCACCTGAGCCTGTGGTCCTCTTGTAAACACTCAATTACCAAACCACATTGCCCCATTCCTGCCCAGCAAGCCACATCACTGGTGCTGGCATCCCATTTGGGGTTCCTGCTGAAGAAAAAAGTATGCAAAACATCTATATTTTAACATTAGTTGTTTCTCAAAGTACTTTTTAGTTAACTTTTTTGTTATTGCTTGTGTTTTCCTTCAGGTTGAATGTAAATATTTCCAGCTTGACATGAATAATGAAATGAAATGATTTATTTTGGCTGCATAATTTGAGATGCAGAATAATTTCTTTGAAATGGAATTGTATAGGAAAGAAGGTTCGGAGAGAGAATGCCAGCTGAGTTTGTATAAATGCAGCCCAGAGTAGAGAAAAAAATCCTTTTTGTGTGTAATGCAACATACAGAGCAAACGCTGATAATGGTGATTATGATGGTGATTGGACTCATTAAAATCCCACAGTAACTGAGAGGAGTTGCAAGATGGAATGCAATTATTAAATTCTAGTCAGGTGTAGATGCTCCAAGCTAACCCTGCTTCAGTAGCTCCATTTCTGTGTTAAAAAAAAAAAAAAATATATATATATATATATATATATATATATAAAAATATATATATATATATATATATATATAAAAACCAGCTCAGTGCTCAGAGATGCAGTTTTTGAAATGGAGTGCATAGATCACTCTGCATTCATAGTGTGCTTGACATTCCATGCTTTCCCATATGAAGCACTGTGCTCCGTCAGTGAGTTTTCCTGTGTAGAGAGCACGAAGTTGGCCTTTTATGACGGTGTTAGGGATCACACTGCTGATAACTTATCCACATGGCCACATTTAATGGACTGCAAAGTCAGCTTATTTTTCTGTAAAACAGTAACCCCGTCATGGTAGTTAGACACAGTTTGAATGCATTAGTAGTAATTGAGTATGGTATGGCGATATGTATGCATTTACCTCATACATTGGTCCATCTTAAAACAGGCTTGCAGCCATTCATAGCTGCTGGTGTGACACAAAGTGCATAACCTCTGAGCCCTTAGCAGAACTAGTGTAGCGTTTAAGAAAAAGGTAAATGGATAGCTATTGATTGGACACTGTGAAGAGTAAAAATATTTAGAGCTACTGCTACTAACTAACAAGCCCCCGGTTACTAACAGTATCCCCAATATTGATGGTTTATCTGAACTTTGCTAAGATAGCCTACAACAAGTAGATTGCTAACTTTTGTATTTGTTGGGGGAACCCTATTAGGGGTCAGACCCATGATTTTTAACAGGTACCCTCTCTTACTTTGAGCTGAGGTTTCCCATTGAAGCTGTGATTTTGGGATTTGCAGGTTTGGACTGGTTTCAACCCTCAGGCTTAAATTCTCTAATGAGAATGGGGTAAAACTCGTTTGGGTTTAAGCCTTCAAAATGTCAGCTCCAGGGTTTGTCATAATTTGGGAAGCATGAGAGCTATCTGGTTGTTGTTCCACCTGGCCCATTTACTTTAAACCTTTTGTACATTAAATACACAAGGTACACAGGTGTATAATTGTTAAAGGGAATGTTATGTATTTGAGAGGCTTGGGGGCAAAGGCAGGCCTGTAAAAGTTGTTGGGCTGCAGCCCTTGAGCTGGGAGTTTCTTTTAACATGCACACCATGACGGTGGAGTGACAGTTTAGCCTCGATTATTAACATTGGATAAAGCTGAAAATGTCAGTATGGATAACATTAGATGATGTGTAGATGAGTCAAGGGCTCATCATCTCAGTCTTAATGGCGTCCACCACACTGCTCCCTGTTCTGCGACACCACAGCTTTCTCTCAGCGACATGGTTACACAGCACGTTGTGACTCATGTGGCGTACCTCAGCAATTTTCACCCTTCAAAGGTAGGAATCCATTCAGCACTCATGGACCAATGCATGGGCCTTTCCCAAAGTTGCTGGAGCTACCGTGGCAATAGTATGGTTGTACAAAGCAATGGTTGCTCTAGAGAAGTCGATTCTGGTGAGCTATGCTTTGGGAGCTCTGTGAGAGAGGCTTTGATGCTCCATTCCCTAAAATCTGTATCTTCCTCTGTGTGCTCCCCTTTCAGGCCACCAACGAGGTAATCGCCAAAGTCCCCAAAGCCACCGAGGAGGAGATGCTGGCTGCGGTGGACTCCTGCTCCCGGGCCTACACGTCCTGGTCAGAGATGTCCGTGTTAGCCAGGCAGCAGATCTTCCTACGTTACCAGCAGCTCATTAAGGACAACATTGTAAGAGCAAACAGGAAATGCTGGGGGATTTTTTTTTTTTTTTTTACATGTTGGTGTAGCAGCCATTTGTTCATTTACAAATCTGTACTTCACTGAAAAGGGTCTGGATGTTGGATTTTGACTAAATGTTGCAGTCACTGGATGGCAAAAATATTTAATCAATATGCAAAGGTCATGTGCTTCACTGAAAACATTCATGCAAAAATAGTGGCAGCTTTTTTGATGCTCTGTATACATGAGTTTCAAATACATTTCCTCCTTACACATTTAGTACCTCTTATAGTTTTTAATGCAAATTGCTTTTTAGTCTACAACAGTAGTGGCCTTCTCACTCAGACCCTTGGGTCCAGAGTCCACTGTTCTTTTTGCTACAGCATGCTGAAAGAGTCCTTAGATTTGGTCTCAATACACAGGCTATGAAAGCTAGTGATATGGACTCTTGGCACTCAAGCTTTGCGCTGCTGTGTTGTATTCCAGAAAGAACTGGCCAAGTCTATCACGTTGGAGCAGGGCAAGACCTTGGCAGATGCGGAGGGGGATGTGTTTCGAGGATTGCGTAAGTTCTGCTGAGTCTGCTTTTAGAAGGGCAGCACAGTGGCCTTAATCAACCACTAGCTGCAGTTTGTTTGAAACACGGCTGGTGAGTGGAATTGTCTGGACTGCTGCTGCCCCCAGCTGGCTGTGCAGTACAGGGTTTCTTACAGCTGCCCTTGTGTGGTGGATTGAAACTTTTGCTGGAAAACTCATGAGAAAGTGCCACTTCTCCTGGAGAACTCATACAAAGCTAATTTTTTTAAATTCAGTATTTGTGAGGAGAACAATATAGTTGGGTTGTTGTTTTCAGTTCTATCTTTGGCAGAAGGTTGGTGGAAGCTATCAAGATGTGTTTAGCCCAAAGCAAAAGACAAACAAATAAACTGGTGGTCAGGTTTTCCCAGGATGCCCCTGAGTCAGTGTAAAGTTATTGCATTGTCCAAAGTATGTCTGACTGCCTGATCACGCCCCCCCCCCGTCTCTCCTCTACAGAGGTGGTGGAGCACACCTGCAGTATCACCTCCCTCTTGCTGGGGGAGACCCTGCCCTCCATCACACGGGACATGGACACTTACACGTACCGGCTGCCCATTGGCGTGTGCGCCGGCATCGCGCCCTTCAACTTCCCGGCCATGATCCCGCTCTGGATGTTCCCTGTGGCCATGGTGTGCGGCAACACCTTCCTGCTGAAGCCGTCGGAGCGAGTGCCCGGCTGCGCCATGCTGCTGGCCAAGCTGCTGCAGGACGCGGGCGCCCCCGACGGCACGCTCAACGTCATCCACGGCCAGCACGCCGGTGAGCCACCGCCTCCCGCTGCCGGGATCCGACCAGGCACTCAGGCCTCTGCTGTCACTCACGCCACCGCTCTAAATCTTCTGCCCAGGGACAGAGTACATTACATTATTGCCATTTAGCAAATGATGTTCTCCAGAGCCACTTGTCTAGGGTAAAGTTTTACATCTTATTCATTTGTACAGCTGGATTTTTATTGAGGCAATTCTTCATTAAGTCCCTTGCCTAAGAGTACAACAGCAGTGCCCCAGCCTGGAATCAAACCAGCAACCTTTCAGGTAAAGAGTGGGGCTCATAACACTACACCACACTGCTGCCACCAGTTAGGCCAGTGAGATATGGTAGCGTGTGTACTTGACTTCCCTTAGTCCTCTAGGCTGTCTAGTTTCAGGTTAGCACGAGTTAACTTGGGTTAGCGCCTGAATGGTGTTGTGGTCACACTCACTGGTCTGGGAGTGTTGTTAGCCTGGTCTGACACTGTTGCATGTTTAACTTGGATGGACACACTTCTGTTCTTGTGCTGGAAGAGTGTCTGCTAAATGAATTTCATGTAATTAGACACCATGTACACCTAATTGTCTTCATAAATCTGAGCGTAAATCAAATTAGTGTGAGATTATGTGTACATGAACGCGCTTAACGTCCACTCCCACAATTGTTCTTATATGGACAGACACGCCTTTAATTAGTTGAATTGGCATATAAAGAGAGAGGCAATAGAGGTGCGACGACGTTTGTAAGTGACATAGTGGTGTCGCAAATAATTTGAACATTGCTTGAATGTGTTTTTCGATTTACAAAAACAACTTCATGGTGCCTGTATTGCAGTGTGAGTGCAGTCGATTGCGCCGATCACATTAGGAAAACCAGACATCACTGCAAATTGCATTTTGATATTGGCCTGTTCCTCCGCAGTGTAAGGAAACTTTATATACCTTGGAGTCATCCAGGTGATCCCTTTGGGCATGATACGGCTCAGAGAGGATTTTGATATTCCTGACCTGTCCGCAAGCTCTCTTTGGAATGTCCCGGTGGCGAGAAAAACCCAAGGTGGTTAGAACTTAGAGATGAACCGATATTGCATGGGTTCTCCACGTTTCTCTGAGGAGAAGAGGCTCCAGTTCCTCACAGAGGGTGAAGAGAACGGCACTTGGCAATTTAAAGCGACTTATCCATACACCATCATTGGCGCAGGTGTCTGCCTGGTCCCTGAACACACATTGATGCCTCATTAGGTTATTCTCGATATCCTCTAAAAGGGCTAGCACAGCCATACTGATTGTGAATGCTGTAAGCTTATACATTAGAAATGAGCCTGTTATATAGGAGTACTCATTAAAAATGTTTGATTACATGTGATCTTTAATTTTTTTGACTACAGGGCCCAATTACAATGTTAATGAAATAATGCCAAATTGAGAGTCAGTTTTGCCACAATGTCTGACATTGTTCAGTTTACAGTTAAACCAGTATTTCACATGGACCAATGCATGCGCAATGACACTCATCAATGATTGACACAAGACCCGTTTTCTTGCATCACCGTTAGTTCCTCTTGGTGCCGCCAATCTGCAAATTACAAATTTTATGCATATGCCACTCCGAGACCATGTGCAGAGGTACGCATGTTTTCCCGGCAAGTATCTTTTCATAAATACCATTTTATGTGTAGAGAAGTGCTCAGAACGATTTTAGTGCGTACGCACCATTGATACATTTGGTCCAAGGAGTTGGAGCTCCTTTCTACACTAAACATAAGCCATGAATAAATGCCTAATGTAGTATAGTGGGATGACAATAACATGAGTGTAAAGGTCACCTTGTTTTTTATGCCTGTCTCCCCAGCTGTTAACTTCATCTGTGACCATCCTGCCATTAAGGCCATCAGCTTTGTGGGCTCCAATCAGGCTGGGGAATACATCTATGAGAGGGGCTCCAAGAATGGCAAGAGAGTGCAGTCCAACATGGTGAGAGTTGTGCGTGCGTGTGCACACACACACACACACACACACACACACACACACACACACACACACACACACACACTCATGATTGTTGGCAAGTTCTTTGTAGAAATGTTTTGGTTCTAGAGATGTCTGTGTCTGGGGTGACTGGCATATCCTCCATTTACTTTTTGTGCATTAATGCTGCTGAATATTTACTTGAAGCAATTTCAGGTAAGTGCCTCACCAGGATGTGAGCTTGCAATCCTCTGGTTTCAACCCAAGCTCCTCCTCAATGCGTGAAATTCATTAAATGGAAATTAATTGCAAATGAGCTTTTAAAGAGAGGCATAAATATTATGTCTAAATTAAGATGTATGTATACAGTATGGATTAACAATATGAATACAAACTGACACAAGATGCTTTACATTAACCTGAATGACCTGAATGAAAAGGTACAGGTTCCTCAGTGTTAGTTCAGCACCCCCATATATGCATGTTTGATGGGGCAAATGAGGACACAGTGCAGGGGAGCCTATCTAACAAGGAATTCAGTATTTGTTCCGTTTCACTTGTCCAAACATGTTAAGCAAGGTCACTGGAATCAGTCTTCTCTGAAGCTGTAATTTAATGTTTCATGCCACTGGGTGGCACCATAGGCCTAGAAACCTAAGTGGAAATGGATTGTTTGCCTTGAGATGAAGAGACAAAATGCACATTTAGCCTCTTCTGGCTGTTGGCAAAATAGACATATTTTCTTCTTTTTGAAGACAACACAGAAAAGAATGAAAGGGTTGTTTTAGTCCATGTGTTACATGTGTAAAAAGAGAAGCATAGAATGAAACCTAAATCGAGCATGTCAAGAAAGACAAATAAATGCCCCGCATAAGAAATCTATTACACTATATATAGGATATTCCAGGAAAAGGACTGGAGTGCTGCTGGCTTTAGCACAGATGACATGTTGACTCACGCCTTGAATGGTCAACTGAACTAAAATGTAATTGTTAGAAATGGCCCAGTAAAATTATACAGACATGTTCTACTGGTGCCCAAAAGTCCGTGGTATGTATATCTTCAAAGATGTTGCAATTCAGCATGTGTTAAATACTTCAAATGATTGCTAAGTCTCTTATAATCACTACTTAATAAAGTTTCTGAATTCATGATTTTGTGTTCAGTGATATTTGCTCTTAGCTCTTACATACAAAGCAGAATCCATGATTTACTATACTAGGGTTTTCATCTTGAGGAATGGCTGGCTCAAAGTGTAACATTTTAAAGCATTTCTTCTCTGTTCCAGTGATTTTCAGAAATGGACTGTGTAAAGGATTGTTTTGTTACAGAACATTTTAATTTAGAGATGTCTTACAGCAGCACATTTCAGGCTTCAGCAGTCAATTGTTTTATGATTTAAATAAAGAAAATTGTATCTTTACGGCTAAGCGTAGCGTTTAATTGCAGGCTTTTTGTTTTTAGTCCGATTGAACAGCTTTCAAAAGCAAATGAAACCGACAAGTCTTTCCATGGGCTTTGCAACCTTTCATCATTTAATTGAGCTGCCGTCTAAAAGGCCTTTGAGTCTTCACCCTTTTGGCCATTTAATATCTAGCAGGAAATGTAATATCTGCAAGACTGAGGGTGTCTAAGAACAGGATTGGCCACTCTCAGTGTGAGCTACATCAGACCACACCCGTGTCATTGTTGCAGCCTCGGTGAAGCTGACTGCCGCTCGCAGCATGTTGCTTGGATCCCTTCCCGAAGGAACCGCTGGACATGACAGCCTGACCCGAGCTGTGTTTTTTTGTTTTTTTTTTTTTCCCTCCCCTTTGTGTTCCCAGGGAGCGAAGAACCACGGTGTGGTGATGCCTGACGCCAACAAGGAGAACACGCTGAACCAGCTGGTGGGCGCGGCGTTCGGGGCAGCAGGGCAGCGCTGCATGGCCCTCTCCACCGCCATCCTGGTGGGTGAGGCGCGCAGCTGGCTGCCCGAGCTGGTGGAGCGTGCCAAGGCGCTGCGCGTCAATGCAGGTGCCGTCCCTCTCACCAACCCCCCACCCCAAAACCCCCCCCTCTCCTCGCCTCGCGCAGGGCCACCCACTTTGCCTCCCTATACCCCCAGACCGCCGTCGCCGGGAGAGCTGGGAGAGGCTCTCACGCGCACCCTGGGGTTCACCGTGCCGCTCGTGCGGCGAGCCCGCGGAGAGGTCCGCGGTCCGGTTTTAAAAAGAGAAGGATCTCCCCTCTTTGTTGCAGGGTGCGCTCTAATTTGCCCGGCTGGACAGGAAACCCCTAATTGAAGCGAAGTTTTGGGAATGCTCCGGGGGCCCCTGGGAAGGACCTCACAGAGACCTGTTTTTTTTGGGCCCCATCCCAGGTGACCAGCCCGGGGCGGATGTGGGGCCGCTGATCTCGCCCGAGGCAAAGCGGCGGGTGGACGGGCTGATCCAGAGTGGCGCGGACGAGGGCGCCTCCCTGCTGCTGGACGGCCGCAACGTCAAGGTCAAGGGTTACGAGAACGGCAACTTCGTGGGGCCCACCATCCTCAGCAACGTCACGGTGAGCATGGAAGTGTGAACGCCGTCCTGAAATTACTAACCCCTGTCCTGAATTTACCACCTCTTTTTGATTAATTTTTAAATGCAGAAAGAAGTCAACTTAAGCTGACAATCGCATCTTGTGGATGCTCCTTTACACTAGTATGTAGTCACTAAGAATTTGTAGTGTCACTTTTGCTGCAACTTGGTCTTCATTTTCAGAAATGTACTGGGTGCTTTGTGTATAACAAACAATAGCTTGGTTCCTTTTCTCTCTTGCAGATTAGGATATCATCCAAGACTTGGTACAGTTAACCTTTTTGTACATTGGAACAGCACTGTTATATTAGCTGTTCATGAAACCTGTTTAACCTCATTAATATGTGAGAATGACTGGAGACCTCAAGCAGGGTGAGATGTTTTAATAGGATTTGATAAGAATATAGAAACTGGTGTGGCAGGTTTAAAGCAGATGGAGGTATTAAAACCGGGGACGGTACCTGTGTTTTTGATTTTGTAAGCCCCTTCACTCATTTAAACAGTGTTTTCCTCATACCTGCTGTTTCCTCAGCCCGAGATGAAGTGCTACACAGAGGAGATCTTTGGACCTGTTCTGGTGGTGCTGGAGGCAGACAGCCTGGACGAGGCCATCAGCATTGTCAACAAGAACCCCTACGGCAATGGCACGGCCATCTTCACCACCAACGGTGCCACCGCACGCAAGTACACTCACGAGGTGGATGTCGGCCAGGTGAGAGGGCAGCCGGCGTCTCTGCCTCTGTTTTGGAAAAATGTGAGAATTCTGTGCCTTTAACCACATGCCATGTTTCCATACCACCTCTAAGGGACACTGGGAAAAACCTCTGTGCTAAAGCGTACATGCAAAACTATTTTTATGGCTAATATTGCCTTATTTGCTTCTGTTCTAAAACGCACCCCCCTCTCAACATGCCAACTTTAAATAGCCATGGCAAATATGTGCTTTTTCTGTCAAAACAGGAGAAATCTGAAATATTTTCCCGTAAGCTTGAGGAGGGTTTAAATTAAACTCAAAAGGGATTCCTTCTGACCTGCTGAAGGTTTTGTGTGTAAAAATGGCCTGCCTGCACCTTGTTTGTTTGCCTGCGGCACAGAGCTGTGCCCTGTGTTTGCAGTTCACATGTCAGAGCGTCATGCAGGCCATATGCCTGCCGCCTCTTGCCTCCAAACCCGCATGCAACACAAACCTCCCTCCTCATCCGCAGGGCCCAAACCAGCCTTGCACAGAATCACTCCCGTGTTTTCAAACATTCCAGATTGGAGGAGCCAGCTTCCAGTTGCAGACGGGGGGAAAAACAAAAAACAAAAATGAAGCAAAACAATGTGTTGTTTATTTGTTCGGGCGTTCAGTGCTTTCCCGCTCCAAGGACACAGAACGATCATTTCAGGCCACCGTCCTCTAATTCTGCGTGTGTTACCATGGAGGTTTACTGAGCTTGCCATGCACCTCCTCCCATGTGTGGCAGTGACACTGTCGCCATACACGTGCTGGCTTGGTAACATCTGTGTGTGTGTGTGTGTCTGTCTGTCTGTGTAGGTCGGAGTGAACGTCCCCATTCCGGTCCCTCTGCCCATGTTCTCCTTCACGGGCTCCCGAGGATCCTTCAGGGGTGACACTAACTTCTACGGCAAACAAGTAAGTACGCCCCTTGAGCAGGTGATGGCGGACCTCTCTCCCTTCAAAAATCGTGTTTTCAGGGGCTTGTATGAATGTCTGGAGGGAATACAGTTACATTCAGTGGCAACAGCTAAACTTAAAGATGCATTTGGTATCTTCTAGGTGCCTCTCTAGGTTACCACTGGCTTCATGCCACACCATGTAATGTTTACTGCAGGGTCCCAGGGCTCTGCTCATGTATCTGTTACAGTTTGGTCCCAAAGGTTCTCAATGGGAGTAAAGTCCAGAGACCGTGATGGCCAACTTGTAACCTCAGGTCCTCCTCCTCAAACCACAGTTTCACATTGTTGGCCCAGCATCAAGTAGCATTATCCTGCTACCCTGTGTCTCCTAAGTGTCCCGCCCACACTAATCTCAGGAAAGGCTTTAAATCACTTCTGCTGCCCGGGTCCAAAAGCACAGGGCAGTATGGGTACGCAAGTTTTATGTGTGGCAAGTATTTCGGTCTGACTTCCAGTATACAGTATGTACTTTGAGATGGATAATGGAAGGAGAGCAGGAAGTGCTGTACTCCAACAGGAAGGACCAGTTAAAATGATGAGTTAGATTATTAGGAGGAATGGACTGCAAAAAAGACACTGGGGAAATGCAAACAAAAAAAAAAAGTGGAGAGTAGCCACATATGCAAAACAAACAAGCAGATTTATCTAGAAGCAGATTTAGTAGTGTAGTGTTATCAGTCTATCTAGCATTATACACCCAGTAAATGTGTGCATGTACGGTTGCCGTCTCCTCCTCAGTGCAGATTGTAGTGGGCAGTGTTTTTAATGCTACAAAGGCGTCAAGGTCATTTCAGTCCAAGGCAGGGAAAATGCAGCCGTAAAAAAAAATAAATAAAATAAATAAATATCCAGTGGCTGTGCTTATTAATTGCATTGGCTGACTGTAAGGGCAGGGCTCTCATATTGGAGAGGATCATGTGTACTGTACAAAGGCCCCACCTAGCCTTTTCAGCTGGCAAGTAGGAAGTCCCTCTTGTGTAGTTAAACTCAGGATGCTTGTCCTGGATGGAAATGTTTTAGGCCTGTCAATGAGAAACTTTCGAGTGCAATTGTTTCATGTCTGTAGCTGGAGTATGCCCTTTAATCAGTACTGAGGCCTAGTGGTAACATTGTTTCTCTCACCACCTCTGCAGGGAATACAGTTCTACACTCAAATCAAGACCGTGACCTCACAATGGAAGGCGGAGGATGCCACTCTGAAAACCCCAGCTGTCACCATGCCAACCATGGGACGCTAAATTGCCCGCTGCTAGAGGAACAATTCGCCCAACTCCTGAAGAAGGAAAAAATAACTAAGAACTATTCTCCTTGTATGAATTGACATATGCCACAAAAATGACTTGACCCATACCTACAACTGACATGCCTTAATATTTAGGTCTATAGTACAGTGGTGTGACTCTTATACTAATTTTGTGGATTTTATGGTTTAATGTACTGCCATTTGACCCTGTTAGCTGTTAGAATTGTTCCAACCTGCACATACTGTGAAAATGCACTATGCAGGCTGATACTGAGGAAGAATGTGGATATGATAGCTAGCACAAAGCTGGGCAGTGCAGGACCCAATCTGCATATGGTGAAGTCCACCAATGGCACAGTGGCAACAGATATGCAGCCTTCAACAGAAAAGCCCTCTACTGTACATATGTAGGATATGTGGCATATCCCAGTGCTTCACCTCACATTGTCTTAGCATTTCAATTCACTCTGCCTCTTCAGCATTAACCTTTCAGTGCACAAAACTGCTTCATGATTATGCGTGTAGCCAGGTATTGCTATGGTCAGGTGACTTGACTGTGAAGGAATGTATTTCACATTAAATTCAGATAATTTGTTTTAGGTCATGGTTTGTTGGTCTGATGACTAATACCCCATTCAGCAAGATAAGCATTTGCAGTAAATTAAATAAAGACCTTCCCTGTCAGAAAGGATGAATTCATTCAGCAGATTTGAAATGATTTATGTAGACTTTCTTCAGATTGATCCAAAAGGGTTCACACCACATTTCCCTTGTGCACAGATGCTGTGAGCTTTCTCTGAACAGAGGTGGGGGGAATGCCTGCTCAGGGTTGGGTCACATGGTCTTGATGTCAGGCAACCCTCTGGGCTCAGACACTTGGCTGGACACTGGTGCCTGGGTGATGAAGGTCCCATGGGATGGTTCCTCCATAACCCTAATAAACATGACAAAGTACACTTTGGGGAAAAATGGAAAAAAATGCCTTCTGCGGAGAGCTGGGTATTGAGGGATATGTCAATGTCTGAACAAGGTAATTTCACAACCAACCAATTTATAATTCACAGCAACAGCTTATTTGGTTCCTTACCCTGTTGGACTGCTGCCATTATGGCTCCTTTCAGAAGATTCGGACAAGGCTGGAGGTTGGGTGGGTTTCCTTCAATAATCACAAAAAAGGCAGAGAAAATGAACTGTAAAGTCAGCTGAAAAAACCTTGAATGCTGAGATACCTGTCGCTATAGCCACACGCCGCAGAATGCAGGCTGTGAGATTCAACTGGCCAGTGAAGTGCATGTTACGCCTGGCCTGAAGGAGCAGGATCTTATCAACCAGGGAGTTCCTGAAACCCATCTGTGCTCCTTGGTGACAAAATGTCAAAATAATTTTGTCAAAAATGCACTTATCCCCCCTCCCGAAAAAAGATGTTTTCCAGCCGTTATGCGACCACAGGCGTTCAAAGAACTAAATAAACCCCAGCTGCACGTGAAGGGGGCCAGAGAGGCCAGAGACGCCCTGTGGAGCCCCATGTTTGTTTCCAAGCACACGACTCTGCGGCCGCCTATTTTTACTATTGTACCCAAGCTCCCTTTCTTCATTCTTTTAAAACAGCTGGACGGAAAAGAAAATTGGTTTAAACCTAACTGCTGTTTTATGGCATCCTCTTGCTGCTCAGAAAAGAGCTGTTTAAGACATTAAAAAGAAGGAGGAGTCTCAAATAAAGATCTCCTCTCAGACGGCAGTACCGTTTGTACTTGTTTGGAGGGATGTGTTTAAGTCATATTGCTTTATTACGCCAGTGTTTTCGTTCTCGTGTTTTATGATAATTCTGAATTGATGGTATCATCTGTACTGAATGTATTGTAAAATGGAAGGGAAAAGGGTTTCTGGGGAACTGACTTCAACCAGGGCTTCTGTTGCAGAATTGGGCCCTGTTTACTGGCAACTAGTTCAGTTGTCCTGCGGTCAGTGTCCCTGATCCCGGAAGGCTAGGGGTTCAATCCCAAGCTGAGTCATACCAAGACTTTAAAAGTGGCACCCGCTGGCTCTCTGTTTGGCACTCAAGATTAAAGGGATTGGGGAAAACGTCCCGGTGATAACTGTTGCGCATTTGTACATTGGCTGCTTCTTACCCAAGAAATCATGGTCAGCCCCATGCCTGTGAGCCATCCGCCAAAGCTTGGATGTGGCTTCTTATTGCCATCAAAGTTACGATGCTGGTTGTGGGGTCTGTTCTAGTGGTTACCTTGTTTTGAGGCCGTTCATTTTAGCGAAGAGCAGTCTTAGTACTTGCTCCTTCTGTGCCCAGGTCAGTTCAGAGATGTCCACCTTGGTACTGTGCAGATGTGCCCTGAAACACACAGTGAGGAATCTGAGTCCAAATTTGCCTTCAGAGAAAGGGGGATGAAATAAAACTAGCTAAACCTGCAGAAAATGGAAAATATTTCTAAGCTAGCATTCTGGATTCTTCACTAACAGAAAACAGAACACTAACTTTCCAGAAAAAAGGACAGGACTATTATGGGATTGCCTACATTTGAACTACCTGAATGGTTCTTGTACACTTACAAGGCTCCTCCATCCTGGTCCTAGAGAACTGCAACCCAGCAGGCTTTCCTGCTGTCTACAAACCATCGGCAGACTTAGGGAAGGAAGCTAAAGCGCTTCAGTTTGGGTGAGAATGAGTTCATTTCAAGAAGGGGTTTAGGTGCTTAGGGGGAACATAAAGGGTTAAGGTGCTGCAGTCCTCTGGGACCTGGGTAAAGGAGACCCCAGTATATGAAACGAGCGGGCCGAACCACTTCTCGGCTTCCTCCAGGTCACCGTAGACGCAGTTGGTGCTGTGCTGGTTTTTGCCGGAGCTGCGGATGGGGGGGTATTCCCCGCGACCAGCCCGTGCTGCCGCGATCTGCTGCAGGTACATCTGCTGATCAGCCTGCCTCTTCTGCGCCCTGCTGGCCTGGATCTCACGCTTCACCTGTGCCAGTGCATCCTGGAAGAAGCGCTCCACATCTGTGCGCTGCTCAATAATGCTGCAGGCCAGTCGCTTGACACGGTTCATCTCCTGCTCCCGCATGGCCAGGGTCCTCTGCAGCTTGGCCATCTCCCCCTGCCCCAACTCGGTGCTGACCAGCACCCGTTGTTGCGCCTCCTGGCTCTCCCTCTCGAACTCCCTGGCCATGAGGCCCAGGGCCTGCTCCAGGGAAAACACCTTCCCCTTCAGCTCTGCAATCTCCTCCCTCTGCTCTTTCAGCTGTGAGACGTTCTCCTTGAGCATCAACTCAATTGTCTCCTGGAATGGGGGAGGCGTTAGGAAGGGTCACTAAACCAGGGAGGGCCACCATGAACCATGCTCTGGTAGCTCAAAACCATTAAGGTTTTGACAACAGGTGGAACTGGAGCGTGCTTGCCATTGATTAATATGAACCAATCAAGATGTTGCCTCAGCAAATCACTTCAGTTCACTTCAGTGACGCACTGATAGCAAATACCCACTTTGGTCTGGAAGCCTCATAAACCCACTCTAGCTTTAGGTGCTTTTGCAGGGATGGTGTTTGATTATGTGTGAGCGATTCTCGATTGTGGAGAAGCTACCCAATGTGATCACAGTAAATGGGGCCTTTAGGCTATGGGGAAGCTGTGGGGAGCATGATACTCAGTGTCCCTGTCTCTCTGGGCACCTACATAAGGCAGGACTGAGGTGCATGTGTGCGTGTTTGCCCAAGGCAGTGGTGCCCCGAAAAACATGGAGGGCAAACCACTGAGCTGGAACCAGAACCTGTGGAAACTGCAGACCGCAGCTCTTAGCCGCCGAGAGACTGGCTGGCACTGTAGGCACCGGAGGGGGAAGGGGGGAACGAGACCTCAGGGAAAGCAAGCACAAAATAAATAAATAAAGGCAGGGAAATACCATCTGAAATATCCTCACCAGAGATCTGGCGGTTAGCTAAACATAACTAACGTAAACACCTTTTGAGGCAAATCCACCTAGCTGGGGGAGGATGGGGACTGCTGGCGCTACCTTGTGCTGCAGGAGGGACTCGTTCTCCTCTGCAAGTGTCGCCGTCAGTTTCCTCAGCTCCTCCGCCTCCTTCATGTGGTAGCTGAGTGCCTCGTTCAGCCGAATGTTCTCCTTGAAGACCGAGCGCGATGCATCATCCAGCTGGCTGTTTAGAATACAAAGCGCATGCTGTTCTGAGACCAGTCCCATTCTTCCCAAAGCCACTTTGTCAAAGGTGACAGTCCCCTCAGCTGTGTGTTAATGAAGCTTGCACTGGTGTTATTCAGCTCCAGCCCTGGATCGTAACAGCCTTTCTGGTTTTTCTCCCCCCTCAGACCCATAATTGAATTAGCTGATTGTTCACATCAGTTCTTCCTCTTGAAGAGCATGACATATATGTAGTGACCTACTAAACCTGCTGGATTGTGGCTGGAATTGAATTACACAGTAAATGTGGAGTGTATTGAAATACCTAAAGTCCACAGTAGTGACAGTCCTGGTCCTGAGCTAGTAAATCTGCAAATTAGCTTTGGGTTGTAAATTAGCATTGGGTAGCCCAATTCACTGTAATCTAGGTCTATAAAACCCCTTATCTGTGTCTGACTTCATAACACTCTGGGTATGGCGTCAGAACTAATACACCCCACATACAGCTGTCACCAATCTCTAGTTTCAACTTGTAAACACTAGGCGGCTTTTTAACTGCTGAACAATCACAGCAGCTAAGCATGTAATCGTTGGGTTAGGTGATGTACACTATCTGCTGAAAGACAAACTGGAGTGGTCAAGATTATAACCATGTTTTCTATAAATATTATTTATTTTCCTTCACTTTCAACCCCAAGAAGGCTGGCCTTGCGAGCTGAGGTGTAAAATTAGCCTGTAATTTGCCGCCGGACGCACTCACACAATGGCCTCATTGTGGGCCCTCTCTGCCAGTTGGGCGATCCTCTGCTCTGCCTCCTTCTCCAGGCGAAGCTGTGGGGAAGGCGACACCACTCAGTGGCCCTGTTTCTCTCGGCATGGCTGTACCTGTTTCTGGTGCTTCCGAAATGCAGATCCCCCCCCCCCAGAACACAACATTCTTCGAAAGATTCCTGCAGAATCGTAACCATGCCATCATGGAGCCACAGTATCACAGCAACACTGTACAAGTGCTATGTATCTGCTGCCTGGATCTCACACCATTTGCACCACCACCAGTGCTGCATGTGATTTACAGTGTTTATTAAGTGCTAGTTGAAGATCTGAAATTGCAGTCCATTTGGTTATGTTCTCACCCTTTCCTTTTACTGCACACAGTTTAAAACTTTTAAACTATTAACTTGTGTAAGCTCTTGACTCTGCCATTCATTGCATTTCTAACCAGTCTTTAGTACTTAAGATTTTGAAACAGATCTGTATTTTTTACCCTCACTTTCAATGGGTCAATGCTGTGACTGTTAAATATCAGTCGCTAATTCGATGTGGAGTATTTATTAATGACTGTTTGGATCTCGCAGTAGTTGTGGTTATCTACAGAGCATAAAATCTTCTTAGATGAACTGCTTAGAAAAGGTCCATCTGCATGGGGCCCAGAAGTAACATGTAACAGGATGCCAGTTGGTTTCTTTTAAATCCATACCTTCTCACTAAAGAATTTGTGCTCCATTCTTGACAGGCTTTCTTTGTGAGCCTTATCTACGAGATGCATGCTCTCTTTGATCTAGGTGAAAGAGATGGACAACGATTATTCATTACAGATGTGAGCCAAATGCTCAAAAGAGCAGGATTTTGCTTTAAAACAATGTAGTTGCTATTACGTCTCTCAGCTCCTGTTCCATGTGGGCCTTCTTCTTCCGGAACTCCTTGATCATCTTGAGTTCTCCCTGGATCATCCGGAACTCATCAGATCTCTTGCTGAACTTCTCTTCCAGCTCATTTATTTTCTGTGTATATTCAGCAACCTGAAGCATTCAGTCAGGCACAGACAGTACACTCAATTAGGCACTCAGGTATCACAGAAATGTGGATGGATAGTGGCCCCCAAGAACCGACTCTTGAGGTTTCTTTTTTCTTTTTTTTTTTTGAAAAATTGGGTAGCGTTGTACTAATCCTGGATCAGATCTGTTTGCGGTCACTGTCAAATACAAACCAGCACTACCCCAAAGTTCCCACACCAGTAGCATTTTCCAAATGTGAATTCTTGAATATCACACTTAATAGTGTGCAATATTTCAGACCAGTCAACATAAATCATAAATGTTTCTCTGAATTGAGGAAGATCTTTGCTCGATTCCCCCCCACACAAAAACACAACCCTTAAAAAAGCATCTTGTTTTTGTTGGATCTTAAAACAATATACACCCATTGTCTTCAAAAAAGGGGGCAATTATGGAACTAGGAATAGAAAGGAAGTCGGCCCTCTGGGAAAAGAGTATGACCTAATCTTCCAGGAACAGAGGAGTACCACTTATAACTGGTAGCACAAACTAACAGAGTTCAGCAGCAGCTTGACGATTGGTTGCTCACAGTCCACCCCTGTGAGAATGAGTACACTTTGAAGCAAAGTACCCAATTCCTCTGCAGCTCAAAGCATAGTTCATGTCATTAGAATGCTGCTGCTGCCATCTAGACAAACTCTATTAAAAAGCTACCCTGCCAATGTTATTCATTCTGATCTTATTATGTAGCTAATACTGCATTGCTGCTTTAGGGTCATTCTGTTCAAAAGCATGAATGATAATCCATAGGCAACCATGTTTTCCATGTACTACTTTGGAAGGTTTTAAATACTGAAATTCATCATACTGAAATTTGCCTTCAAGTTGTTGTTTAGCTGTAGCCAACTAATTTGTGATTGTGTGACCAGCTAGTTTCGATCTGTTGTTAATTTGTCGATTTGTCACACCTGTGCTTAGATTTAGCCAGCTGTGAGTCATTATTGCTTTGACCTAGGTAATCAGCACTTGCAGGTATTTAACGATGAACTCGACACGCTCCTGAGCTCCCTCCCGGACACCCTGCTGATTCTACTGGGCGACTGCAACATCCAACCTGAGAGCCCCTCAACGGCTAGTGTGCTCTCACTCCTGCACTCCTTCTCCCTCACCCTCTCTCCATCTCCTGCAACCAACAAAGCCGGCAACCAGCTCGATCTTGTGCTCGCAAAGAACCGCGACATGTCCCACTTCACGGTGACTCCCCTCCATGTATCTGATCACTACTTTGTATCTTTCTCTTTCTCCCTGCCACCCTCAACTCCTCTGATATCCCCACTACCACCTTCAGAAGGAACCTCCACTCCCTTTCACACTCCACATTCACCTCCACTGTTCTCTCCACCCTCCCTCCCCTCACCTCCTTCTCAAACATGCCTGCTAATGCTGCTACAACTGTTTTTAACACGTCTGTCTCAATCTCTAGGTGCTCTCTGTCCCCTTATCTCCAGGTCATCACGGCCAACGCCCTCCTCCCCATGGTTGACTGACTCCCTCCACTCCGATAGAGCTGCACTGTGGCCTGCCAAGAGGAAATGGAGGAAATCCAGATCCTCTGACGATCTAGCGGCCTACCACTCCCTCCTGACAGCATTTAACAGCAGCTAAGTCCTCATTTTTTCATAACAAAATCAACGCTAACATCACTAACCCCCACAATCTTCTCTACCATTTCCACTCTTCTCTCCCCCCTCCCCCTACTCTTCTTTCTGCAGAAGACTTTAAGGTTCACTTTGAGAAGGTGTCCAGCATCCGGGACTCCTTCACTCCTCCAGCTACAACCGCAACCACCGGAAAGGCATCCAGTCACCACCTGTCCTCCTTCTCTACACTGTGATTCAGAAGTCCTTCAAGTCATCACAACCCACCACTACAACCTGCCCTCTCGGCCCCATTCCCTCCGCCCTTCTCCAGTCTGTATCCGGTGAGATCGCCCCATATCTCTCCTCCATCATCAACTCATCTCTAACTACTGGCCTTGTTCCCACAGATCTTAAAAATGCTCTGGTTACCCCCCTGCTAAAAAAACCTACCGCTGACCCATCTGACATGAACAATTACCATCCAGTATCCCTCCTGCCATTTGTATCCAAATCCCTTGAGTGTGCTGTACTTAACTAACTGTCTCCCTTTCTCCACAAGCACAACATCCTGGATCCCCACCCGTCTGGATTCAGACCCAGGCACTCAACTGAGACAGCACTCCTGGCGGTGACAGAAGCCCTCCACACAGCTAGAGCCTCCGACCTGTCCTCGGTCCTAATCCTCTTCGACCTCTCCGCTGCGTTTTATAACGTCAATCACCAGCTGCTCATCACCAAGCTCTCGGAGATTGGCATCTCCGGGACCGCCCTCTCTTGGTTCAGGTCCTACCTGACCGGTAGATCTTCCCAGGTTTACTGGAAAGGCTCCACCTCCACACCCACTCCCCTCACTACAGAAGTCCCCCAGGGCTCTGTATTGGAGAAGAGGAAGGGTCCCATCTACATCAACTCACTTGGTTCAGTCATAAACTCACATGGTTTCTCTTATCACTGCTATACTGATGACACTCAACTAATCTTCTCTTTTCCTCCCTCCACCCCCCAGGTCAACGAAAAGATCTCTGCATGCCTGGCTGACATCTCCAGATGGATGGCCTCCAACCACCTAAAGCTTAACCTGGACAAGACCGATCTGCTGTTCATCCCGGCCAAGCCCTCTCAAGAGCTCTCAGTTACTGTTGACAGCACCACAGTAACTTCCTCCACATCTGTGAAGAGCCTGGGTGTCACCCTCGACAACAGGCTGGACTTCAACGACTACATCTCACAGACAACACGCTCCTGTCGATTCCTCCTCTTCAACATCAGGAGGATTCGCCCTTTTTTGACCACCTACTCCGCCCAGTTGCTTGTCCAGGTCACTGTGCTCTCCCGCCTGGACTATTGCAATGCCCTCCTTGCAGGCCTTGCTGGACTGACACCCTTGCCATTTGACCTTGCAAATCTGAGGCTTAGCTCGTACTCGTAGCACTATCTCTTACCTTGTATTTGTGGCACGTTTTTGCCTAGGTAGTACAGCAGCACTTTATTGTCCCAGTGACTGTATTTGATATGTTTGATATATGTAATGATATGTAACCTTAGATCAAATTAGTTCTGTCTTGCTACACTGACCTTGTGCTCAGCTTCAGCACTATCTACTCTGTATGACCTGTACACATCTTGTCCGTGTGCCTGTTTGCCCACTATATGCACTTTTGTACGTTGCTTTGGATAAAAGCATCTGCTAAATGAATAAATGTAAATGTAAACAAGCATCTTTTTCATTCTGAGCAAGGAGAGCCATAGCATAAACTGAACCTGAAGGCAACACTATTTGAAATTTGCAAAAAATGCCAAGGGTTTGTTCTAAATGATGTGACCTGTAACCTGATGTATTACGTACCAGAGATTCCAGTGGACAACCCTTACTGGTCATATTTTTCAACTAAAGACAAATTTTCTTCTAGGTTATGTATACACTGGTTGCTAGCCTTTATTTCATCTTTTTTGTATTTTAGTCTTTTCGCATACGGCATTCAAATTCAAGTCTGTCGCCTTCTGACGTGTCCCTAGGTGTAAAAAGGGGTGATATATTTGACTTCACATTGGTTTAATGCGATCTGTTTTCTGGTTAAATCTGTTTTCTGCCATCAAGATACACCACATTATTTCCATATAAAACTACAGTTAGCAACAACTCATGTATTGATTATAAGTGACTAATCCACTGAAGCAAGGCAGTTGATTTTGTTCAAAAATGAGACCACTCATTGCAGAGATTACAGAGGGAACCAGGCTCAGCGCCAGGAGGAAATACAGAGGGGTGCAACTGTAATCCAGGGGAGTGCACAAGAAGTCATAAATACTATGTAGACATTTGGATATAAGGAGACAACTGGGGGTGCACTGAGGTCTGTCTGGGGGTGCAATGCACCCCTAAGCACCCCCATAGTGCCAGGTCTGGATGTAGCCATGGTTTGTTTAAGTAATGGCTGCTTCAGTCTGATTACATTGTGTTCAACCCTTCCCTCTTCATATCAGTGAGGCAAAATAACAAAGGGGGACACACGGGTGGTTCAATTCCCTCACTGTCTCTTGGAATTCTGGCAATGTGGATGTCAAGACAAAAAGACTGGAGCCTCCATTCTATGTCGCCATTAAGGCTGCTCCAATCAGCCAGTATTGTCAGATTTTGTTCTCTAAACTGTACCCAATAACACTCACTGCAAAGGACAAACTGGCCCATGAACTGATGTTTGAGCATCTGAACCCCAGGGTCACAATAAAGAAGCCAAGCAGACTCCAAGAAGTGCATCACCATCTGTTGAAAACACAACAATGAGGCTGTAAATTGTGGTACACCAGTCCTTGGTGACGCCCAGCACATGGCTGCACAAATAGCAGAATGGTTGGCCCAGGATGCTGGCATGGCTCGAGTGACATGAGCCCTATAGTAAATGCCAACCAGCAACATCATAAGCTGTCCTGATGGCTTCCACAATTTTTTTTGAAAATTGAGCTTTGGACAGGGGACTGGCACAGCCCGTTCCCCAAAGCAGATTAGGCAGATTAACAACAGATCAATTTTACACATACTGTTGTGGTGGAGAACCTCTCCCAGTCTAGGCCAATTGGACTGGAGGCTCCCTCCACACTTGTGCTGTAACAATTCTAAGTTATATAATTTATACATACCTTTTGTAATAATTACAGAATGTGTGATGCCTTCCTGAAAATAATAAGTCCTTAGAGAGTCTGATGTAATTATGTTTTGGTTTATTGCATATGGTGATCAATCACATACAGTAAACCAGGTTGGTCCGCAGAGCAACAGGTGTATATGTGGTGTATATGCATTCGCAAGCACTTCCCCAATCACTCATTCATTCACACCCCCCAAAGCAAGCCCCTTTGGTCTGCATACATTTCTCTTTTATTACTTTCCCCTAGCTCCTCCTGTTATACACAAAACGTCATTGCTGAATAAGATGAAAACTGTATCACAGTGGTCAGAGGCAAGGGGAGGGGGTATCAGTCGTATCCCTAACGCAAGTCACCAGGAGAAGTGAAGGTCAGGTGAAGATCTGCACCTGCACCAAGAGAAGCAACATTATTTCAGCTTCTCTGTCACATGCACCCTGACTCATACAGAAACCTACTCTTCCAGCTCCATATCTGCCTTGGCTTTAAAAAAAAAAACATATATATATATATATATATATATATATATATATATATATATATATACATATATATATATATATATAATTGACTATCCACTTTAAACTAGAATAACCCTAACCTAATGTAACCCACTGGCAATGCTTGCTTATGAAACTCAAACTCCTCCCTTAAAGTCACCCCATCTCCTCCGTACAGTATTGTTACTTCTTCACAGTCACACCACATTCTCCTGTTATCTCTCCCCCCCAGCATGCCCCTGTGGTACATCAGCACATTTCTGTCTTCTTTGAGAAAAAAAAAACATCCCACCTTAATTTTACATTATTTCCAGGGTTCACACACCTTAAAAATAAAAATACCTAATTACCTGCTTTAGCTTAACTGGCATCTACTCGCAATGCTTATAAACTACATGTGGATTTACTGCATGTGGATATACAAATTGTCACATTTCTTCCACCTCAATAGTACTGAACAAACACCCCCCGATTCAGTCCGATTCTTCTTTATCTTACTCTCACGGTCCATCTCCTGGGCAATGTCGGGCCAGCGTCTAATTCCCACACTAACAGGCCTTACGACACACAGTTCTCTCATAGCTGCATAACCCCCCCACCGTCTCTGCTCACATGCATACAAAGTATAATAGAATACATATTGTTTATTTAAGGCTGACATATTAGATTGTCTGGTTTCCTTATACCCTTTCAGACCTCCACATGCATAGTAAAGATAAAGCAAATAGCTAATATATCAATAACTTCAGTTAATATATCAATAACTGTGGTTAAAATCAAAAACTAACACCTGTTGGCAATGCTTATGATGTTTGCTGGCAATAATTTACTTCCACCATGTAACAAGCTTCATCATACCACGTCAGCTCCGCTCTTCTCTGGTGGGGTGAAAGTGGCAATGCTCATAATTTACATATGGGGTATACACTTAGTCAAAAATTTTCCACCACACTGTGCATGTATTCAACAGTGTATATCAGCTCAGAACCCTGACTGGGCAGATAATGTTGAGAGACACCTAATCCTCAGATAGTGGACGGTTTTTGGCCTTATGCTACGTGACAGCACCTTCAGCAACACAAACACAAAGCACTTTGAGCTAACCAACCCTCTTGGCCAAGGTAATCATCATTGGGAAGGCTACTTTGAAGAAGAAACATCTCAAGCTTGCAGCCCTAATAGCACATTGGTATACTGTTCTGAGTTCTAAGACATTTGCGTGACAATTCGACCTGGGCTGACAACTCATTTGACAAACTGGCCAAACTTGTCAGTGTCGAGCCATGTTATGTAAGGGACGCAGCCCAGAGTCACATCTTGAGTCAGCAGACCTGGAAAGCATCACATCTATGAGGATTTTTCACACCTCTATGTGACAACCACATGTTCACCTTCTCTTGTGTGATGATGTTTCCATTATCCAAGTTTCTTTTCATGACAAATCTTCTATCACTTCACACTGTAGGAAGATGGCCAACGGGCTGGGTGTGTAGTAGCATCTTTAGGGCCAACCACAACAATATTTTCCTATACGGGTGAATGCAACACTGCCATGCATTTCTAAAATGGGGATGTTTCAAGCTGGTCCAGACCAAACCTCTTTTTTCCAAAGCTTATTGGTTCCCATTTTTTCCAGCATGAAGTAAGGGATAGAGATGGAAAACAGCTGTTAACCAAAGCTGCAAGTTTAAAATTGTTGCATGTTTAAAATGAAGCACTTTGATAGGCCAATTAGAACACTGCAATAGCGATCAAGTCACTTGTCTTTCCCCCCTCAAAGCTGTAGCGGATTACATGAAAATCCATGCACTGCATTTCTGTTCAAAGAGTCAGTCTTCAAAAGCATGCATCTGACTCAGAATAGGCACACTAGTAATTTAGAACAAACAATCCATATGACACGTGAGGGACAAGGAACTTATAACAAAATTTGTATGCATGTTCCAAGGCCAATGCAGGTTTTAATTATGTGTTTTTAAGGACAGAATGAGATTAACATAATTTTAGAGTATATACTGTAAATGTGGGGTTTTGAGCTTTTTTGTTTTCATTTTTTTGTTTGTTTTGTTTTTAAATGAATGCAGTGTGTGTATAATTAAAAAGAACATTTTGGGTCAGGCACAACTGTGTGTTTTTCAAGATGCTGCATGTTTTTAACTGGCACTGAACAAACAACATACACCCTTGAGTTGTATGCACAATGAATATGATTTATTAGATGTTGTGTTTGGCAGAGGACAGGATGATGAACATTCACAGTGCCAGCAGCTTTGGTCAAACATAGAGATATTCCTTGCCCATTTCTGTCCTGTTTGCTCTAAGCTCTAAGCATTACACCCTGTTCTAAAATGCAGTCCACATGTTAATGTCAAAAAATCATATAACACACCTGTTATTTTTGTTGAAAAGTATCTGGACATAAGTTGTCATAACTATACTATTCTGAAACGATAGACTCAACCAAAACAAATCCTTAAAGTTTTCTTAATTTTACTCACAGTGAGAAAGAGAGCCATTACTCACCAACTGTTCACTGTCTTCTCTGGCTTTATTTTTTTGCTCTCTTAATTGGTTTTCCAATTGAGCAATCTGCAAAGAGCACCAAAGAGTCAGGGAAGTGACAGTAAGAGGCACATGCATTAGGCCACAGACATCCTTTATGAGGAATGCATTACTAGACAGTGATTATCTCCTGCGCAGCTTATAATTATCCAGTAGAAAACAATTACTATTTTTTCTGCTGTGTCTGTTATTTGCCTGTTGGTGTGTTCATGCTAAAGCAGATGAATCTCCTCAAGTACCGAGGACAGTACAAATTCAACTGTGTCTTCTTCAACTGATTTTAATCTAACCTTTTCCTCTTTTTCGATATCCGTCCTCTTCATGAACCCAATGATGTCCAGGGTGTCCTTCTCGGCACGGTACTGCTGATTGGTCAGTTCTTCGTTGGCTCGTGCGAGCTTGCGGGCTGCCTCGCGGTACTCAACGCGCGAGCGTTCGGTCACATCTAGCCGAGCTTCCCAAAGGGCCGCGTTGGCCTTCGCCTTCTCTATGTCAGACTCTTTATCAGCTTTGGACTCCTGTTTTCCATCTTTTTTCCCTTTTCTACAAACAAAACACTAATTTTAAAACCAGTGACTATGCTGACAATGGGTATTACATTATATTAGACTTAGCAGACGCTCTTATTCAGAGTGACTTCCAGCACGAGAGAACAGAAATGTATCCATACAAGTAGAATGGGCAAGAGTGTCCGACCGGGCTAACAACACTCCCAGACCAATGAGTGCATGCACAACACCATTCAAACCCTTCAAGTTAACTTGTGCTAACCTGACTAGACAGCCTAAAAACTATTTGCTAACGTGGCAACATCGCATTCAACATGATGTCAAAGCATTCTTATAGACTGGGCAAGCTAATCAAGAGGCCAGCCTGTACGTTTTTTAGCCTATTGCAGCCGTAGCTAACTAGATAGCACAGACACAAACAATAAACATTGATAGGTTACTAACTTACCCTTTCCCTTTCTTTCCCTTCTTTCCTTTTTTCTTCGGCATTTTTTTTTACAAAATCAATAGAAATGTATAATACAGAATAGAGAAGCCTTAATGCTTTACCAGCTGCCTTGTTTAATGACTGTCACCATGGAAACGCAATCGATGGGCTGCCGTTCTCACCTTACACTGACCGAGTAGTTGGGAAGGCTGTGCAGACTTTGAGCAATACATTGCAATACATCATTTCGACTGTTTGGTTAAGATACCCCTGAGGACATGCATGCGTATGATCAAATCAGAGTCAAATTCGCTTTGTACTTTACAGGAAAAGGAAACCTTTAAACCTTTTCCCCTTAAGTTTTTCACAACGTTGGTGACGGTCGCCTAAACTCGGAGGAGGTGACAACGAAAAATAAAAAAACAATGGGGTTAGGAGGATCTTGCTTGAATATGATTTTAAATTTATTTGGTATTTGTGGTTTTCTAAAATGAAATTTTTAAGTGTCTAAAACTTAGTTGTGTGAAATAATGTATGGAATGATATTATTAATGACACTAGTGTACGTCTCACATAGACTAACGTTAACGTGTCGCTAGTTAGCTGCTTAACGTTTATTTGCTGGCCCAAGTAGCTAAATGGCTAGCCAGCTGACTAGTTGTACATCATTAGCATTTAATTCCTGGACTTGTTGGTATCCAAAAGGTGAATTCGCTTTATCTGGTAATGAAATTTAGATGAGCTAGTTAGGAATATGTGCCGAACTCGGTCAGAGCCTCAGCCCAGCTGTTGCATGTGCCAGTCATCAAGAACTTCTGTGTTGACAAACATGTCAGTTAGCCTGCATTTGATTAAACAAACCATTAACCCCTTATTCGTAAAGGTTACACTGGCTTTGCAACACGATGACTGTAACTTTCCGTTGCACACAAATAACTGGGATATAATTCTACATTTTGTCTTTGTTCCTGATGATATAACGTCTGTCTAATCAACAGTGCATAAGCTTGCATATCGAGTAAATGTACATACTGTATTTTAACAGCATTGATATCTCCCAGTGACAGCTCTGCAAAGTAGTACTTGCATGACTGTACAGGAGGTATGACCAAAACCCTACTAACTAGTGTTTTAAGCATCCAGTGGGAGGGTGGGAATTGTGGTGGCGTTTCAGTCAGTGCTGCAGTGTTTTCACATTTGCACTATCACAAACTACACCCTGCGAATAGCTGTGACCATATTTTGATGACCTGTCCACAAGTGTAGCCTATCATACAGGCAAGCGAGTAAGCCCTGGCGCAGTGATATTCCAGGGCTGTCCTGAGAAGAACCCCCTGGCAGCGCTCAGAATGTGCAGCCATAAAGGGAAATGTCTCCATCAGCTATATGCATGGATTACATAAGTTGTGGAGAAGCCACAAAAGTTCAACAAATTGCAGCTGACTTGGCAGATTCTGAGAAACCTAGGCATCTGGGACCAACAATGTGTATTTAGAGCCGAACATAGTTTTGATCTGGAGCCATCCGAGCTTTGCGTGTCGTTGCTCAAACTTCGGACAGCTCAGAAAGTGTTGTGCCAGATCAAAAAACTGGATGGTGCTCAAAGAACATTCCTCAGATAGCAAAAACAAAAAAACATACATTTTGAAATGTCAGGGTGTAGCTACTGTAAACCTAAGCTTGTAGCAGATGGCACTGGCAGAATGTATGGAGTCTGGCTACTAAATTTAAAGCTAATTGCTATGAAAGAGAGCAAAAAACTGAAATAAGCCCTGTTCTTGTCTAAGCTGTGATTATCATTGGCATCGTAATGATATGGTTTGGGTCTCTTCAATGCACTTCTTGGGTAGGACACCCACAAACTAATTCCTCAGGGTACCAACACTAGATATTAATAATAGATGCAAAGTGAAGCTATGGAGCATGATGCTCATATTGCAAATCCATTTCAGGGGTCACTTCTTGCCTTTGAAAGACTCCCCTGTTGGTTAAGTTGATATGAATGTATAGATGTGTCTCTGACAACAGATCACATTTTTTCCCATTGCCAGCATAGGGACTGTCATAGTTAAACCCTCTGTAGTAGCCTTATTCTGATGGTTAAAAAAATAACAATCTCTTGCTGTACTTACATTACTTTTGCATTATTATGATTATGCTGCTCTTGATGTCAGTTTTGTCACCATAGTTTCAGATATGTCTTTGACAGCTGTGCCTAGCGGATGCTTAGCTGACTTTTTTACTCGCATTTTAATTCAAACCCCAATAAAATGAAGCCTGGTAATCTGAGGGTTTGGCAGCCAGAGCTGACAAATTGCTTTTGTCTCATTCTTTACAGCTCAATGCGCAGTAGTTGTCTCTGGGTTCAAGTTGTCATGGATTTCCCCCTCTTCCAAAAATGATCAAGTTGCAGCATGAAGGTGAAGCCTTTGCCTAGCCAAATCCAGCAAACACATAATATAATACTTGCTGAGATTTCATGCACAAGGTATACCGTTTTACCAATGACAGCAGAGATGATTCAGATTCATTGTTTCCTGTAGTTGTGTCTTCAGTAATTATACATTAACACTATTGTTGCAACTGTAGAAAATATGCATTTGGCAGATTTCAGCCCGCTAATGTGAGCTCTCAATTGGATAAAGTGTTAATCACTTCCCACATGTGAATCCCAAAACCCCAACAATGTCCACTAACAGCTCCCTATTGTTTTCTGCTATTTGTTTCTGGTCTGGCTGTGTATTTAAAAATGCCTCATGGGCAATAAAAAGCATAGGATTCAGCTTGCCAGATGAGACCAGTTGGTAAGTGAGCATTTAATATAATTGTGTTTTTTCCTGTGTGGAAAAATATGGCTATTGCTGTCATGTATATTATGAAAACAATGAAGAATAGCTGTAGCTGCAGTCAAGCCCAGGCACAGTTGGTGCAAAAAGGTTCTGACAGACAAGGGCATGCAATAAGCATGCAACCAGGAGACTTTCTTAAAGAGTGAGTCATTTTTTGTGACGTCTCTTTATTTTAAAAGCATATTACCTGTGGAACTTGCTTCTAGGCACGAACCCTGGGGTATAGCACTGTTGCCATGGTAAGACAGAGTATCCCTAAACTGACAGAAGTCACTAAAAGGTCCAACACATGCATGCTTTGAGAGGGAAAAAAGACCATAATGGCGTACCACAGGATTCAAAAAAAGGCCGCAGGATTCAGAAAAAAACGAAGGAGGAGAAAAAAAAGTGCCATATTTTTAGTACAAATTACAGCGTGGAGTACTGCACTGAACAGCGGACGGTCCCAGGCCTGGAGTGGCGTGAGCAGCCAGTGCCCGTGCCAAGTCCCTCCCATATCACTCTGTCCTCTCTATGGACCTCCGCTCGGTACTCCAAAAATTCTGGTGGAGCACCTCGACCTCCCCATTTCTGTGCTCCCTCAGAGTGGTGCTGCACGGGCGTCGTCGGCTTGCCTCACTTATCCCCGTGCGGTAAACCAGGTTCATTTGCAGCCGAAAGCGGGGATGTCTGACGAAGCATAATGGCAAGTCCAAAGGGCCTCAAATCCTTCAAAAAATATGCAAAGCTGTGTGTATCACAGCCTGCCCTTTGTTGTGCGGCTGCTGCAATAGCAGGGAATATGACAGGCTTTAGAAAAGCCCACTCTGGCCCTGAGCTTGGTTCAGTCGAGGTCTTTGAGTAGCCTGTGCATCCGCGCTGAACTGCAGCTCAGCGCGCGTGCTCCCTGCCTCTCCACGCAAAGTGAAAAGGGATCGTTATGAATGACGCCCTAGCAAGTGAATTCCTGATAAAGATTGCTGGATGGTGAAAGCCATGCCAGCCACCCACCTAAAACTGAGAGCGTGGCCGCTAATGCTTTTCCTTCTGAAAGTAGCCTTAAAATACTTTTTTTCTTGGAAATCCTGTGGTTAGCAAAGAGATGAGTGGGAGTAAGATGATTGCACACATTTTTTGTTGTTTGTGCCAGATGGGAAACGACTTGCAGTTGCACACATGCAGAGCGTTTAAAGCATCTATTTAAGTGAATGTGTGTTGGGGGGTGTTAGCATTTTACTTACGGTGTCTTTCCAACATGATCAAATTCTATTAATCTCTCGCTTAAGCTGGAAGGGACGCTTCGTGCATGAGGCATGCCTGCACATGTGATGGCACTCGCCTAGGTTTTCATTCATATTCACAATAAAACTGTGAGTGTGTTTGGGCAGCAATGTACAGACCGCAGCTCTCCTGTGCTGCAATAATTTGAGGTATTTTATTTTACAACTTCAGGTTTATTGGATATATTGCTATTACGTTGCACTGTGTAGATGTGTGAGTGCATGTGATATTTTGTATTTTGTGTTTTGTGTAACTTGATTTTGTATGTCCCCATTTTAATGACCACACCAAATGAAATTCCTAACAACTGAGCAGTTGATGCGGCAATGTAGAAGTAAAATTAGAATGAACTGATATTGTGAATAGCAGAGGGAGACCTAAGAATTAACTGGTATTTTGAAAAGCAGAAGTGTAAGTAGGTGACCTTAGAATGAACTGATATTGTATCACAAGTGGAAAAATGCTGGGTAATGGTGTATGTGTTGGATGCTAATCATTATGTAAGAAGAAGCATGAAAAAGATAAAACTGCAAGTTGCCTCCCCTGTGAGGGATGACATTTGCTTAACTGGCGTACAAGTCTGTCTCTGGCCTTTTGTTCAGAAACAGTTAGGAGGAAGTTGAGCGTGGCGCACCAGTTGCAATGAAAGCAAGTGCTCTATATATTCTGTCTGTCCTCTGCACAGGACAGAGTCAGCAAATACTATGTTTGTGTATGTGTTGGCTCTCCTCCGGAGTACGAGAAAAAAGCTTTGCTCTCCTGAACTAGCCCAAAGGCTCCACATGAGTTAATCTTCGACAGGCAATAAAACTGACCTGTACTTCTCCTTGTACTTGTACTTGTATTTTTACCCTGCCTTCCATATGGTTGTTCTTGTTTTAATAGTACTTTTTGTCTCTTCAGGGTCCGTGGTGTAAATTAGATAACGTCTGCTTTGTTAAGTAAAGCAAATCAGGAAAACACACTTTAATCAGGTACAAAATAATTAACTCACAATAAGGAGCTATTGTAAGATGTTAATGGGAAGTCGCTGTGTATATATGAGCAGCTCAAGCCTCAAATTAACAAGTCAACTCTTCCTAATTATTCAATTCCTGACATCATTGCCATTTTAGGAAATTGAGTTGAATTTCAGTAATTTGGAGTTTGCATGTCAAAGCCAAGAAATGTGTCAAGCAAAGAATGGTCGAGAGAAGCTTTAAGAAGCATGTTACCCTGCAAGTTTTAATTAAATACACCCATAAAATGTATTTTAAGACCAGTCCCTGAGTTGTTGCAGGCAAACTGTTTTGATGTCCTGATATATCCTCTTTTTTCTCTTTTTTGGGGGATTCTTGGCTCCAGTGTGCCCACTTAAGATGGAAAAAAGGGAAATTATTGCTGGTTTCAGCATCTTAAAAAAATCTGAGTGCTGCTGGTAGGCAGGTATTTGATATCCAGTTTGTCTGCAAGGGGGATGTTTGGAGGAATTGGGATGGAACGGCACGGGATTGGTGGACTGCTTTCGTTGGTGTGGCTGCTTGCCAGGCCCTTATGTCTTTATATACAGTAAACAGATGACCAGACAGTCGTGAGTGCGCTTTGCTATCCACTCTGTCTCTCACTCTCTCGCTCTGTCTCTCTCTCTTTTTCCACTCATCTCTTGTCACCTCTGTACGTTGGTGCAGGCAGGCTGCAGCTGTCAGCTCCTCTAAAGCAAAAGCAGAAAAGAAACACTTCTTTTTTCCAACCCAGTAAAAAACAAAAAATTGCTTCACAAAGCTTTTTAAAAAAGACAGCATTCCTCTGTGCGTGTGAAAAGATGCCTCTGCAGACTCTGCTCCTGTTGCTTGTGTCCTTGTGGGCTCTGGCTGGGAACTTCCGCGCAGAGGCAGCCTACTACAACCGCGACTACTCCGCCAACACGGAAAACCTCCTGCCCAGTGTCTCCCGCCCCGCCAACCTCAGCCGCACTTTCTATGGGATCATGTTCGACGCCGGGAGCACCGGCACCCGCATACATGTCTACACCTTCCTTCAGAAAGACCCGGGTGAGTGTCCCTGTCTCAGGTTGTGCTGTCAGGGGGGGCTTGTGGGGCTACAGCGCTGCTGCCCCCCTACCAGAATGTCTGTGCTGGCAGCAGGTCATTCTCTGTTTGGTGCTAAAATAAATGTGCTGTAAGGATGGGTAGAGAGCTCTGTGCAAGACCAGGACCAGGATGGCTGTCACTTGTAAGATGTTTTCGTAAAATTACTTTTCTGTTCATCTGTGTGAAGGACATGAAGTTTACCTGGAAATGACATGGCTGCCATTTGACACAGAATTTCACGAGAATTTGACTTTGGATACCTGTTGATAAGATGTTAAGAGAAAATTACTGTGGAGTTATATGTAAAAGATGAATTAAGAAAGTTAGAAAGTTCCTGCTGAAGCTTATTTCCTTCCTAATTGCTGCACTGTTAATTTGACAGTTGGGTGAATGCAGTAGTTGCTGTGTCAGCGCTTGAGCCACTGTCATTAAATATAAATTTTAGTATGTCTGCAAGTGGAAATTGCCTATGAAATTTAGATTTTACTGAGTTGTTGAATTTGTTTTTGTTTCATATTTGCTGCACTTTTGTTTGATGGTTTTGCGCTATTTTTACTTCTCTCTTTAAAGCTGAGCTACCGATTCTGGAAAATGAAATGTTCCACGCAGTGAAGCCCGGTTTATCTGCATACGCAGACAAACCTGAAATGGTATGTCCATTTTGTACTTCTCCCAAGACTTCTTCCAAATCTTCTGTATTTAGAAATGTCACATGTTTATTTGCTGTTCATTAAATATTTGCATGGTTTGCTGTTCTTGTATATAAATGGCCTTTGGTGCAGATGCATTTATTTGAATGGTACCTCCCAATGCATACATTATAATTAGGAATTGGAATTGCAGTTCTGCTATGAAAAATCTGGACACAAGACAGTCCACAAATCCCTAAATGCAGTCCCTTGAAAAAACTGCCCCTGTTTTTACAGAAAGAGACATGCTTTTCCAATTAGATGCAAACCATGTAATTACAAGGGACAAAATGGATTTATTTTGCTTATTGCATGTTGTGAATCTTATTGTATGCTTAATGTGCATTTGTAGTAATGTAGCTGAAAGATCTGGTCTTGAGGAGCGCACAAAAATGCAACAAATCAGCCCTCTCATTTGACTGTGACTGACTCTTGTAATGCTTACCTATTCAGAGCACACATGCAGTATGCTGCTGTTTTTTTTTTTTGCTCTTCATGTGTTTTGTATTGATTGGCTGGTGTGATTGAATGATGTCTGTCTCAGGGCGGGGACACTATCAGGCAGCTGCTGAAAGTGGCTAAGAAGACGGTGCCTCGCTCCGAGTGGAAGAAGACCCCCGTGGTCCTCAAAGCCACGGCGGGGCTCCGGCTCCTCCCCGAGGAGAAGGCTAAGGCACTGCTGAACGAGGTAAGGAGTTCACAAACCTCCTCACATTGCTCGGCCCTGACAGCTGGCAAAGTAACCAACTGTCCCGCCATGAGTCGGCGTGCAGACCGCTAAGTGCCTACAAGTGTCTTCACAAAAAAAAAAAAGCACTCTCTGCATGCAGAAACAGCTGTTCTAGGGCTGTCTGAAGCAACAGGATCTGTTTTATTAAAATTATTGGGTTTTACTGCCGTGCTGAGAGCTGGTGGGTTTCAGACCCCTTCAATTACAAGCAAATGTGCAAAAATCACTACAGTGCTCTTTCCAAAGCAAGACAGAGGGTCAGTTAAGGTCAGCCAGAATGACTAGACAGATGTGGGTTTTCTTTTGTGTCACAGGCTGGCTGTCAAAAATATGGTTTTTATTTGCCTGGGGTGTATTGTGCTGAAATCTAGTCCATTGCTCATAAGTGCACATCCAAACATCTTTGCATTCTCCTTTTAAATTCATGGCTATTGCAGTCTGAGAGACCATGAGCATGTGTGCGCAGTTTAATCAGCCCTACTGATAACTTGAATACTGATTCATCAGTTATAAAGGTTTAGTTTCTGTTGTTTTTAGGGGATGTAGAAATAACTCAGAAAGCAGATAAGATTATTAAGAGTACCAAGACCAACTATTGGCTATTAAATATCAACTGATGTGGATCTGTAAGGTTTGTTTAATTTTCACATGCTCACACCGTCCCTCACAATTATACACTAGGTCCAAGACGTCTTTGATGAATCCCCATTTTTAGTGACAAACAGCAGTGTCTCCATTATGAACGGAACAAATGAAGGTATGTCTTTTTGATTTTTTAATTATCCATTTGACTGGCCGTATGACAAAGGGTGTTTTCCGTCTAAGAAATGCCTGACATCAGAAGTAGCGTCAACTTGTCATTTGAAAGCTCTAAAATCAGGAAGTTTTTGTTAAATGGAAAAACCCCAAATTTGAATCGACCCAAGTCTGTTAAATGTTACATTAACTTTCACATTTAGTGCTTGAGGTTTCTTCGGAAGTAGGTATCTCTATAAAACCTTTTTAAGGAGTGTCTGCTATTACCTCATTGTGTAATTAAGTCAATTTGTCAGCATTTCCACCCACATTTGATATTAAGTGCTCTTCCACACCTCTCGTTCAGCGCCTCCGCGCGTCTCCTGCCCGCTCAGATGTGCAACTCATCAGTTTTACTTTATGAGACAGCATGCGAAATGTGAAGCTCTTGTAATTGCCGGGGTTTGCTTTCCCAGGCCCCAAATGCCAAACAGACACGAAAGGAGTAACACCCCAGAAACGAATCAAAATTAAGAGTTTACTGCCAAACTCCTCAGTCATGCCTGTCACTTAACCACAAGAACGTGCCCAGATTTCAGTTTGGAAGTGTAAGTTCCTTCTGTATGAGCTCAGACGGCTAGGATATCATCTTACAGTGTAATTCATGTTTCCTCAAATTGAAGGGTAGATGCACTAACTCTCTCTCTCTCTCACACTCTCTCTCCCGTAGGAGTTTTGGCGTGGGTAACAGTGAACTTTTTGACAGGTAAAGCATTGCTCATGTTTTGGTAGGGTGGTGTAAGTGGTCGCCGGGGTTACTGCTGCGGTTGACACTGCACACAGTACCCGAGTAGCGACAGACTTCTGTCTCCTGTATGGCACTGTAACTTGAGTCACTGTGCACCATCTGGTCACAATGGGGTGCAACATCCCTTACAGTTTTCTGTTTGTTAGCATGACATGAATGAACTATATAAATCTGTGCTGGGACCAGCAAGGCCCACCTTTCCATTCTGGCAACAGAAAAAGTTCAGTATAAACATTCAGGACTTCCTGTTAGAATTCCTGTCTGTGGCAGCAGCTAGCGGTAAAAATGTTATCCCATTTATATACAAGTTATATATTCCAGTGAATGTGTTCTATATTTTACAATGTGCACACAGTATAGAAATATTTTTGACTTGTGTATGGATACTGTATTATATCTTTGGAGTGACAATGATTCATTTCTGCTCTTCTTGGAATGTTTTTCATTGTAGCTTCTTGTTGGCAATGTGTTTATAGGTCACCTGTACACTCATACCCGCAAAACTGTGGGAATCTTGGATTTGGGTGGAGGTTCAACTCAGATCACTTTTCTACCAAAATCCAAGGTGAGTCTGTTCTTCCATTGTAGAGTAGTGTTGGAATGTGAGCACATGTCTTAACACTGTAGTTATATTTTTTAAGTCATCACTGTTTGCATGCAATTAAGAAATTGTAATTTTAGGAAGTTTTAGAAGTAGGACATGTTTTTACTGCATGAAGTTACCAGCTGTTTCACTAGGCCACTGTGCACTGTGCATGGTCACTGGACACATGTCCTCTGCTAAGCAAAGAAATTATATTTTTTCTCTTTTCACAGAAAACAGTTTATTCTGCCCCGCCCAGTTACATTGCTCGATTCAACATGTTCAACAGCACCTATGAACTATATACTCACAGGTAAATTTGTGCCAATTGCTCCAGATGTCACAGAACACTGTTCTGTCTATCATGGTCACATTGAAGTATATCTGTTACATTCAAGCTAACACACTGAACTTTTGTGACATCATTATTATGCAATATTATGTTGTCATTTGAGACTGAAAGTGATTTATGGGTACACTTCTCTCACTGACTTCCCATTGTCCAAACCATTTTCAACAATAACCACATTGCGGATTGCTTTCAACCTGACCATAGTGATGCCTTCTTAGGCATTTAAGATCCATCCTGTGCAATAAGTAATGCTGTTCCATTAATTTCCCACCTAGCTACCTCGGAAATGGACTGATAGCAGCTCGACTGGCAACTTTAGGAGCTCTTGGTGCAGACGGTAGCAACATTCTTAAAATCAATATTAATATGAATTTTGTTGTCAACCTTTTAACACAACAATGGCCAATTATTCTGACAGAAAATGTATGTTGACATGTTTACAAAATGACAGCACAACTGTTATAATATAAGCACTTTAACCATGTTTATCAGGCATGACATAGCCTATCCAGTTTAATGACTTTCATTACAGCTCAGAGAATGGCTTGCTCAGCATTGTCTATAGAGGCAGTTAACAGCATGTGTTCCGAGACCCTCACTGTGTTAGTAATTTGGGGAGCAGAGTGAAGAACCACCAGTGATTATGTGGTCTTACCCAGTAAGCATGAGCTTGCTGTTAGTGGGAATTGTATTGTTATGCTCTCCCACATCTCCATAGTTGCCTCAGGCTAAGCCCCAAGTTGATGAATTGACACTATTGTGAATTGTTGTCTGTAAGGTTATGCACAGATATAATATCATAATTACAGTGAAGTGGGTAAAGCTTGTCAACATGCTTCTCATTCACCCAGGACTGGAGTGGAAGGTTTTCACAAGCTCCTGCCTGCCCAAGAAGTTTAGGGAAGAATGGACCTTTGGTGGGATCACTTACAAAGTCAGCGGGATCCCGGATGGTAAGGACTTCTCATTTCAAAAACCAGTGAAATACCAGTGCTTGTACCCTAAAGTAAACCATGCAGATTATGCACATTAAATCAGACATTACTGAGATTTATAGTTGATCTTACATTTGCCCTGTAATATTGAAAGGTTAATGTCCACCACCATCCCCCATCTCTCCCTCACAAAAATGTATATATTATGAAGTTAAAACTTTATAAAAACAAGTTTATATCAGAACATTATTTCACAGGCTTTGATTAAGAAACAGAAACCACCAGGAATTCAACTCTGTAAGGGCTTGTGTTGTGGAGCCAGAAACATGTTTTGGTCCTGCTTGTCTACAATAATCTTTCCTTACACAGACTTTTTAACAGTAATAATACAGCAAACCGTATATTTAAGAGCAGCGAAATTGTCAATTAACTCCTCAAATAATACAGCATTCGCACACCACAGTCATGTAGCCAAAAGATACTAGGTTTGTCACTGACTTGTAATTTCTCTGTGCAGCAAGTGGCTTGAACCTAACCGCTCCCAATTATGTGGTAAAAATAGATAACCCAAGGGGATGTGCACAGTGCTGTTGTTGTCAGCACTTGGTTTTTCAGCAGAACTAGCTAACCACTTTTTTTTCTGGGGCGAAACGAAAGTGCTCTTTCGGGGCTCATCCAGGATGCTGCAGGGGCATTACAAAAGTTCCGAGACGCCCAGACCCCGACGGGTGGGGCTGCAAAGTTTGGTGTGACAACACCGGGAGTCATCCCTACTCAGCCTCTCTCGGCGCCACACCAGGAATGTGTTCAGCCATACCAGTGCGTCGTGGTCTTAATCTTCCATGTGTCTGTCCCAGAGCAGGCCAGCATGTTCACAAAAGCACTGAGTGAATCAGCATTCCCTGGTTACTTGGTTACAGTGTGTTTCCACAGCCAGGGTGATGGCAACATATAAGCCCAGGGAAAGAGTTTGGTTTGACATACGTAATGAGCAATGGATTATTTTGATGTGGAAACTGTGAAAATTGGTTTCTAGTTTCGTTTAGATGTACATGTGACATGATAGCTGTGATTTTTCAGTCCACTGTATATATGTGCTCATTTGTTACACTGAATGTGTGTGACATACAGGTTATGCTGGGTACAAGCTGTGCTACTATGAGGTCATGAGGGTCATCAAAGGGATTGTGCACCAGCCGTACGAGGTGAAGGGGAGTAGCATTTTCTATGCCTTCTCCTACTACTTCGACAGAGCCGTGGAGTCGGGTCTCATCGGTAAGAATACAGTAACACACCGGGCTGGGATCAGTTCTCAATCCTTTACTGCAATGCAGCTGCAATAAAATCACTCAGACAAAAAGCTTATTAAAAACATCTGATTATTATTTAAATCATATTGCTTGAGACATTGCTACTGGTCTGAGAAAATTTAAAAGATAGCATTCAGATGCAGTGATTGGGATCATATACCAGAATCATTACACAAAACAGTGTAAAGGCTAAATGAGCTGTTTTCATTGTAAAGATGGTGTTTTTCATCGTAAATCCTTCATTCTTATAACAATACAATTTTAAAGCTGTGGAAAACTGTGGTAGTCATTCGGAGAGTTTCATCTGCAAGGAACTTGTCATAAAGATTAGTAGATGGCATTGACATCATCACTGAGGTGAAATTGCAAGAGAAAGTAAGCATGTTCCTGTATTTCAGATGGCACTCGAGGTGGCATTGTGGAAGTTAGGGATTTCAAAAAGAGGGCTAAAGAAGGTGAGTCCAGACTTATTTTGAAAGCACACAGTCCTATATTAGTACGTTTTATACAAACATAAACTCTCAGTGCTTATTTACATTCAGGACTCCAACAATTGCACAAGCTTCACAAAATATCAGTCCCCTGACCGCAGAGGCTTCCTCCAAAACACACCCTGTTCCTCCTCACACACACAGACAAACCTTGTTTGTGCCCAAATATGTTGGCCCAGATTTCCCAGTAGCATCGGCTTTATTGCCATTTGACAGCTTATGAAGCTGATGATATGTGATTCATGAGCTCGCTCTGTATACACATAAATGATTATATTGTTTATCCCAGTTGCTGTGGAGAGACCTGGGGACAACCTGTCTCTCTGACTGATTGATTGTCAGGGCGGAATTATTTCTGTGGTTGTATTAATGTCCATGTTGCACCACAGATTTATAGCTTGTAGGATCTAGTGTATGTATTTGCTTAGCAAGAACACGGCTTGGTCATCCAGAGGGCCCGGTCTGGCAAAGGGCAGCCCAGCAGCTGACCCAGGGAGCTCTCTCATTGGGCCATCAAATATTTGCAGCACTTGCCTGCAACAAATCACCTGGGCTGAGACGCCACCGTGTACAAGTACACTTGGCTTGGCCCCCTCTTGGCTTGCTAGCAAGTACAGACCATAGCATTTGGCCTCCGTTCTTTTCGCACACTCCCCCCAGTCACTCAAACCAGAGCAGCATGTTCAGGCCTCACCCACTGCAGGCCACTGCAGGCCAACGATGTACAATTAAGTTTTGGTCACATGTCTGATTGGGTCTCTGTGGCCAGCTATGACTCTGGTCCACAAACATGTATTTTCTCTTCACCCACATGAGGAAAGATGGTTAAACAGCATGCATGTTGAGGTAGAAAGAATAGTGTTTTGATTGTCTGCGAATGACTAACAGGACCAGCTCTGTCCTGGTCCCACTCCTTTAGAGTCATAGGTTCTCCACTGAATGGGCTGTATGAATTGTGAATGATTGTCTTTTTAAACACTTTATTTCAGTGTGCAATAAAATGACCAAGTACCGGCCAATCAGCCCCTTCCTGTGCATGGATATGACCTACATCACCTGCTTGTTAAAGGAGGGCTTTGGCTTCAAGGACAACACAGTCCTGCAGGTAAGGAGCCATTGGCATGGCAGCAGCTTGTTGAATTTAAGAAAGAGAGAAGTTACACTACAGGGTGAAACAGTGACAGGAAAGACTATGGAGCTGTTCACCATCTCAGGGCAGAGTGCGATTTAACTAAATCCCTGATGTGATCCCTCTCCGCAGCTCGCTAAGAAGGTTAACAATGTTGAGACCAGCTGGGCTCTGGGTGCCACTTTCGACTACTTTCACAACCTGAATATCCACTGAGGGCAGCAATGCGACCACTGGCAGAGAGGTCAGAGGTCAGGGCCATCTCTTCATCCCCTCCTGGATTCCTCACAGGTCGGCCCAGGCCTCTCCGTCATTTGATGCAAATGAACGCACCATCCACAACCAGCAACCCGCAAATAATCTCAGAACTGTTAATAAAGAAATCACTATATTTTTTTAAAGAAGGCCAGCTATTTCTACTGTATTTTCATTCCATGATTAGTGCGTGAGTTTATTTTTTTAACACAAGCGTTTACATTTAGCTTCCTATGGGTCTTTATGGTAAAATCCCATCCTGACAATATAATAGTGTAATAGTTATGCAAATCCTTTATGCTACTGAGGGTGCATTCTTTCTGTGGTTCTAAAGGGCATGACACAGAGATCAACTGTTGATCAACTGTCCCCCTGCTGATTTACCCCCATTTTGTTTTTCTTCATTTTAATTTTTGAATTTGAGGTTTTTTTTTCATAAAAAAGGAAAATACATTATTCCACAAACTGGCTATTCAAATAATAATCATGTTACAATATTAATAAACAACATTGAGCTGCTTCTAGATTAAAACAGATTAGACTGAAACAAAACACAGAAGATTCAAACATTCAAACATTTTATTCAGATATTCCCCAGCTGTTGCTCTTGCTTTTTTCTTCCTGTTTTGCACAAATCACTTTAATTGCAGATACTGTAACTAAGATGGTCTGTTGCTCTAGTGTCATCTGATGAGTTGTACATAATCATTAATATTATTGGGGTGGGGGGAGTGGGGGCTTCATGTTTGCCACAACTCAGGGGGCAAGGAAAGCACAGAGACAAGAGGGTGACATTGTTTTCACTGAATATGCGTATTGTTTGGTACAAGAATGCTATTGTATGTATTATTACGCCTATATTTAGATTCTGTGCATTATCTTATATGTGTGGCCACATATAGAACATAGCCCACTGCTAAGTACATGGACATGACTGACCTGGTTTGTCATGGTGTAACCCTCTAACAGTGATGTTGCCTTTGGTTGGTGCTTCTTGAAATGGTGGTGGGATCCGAAGCCCTATCATGGACAAAGTGTCAGTTGCAAAAATGAAATGTACAGCTTGGTGCTTAATCATCCCTTAAACAGTGGTGCTTATCTGGACATAATAAGAAATACATTTAGTTCTTTGGTGCAGGCAAAACCAATTAAGTTATGATATTGTGTCTTTTGTCAATGTTTTTTTCTTTAAACTGGAAACAATGATTTTGTTTTTGAGGATTTTACCTGAAATGTTTGAATACTGCTAACATTGAGGGGACTTTAAAGGGACTGGCTATAGAAAACATATTTGTTGTTTTGTTGTTTTTTTCCATGTCATCTCCATTTCAGTAATTGTCAGCCTTAAATGTTTTCAGGTCAGTAATTGTTAATACTGTTGATGATGAAAAGAGTATATTATATATATATATATATATATATATATACAAAAATCAGGAACAAATAGACCACCTGCCTCTGTTATTGTTAAATGTGTAGAATGTCATTTATACATGTATTTTCTGTTTTATTAAAACACAAGATTTGTATACTTTTGTCCATTTTGCTTTGTTTAATTGTAAGGCTGTTGTATACACCATGCACGCATCTTCTTTACTGAGCTGTTACACACTGACAATCTGAGAAGGATCTAACACTTACTCGTTCCAGTGACTTACGTGAACAGTGAGCCAGTATGGTGAGCTTGTAACCAGAAGGCTGCAAGTTTGATTAAATTCAATACAAAGGAAGGGCACTGCCATTCTTAAAACTGCTTCACCCTGCATCCAGCTGAGTAAATGGATGCCATGTGAAATGTAGTGTGAAGTTCACCTTGGATATGAGCGTATGCTTACACAAATAATGTGAGGTCAGCATGGGTAGGGGAAAGGAAGTTTGAGTAAAGGAGCATCAGAAGTGTTTGCTAGTTCATTACAGGACTGATTAAGATGATGTCAACATTGACTGGCAGCTTGGAACTTTATTCATTATGGAAGTGGGACACACCTGAGCTATCTTTAAAAGTTTGGTTTCATAACACCACAGCTGATTTACACACCTGGTCAGAACAACCAGGATGAATCATGCACCAGTATAATATACTGTATCAAACTAATCAATTACTTTCATCTTACAAAAAACAGCTGGCATTCTCATAACCTTCACATCTACAGTGCTTTTGGGGGGATCTATTCTCCCAGTGAGTTGCAGACACAACTCACTTGTGTTTTTATGTGACCCCTGAGGAAAATATAATACAGTTCAGCAGGTTGCTAATTCAGTAACAGATCTGACACTTTACAGATGAGAAATCACTACTGAAGATGAATACTCTCTAAGAGGACTCTGGGTAGCTTTAGAAGATGTTTTCAATGTGAGAGTGGTCTTGTGTCTGTTTAGGGGATGCCTTCTGGAGTAAATTCCTGGTACACGTCATTTCATGTCAAAATGAAATCCAAACATATGCCCCAAAACAAACATTTGTGTTTTTTATTTGCTCAAGGAAAAAAACTGTCACAACAACTTTCACCATTTTAATAGTGTGATAAATTCTCAGGCCTCTCCTCACCTCACGTCACACACTGGGCAGTAAGAAGTTCAGCAAATTCACAACAAAACAAAAAATTGTACCAGATGGGAAATCAGTCCCACAGGATACATTTTGGCTAAAGCTTATGTGTGATCACATTTGGTGAACAGTCATACTTTGCATCGTATATAAAATAAAATGTCTGACCAAACAGTTTCAACCCAACATTAACAAATACACCAAGAAGGGAAGGAAGGTTACTCAAGTGTGAGTGAACCTTGGCTGTTTTGATGTTGTACATGCTCATGTGCAATTTTTAATTGTTTTATTACACTTACGAAGTGCACATAGAAACTACTGTATTTCACTGGCTGGGGAAATATTCTCCATGCATGAGAAATTTCCAATCAGCAGTTTGATAACTGTACTTTCACAAAATGTGTATTTTAGAGGCAGGAGGTTTCTGAAAGTTTACACATTCAACTCGTTTAGTTTAGAAAAATACAACTCTTCACATGAAACACATTCAATGTCTTGGCCGATCCACAAACAAATGTCAAAAAGGTGGAAAAATAAATAAATAAAAGCATGTAAGCCTCTGAACTTCAGGCATTATAAGTCCATTTCTGCATGGCTGTGCTGCATTCCTGCTTTCTGTACTGAATTTACATTTTATAAAAATGCTACACATTACTGATGGGCAGAACCTTTAATGGCCACACAGAAGTTGTTATCCTGGCAGGAGAAAAGGATTGCGTAACACAGATGCCCAAAGCTAAAGCCATACCTCTGATGATGGGCTGGGCAGAACCCTGTGTGACAGGGTTAAAAGTCATGAATCTGGACTGTCCTGAGAGGTTTCATACCTATATTCACAACCCCAAGTCTAAATATCAAACAGAAACAGTCTTCTGTAGCTGACCTAATGTGTTTAACCAATCATATAACAATATTTAATTAAATTATTTAAATAATCTTATTATTACAACATACCCCACTGAATGCAGTTACAATTGGGATCAAGTTAGATTAAAAGGAAAGACAGCCAGATGGATCAATGGAGCAGTAGCTAAAAAAGAAAGGATGACAAGTTGCACTTTCTCCTTACAGCATCCCACAGTATGGGATGAGTACCTTTGTACAGATGGACTTTTCAGGAAAAAAAAACCTTTTTAAAATGAGGGTTGTAACTTAGGAATCATATGTTTGTTGCAAAGTCTAAAGCAGGTGTTCCTAGACAGTGAGAGCATGGACACCGCAAGGAAACCAGACAATGTCTGAAATGGAGCAAACAGAGATTAAAATATAACTTTATTCATTTACACTTTTACATCACACCAGTATGGTAGCAGCTCCTCCCAGTTCTCCCACATGTGTCACTCCACAGCCAGACTCTCACTTGCTTGCAAATGCCATGATCTGCTCCTGGAAAGCCAAGAAAAAGTTATTTAAAAAAAAGAAGAATCACATTACGGAGAAGCTCATTTTAGACGATCCACTGAATCATTTAACCAATATATCTCACACTACGTTGACATTTTCTGGCATCCTGCGGAAGGATTGGTTATGAGGCAGTTCTGTTAACCAGTTTCTGGGAGGCTTATATGAAACATTATAACTGTGCTACAAGGGGATCACAGCCACAGCCCTGGAACTACTACTGGCTTGACTCTCATCGTCAACATCAAACACAACAGAAGAACCATCCCTGGCTTCAGGCAGGGCATGACAATCAGACCACCCAAAAACTGGCTACCAATCTGTCCAACAATCCTTCCAGTCTTCTTAAAAACATCCACGATGGACACGGAAAGAGAACGCTGGTTCCAGTAAGGCTAAATGATTTTTTGTTCTTTTTTCCCCTTTATGAACCCTATTTTTGGAAGCGCCAATTGTATACTACTCTGATCTGACCACAGCAACTTCTGTGCTTGCGCAGGAGTACTGAAATGAGACAAACCCAGTCCTTTGATATGCCTGCATGTGCTGCAACTATCTTTCACACAGTGGAGCGGCCACTCTTTGAAGGACGGACGTTACTCCACTGATGTCAGCCAAGTAATTTGCAAGTGCGTGATGAATGGCAAGGTGCCTGGGAACGGCGAGATGAGGAAACTCTGGCTGATATGCCTACTCTTATCCCTGATAGTGCAAAGGAAATTTCTTGTGAGATCCTGGTGGGGCTCTGCCCATGCTCAAGGCAAAGGCCTTGCTGACTGAGCCACTCAGGACCCCTTGACCTGTGGCCCTCAGGGTCCGGGTCCCATAAGTAACCGTGAAATGCTAACATTTAGCAAACATACAAATGGCTTGGATGACTAGGCCTCCAGAAAGGATTATTTACAAGTCGTTACGCTTGCTTTGGTCTGCATTGCTTTGGTAAGGAATGAAGCCATTTCACATGAGCGGTCTGTAATAACAGGAGTGTGAAAACACAGGCCAACACCGCTGTTCACAGCGTGGGGCGAGCCCTGCACCCCACCCACACAATTTCGGTAACACTAAATTTGGGGCTAAACTTAGCCAGCACCGTAGTTCACGACCATGAGCGTGGCCCAGTAAATTATAGGCGCTTTTGGAGCGTGGAGCCATGTAATCAGCTGGGGGGCAGGGTGGAGGGCGGGGCCTACTTTGACAGGAGGCACGGCATTGGTCGCCTGCAGGCCGAGAGTCCGCAGCAGCACCACGGGGACCGCGTTGGTGGAGTACAGGCGCTTCATAAGGTCGATGGCGGCCATCATGGGGAGGTTGTGCCTCTGGCGCTGCGTCTCGTACTCAAGGAGGTGCTGCATGGCTCCTGTAGGACACGCGGCACAGCGTTAAAGACAGAGTTAAACAGTGCCTGCCAGAAGAAGCTTCTGGAACACAAGCAAGGCAGGCCCTCACAAGCCCAGAGCCCGGTTTATACCATGTGGAGAATCTGCTAGTTTCATGACTGACTTATTCTGGTCTGTGGTGCACCTCAGCAGTTGGGGACAGAGCAATCAGACTCCGAAGAGGTTAATGACTTAGTTTTAAGCCCCATCACAAGGAAAAAGTGTTACTTTTTAGAAGTAACTTTTTAATACAACAACTTTTTACCACTTTTTAATATCTCCCAGACTGGAAAAGGGACACACAAAGCAACTTTACCTCCATACAACATACACATATGTATAGGGTATATACTTGATAAATGGACAGCAAAGGATGTTTTTGTACAGACAAGAGAAAATAAATTAGTATGTAAATAAAGTAACAAATACTTAAACATTTAAAAATAATTATATGGATTCTAAATAGATTATGACAAAGAGAAAAAAATGCTGCAATTCTCAGAGTGTAGAAGGGAGAAGCCCACTCTTAGCATCCAAATAGCCATTTTAATCTCCAGACATTAATCTCTTTGGTGCATACTTGTCACACTGCTGCCATGGAGCAGAAGCCCTTATTCACTCAAATCTAACAGAAGCCCTGGGACACTCTGGGTAGCTGTCATGTGTGAACACAAATGTCTCCCAAGTTTCCAGCATTACAAGAAGTCCCAATAACCATTCTGTACTTTGCTCTTATTTAGAAAGGAAATGAGCCAGAATCATTTGGTGCATTTCTAATGCATCTCTGAATGGATATTAATTTGCAGAAATTTACTATTGGGGACATTTGCAGGAACAGTTCAAAGCTCATCAAGGTTCTAGAATGGAAACCTGTCCTAACTGAACCATTTATAGTCCAATCAGCAGCAAGTGGGACTCACAACATTCACAAAGCAGCACTTTCATCTGTACTGGTCACACTGTCAATTATGTAAACTTCATCTTGTCTCACGAGTACACACATCTAGGTTCATGAATTTAAAGAAAACAACTGTCCAGTTTTCACATACATATAGCCTATAACAGGACCATAGCTTGCATTATAGAGGACCTCCTGAAACAAGAACACGTATTCAGGCGCTTACCAAGGTCTTGGCCGTTAAAGGCTGCTTGGCTCAGGACCTGAGTGAGGCAGGCCACATCCCCAAATCCCAGATTCGCTCCCTGGCCAGCCAATGGGTGCACTCGGTGGGCGGCATCCCTGTGAAATGGAGTGAATGATCAGTTCCCACTCTCAACAAAAAAAGGCAAGCGCATCTGAAACCAGGAGGACCTGAGCTGGAACCATTTGATTTAGACTTCTAAAAAACATGCATTTGGGGTCCAGTGTCTTTTCTGTCTTTCATTTTTTTTACAAAAGGTTATTTCAGCCCATATCAGGTGGCCCTGAGGTCCTACCTTCAACAAATGCACAGCCCCCAGACTTTGTGAATAGGCTTCATATTCACACATCCCACTGTTTCACTGAAGAGGCGCGTCACCCACACATGGAGACTGACTAGAATCAGCTGTTGCTCCCATCTGACCCCAAAGAGTTGCTGGGTAGCTGTTGCCAGGGAGAACATGTGGTCTGCCATTCTCCCAGAGCTGACCCCAGTACATTGAGGCAGCGAAAACAAACTTTGGCGTACCCTCCCATAAGGTGGCTATGGAGAATCTCACAGGGCTCTGGCTTCCTCTTCCACTGAGGGATGAGCGCATAAATCAATCAGGGGCTATGGAGCCAGTCTCCCAAGCACATCCCAGTAATCACAGGAGACAAGGTTTATGTCTGCAGAAACCGGCATGCTCATACCAGTGGGAGTTTGCCTTCATCTGAGGCGGCAATTAGGCTGGCTGACAGAGACGGTTATTTTGGAGGGGAGCGAGCTGGTTTCGCCGCGGCCCGCGACCGGACGTGTTTCAGCCCCGGCCGGCTCCGTCTGCAGTGCCGCGTCTCCAACAACACGCCCCCCGCCCCCTCCGTGACTGACAGGCCAGCGTTCGAGCCCCCGTGCGGAATGTCGATGTTTGATCTTAATCGCGCTGATATGGCGCTAAGAAAACGGCAAACGGCGTGACGCTGGGTGTCGGCGCCGTGCTAAACGGGTAGCGGCGTCCAAGGCAAACCAGCCTCCCGGGGTCTGCCCCCGCGTTGACATACCCTATCAGGGCCACCCTGTGCCTGATGTACTCGGAGGCATGGCCCATGCCGAGGGGGAACATGACTCGGCTCTTCGGCCCGATCCCCGCCACACTGGGGGGGAGCTGGCGTGTGGACGTCCCGGAGGGCATCAGGAAGGACAGCGCTGTCCGGAACAGCGACCCGGCTGTCTCTATCAGCTCTGAGTGATTGTCACTACTCCACTGTGGGAAAGAGAGAGAGAGAGAGGTGACAGAGCTGGCAGGGAACCCCACTGACCGCAACAGCTCGAAATGCATTGACACACAAAAGTTTTGCCTACGATAAAACAAGAGCAGGCCTCACGTTTTAATTAGTTTGGTTTTAAACACATTCCTCAGAGCGATGGCCAGCACTGCCAACCACAAGTGTATTAAACTAACCAAGCATGACTCAAGCTCCTTGCCCCCATCCGGAATCCCAGTAAAAATAGCAACCTTGGGAAAGCAGGTTTTATTCAGAAAAGACAGGGAGGACTTCACTGAGGCCCGTCAGTGGAATGTATAGCAAAACCTCACACTATACATAGAAAACCATCAATATTTAACTGGTTCACCTTTAAATGAATGTAACTTTAAACTAACACATCATTCTTATCTCATTATATTAACATATCACCCTTATCTCATTTACCTGGGAATATGCACCTTTGAAGCTGCAGGCACGCCACAGTCTTTTCAAAATGGTAGTTAAAGCAAAGGTAAGTGCTCTTTCATGAACCGACAATATTGAGGCCTTTTATTCAGCAATCAGCTCCGCATACGTTTCATGTTTGTTTTGCAGATGCTTGATAACCCATACAAAAAGTGTTGTTTCCCCTGGGTTACTGACGTACGATAAGCAACTACAAGACATAAAATAAGAAACTGAATATCTGAAGAAGGTTAAGGAGTTAAAAAAAGGTTTATCAAGACGAAATCACACAAAAAATACAATAATTTCAGATTTGGAGACTATTCAATTACGGTGACCTCATTTCCTAGGATGGCTGTGACGTTTCCTTGCACCTGGACCAGCACAAGGCTGCACAAAAATCTGGAAAGGAAACCTCAAAGCCACACTCGAGACGGTGACCTAATCCACCTTACTGAGGTGGAGAGGGCGAAGCGGCATCCGGGCCGCCGCTTTAACCTCGTTAAACCCAGACGGGGAAGCCAAGGCGGACACTCACGAAGGCGGAGTTGATGGCGTCCACGAAGCTCTCCTCGTCCAGCTGCAGCAGCTCCTCCGCGTGCTGGTGGCTGGTGGACCACACCAGGGAGCTGGCTGTGTCGGACAGCTTCAGCAGGCCGGGGGAGGGGGAAACGAAAACAGCTCGTCAGCTTTTTAATGAAACCCTGTGGCAGCGGAGACCCTTCTGCTTTGATACAATTAAAGCCGCCTCCTTCCATTGTCTCATACGTTTCACAGACAGAGGGAACAATCAAAGAGAAGGGCTGGCCCAGACCGCTGCTGCACTCTTTTAATGAGGCTGGGTTGCGTGGAAACCGTTTTTTAATAACCACAAATACACCAAGTCGACATTTATTAGCCACTACTATACTGTAAAAAGCTATACCCTGAGAAGCAGTGCAATGCAAGTTTGTATGGTGCGTTCTGATTCACAGTATGAGAGAAACACTAAGCCTGGGCTCCAAAACAAAAATATACACATTACATGAGTTGGCCATTTTATGACAGGGGAGAGAGATGGTGCTTGAATGAGAACTTACCGGAAGCATTGCAATGGGGCCAGTTGGAAGGAATCTCTGCCATGCCACATTGTTTTCTGTGGGCTAATACCATGTCGACCGTTCCAGAAGGAAGAAAGGAAAGAACAATGAACTTCCAACCCTCACTATCACAAATGATTGTCAGAAATGCCTGTGCGACCCTAGAAGTAGGGCAGTGGAAGTCTCTTCCCAGAACACATATGGTGTAGTGTTGTACATATAATGTTCTTACAGATACCTGTTTAAAGAACTGTGACATATACCCTGGGGGAAAGATAATGAGTTACCAACTCTCTCAATGTGAGCTCTGTGAGAGGGAATTAAAGCCACTTAAAAACCCTCATCTAAATGAGCAAAACAATCCAGAAACTCACCATTAAAAGCACCAATAACAGTAAATTCTGAATGTGTGTTATGCCATTTTTGGTTAAGTTTAAACGAAACAGGTTGCCGCCAGTCCTCATCAACATGATGGGCAGTCCATGTAGCAGCTGAAAAAACATATTTAAACTGCATATACATACAATTGATCTCTTTCTGCCCCTATTCACATAAAAGTGAAAAAATAGGCATTATTGTTTATATGACTGCTGAGTTTATGACATTTTGAATAGAAAAATGAAATTGCTCAGACAGCTGCACCCCTCTCTGGTTACCTCACTTCCTGGCACTGAGCTGCACTGCATCCTTTAAGGGGCACTTCCAAGCATCTCAAATTTAATATTCCATTCCTTACCTCACAGTTTAGTCTGTATGTTTTCTGAAATAGAACAAGCATGTTTCACAGTGCAGAAATCTCAAATTTCTTTGACATTTGTTTCCTGTTCCATTTCCAGAGAACAGCATTTCCCCTGTCTATGCATGACCAATCAAAGGCCGCTCCCTGTGACAAGTCAGTTTTGTCTGCATGGGCTTTGAAAGCATGCGCGGGTGACTGTGCTAAAACATTTCAGACATTTATTATTCACTGAAACACTGGTATTTCTTCAAATATTAATCACAACTCCATCTTCCATCTCACTTGTTCCTGTCTGCCCCCAGTACCCAGAATGCACCATGAAGCTGGCCACGATCCACCTTGTTTTTGCTTGTTAGCAAAAAGGCGTGCATGCTGATAAAATGAATGTGAAGGCAAAACCTGGGAAGTCACAAACCAGCTTTGCACACCAAGAGTAAACTTACATCTGCAGCTTGTCTTTGTGTTTAGAGGTTGTATTTACATCATTAAGTGATCAAGGAGGGATTTTTTTTAAGAATGAGTAACTATGTGGTTTGCAAATATAATTTAATTTAATTTGCACAGAGGAGAGTTGCAGAAAGACATTCTGGGCTTTACATGAGGGTTAAAACAAGATGAAGTATCTTACAAAGCCACAAAATGATCCAAATTTGCTTGTGTTCTTAGTTATTAAAACAAATGAAGAGCTTTCTAATATTGATGCCTACTCTGCTAAAGCTAACGAATAACATGACATTTTAAATCGTTAGTGAAGTAACAGTTCAACGTTTCCAGGCCTTTTCAACAGGAATATCCTCATTATGCCTCTGCCCCTGCTGAAGCCCAACCACTTGCATGCCACTATATAGTTAACCATCCATAACTACCTTACCCTGATGTCATAGGCGGAAAACCAAAACCATATAAATACACACCTGCTTAGCAACCTGTACTTAACTGCCTTTTGTTTCCTCTCCCTCCAAGACACCAAAAAATAGTTTGTGCCTTTATCTCTTGGAGGTTGGACTACTGTGATGCCTTAATGTCTGGCAGCCCAAACTGTGGTTTGTATCCTCTTCAGCTTTTCCACAGTGCTGCCACAAGTACTCTCTCTAGAACAAAAAACGCTGACTCACTGTCCTCTCTCTCACCTGTTCTGGCCTCACTTCATTAGCTCCCTACTACATGTCATGCCAGTTTCAAAATCTACACAACAACAGGCTTGCACCATCTTGCCAAAAAGGTCATTCCACTCTGTGTGACTACTAGACCACAATGCTCCTAGCTAGGCAGCTACCTACCCCTGCCTAACACCTCTAAAACCAGAACAGGAGGCAAAGTCTTCAGTAACAACAGCCACAGCTCTGCAATGTCTTACCACAACATGTCCAGGACTGTTTCAGTATTTACGTCTGGACTAAAAACATACGCTACTGGCCTTTCCTACATCTGGGTCCTTCCTTAAATCAGAGAGATTCATGTCAAGTATGCCTATCAGGAGCTGACACACACTATGCCAAGGTAGAGCTGGCATGTTGATCCTTAATTGGAATACCATACCAAATTAGAGAAGCTGCCGGCAATCTCACTTTTTTCATGATTTCATCATTTCCATCCCTATAGGAATTCTCTCACACCCATCATTTTCTCTTGTCCAGCACCAATGGACCTCATAAGAGGAACACCAGAAGCTGCCTCCCCTGAATGCACCAACCAGCCTAATACCCCATCCCTTACTCCAGGAGCACCAACTGGTCTGACACACTACCCCTTATACCTGGGGATCACTTAACTACACAAAGCCCTGATATTTCAGCTCCACACCTGTTCACCCGCCCCCCGCCACCTCACATGCTGGCAAACGGCCACCTCCCCTATGCTCATATGTACTCAAAACCTCACCATGTCACTTTCACATTAGAAGTATGCTCCCTGCATAGCTGGCTGGGTGTGGATTTTGAGTGCAGGCTTTGAGTACAGATAATGGGTATGTGTAAGTTTTGGACATTCTGTGCATGTGCTGACAACAGGTGAATGACAGTGGCGCCTTACTTCAGAAAGGTGCAGCACTGCCACCACGGCAGACTGGTCGTAGTTCCACTTCACTGTGGGTATTCCCGCCTCCTGTCTCACCATCGAATTTGGCCCATCGGCCCCGATCTGTGAAACGGGGGAGGCCACGGTGTCACCGAATTCAAAAACCAAGCAATCAAAAAAAACAAAACAAACAAACAAACACGCAAGTAAACAAACAAACAAACAAACAAAACCTTTTGGCACAGACAATGGACAAAATGCAGGAGGCAAAGAGCCACCACTTTTCAGGAAGTTGTCCCGGCCTCCAGGAGCTCAGCCCCCTGGCTGGAACCCAGCTGCGGAATGCTTATGTAATACAGACAATAGCTGAGGACAGCAATGCACCAGGGAACTGTCTGGAGGGAGGGGCGCACAAAACAATGGCCAGGGACACATTCTCTTCCCCAGCCACAAAAATCCAGCGCGAACATGCCACTAACCAGCAGCCTGGTCTGCAGCGTCTGCCCATCCGCCAGCTTCACCTGCACCCAGGGGATGGAGTCCGCCACCTGGTAGGACTTGGGCCAGGTATACTTCACCACCTTCGTCCTGTACTTGACCTCCACGTGATCTGGGGGGGGGTTGACAAAGACAGAGGCTCACGTACCTTTTCCGCTTTTATGGCTTTATCACAGGCCTGAACACCAAACAGCAACAATGTGGTAAGGAGCAGGGCTTGTAACCGAAAGATGGCAGAATGATTTCCTGCACACTGCTGTTGCCCCCTTAGGCAATGTACTTAACCCAGAACAGCCTCAGTGAATATCCAGCTGTATAAATGCATAAAACTGTAACCTATGTAAGTAGCTCTAGATAAGACTGTCTGCTAAATGACAATAATGTAATGTAACTCTAATGCCACCCCCTCCAAACAAACCACCTTCCCTTTTAACGTGCTCATCAAGGCTTTCCAGTCACCCCCGGAAAAAAGAAAACAGAAACGGGTTTGGCTGTGACTATGGTGAGATTTGAGCAGCACCTCGTAAAAACAGCACTGGTTTTCCTCGCTGCCAGGGACCAGCCGCTGAGGATCGCTTCGACAATCTCCTTAATGTGCCTGGCTAGCCGCACTGGCACTGACTAATCGTGTTTATCTACCAGAGGGCCGAGCCACGCTCCTGCTCTTGGCCAGCGGAACAAATCTGCGCCGATCTCCCGCCTTCTCGGAATCTCAGTGGCCGGATCGTCCGACATGAAAGGATACGGAGTTGCGCTCACCCTGCCGGCTTGGATCGGCTCCTGCCAGCGGGATGACAGTTCCCAAACACGAGCGGCAAATACTGGCTGGCTCTGGACGTGGAGTTACTACAGACCAGCTGCCTCTTGCCACTCCAGCGATGTGCAGCCACTGCTGCGCGGAAGGCAACGGGGCAGGCTGCGGAAAACGTGATGCGCACGAGTGGTGACATGTGCAACGACCGCGCAGCTGTAAACAATATAATGCCAGTGTTTTTTTCTGAGGAGCTTTTACAGTCCCCAGCACATGGCATTGCTGACTTTTCATTGTGAACCCTCGCAATGGTTGGCTTCGGCTCCGCGACAATGCGTTGTCAGCACTCGCGAGTCCTCAGAGGGCTCCGAGAGACCCGGGAGCACATGGCAGCATCAAACGGGTCACACTACCGCACGTGTACTCACGTGGCTAACCTTTCCTGACTCTCTCTTTGGCCTGCACCATCGGAAATTTGCAACTTGATTGAAATAGCAAGGAAAACATGGCAGCATCCAAGAGCTGAACTGGGCCTTGTAAACAGACACTGGGAAAAGCACAAATAAACAATACAGGGACGGGCGGGGATGAGTGCGGCGACGCCTCAGGCTAGGCCAGTGCCGAGAGCGCTAGCCGACAGCACCACTGGCACAACGTCAAAAACCAAAAACTGAAAGGAAAACAACAACAGCAGGAGGACTTTCAGGTAATGTGAAATGACACAAATCACTGGCTGAAAAGGAGACAGGAGGGTTAATACATCGGTCCCCCACCTACCGGTGAGAGATTCTAGTTGCTTCGTCAGGGCGGCCACGATGACGTCGTTCTCCACGATGTAGGCCATCTCATCCTCCAGGTTCTCCTTATCGAACGTAATGAGAGCGTCTGAGCAGGCGTCCCACACCTAAACGAGAGAGGCGATTTCCCCTGCGGTCAGCAGCGCTGTCCTAAAAAGCAACCCCCCTTCCCGCTTATGGTGCCCCAAAAAGCACAGCTTCACTGAGCTCAACACATCAAGGTGATTTGGCCATAGCCAGAGCTCAGGTTCTGAATGAATCGTCTGTGATGTGATCTATGTGGGCCACAAACACTTTCAGACCTCTGCTTACATTTACTGATCTTATGCTTGCAAAAGCATGAGATGATGCATATGCAGTGAATGACTACCCTGACCCTAAGAAATACTTAGATCAAACTCAAAACTTCTGTAGGTGGTTCCTCCTTTTGGACCAATACGACAATACTGTAACAAACAAGTTCAGTAAAAGCTTTGATGTGCATCACCATCACCCTTACTGCTAATTGTATTTTATTTTTTTTGGCATTATGCAGTTGGTTTAACCCCAAACTGTGGCCACTAATTATACTGCCTTTACCAGCTATGATTAGCGGTTTGGTTAGAACTTCAACTTAATCAAACCCAAAATTTCTTTTCTTGATTTTGTCAGTGAGGGAAAAAATAAGACACCTCTGTTGATAAGCAACACGTTGCTAGGTGTGCTTGTTGGTGCCAATTTAAAGCGCACAGCCCCGCAAAGGGTGATTTCGCTTCGTGTTTACCACAGCCTCTTGCACCGCAAGAATGTGACGGATCAGTTTGACTGACAGCTCGCGGCGTATCTTTCCTCGCTCAAATGCCCTGCGTTCAGGGCACGCGGCTTCGTGCCCTCCCCTCCTGCTTCGATTCATTTCTATTTTATTGGACACAGAAGGGAAGCCCTGTCAGCTATGCCCTCCCGGGACTCTAACTATATGTTGCCCTGCCAATCTTCTGGGAGTTTTAAGGGCCACAGTGCCACAGCATGCTGTCATTAAAGAAACCACCGTGAGTAAAGAAAGAAAAAAAAAGGAAAAACGCAGCTGAGATATTATGGGAGAGGTATATCACGATACAGCGTTTTAAGATGACATCCCTGGCAGCAACAGAAACCACATGGTTTCTTATTTGGTACAAAAAGGCCACATCTTACAGGAGGGACCACATTCTGGCCTCAGCTGTAAACCAGGGTCACTTTACTGCTGACATCCGCACTCCCCTCCACTTTAATCTTCTCCCCCTGTTTTTTCACATGAATCTTTATAATTAGAAGACCGGGAAGCTGCGCTCCCATTTTAAGACACTGTATTGATTTATTCTCCCTATTAAATATGCCCCTAATAAATAAACACTTTGTCCTGTGGCCAAAGGAAAGCCAAACCATCCACAAAGCCAGGGAGCTATGGTTATCGTGTTAAATTTACCTCCTTTTCTCCCAGCGCAGTGACACGACGGTATTTGTCCAGCTTCTGATGTTTTATAATTCACGCCGCGGAATGCTTGAAATATGCAGCCTCACCACCAATGCATTTCCCTTTCATTGTGAACAATTACGTACCCCTGGGAAATTACACTGTGCACCATGTTGGGGATTCAAGGAAGGAAACACGATAACGCTGAATTCCACGCCAAGATGTCACTCGCTTTCCTTGAATCGAGCTGACAAACAAGCCGTGTTTTCCATAAATTACACATTTCCCAGCTGACCTACAATGATGAATGGTGCATGGCTCATAATTATGGGCGAGCCAATCATGCAGGTGTTTATTTTGCTCCAGGCAGAGGGGTGTGTGCAACATACGGAGAAACCCTTCAGAATGACAGGAAAAACACAATTAAAGCTGTAACTGCTCTGCATGCAGAAACATCACATACAACGACATCAAAGAACACAAATGAAAAACTGTAAGCCTTGCCTTAGACACAATACTGTACAATACTGATACTGAGAACTAACCTGCATCCTCTGATAGGGCTTGCATCTCATATTGACAATGTGATCCCATGCTCCGATACCTACAAAGTTCAAAGGGAAAGTTCAGAAATATCGGCAGCAATTTCTGTAACTCTTCTGAGGACTGCATGGCTGCAGGATGAATCACTGTGTGTCGCTGAAGTTCACAGTCAATAACACACACCGATTATGGGCTCACTGAGATTAACCTTGGTTATTTAGTGTGTTACATGACTGTGTGGGGCTGAAGGCCAAAGAGAGACCACAGTAATCTTTATTAACAGAGCAGAGAGAAACCAAAGAGTCCCTGCTCGATTAGGACGGAGGTATAGTAACCACCAACCCAAGCACGTGCGAGTAATAGTGCACTAATCCTTGACCTACTTCCCAAGAATTATTTATACATGGCTGCACTAAAAATAACATTAATCCCACAGGAAACTAGTCTCATCCAAAAAGTTACCCAAAGCTCTTTGCTACTGTTGGACAAGATGTTCTTTCCAAAGGAGTGTCCACTTATTAAAGGATGCAATTAAGTCAGAGAATTAACCAACATACTAATTATAAATATAAGCAATTATACCTATAAATATGGTGCAGCAAGCACCTTTCATCCATTTTACAGCATAAATAGTAAAATGAAAACAAACTACCACATGCATTGGATTTGGGGTATTTGTGGGTTCACCATGGTGCTCTCTACCCTGATCCTAAGAGGCTATGCTCAGCCTCTGAAATTCAAGGAAATCTGATAGTGGTCCAGATAAATAAATTTGCATTTACTTAATTCTGTTAAGATTTGAGGGTGGACCGAGGTAATTAAGGAATTCACCAGCTCAGAGTTCTTCCATCCTAAAGTGTCCATACACTCAATTTAACATAAAACTGCCAGTGCGAATTGTACCACTAAGGAGAGTTGCAGAGCCTGGGTTGATGGAACTGACTCTGATGCCGTAGGCCTCAGGAACTTTGTCCATTGTTTTCTTGTTGCCTGCTTCAAGCAGAAGAATCTTTTTCCCCTCCAAATTCGGATCCATTCCTGCCAACGCAATACAAAAAGTCACTCAGGAGGTCCGATATTCTCAGTTCTTCATGATGTCACTGCTGTTTTTTTCCCCTCAATTGACGGATTTTATATTCCCCCAAATTTACTCAGCAGGCTGTGGGTTGTGGAACACTGAACAAAATGTGCATCTGAACATAAACGGTGTCATGAAGGCTATTTATTCCAGTTATTTCTACTAAAAGGCGTCTGTTAATGGCATCTAATTATCTCTAGCTACTTAGGCTATATAATGGCAAAATTTACACCAAAACCGCAATTGCATCCTTTAGTTGCGAGCATGTAGTTAGCTGAAAATTTGCATGGGACAAAATGATAGTTATTCCTTTATGTGGGTCGGAGAGGAGGGAGAAAAATGTGGGGGGAACTTAATTTAATGCTTTCGCGTTAGGAGTCTGACAGGGGTGTATTACTGTAAATCTCCGTGAGAAAAACAAACCTAACCGCAGGGTTAAGGACTGTAGCTAGCCAGCCAACAAGCCTAAAGTAAAGGCAGAAACATCCAGAAAGTTAATCCGTTCAGAATCTCACCACCACTAGCTACTCACCTAATGAACAAGCCATTGCAGTGCCAACCATTCCTCCGCCAGAAATTATGATATCATACAGTTCATTTTCCTTTTTGTTTGATTCGTCTCCATGCTTAGCAGCCCCAGAGTCACTGAATCCCCTACTTAAGGTTCTCGCCCCATTTGTACAGGTTAGAGCAATGCAACGTCGCCCAACTCCGAATAATGCCAAATTAGCTCTAGTGAGAAAATGCATCCTAGGGAACATTCGGTTCCGAGATGGGATTTTTTTAACTTTTCAAAACAACTCCAACAGCGCTGTTGGAAATGTTTCCAAAAGCGTGAAAAGTGTCACCCTTGTCCCAGTGTTACTCCTGTCAGTGGCGCATGATAGATCGTCCGGCCATATTGTGTTGATAACGTAATCAAATAGCACAGAAAATTACTTCCGGTGTCACAACTATCCAATAAAAGAGACTGTCTGTGAGGTCTGGTAATTTGACGTATTGTGATCAGATGGTCTTACAGAAATGCTTTTCATGACAACTCGCTGTGGGCCGACCCTTTAAGCTGCGGCCAGTCTTAAAGAAAACTCCGTTGCAGCATCGCAGCTACAGTTAACGTTCATGCCACACAACCAAAGACAGTTTATTACTGTGGAGAGTTCCGGGCGTTTCCTGGTACTTGAACTATTGAGTTCCGGTGACGGTCTTTTTCGCTTAAAGAAATGGAATTTTCAGCAAATGGTGTAGAGTCCAGTATCTTTTTTGTGGTATGTTCATACCTTTAGCATGGCCTAAGAGAGAGAGTGTGAACGTGCATGTTGTTGTAATAAAACGACCCCAGCATAACTAGAGACAACCCTGTTTTGCAGCTGAGTAACACACAGCTGGAAAAGAGGTCTAGCAATGAGTGACATGAGATGATGATGATGATGATGATGATGATAAGATGACAGCTTGCTGGCTAATGTAGATGGATGACAGTAAACGGAAATCGCAACGTAAATCCTAGTCAGGCAATACAATATTTTAGCAAGACTGGCTAGTCTGTCTAAGGTACTAGCAAATAGCAACCAGCAACGATGTCGCTATCTGCCAAACAGCTAGCTAGTCATTACCAGATATCGTACTTAGTCTAGCTGTGTGACACTTAATAAGTCCCTCTATTTGCAAAAGTGTACATTATCTGAATAATCTATAACACCACCATTAAAACTGACTCTTGCATTGACAATAACCTGCAAGCACACTACTTTGGATGAGACCAAGTCGAAGGCTTCGGTGGGTGGAGTGTACCAAACATAGTCCCTGTATCAACACTTTACATGGCTATGATACTCAGGGTTAAAAACTACCGTTATAGTTTAATTTAGGATAAACAATGCCGGTGTCTGACACCATGTCACATTGCAATAAGCCAAATAAACAACTGTCTGAAGAGGAACAGAGGAATGCAAAGACCGAAGATAACTCTGCTGCCGAAATCCCCTGCTATACGAACAAGGTTAGTTAGCCTGCTAACGCAAGCTTGATTTGCGACTAAAACAGAAAGTTTCGTGCTACGGATGTCAATATACAATTCCGGGTTCTGTTAATGTTCTCATATTCCAGTTGATTTATTCAGGACATCATTGTCTCTGTTTATATCGCGGTATTTGGATAAAACATTGTGGCAGCAAAAAGGCTTGGTTTGATTTGGTTGCCATAGTAACAACGCAGCAGCCGTGCTATGACTATACAACGAGAACTACAGTTCGGCTTTAAGAAAACACGCACTTATCTCACTAGACACCTTTAAAATTATACTTGCTACATTTTGAAAAATGAATGCTTTTAATTAGACCACATGTTTAATTATGCCTGTTTATATGAGGGGACAACATGGATACATGTAGACAAGAAGTCTCCATAGCTGTTCAAGGTATAGAAGAAGTTTATGTGAAAAGGAGGCATATCTTACTGTCGTAATATGTGTGACTTTTGTACGAGCAGTGAGTAGCAGCGTTGTTACTTAATGGTAAAACAAACTCAAATATTTGCACACAAGCATGGTACAGCATTGTTTGCATCATCTGCAGGGATTTCCCCCCAAAGACTCCTCAGACTCAGAAGGGGATGGTGCTGGTAAGAAGCTGGAGGAAAGGACCATGGGTGATTTGCTGGCCTTCCTGCAGCAGGATGGAGGAAGCCCTGCAGAGACTGAGCGGCTGCTTCAGCACAGGCTACAGGCCCTGAAGAAATCCCACAGGCAGCAGCTGCAGAAGACATGTCAGGTGCACCAGCAGGGTCTAGAGAAGAGGATACTGCACAACTCACTGCTCTCTGCGGGCAATGAGAGGAAGGCCGGGGCCACTGGCCACCTGGAGGACTTCTTCAGCTTGAGTGACAACCAGAACATGAGACCTGGCTCTGACGCCCCAAGGTGATTTTTTTGTTGTTTGTGGAAATGATTTATTTATTATTCTTTTCTGTTTCTAGGCTGTAAAGGTAGTAATTGCATGCTGCAGAGAAATATATTCAGACTGGTCATCCCTCTAATTAAACCAACAGTCAGTATTATTCAAAAGGCTGCAGATGCCCAGCTATAGAGAAACATATTTTGGTTTATTTCTGATCTTTAATAACTTTATACAGGTATGAAGGTCCAAGGAGGTCTCACTCATTGTCTGACATCAGTTCAGTGAAGTCAGTTGGTTCCAATGCCTCCCCAAAGCTTAGAAGAACCCAGAGGCCTGCCACCACTGCTGAAGCCAGGGCCTCATGTACAACGGTTCCCAAGCCCTTCAGCATGACCCTCAGGGAAGGTCAAAGGAAATCCCAGCTGCTGCAAAACAAAGTGCCCCTGGACACAGAGGGGCTCCTGGGAGGCAAAATGAAGGCCGAGGAGGCAGAGTGCCAAAAGCAGTTCCGTGCACCACCTGTGCCGGGACATGTTTTCCTGCCGCTCTACCATGATATCACAGAGGTGCGAGAGCAGGCGAGGAAGGCAGGTATTGAGCAAAGGCAGGAATTCCTGCTGTCCATACAGAAGCCCTTTAGCTTTGTGGAGAGAGAGGAGAAGAAGAGAACGGAGATGAAGCAACAACTGTGCAGCCCAGCCCCTCCGCCCCAAACGACCAAATCCATTGAAGTTAGGATTCCGATCCCCAAAGCAGTGTTGGACCCAGGAGTGAGTGAGCATCTGAAAGGTAAGATTGTAAACCAGTGCTTCAGATTAACCAGGTCAAGCTTAGGCAGCCTTGAAGTTCTAAAGTGTGTAAAGATCGCTCATTCAAACAAAAGGCCTCAGTGTAGCTGCTCTTTTTGGTGGGCTGCAGATGTTTTCTTTGGTCATGCACCTGACCCATATGTACTATAAATACATAAGAGTAATTATATGAACTAGATATGTAAAGGCCACCTGATTATGTTTACATATTAAATTGTCTTCCCCCAGAAGAGGAGCTGCACAGGAAGATTCGTATACAGATCAGAGCACAGGACATGCTGAGAAGTTCCACGGCACCTATCAAGACACAGGTCAGCAGGGGTGATAAGGAGAAGCGCAGCTCTCACCGCACAAGGAAGGAGGTCCTAGGCTTTCTGGATGAGAAGCCCACCTTCCAGCCCCGTACCAACCCCCAGGTACCCGATTTTGACAAGATACATAGGGCCCTGCAGAAGGAGGCGTTGAAGAGAACAGAGCAGAAGGACATCACCAGGTGCCAGCCCTTTCAGTTGCGAACCTCGGCCTTGCCTCCGAGGTGGAGGCAAAAGAGCCCTGAACCATCACAGGTGAGGTTCCTTCCTTTCCATCATCTGAGTCTTTGCAAAAAAGTTTGAGTAATGTAATCAACCATCCTCCTCAAATGGCATGGGTCAAATACGTTGCTTTTGAATCGAGGCTGTTTGTGTCCAGTTTTTATTTAAGTGTTTGACGCATTAAGAGGGAACAAGAAAATCTGTGTAGCCTCAGTATTGCCTCAGAAAATATCTACCTCTATAAATGAATAAAAGTTGCTCTGAATAAGAGCATCTGCTAAATGACTAATGTAATGTAACAATAATCACACAGACACTGACAGCATTATGTGTGGATTCACAAAGTGTCTTCTGTTTTTTTTGTATGGAAAGATAAACTTTTGAATAAAACAATAGCAAATGCACGTATTTCAGTATGAAATTCAGGCTGATTTTTTGACAAAACAATATTATTACTTTTTGGTTTTCCATATTTTTACTGTATCATGGCTGATTATTCAGACCTGAAAAGAAAATAAAGCTACAGAACATTCTCCAGGCATTGTCATGAACATGACACGAGAAAAATTAAAAAATGTGTGAATTTCTTAGGATTCGGGAGGCAAGACCTATCTGAAGAGAAGCCATTCCTTCAGTGGGATCACGTCTCTTTCAACAGACACACTCCCAACCTACATTACAGATGCAGCAAGAAAACGTGGCTCTGCTATAAGGTAAAGTGAATACATGGAGATCAGTACTGTAAGCCTGTGCGCTTACAATAATGATGACCTCCTCAAAGGGTGACCTGTGATGGTATGGACCACTTACACTCTCCTTTGCCCTGCTCTTCACCAGAAGGTCCATGGAGGAAAAGATGCGCAAGGAGAGAGAAAATGCACACTGGATGGAGCAGCACAAAGTGAGATCTCAGGCCATGAAGAGCATGGTGACTTCGCGGGCGAGGGCCGTGGACCCACACAAGAGTCTAAAGGAGGTGTACCATGAAAAGCTGAAACAGCACCGGTAAGCGCAGCGCTTCTTGGGCCAGTAGACTGCAATATGGAGTACAGATTCTGGTATCTGTACTCCACATTGGTATTTGAGGGGGATTGTGGGTTACTGAGAGGGACACTCCAGCCAATGGTAGCACAGGTCTGATGTGCAAGGAAGTCAGGGACAGTGACATCTCCTGAATCTGGACAAGAGGTTTATTAGGTCCCTTATCTAGAGACCTGTTGGGGATCTGGGCCTTGACATTGGTGAGATTATAGTCTCTCTTTAAATCACATTTACTTACTTAGCAGATGCTCTTATCCAGAGCGACTTAACACAGGTCACAGTTTTTACTTCCCTGTTGTTGGGACTCATGCTAGGTGGCTGTAAGATCAATCAGGTTATGTACATACAGGCTTTATTTGTACTGCTGAAGTAGAAGGGAAAAAACAGTGGCTTGAATTAATCATGTGAATGCTTGACATGTTATTGTTACACTTAAAAGTTGCCATGTAAATAAAGTGAATACCAAGACAAAACAAAAGTCAACCACATGAAGTGTTGAAAAGTGCTCTACAGAAGACAGGAAGGCTACACCTACATTTCTATGACCCAGACCTCTCACCGGCAGGGAGACAGACCAAAAACGGATGAGAGAGTACAAAAGGGAACTGCACGAAATGAAGACTCGAGTAAAGGTCCGTCCTTACCTATTCGAGCAGTTGACACAGGTAAGCTATTAGCTGCTCTTGGTCTTTGACATTTGTAGCCATACCTCAGTTACTGAACTGGGTTGTGCTACTGCTAACCAGGAATTCAAAGCCACAGTATGACCAGAAGGTGAAAATAGGTGTCTCTTAGCCATGGTAAGAACACAAAACAAGTCCTTGCATCTAATGGTGCTCATCCTCAGCTATGCTGAAAAGTAATTGCAGACGTCCACAACTTTGACTCGGAGACCTGAAATTAAGTTTTCCAGATCATTTTGAATCCCTTAACACTAACAAAGGGACCTTTTATATTAGTCTAATCAAGCTTAAGTGGTTACTATATGCATTTGCTTGACATACCATTATCCTGACCAAGGTACATAGTTTACATGTGTACATGTTTTCAGTTAATACAGCTATACATTTGCTCAAATGGCTCTGTTCACTGAGCTCATTCAAGGGTGCAACAGGCCTCCACAGGGTCATGTGTATTTCTTTTACTGGGATTTAGAAAAATGCCAAGTCAGGTGCAGAGCGGCGGTACAGAGACACGCTGGAGCAGGCAGGGCTGAACGAGCACTTTGTGAGGCAGAAAGGGGAAAGCGCTGGGGTGACGCCCCCCTTCACATCCGACGAGGAGGACCACGCTACCGAGAACGACACCCACCACATGTAAGGGTTTACTATGAGAACAAAATGTGTTTGTGTAGCAGTAATTCTGCCCCAGCTCTGCAAGTAACCTTAGAGAGTTCATTCCTAAATTAATTTAATTAAATTCACATGTAATGTCCCTATACATAGCATCTCTCTTATATTTGTCACTGGCTCTGGGAACACAAAAAGCCATATGGTATAATCATGTAGTGTTGCGTTATACAAGATTGTCTGGCTTTTATAATATTGTGTAAAAAAAATTGTGCGGCTCGGTAATGAAGTCATTGGCACGAAAAATACAAGTACTGTAGCCAAGCTAACCAAGGATGCAATTGCTATACAGTCATATTTCAACCAAGCATTCTTCCTCTAGGAGGGGAACAGAAGAAGCAACACCAAATACTGGGGAAGAAAACAACATTATGTGAGAACCAAAGGGGAAAAAAAGTAGTGATCTCAATGTTTGTTCAGCCCATTTCGGGAACATTGTGTTCTGCAGTATACTTCAACTGTTGTATTCTTTAAATGTCTATCATTCTTTTAATTATCTGGTTAAGTCTGGAAACTGTGGATTTCTGCAGTGTACACATCTGCAGATTTTAAATATTTGACATGTGTTTGGAGGTTTACATACACTATATTTTTATAATTGAGAAGATTATATGTTTGCATTTGATTGGTCAGGGATTATTGCAGTTTTGCACAAATTCAGTAAAGGAAATTGAATGGCTGAAGATTCATGAATGAAAACTGAAAACTTGTCAGGCTGGTTACACAAATCCACACATGCTGTTTTCCCCAAAGAGGTGGCGGTAAGATGCCATTTCAGAAACAAAATACTGGGTCCTGGGGTTTCAAAAACCCTTGCTCTTGTGTGGAATGGCACTGGTTCTTTTTCTGTATGGAATGTCACCACTGCACTGACGAGATTTTCAAGCCGGGATGGCTGAAAGCTGATTACTTTGTCTTGGTTTTTCCTTTCTTCCAATGTTTCTTCTCCACATAACCCCTGACAGTATTCAGTCATTTTTCTATAAATTGTTTTGCATTAAGTAACAATTTGTTAGCGTACATCCTAGGCTGCACCTGGTATAGTCACAAACTGTTTCACATAAGTAACTTGAGTAATGCAGCATTCACTTGTTCGTATCATGTTTGGCATAGGTTCTCATGCATTGTCTGTGTGTACTATTGACCATGACTAAAAGTCACAAGCCACTTGGCTTAAAAACTTTGTGATTGCCTGCAACCTCAAGTAATATTCGGAATCACTAATAGTACATTAGGCCCATCTCACCGGGACAACCTTTGCACTTTTTCAGGAGTGCTGAGGTGCGATGAATGCAATCCTTCGATGCACCTGCATGCAGCCAACGGCCATTTTTAGCACTACATGTCACAGTGCACTGTGGTGGAGTGGGTGCCCACTGGAGGGTAGCTGCTACCCTGCTGACATCATCCGTTTATCTTGCTGGACGAATCACTCCGTGCCTCAGAATGCTGACATATTCTACATTTACAATTTGTCGTGTCCAGATTGATCTACAGGATGAGTCCCTTTAACAATACAGTTACAAGAGATAAGGGGACAAAGGGACAAGGAAACTGTTCGACCCACCCACCACTATACCTGGTGGAACTAATCCATTTTTTTCCCACTGATGTCCCAGTCATTGTTGGCAAATGGCACAGCTGGTTTTAAACCATGGCCATAGGGCTCAACCTGTGCTCAGTTAACATTTTTATTCTAGCTGTTTCGCAGGTAATTTAGAAAGGGCTTCCTGTATTTGGAACTCATCACAGTTCCTCGGACTTGTGGTCGTTCCTTTGAATGCAGAGTCAGATTGCCAAAGAGCACTGTGATGATATTCTTTTTGTGGTTTTATGGTGACTGGTGGGCTTCTGAAGAATGACCGTTTACTGAGCGGGCAGAGGATCGGCTATAGATCCTGGTGAGCCATGCTGTAAACCACCTGTATAAACTAGACACAGTGAAATCAACACATTCCCATGCTGTTGTCTGCTCCATCACCATGGAGAAGGTTACATGATCTTGTGTGGTCAGCTTGGAAAGAGCTGACCAATTAGGCAAATAAACACACATTTAAATATATATCTTAAATATACCCATGGCTGAAATAAAAATATAAAAATGTGTAAAGAACAACAAACCATCCACTTTGTATTTATTTATTTGTATATTTAAGTTCCATCACCTTCATTTGCCAATTTGTCTGAGCTTGGACAAAGCAGGTTTATCGTGTTTTGTTTCCTGTAGGGTTTATTGTTAATTATGCTTGCCTACTTTAGTTATAATACAGACTGCAGTGGGTCACCTTCACATTACATGATGATTCAAGGAAACAGAGGACTGTGAATATACATATACTCCTCAGTTTCTCAACTATGGGATATCATCTGAGGAGTAAAGGTGATTACTTTCACACCATAAAGGCTTATTTTACAATTAAGCTAATGTCCTGAGCATGGTTATATTGGAAAGCTTACTCCTTCAGCTAAACTTCAATAAATAAATATTGCTGAGCACACAACAGGTCAGAAACCTCTTAAAGTCTTGACATACCTTGAATTTACATTGCTCAAATGCTTTAGTCAACACCTGGCTGCATCCAGAGCTGAGGTAACAGTATAGTAAGCTAAACAACGTATTCTAATGCCATCACTAAGCATATGTACCAGCCCTGTCCCACATTAACCAAAACTCTACCATGGCCTCTCATTTTTCCTAAAATCAAACAAAACAGGCATTTTATTTTTATTTACAGGTGGAAACTGAAAAAAACACTATAATAAAACTGCAAACAACTACCATAGTAACTTTGATGAATGATTTTTATCCGGTGCCAAAATAGCTCAGATATAAATCCCCTACTGCAGCAGAGCGACCACCTCCTCTCCATAACCGTGCCCTCCTGTCGCCATGGTGACCAGGTCATGTGGCTGCGAGAGGACCACCATGGAGGCAGAGGGACTGTTTCCTTCCAGAGTGTCTAGAAGAAAGATGGAGATAAGAGGCACGTTATTGGAAAAGGGCAGACATACATCACAGACATAGCAACTGAGCATCTTACAGGGTGCAGGCAGAAATCATGAGTTTACCTGTTGTTGCAATACTTATTTTTCCAAAAAATTTGCCTGTAACTGTATATATAAGTATCAGTTTTAATATTATTATATTAAATCTGCTACTTACATTTCAACACATCAGATTTTTTTCTTTTGGATCAAAGAAAACCAACGGTCATTAAAAGGCTGGCTGTAAACTCTTACTTGCACCACACTATGTCTATAACAGTATATTGGTGTCTGCAGAGGTTATGTTACAGGTGGGCGTAGATAAGACATTCAAGAATATATGAAAACTACAAACGGAACACTAAATTTAAGCAGGCTAACTTATTGTCTGTAATTGATGGTGGCTGAAATCAATTTCAATCCTTCTTGGTTGAAAATGTGTCAGAATGGACATTCCAAAAGAGGTGCAAGGAAACAAAATACATAGCAGGCATTACAGTTCTGCAAAGGCTTTTAATGCTTTTCACAATATGTGGCTTTTTAATTTTTATTTATTTTAATTTTTTAGTTAAAATGGTAATGGCAGCCTTGTTAATATGAGAAGGAAGCCTGTCCTAGTTTTGAGAATGACATCGCTAGCCAGTCTGCAGATTTGAACAGTGGATGTGAGAGGTTTGGTAGGCACCTCCTTGTGCTCTCAGCATCGCGTGGTGAAGGTTCATGGGCTCCAGTGCAGTCGTCATGGTGACCATGTTGTCACCCGCCACCCCGCGGTCCTCGAGCAGACTGCTGTGCGTCAACGCCTCTCCTGGCAAAAAATCACAACAAACAGGCCGCTGTGACTGACAGTGCAACTAGAACTGCACCTACCCTGCTTACCGCTGTGCAAAATCTCTGTGTGCTCAGTGGGCAGAGGCAACAGTTACAATGACACAGTCAAATCAGAGGCTATCGCCAAATCAAACACCCCTCCGGTGGCCGTGCGTTTTATGTTACCGGTGTCCCTGGCCTGGTTGCCGGGCGCCGTGTTGCTGTGCCTCTTCCTCATGTGGACGTTCCTGCTGCCGCTCTGGGAGAAGGTCTTCCCGCAGATGCTGCACTGGTGGGGCTTCTCTCCTGCAGCACAGGGCAAGAGCGGTGCGTCACTGTGAGCATGAGAGAGAGAGGACCAGAGCGGCACTGACCCTCCGTTTAGGAAAGGAGGAAGGTCTCCCTCTCACCTGAGTGAACGAGCATGTGCTTCCGCAGGCTGGAGTACTCAGTGAAGGAGCGGCCACAACCGTCCGCCTCACACAGGAAGGGCTTCTCCCCTGGCGAAACAGAACAGCACACACTACTACACAATATTCTGCAAAGGACTGGTGTAATGCTATGCTGTAGCATTACAATTATGGAAAACTACTCAACAGAAAACAGGTACAGTACATCTAAGTAATCTAACTCCATCAACAGGGAACACAGCAATCACTACCACATTGGGAGGGTTCCCACACTTATCTATGTAACCAATTCAGACACCTTTCAAGTCCTTTCAAGGTCCCATGCCCTCAAATTCACAGACTCATAAAACACTGTTCCACGTTACATCAGAAGGGTTCCAAATCAACAATCCAGCAATATCAAAACGGCCACAATATACTTGAAAATGACATGAAAGTATTGCAGACAAAAGACAAAGAAATGGACTGTGTAAAACTTGCTTTTCTATCCCAAGAACATTAAACATCCCTGTCACTTTGAAGAAACAGTACATTTATAACCCTTGCAGCCTTTGAGATGGCTCCTTCAAATAAAACAAGTGAAATGATGGGAAGAGAACTTGCCAACATTCTATTTGTGCAAGGTGCTATAAAGCTCACATGGGCACATTGTGGTAATATACTTTGGTCCAATGTACACAATTTATATTTGGGTCATTCCATGCCAACTATACAAGGTTGGTAGCCTGTCTCATACATTACTCATAAAATTCACCTAGACATGAAAAGTTCAGAAATCAGCAATTTATACAGAAAAAAAACCCCTTCTATTTGTGATCTGGCTGAAAAACAACAGAAAGTAAAATGCTGACTGTGACTTGAAAAATCACCATTCGCTAAATTACGTAAGGACTTGCGCTTTACAGAAAAAATCTGGAGTCCCTAACTCACTTTAGAAAGGCTTCCACAAAATGGCTGTCATGGCACACTGTCAGTAGCGATGAAATGCATTCAGCAAATCATGTCTCATTTGGCATGTACCCCTTTTTCCCCAATGACTCCATTTTGCCCAAGCTTGCAGGTGCGCCACATCTAATAATTTCGGATTATGACACATTCATGAATAATGTAGCTTTAGATTAAACATTTAAATATATGAAAACTCATTTATATATTTATAAATATATAGACTGTTCCTATACATAAAACAATCATGCATTATCTGTAGACTGTAATCCGGTCAAACAATAAATTAACCGCTGAGCATGTGTAACTAGGAAAGGGTGTGACTGGAGAAAGTCCTAACTTTAGGCTCCAATTAACGGAATGTCGAGGGGATGTGACCCATACATAAGGTAAAATTGTGGGGGAAGGGTGTCACATCTCGGGGGTCAGGGGTCTGTGGAACCCACCCGTGTGCGTTCGCTTGTGGTTCTTGAGGTTCCCGGCGGTGGTGAACTTCTTGCCGCAGCCCTTCTCGCCGCAGACGAAGGGCTTCTCGCCGTTGTGTGTCCTCATGTGCACCTGCAGCCTCTGCAGCACGTAGAAGCTCTTCCCGCAGCCCTCGGCGCAGCACCGGAACGTGCGGTCATTCCTGACATGTTACGCATAATCACAGTCAGTCTCACGTCACCTCTGCCCGCTGCCCCGCGGGCCAAGGGGCCGCCTCCCCATCCAACTGCCACTGCGCTATCCATATTCTCCGCCATGGCAACTTACACCAATAACCTGCTGTACAACCTTTTTAGTACTGTCAATTGCACTTTTTCACACTGAAGTAGTTCAACTCTTCAGAAGTACCCTGCTCGTGGGAATAGTGTAAATTTAAATTTATTCATTTAGCAGACGCTTTTATCCAAAGCGACATACAAAAGTGAAACCGCACCCGCTACTCCATACAGCTAATGCCAACCTACATCCATTGTTTGTGCTCTTGGTGGTCATTTCATTAAGGTGCGCAGGCAGTACGAAGTGGGAAGATCACGGAATAGAAGAGGAGAGATGGTACTTGGTTTGTATTCAGTACTCAGGGTGCTTATGGGTACACCACGATGGCATAGTCTTACTTGTGTGTTTTGAGGTGGTACTTGAGGTGAGCCGGCCAGGTGAAGGTCCTTCGACAGCCCTCGAAAGTGCACCTGAGGGTCTTCTCCACAGGTGGGCGGTCGTCTAGGGGCAACTCCTTCTTTGGTCCCTCAGAGGGGTAGCTGTGTAGGTGCTCGCCTGTCAAAGTAAGGCCGGAGATGGACCTGACATATTACCCGATATTTCTGGAGGTGAGGTGGAGTTTGCTTCACTGATAATTTCACATTTCTACATTTTAATTTTTGTTTCCCACTGGAATCATTAATGGAAACACACACCAGCCTACCAAAAGTCTGACTGCTGGGCTTGTAAAGACACTGAAGTACAGGAATGTTCATTTTTTACACAATCCTCTGTCTTCCATAGAAATCTATCTAGAGCACATCCAAGCTTTTGCTAAGAGGGCACTCCTGTTTTAGGAGAGGCAACAGACGGAAGACATTACTGCTGTTGCTGGCCTTGGCGTCCTTGGCCAGCTGGGCCCGAGTGGCAGCAATCAGGCTGTCGTGGGCCAGCTCCTGCACCCGCAGGTACCAGGGCGTACTGCCATCCCCGCTCTCGCCCGCAGACACTTCCTGCTCCGCCTCATCCTGGACAAATACCAGCGGTTCTGTTGAAGCTGCCAGCCCTGGGGGGGGGGGGAACATACCATGCAGCTTAACATTATAGGCAATGACTCTAAACAAGACACATATATTTCCTTTTTTAATTTTTAATTTTCAAACAAAAAAATTCAATTTTTCATGTGTGCTGTGTTTATCTGAACTGCCTCTTTAACTCTCTTTTTCATTATCTCTCCATTGGAAAGTGCTTTGAGTGCGGCGTATAAAAAAACTCTTTATAAACTCATTTTATTTTCTTCACTATTTTCATTTCCTGTTCATTTCCATTAAACCTCCACCACCACCTTCATTCCCAAACACACTGCTAGCTCTGACCACCTTCAAACAGGCCTATGTGCTGGCATCCTGCTCCACCAAGACAATACCCTATATTTCACAAACATGTATGTGCTTACAGACACCACTGGCTGTTGATCCATATGAAACCTGCTGTGGGTCATACTTATGAAAGCACACTGTGACCCAATCCCTTATTGACACAGAGAGGAGGAGGAGGAAGAGGAGCAGGACACCTTTGGCCAGGTTGAGCAGAATGAAGGACGTGCTGTCGGACTGCTGCAGGTCGTGCAGGATGGGCGGGGGGCTGGGGCTGGCGGAGAGGGCCACACCCCGGTGGGACTGGAGCTGCACCACCAGCTGCTCCCTCTCGCCCTCGTACTCCGACAGGGAGGGGGAGCCAGCATGGCTCAGGCTGTTGTCTGTTGAACCAAAGGCATTCAGACCATGGGCCCACAGAAAACAAAAGGTGACACTCTGTTCCTTCATGTCATTTTCAATCATGTACAATTTAACAGGGGCTTTGTCTTTATTTAATCTAGAACTCATGCAACCTTAAATTAAAATGCTAATCCTTCTTACTGCACTGATTTTCCATACAGTTATAAACCATATGTCAATAAGGTCACTATAATACTGTAGAAATATCTGAGACAGTGGTGGGTGACAGTACACTGCTTGTTACCTGTAAGCTGCAGCTGGCTACATAGGGGGCTCTCTGTAGTTGGAAGGAGAGGTAGGCAGGTCTCTTTGGGGTCACTCTCCTCCAGTCCCTGACCCAGGGGGATCGAGGCCTTCTGAACAAACTCAACCAGCAGCTGGGGGAACAGAGGAAGGTCATCCATGTTCAACACCGCAAAAGCACAGACAGAAGGATCATAACATCACTACATAAAATGTATTATATTTTTCATCAACTAAGGGTTTATTGCATGCGCTCAACAGCATTTTTTAATGTAGCATTAAAACAACACCATTCTAACAGTTTAATGTCCAAGAACGGGGTACCTCAGGCTTTGAGTCTAGTTCATCAGATAGCATGGATTCGGCCTTAGAGGTCTGTGGAGAAGGTAAATTCAGGATTAAAATGAGTGCGCGTTACTGAGGCTTATATTTTAGAGACATATGTCAACTTGCGGTTGACAAGATAAAACTTTGGGACCCACCTGGATTTGGAATGGGCAGTTATTTAGCTCCTATCATTGAATTTTGTTTATGTTTCATCTGCGTATCGCCATGACAAAAACTGAAAAATACACAAATTACAATCCTATACTACACAATTAGACCAAGCTAAACACACTTTATTTCTAGCAAGCTAGTGATGGCCATCAAGCTATTCTACTAACTCATTGGTTAAACGAGGTTACAAATACAGTTAAACGTCTTATACTGCATGCATACTACCTCTATCTAGCCAGTCGACACTTCATTAAAAAACTAATACGAGTTGAGCTAAGCTAGCTAGCTAAATAACCAGATAGCCAAATATGAGAAATGACAAATCGGGTTTCGGAAAGCCATGTAGCTAGCTAGCCACAGATGATTGGAAAATATTGATATATCATACATATTATTTAGTGACTAAATACATTGCCCAATTGACACAAAACTTTGCGAGCCAGCTAGCCAAGTATTACATAAACAATGAATGTCCGTAGAGCTTCCCAAGTTACTTTGGCTAACGTTAGCTAGCTAACGTGCTGATATCTAGCTCGCAATACTATGCAGATATTCTAGCTGGTTAGTTAGCTTGTAAACAAACATAATAGCAGGCTAGTTGGGCAGCTACCTTACGTGCTTTCGCTTCGTTAGCTAACTGCTTAAAATAATTTGCTTTATCTTTGCTACCAGCTGATGCTAAAACACATCCTCATCAGGCATGTATCGCTTGGTAGCTACACTGGCTAGCTAGCTAGCTAGCAAATTAAAGATACTTCAATGATTTCTGTAATTCATTGGAAATAAGCAAGCCATTCGTTAATCCATCCAGACATGTACGGGTCCTCAATTTACCTGAACGCTTTCAGTTTCACAAAGTTTCTATTATTTTTCCTTCACCCTCTCACTTTCCTATTTACCCAAACATTTCCCATCTACGGGTGTCTGTTGGGACAAACTAGCCCGAAAACGTCTGCAATTTTCCAAACGGGGTTACAGCCGAACCATGCTCAGCCTGAGTAACGTTACCAATTTGACTAGCTATACTTAATGTATTAAACACAAACACTGAATACCCAGCGGTATATCTTTATCATCTTTATTTAATCCATGTTGCTTTCAAATGAAAGATTTTGGCGAATTCTAACATACCATAGAGCAATTTTTACAGTAAGCTAAAGAAACGAGGTTTATATAGATATATACGTTTTGTATCAATAAACGGCATTTTAATAAAACCTGTGTCCGTCTCAGTGTTGTTCGTACATTGAACCAAGCCAACTCACTACCAAAGAACTCGCTTTTAAAGTTAATTTAAGATTCAGCAACCGTGTTATTAATATTGAATATTAGTTCAAAATAATAACCGTAGTGATTTATTAAATCAATACTGCTGAACCCTTAAGTTTAACGTAACTAGACTGTAATAATTGTATGAGACTGATTATCAACACCAGTTTAGTTTTATAAACGCTACACATGCAAATACTGTCTGAAATCTCTGGAAGATATTCTCGATAAAAATATTTACTGCAGTTACAGTTCAGAAAAAAAAAACAAAAAAATTCATGCATGTCAATTAACATACTGGCCTTTTTGTTGAAAAAAAAAATCCAAACTGTGAGCTGCATTTGTCTGTTAATACTTTCTTTAAAGTATGAATCTTTGGAAACTCTGTAAAACATTTATGAAATATATTAGAGGTTAGATGAATTGTATTGTAAAAATGTCCTTTTGCACAAAATGGCACACTGGTCCCAAGCTTTGTAAGGTGTCAAAACTGATTTATGATATTAGTGGCTTGTTCAAAAACTTTAAATTATTATTATTATGCTTTTTCTACTTTATCTAAGCCTATTTCTTGTAATCTGACACTATTTCATCATGACCTCCTCTGGACTTGCACAGTAATGCTGGAGCAAGATCTTCCAAGACACACACAGCCACAGGCAACAGCCTGCTCTCAAAGCATATGCCTTGCTGACTGAACCACTCAGGACCCACTGATAAGCATAAGGTTTGAATTGGTCCTGTGCAGATTCTCTCATTTTTAAACAACATGAATATGTGAATTTAATCATTGGCATCACCAATCAGACCATGCAAACAATACAAAGATCTATGCAGTGCCTGCTTTGATCTGATGCCCGTGAACAAGCAATATGTAACCAACCCTCAAAATGATTTGGCTGGCCAATAAAAATAAAAATAGTATGACCTGCAATGATTCATGCAAGCATTAGTTTATGATTAAAGTTGCCATTTTCTAGAATCATCAATCTTTCAAAAGTCTAACTCGCCTAATCAGGTGGTTGAGTACCCTGACATTACAATAATGGAATGCTTCTGACAGAACCTGTTCACTGGTACTCTGAAACAACCACAACAGTAATCACAGAATGCTAAATGTGCATTTAGGAAATTATGTGTCACCTCTTTCCTTTACCTGTCTGTACAGCTACTGTCCTACTGTTTTGAATAAATTTTGTCATTCACTCTCCAGTCAGTGCCTCTCTGCTGAGATCTAACAAACAGTGTCCACAGGACTAGTGAATGGTCAGCTTCCCAAAACTTGATGCTCACTCTCCGGTTGGTGAGAGAGATGTGGGGCCTTCATTAAACGGTACCCCTGTCCAGTGTTTTCTGGGAGACATGTCAGGAGAATGTTCCTTACTAGCCATGGGCTGAGAGCAGTCACCTGCAGGAGGAGCTGTAGCCTGTCACATTCTCTAAGGAGAGAGAGAGAGAGAGAGAGAGAGAGAGAGAGAGAGAGAGAGAGAGAGAGAGAGAGAGAGAGAGAGACAGAGAGAGAGAGAAATCCCTCCTTCAGTCGCAGGAACAAAGCCACAACGCTAGAGAGCGCGGGGAAGAGAGATAGCAGTCAGAGCGACAGATAAGTGCTGTGGCTGATTCCTCTTCTCACTCTGACCGCTGTGCGGGAGTACACAGGCACCAAGCATCTCCACACATAGGCCCCCAACCTGACAGAGAGGGACACTGACATAGAAGCTGGATTCTCAGCCTCAACAGGCACAGGTATTCCGCATCTCCACACTGGGTCTGGGTTCAGGGGAGCACAACTGTCATGCCTCCTTGTGATATTTGATAAGACAACTGTAACGCTGTGATTGGGCTTGCTGCTTTTGTTTTTTTTAGGGGTTTTGAGCATCTGTGATCTGTTTCAGGAGTCAGCAGAGAGGTTTCCCTGGACGAGTCTCCGGGGTATTATGGGTCTTGCAGGACAGTGAGGTCTGCGTTGGTTCTGCATTAGGTTGGTGTGATCGAGAGGCAAAAGGGGGAAGCAGAGTCGCACGAGAGGAGCATGGAGAAGCTGACGGGGAAGGACAAGGAGCTGATCCGGGACAGCTGGGAGAGTCTCGGTAAAAACAAAGTTCCGCATGGAATCGTCATGTTTACCAGGTACTGAGACCTGACACCGTCCTGCATGGTTTGCGTGAGACAGGCAGCGCTAAAGACTGCAGGCATGCCTGAAAGTTAGCCTGAGATGACCCAGAACCACCATAAATGCCATTAGTTTGTAAATGTTTAGATAAGTTGGTGCACCCATGTATTCATCAGTTCAGATCCATGCAATAGCATTCTTGTGTGTGTGTGTGTGTGTGTGCGTGTGTGTGTGTGCGCGCGCGTGTGTGTTTGTGTGTATGCATCCATGTCTGTGTGTCTATACGCATGCATGCATTGCTGAATTACTAATCTCATCTGCTAAATAACTGAGTTGTCTTATTATGCAAGTCAACTTCAGCATGGAGTGTTATTGGTGACCAACCATTTCTCTTGTAAAGAGTGGTTTTGTTCAAAGGCATTCACAGCAATATTGTGTTTGACTGTTGTAAGCGCTTTTATCTGTCTCTCGGGTGACAGCCGTGTGTAATGGGAAAAAAGTGTCCAGGGTGTTTAAAAAAGTGTATTAATGAAGACAGACATGCTCTTCTTAGTCAATGTTGTCTTAATGACCCTCCCACACAGGAGCACACGGAGAGACAGGGAACTAAAACAGCCGGTGCATCATTCCCCCCGCTATACTGGAACCGGAGGCTTTACTCGTTGCTTGGCGACAGCAAGATCTGTATTTTGAACTGCTGCCTCAAAAAGAGATGTTCAGAGGGAAAAAGCAAACAAGATGTGCTACTGCAGTATCTTTCCAATGAAAAAAGAGTGATCTCACGGGATCACTTTATGACACCTCTGCATTACTGCAGGGCCCTTCAAATCCTCTGTGATACTGCAAAAATAGATGATGATTTCTCTAAACCTACATGAAATTTATGAGTGAGAAATGCAAGGTGCAATGGTAGGCATGTCTGTTTTAGTGCAAAGCTGACTTAAAGGAAGACAGTGGACAGACAGCATGCACACATGTGTTTCTGCATATTGTTATTATTATTATCTACTGGGAATTGAATAGCCTGAAAGACCACAGTAAGGTAATGTTCTTTGAGGTGTGATTGCATGAGTTTATTTGTGTCTGTGGCAGGTTATTTGAATTGGATCCTGGGCTGCTCAACCTGTTCCGCTACAAAGCAAACTGTGGCTCTACCCAAGACTGCCTCTCCAGCCCTGAGTTCCTGGAGCATGTGACCAAGGTGAGCCTTTGTGCCCTTGCTTCATTTAGACACTCATAATGTGTGCTTAACTGTCCACTCAGAAATTTGCAGGTGTGTATTCATAAGTTTTGTGAGAAATTCATAGAAGTTTAGACATGGATCACCCTTTTCTTGAGGAGCTGGGGATGTTGGTGCTCTGTGTGCTGTGCTACAGGTGATGCTGGTGATTGATGCAGCCGTCAGTCACCTGGATGACCTCCATTCCCTGGAGGATTTCTTGCTTAACCTGGGTCGAAAGCACCAGGCTGTTGGAGTCAAGACTCAGTCATTTGCCGTGAGTTGACTTGTTTCGTTCTGAGCGACACTGTGAATACACCACAGAATATATTATTTACAGGGTAGATGAGAACCATGCCTGTGTTCCTCTTCATTCAAGGAGCACCTATTTCACTGAAACACCCTGCAGATAACCTGAACCTCATTGTGCCTGACAAGTGTTAGTCAAGCTTTTGAGTGTGCAGTATATGTTTGTGACAGAATTCCTCTTGTTTGTGTGTGTACGTGTGCGTGTGAATGTGTGTGCATGTGTTCATGCTTGCATATGTAAACATGGGCATGTGTGTATTTGCATTTGCATGCATCTGCATGTGTATGTATGTATGGATGTTGGTACATGTATCTGTGTGGGTGTGTGTGCATGCATGTATACCTGTGTGTGTGCATGGGTGTGTGCATACATGTATTTGTGTGAATGTATGTGGATATGTGCACACTTGTGTGTTTGTTTGCATGCGTGTGCGTGCATGTGTTTGTGTGAATGTATGTGGGCATCTGCATGCATGTGTTTTTGTATGTATGTGCATTGTATGTATGTGCATTCATGTGTTTGTGTTTTTGTGCGCATGCATGTGTTTGTGTGTGTATATGTGCATGCATGTGCTTGTGTGTGTGTGTGTGCACATGTGTGTGCATGCATGTATTTTATGTGTGTATGTGTGTGCATGTGTGAATGTATGTGTTTGTGTGCGTGTGGGTGAGAGCAGGTGGTGGGGGAGTCTCTTCTTTACATGCTGCAGTGCAGTCTGGGTCCTGCCTACACAGCCCCCCTGCGCCAGGCCTGGCTCAACATGTATAGCATCGTGGTGGCTGCTATGAGCAGCGGCTGGGCGAAGAATGGAGAGCGGAAAAGTGACTGATCAGACGGCTCATCTGACACCAGACCCCAGGTGGCGGCCTGTTAACCTTGGCAACTCATGCCGATTTGAAGGTTGTACATTTTTATGTGGAAAAGCATCTTGAGAGCTGTGTTTTTCTCTACAGCGGGGTAGCTTTGTGGTAAATGAGAGCATGGTCAGGTTTGACATGCAATGATTTTAGCAGCTGATGTGCTTTGAAGATTATGGCAGGCACCCAGCTAATATGCTATGTTCTCTCCGCATTGCTGCAGCATTCAAACAGCATGGTAATGTGACAAAGTCACAAGAACTTTGTGAGAATGTTATGGGCTTGTTGGGGATAATCATACTCTTTGTAGGCAGAATAGGTTCATAAAATAGAGGGTTAGGACTGTAAGACTGGGTTTTAGATCGAACATACTTTGTACATAACAACTTGATATTCCCTCTCACACAGTTATAATGATAGTGTTGTTGTTGTGGTGTTTCTAATGCCTCATGTCTCAAGATCTCAGAAGCTGGGAAAATGACCAGATGTCACTGTCCCAATCGTGATTTTTACTATAAATGGTATAATAGTTGTGCTGCTGTCTCCTTCCCTAAACAAACCAAGGAAAATAATATGCTGTATACACCTGTTAGGGACATATTTTTGTGATTAAGAAAAGCTTTGACCTGTATTTTTGATGCTTTTGGATATACCATACCTATATGAATTATAACAACTGTCATGTCTTGTTTGCTCATAAAGTGCTTTACCTTTGGTCTGGTATATATTTTGTGCAGCATTATATATGGGAATGTTAATAATGTAATGTTAATGTAACACAACATAACTTTTAAAATTTTGTTTAGCATTATTGTGTTGTCCTTGGTGGAAATGTTAGCCATCTACAGTGCTTACTATACGTAGCTGAATCACATAGGCGTCAGCCTAGAGAACTGTGAAATGATGGAGCGAACTTCTCGCTGGTCAAGGTTTTACTGACTGACAAGTCTAATTCTAAAAACCTAACCAAAAAATGAGAAAATGAGAAAAAAACACATGACAAAATGTTATTCAGAAAACATTATTCAGTCACTGGCCACTGACAGGAACTGTTATAGAAAAAAAAAATGCTTTTTTACATGATCTCTACGACTGTTACAATGTCCATCGAGCGCCTTATTTCAAAGGTGTATGTGTGCCATTCTCCTCCTCTCTGACAGTGGAGGTTGTAGGAATGCATTTTGATCTCTTCATCATACATCTGTTGAACCACTTTAGTACTGTAGGCCTAGAAAGACTGTTACTTCGCTCCTCTTGAACAGACTGTTATCGTTGCTTTCCGGAAGAGTAGGAATTCATTTGATATTACTTATGTCTTCATCACTTGATTCCTTGCTTTAGGGCGTTTGGGCTGGAATTACATCAGATCAGTCACTGGCCCACTGATCATTGAGTACAAATCAGACATCACATTAAATCCAATCTCAGACAAATGCTAAAAACAACTTATCAACCCAATGCACAATAGTTTGAATTTGTATTAGAGAAAACTGCACCAATAGTACTCTGGCAAGTTAAAAAAAAAACATAAAGAAAGACAATATTTGGCTCACATTTGATACTTCTGACCATTTTCATAATGACAGCAACAGATCATATCTTGGTATAAATAAATAGTGGCTGTTTATTACATTTAATATGAGGGGGAAGATAAATTAATAAACATTTACAACGGGTTTGTATTTCTAAATGTAACATGCACTAGGTTTGTGAGTGTAAAGAGAACAGTGGCTATTGATATATTTATGCTGCTAAAGAGTAAGGTTATAGATTATCTATATTGCTTTTATCATTTCCTCATTCAAAGATAATGCCAAGTAACATGAAATATGCTGAATGACATTTAAATATTTTATACTATATTACATAAGAGCTGCTGATATGTGATGTACATTGCTGTTTAGCCTGTTGTCAGATTACTTTTACAAAGTTTATTTTTGTATTTTCAAGTGCATAGACCTATGACAGAGGCAATTTGTCACCTGTGAACTTTATTCAAATTACAGTGTAGGTGTTCTTTGAGAACTAGTTTTTCCATTTGGACCAAGAGGACTGCATTCAATGGGAGGGAAATCTAATATGAAGCAAGTGCTGCTTTATCCTGCTTTAAAATGCTCCTGAGGCATTCAATGCCTTCCGAAATGAAAATGTCAGATTAAATCACTGCAATTTGCTCTCAATCACTTTAATTGTCAGGTTACCGGCTCGACGTCCGCATAATGAATTTGCCCTTTGACACTGGATTGGCTTTGAAATTCACAAATTTTCCCATTTATATTTTTCAATAACCACAGTACACCTTTACTCTGCTGAGAGCTTTTCAGTTCAACATGCAATCACCATCTGTTCTTAAAAATGTTAGAAAAGCCATCATATGTTTCTCCCACTTACTAACATTGGCTTTAGACATCTTTGATGCTGGATAGACTGGCTCTGCAGGTGATGAACTTATTGTAAAATTCTTTTTTGTCTCCTGATGAGACACTATGCAGACTGTTGTTGTTGTTCTTTTGTTTCTGATGCCCCAAATTTCCAAAAGTAGCCCTATGAACAGTGTATGGTTTAAAGACCAGTTCCTTTGTTATTTTGACATATTTGAACTATTTTGTGTCTATGTTAATGTCTACCTCATCATCTCAGCTGCTATTTGACAGTCACAACTCCACCTTAACCTGTAACCAAAAACCTGTCTGTAACAAAATGCGAACAGCCTCACTTCAACAAAGCAGCTTGTGAAAAGAAATGGATCCATTTGACTCTTAATGTTGTGCGTTGTGTACTCCCTCGTTAGACGGAATAAAGGTTGTTTTATTTGCACATTTACCTCAAAAGGCAGTCATTCTTGTTTTGCTTGCACAATGTCTTGCCTGCTCTACAAAAATAGTGTTTAGCGCTGCGTTCAGCGGTCGGATCAATCACACTCTGCTTGATTTCCCCTTCTGCTCTTTTCTCTTGGATTACGCAATGTCATGTTCTGGCCAACTTCTTCCCTCTGGCTATGGAGATGAGATGGACTTAATCAGGCTCTGAGACCTGGGTGGAAATAGTCTACCTTAATCGCATGGATGTCACCCTTTATCTTGGGGAGTTCGAGTGGGAGGCCCGGGCTGCCATACTGCCCTTTCCCAGAATGAAAACAAAAAAGCGCAAACGAGCACACACCATTGGGGCAGAGGCACGTGGCCATGCCTCCACAAACCCAAGCCCCGCTGCACGGTGGCCTTCCTGTCACATCCAGAAGTCACAAATGCAGTCTTGTCGCATTATTGTAAATGTCATATTCAGCAGCGCTGGCCATCCCAGAGATGGCATGGCCAGAAATCTGCAATGGCAAATCTGTCACAATTCACAGTGCGTTTGAATTTCCTTTTTTCTATTTGGACTGACAGCTGTAATATGTTTTCAGATTTTTGGGAAGCGATGTGAGTTTATGTAACGTGGGTGGCACTCCTGCAACAGTAACTCTTCAGATCCAAAGACAGAGGCTAGCACTGAAGCAAGAGGTGTTTGCTATATCTCATACACCAGAGCTGCTAAGATCATTACGCTCTCATGTGGGGATGATGCACTGTACAAAAGCACAGATATTCGGCTGAATGAAGAACTCCATTGCTCCTGTTCCTTTTGAATCAGTATCACTGACATGTCACATCAACCACACTTTCACAATCTTACTAACACCCTGAAAATCATGAGTATTGTTAGAAAACCTTTTTCCTTATTGCACATAAACATCAGCAGTAAAAGTGCCTGCATAAACGTGAGTCATCGATTACAATTTCAATCATAAACAAGGATGGGAGAAAGCCACATATAATTTCCACTGAGGTCACTGTTAAGCTGCAGGTTCTGCACACAGAGGCCTTGTTTTGCATAAGGACAGCAGCAGGACCTTGACAAGACCAGGCTCATGACGTCCAATTAGGAGGATAAGAAACACTGTTGGTCTGGTTACAGTCATGGTGTGAAAACACACTTTTGCTTAAGCAGGGAAACGGCAGCAGTTGGAAGGACAGGATGACCTCTTGTGCACAGAGGTGAGAGATCCAATCTGTCCATGAGGCAGAGAGTGAAGGCCAATTGAGGCCTGTGTCCACTTGAGTCCGGTTGCCATGGAGACCCCCTCAGTAGCACCCCCAACCACCTCATTAGCCTTGCATGCTACATCCCATCACATGACTCGAACAATGTCACATAGGGCCTTCACCTGCAGTTTTGAGTGGCAACAAGCCACACCTTGTGGTGTTCAGGCTCCTATTCCTACATGCACACACACACACACACACACACACGTGCACAGAGATACACACATGCGTGTACAGAGATACACACATGCGTGCATGTACACACACGCACAGACACACACAGGCTAATCCACACATACTTTTGATGGATGATTGAATCCTTGGGGCCTCCTAGGAGAAATGAGCAAATTAAAAACACACACACACACACACACACACATACTATTTTTAGAAGTCTACAATGTGTTTTGGGAGGCAGGGGATTGGGCATCACCATGGCAACCCCCACCGAGGTGCGGCACGGTGTTTATTTTGAAGACATGCTCTCCAGCGCTGGGCTGAGATACTGCATTAGGGGGGCGGCAGCAGACTCGGGCTAATAAGATCACACCGCCTGGAGGCAGCGGAGCTCGTGTCCAAACAGTGGGCATATGTGAGTGGTAAGGAGCAGGGCTCATAACCAAAATGTTGCTATACCCTTGGGCAAATGACCTACCCCAGAATACCCTCAGCAAATATCCAGCTGTGTAAATGGACAACATGTAAAAATTGTAATTCACTCTGGATGAGAGTGCCTGCTAAATGACAATAATGTGATGTAATATATTATGTAATGTAATGAAATGATGTGCACAACTCAACAAACAGGTACACAGGAGTACCCCAATAAGGGGGCAGCTTGGAGAAGAGGGGAAAGATCTGCTCAATAATTCACTGAAAAGGAAGGTATTGTTTAAACTAAATTCAGATCAGTTAATGTATCTGTTATATAATACTCTTTTTTGTAAACATATAAGTACAATATTTGATGAGAGTAATATTTACAAAGGTAATTGCTCCTCCTGGATATTGCACCTTAGTTTGTAGCTCATTGTGATTACAGATTACAGGATTACAGAATAGCAATTCAACCTCACTGGGCTATTCACCTTTGACTTTGACATGTCTTGAAAGAGGTTGCCAAAAAATTCATCAGAGAAGGTATCAGAAGGGAAACGGGTGATTCTTAGAGGAGCTGGTTTCCAGAGATTGCTAATGAGATTTGCCATCTCTCTGGGAACAGCAGCAGTATCTCATGCCATCGACCGTCTAAGGACACCTTCTCTTCCTGCCTTTGGCTCCTTAATGCTTCGATCACCAGCTTGACTACGCATCTGAGGGGAATCATTTATCGTTCTGACTATCTGCACTAATGCACAAACAATGTGCTGAAGGATGTGAGTCTCTACTGAATAACTACAAGTGACAGGCTTCATGCTTGTCTGGGAGGTAGTGCAGCGCAGTGGTCAGCGAACTTCATGATTTTTTGGTGTGACTCCCAGGTGGAGCTCCTCTGTTTGAACTCTTCAGAGAGGTTTTTAACCTCAGGAAGAACATTTAGACCTCAGAGGGAGGCAGAGACAGCAGTCCTATTTCGAGAGCCGGGAGACAGGAACAACAAGTGGTGTTTCGTGGAATTCACCTTTCACAAAGGGGAGTGTGCTCAGAGGTGGAGAGGGTGACGGCAGGGGAAATGTCAGGCGCATTGCAGAGCCCCTGAAGTGCAGAGATCTGCAGCGGTGGTGTCGGGATCAGGAGATTTCACCCTGCTGCTCCTAGCAACCTGCCTCTTTGTTTGTCTGAGAGCGTCTGCGCTGGACAGCCATGCAGCACAGCAGACACGGCTTTACCTATCTCTGGTCCTCCCCCTCCTTCCTCTCTCAGGATATCACCACCACGCACTCACTTTGAGTCTTTCCTCGAAAATGAGTGCCGTGCCATTTGTGAACAGGACGCAGCTGTGTAGTGCTCTAATTGCCTGTTACTATCAGAGTAGGCAAAGTTAGGAAGGCAACGGAGGAGCTCTTGGGGAGCATTGGTTCCCTCCCCGCCCCTTTTACTGCACCCTAAAAACACACAGAGAGGTGTAAGCCCTCCAGCTCTCCCCAGCTGCTCTGGCACAGAGTGCCCTCTCTCCTCTGAAGACTAAGTGGTCAATGAGGCCTGCTGTGTGCGCAGCGGCTTGGCTGGGGCACGCTGTGTGCGCGAGTGCCGCTCCAAACCGGCATGCCGCCCGCGAGGAGCAGGGACGAGCACCTGCACACATTTACCCAGCTGCCGCGCCGTGAATGGGCGAATCCGTCATCCTGCCCGCTCAGAGCAGATGCCCCAGGAAATTATGCCCATCAGGGGCCAAGCTCGCTCAGAGGAGCTCGTTTATCCTGCAAATGCGTCCGCGTCTCTCGACAGACGCCGGCTGGGTTTGGCATGGGGCTGCATGGCTGAAAATGCCACCAGACAGGCAGACTGGAAAGACCTCCTTAGGTCTTTTTTCCAGATGGAGGCTTGACAGCGGCCTGCATAAAAAACTGGACACTCTATTTAGGCTTTCTTGTACCAGCTTTGTTTGTACTGTGGATAGTGTCTCCTGTGCAAAAGGCAAGTTAACCATAGGTAAGGCAAGCCAAATCAGCCTGTCCAGCATTTTACTGGGATTCATTAAAACTCCTGATCATAAAGCATTATGCAATATATGCCTTGACATCTCTGAATGTTTCAATTGGACACAGTGAATGGAGTAGCTGCATATGACATGTGCTTCTAAAATTCTCATCTTTGCCTGCCAGGTGTTCAGACTGAGGCCACCTTTTCCAAGATAGTAGCTGTCATGTAACTAAAGCAGAACCCCTGACCCTGGGTGAATAAAGCTCAACAGCAATGACTCTTGCACCACAGTTGCTGTCCATGGTAAAGAGAGACTCCTGTCCTTGAATGTTGACCGCAGAGGTAAATGGTTGATGTAGACAGTAAAGAGTGTCTCTACAGGTCAGACAAACCTCGCCTGCCTGCTGACCTCCTGACCACTGGCCCCTGCATGTAGACCACAGCATACAGGGGGAAGAAAGAGACTGGACGGGACGAGAAGCGTGGCAGCAGTTTCCATTTTTAATTGAACTCACAGCACTTCAAAGACTCTGGACACAAAACCAGCTCCGTCGCAGAGCGGTCATTACCCACAGTGTCCTTCAATCTCTGCTCTGTGTAAAATCCACATTTAGGCCCTGATGACAGAATGTTTGTTTTTCCTTTATTCTCCTGCAAAAATAAATGATTTGGAAACTATAATTAGGATTTCAGCTGGAGCCTTACACACTCACCAATTTCCTGTATGGGATAAAAATATGGCTGGACAAGACTGGAAAGCCGCTGTACCCCCAGAATAGATCCAAATGATGAACAGTTCACTGTTAATTTTACACGCTTGTAATCTCTTGACCCCTTGTGTTTCACAGTATATTCCAGCTATGCTGACATATTTCAGGAGACCCAGAGTCTCAGTCTTTTAACCAATTCGAGTTTGGTCACACTTTGTGGACAGTTACAATAACAAACATTTTTTTTCCAAGCCTCATAATCGTATCCACTTACAATTTATTGTGTTCACACTCATTATCTTCATATGTAAGACCACAGATGAAAGGGATATCACAGGATTAATTAAATATCCAATCTCACTGTGATTCATTTTTATGGGTACATTCCTTATTTACATTGCTATGGCTGCTGGAATGAAATTGAAAAGAAAAAATATTTTTTGCCTCTCTTGCATATATATTTCCACAAGATGATCTGAAATAGTTTTTATTTCTTTTTTTTGGCAATCCACTTTTTAGGCGGTTGTAAAAATGAAAGGATTAAAACTTTATTGGAAAAAGTATCATGAATTTTAAAGTCCGTAAAACAACTTGCAGGAGCAGAAACCCAGAGGACAGTGCTGGGCATGTTTATTATGATGGAAATCCTGTGATGTGCTTTTCAAAATGACACCCCAACCTTGTGGCATGCTCCTTTATTAATTTCTCAGATGGCAGCAAACACAGTGAACACAACAGCATGATTAGGGCTTCACTCCCATGGGAGAAAGCGTGAATCTGTTTTGAATCCAGTCCCACTGGTCATTCAACTAAGAGCTTCCACACCTCCCCCAGAAGAAAAACAAAAGAAATAAAAGGCTCCTAGATCCAACTTCCACAGTATTTTCTTCAATTCACAAAGTAACACTGACAAATAGCAAAACATAAAACCCCTCCGTGGGTCTCCATTTACCAAAAGAGGCCGTTATAATCTATGTCACCGTTATAATCTATGTCCACCAGTTATTGTGAATTCACCACCAAACCACTACATTGCATGGCAGGAAACTGAACTGCATCTGCTGTTGGGAGCTCTTTGGCTGATCTCTGTGATAACTGGAACCTGTGTTGATGCAAGTAACAGAAGGATAACCACCAAGCTATCCAACCAAAGCTTCTACCTTTAGGCCTTGTGTGGCCAGCTGCAGAGGAACATCAGTGCATGATGGAGGTATGGGAGATGTTAGAGGATGTAACGGATTCCGAAAGCAAAGCTGCAGGAAGAGGAAAAGTGACAGGCTGCACAGGCCCGGGTCTCAGTGGGCCAAAAAAGTGCTAGAGTGTAGCCACCAGAATTCCACCTGATCAAATTCTTGAGGGATTCGGACTGTGGGTTAATATTCATGAGGGAGATTTGAGACTCCAGTTGGAATGCTTTATATTTGTCTGTGTTTGGGCCTCTTAACAAGGGGGTTTCTCTACAACGGAAATTAAAGAGTAAAGCAGCCCAATACTGTAAAGACACTGAGCAATATCCAAATCAAGGCACCTCAAGCTGCACACCACTGACCCCAAGAGAAACTATGCCAACACACTGGAAACTACTGAACACCATCAGGGCAGGCAGAAATCAGATGGAAAGAATTACAGCAACCAATTACACCAACGGTGGCGTGGATAGGAGAATTGGCAATGGAACGGTATCGCTGATGGGAGATGGAAACACCGTGAAATGAACTAAACCCGCGATCTGGCTGGGATGCGCTCTGAGAGTCATTGTCCCCTGGATTCCTGGCTCTGTAATTTCAGTCCATGCAGCATATGTCAGGCCATGCTGGATTGTCAGACAAAGGGGAGTGTTTCTTCAAGGCACAGCAAGAGAGCTTCAAGGACAAGACAAACCACAATCAGTTTACATTCAGTTTGGTGAGGAGGACCCCCCTCCTCCCCCCAAAAGACATCCTGCAGTGTTATGAAAACTAACAGACTTAATGGCAAATACATTAGCAGAGGCAAAGGAATAACACTATATAAATGTACAAAAACTTTTACACAGCAAAGCATTGGCACCAGAGAAAGGGGGAGTGGCTTTAGGAAGGGGCCTCGTGGAGATCTCTATGCACCCCAGCACTTCGAGCTTCATGTCAAGCAACAGTGGCCTTCTTTGCCTGATACAGTATCACTGCTTCATTAAAACAACATGCAGGGGGCTCAGAAACAGGCTTTGGGCTACAAATCCCATGATGCAGTGGGGTATCAGGCATTATTAACTGAATCACAGGGTGGGAATATTGATGTGTTCTTATACCCCCAGACTAAATTTTCTGCTCAGGTTAGTATTTTAGCTTACAAGCTCTTATATCTGCTGTTGTTGGTGCTTTGAGATCCTCTTCATTATCAGCCTTTTTTTGCTTCTACTTCCCTCTATTAAAGGCCTTTCAACACACAGCTGATGCCAGTTGTGTTGTGTTCACAAACAGAATGGGTATTTACCACTGACACCACAAACCACTGGTAGTAATAGCAAACATGTTTGTAGTAATAATAAGAATAAGAATAATAATAATCATAATCATAATAACAATAAGAATAGCTGTAATGATAATAATGATCATAATAACAATGGCAATAAATGTTTTGAATAAGTAGCACAACAAAACCCCCTATAGCGGGACACTGTGTCAGCTGCTGTTCGCTTGCCTCTTCTCTCCAGTTCAGAACAGAGTGTTTTATACCCTACCGTTCCGCACTGTCCTTCACCGTGGCTTCCTGCGCACTGTGCCCTAACTGCCAGAGACATAGCAGAGGACAATCTCTCCCTTCAGCATCCCAGAATGCACTGGGAACCCGAAGTGCAGCAGGGTCTATGGTCAAGGGTCAGGTGACGTGGAACAGTCAAAAAAAGCCTGTGACAGTCTCTGTAGTGAGACAGAAACAGGAACATCTTAGACAAACAGAGACATCTCCTCCCATCTCCCCCCAGCAGCCATCACTAGCACAGGCGCACAGGCAAAGCTGTGCCAAGCTTTAGAACAGGGAAAAACAAAGAGAGAGAAAGGCAGAAAGGAGTGAAAGAGTAGATGCCACAGATGCTGTTTAGCTCTGCGTCTGTCAGCAGCACAGAGTGCCTAGTGGCTTTAATTTTTTTTAAGAGAGAGAGAGGAGAGAGAGAGAGAGAGAGAGAAAAAGAAAGAGAGAGAAATGGTTATTCTCCAACATGAAGTGGCTTTGCAGCTTCATCCCAGACAGCTTTTGTGGCCAGCTGACCATTCTTCTACCCAGTCCTACAGCATCAGAAATCAGGAACAGAGACCAGGCACTGCACTCCCCTGGGGGAGAATCCCTATTGGCTGTGGCATTGGTGGGCGGAGTCAGAGGCCTGGGCTCACACAGAGGCTGGGCATAGGTGCTCTCCATAAGCTTTTGAGTTTCAGGCTTTGAGGCAGTTGGGTTGAATGTTGAGGTTGAAGGAAAATTGCAGCATGTTGCTCATTTTTTTTTCTTTCTTGGCGGTGTCACTTTTCGGAGCAGGTTGTCACTGCCCGAGGTTGCGGGGTACAGGCGGGTGGGACGGGGTGTTACTGGTAGCCCTCCTGGGTGTCCATGAGCGGGCTGGAGGTGAAGGGATCCTGGGGTTCCTGGAGCTCTGTCTCGTAGGTCTGTGGCTGTGCCTCTTCCTCGGCCCCTCGTGAGGAGCCTCTCCGGGCACCCATGGTACCGTAGCTGTGGTGGGCCGGCGAAGCCATGGGAGTCAGACCCAGTTCTGGCTCCTGTAGCACCGATGCCACAAACAGCTAAGGGACAAGTAAACGGAGACAGAGGCTCAGGTCCAAGCATGGCTACATTCCCACAACAGGAAATTCATATTAAAAGTGTAACTGGCGTCTCAAGAGTATAACACAGTGAAATCAAAATAAACCCTGGAGCCTGGGTCCATAATTTATGTCAGAGGAAACTTCTGTTAAGAATCCTAAAAAGAAAATGTGACATTTTCTATCCTATGCATTCTCATTTGAAAAATAACCCATTGATAATTCAGCAGAGGATTCAATCAAGAGAAATTTGATTTGCTCAGCGATGGACTATGACAAAATAATAGAGAAGATGGCAGAGTGGGGTCTTTCTAGACTTGTAAAGCTGTGCTTTACTGGGATCAAGATGTTGGAGGTGATTACCAGCAATGCACTAACAACAAAAGGCAAGAACTCCATGTATCTTGGTAGCAAAAATTAAAATTCAGTGCCTTGATCAATTTTAAAATGTTGGTATTTTTCAACATTATGAGTAGATGCTTGACTTCACAACATTATCAAAACTAAAAAATACATCTACTAATCAGCTACCAAGGCTTACAATTACTTTAAAAAGACATATTATAGAATAAAGGACATGACAATAAAGGAAATGCATGGAAAAGCACTGTTAACCAACATATGGCACTGCAGAAGAACTTTAAAAGATCTCATGGTTCTGAATCAGTTATTAAAGACCCCTTTTGCAGATTCAGTGATTCATACCTTGTTGGTAAACTTCATTGTACCTGCCACCTACGACACCTTGGTCTTTGTTGAAATATATCATAATTTATTCAGAAATATGTTGTTCAGGCCCCAGATATATTGTGAATACATTTAAAATATACTAATCCAAAATATATTGCAATGTCCCAAAACAGCAATAATTTACAGACAGGAAGAAAATGAGTTAGGAGGGGAGAACACCACATACATTAGAGTTGGGAGTAGATGATACGCTGCTTCTCTCTGCATCATTGAAGCCCCCTTCTGCAGGCTGGTCTGACATCTGAAATGAACAATACAGTAAATGCTTCAGTCCTTCACCGGCACACACACATTCACATTCACAGCTTCTGTGTCAGCATCTTATCTAAATTCCATTGCATTGTCTGAGCTGCATACAGTGAGCGCGACAGATCCAATGAGCAGGATCAATTACATAGACCGCTCATAGACAATACTATTCTTTCTGGGACCGACAATACAGTTCCTAGAAGCTTCTCAAGGTTATGGCTGACCTGGTAGCTGGTAGGCTTGGCTGGCTGAAGTTTCCTCAGACAAAGGCCAAAGAGGGAGAAGGCGATGCAGAACAGCAGAGACACGAAAGTAAAGAGGGTGATGGGACGCATGGGGCCTGGTCCAAGGAGAGAGAACACAATCGTGAACAGACTCATCTCCACAGAAATCCATGAACAGACTCATCTCTCCATAGTCAGCCATGAACAGACTCATCTCTCCATAGTCAGCCATGAACAGACTCATCTCCATAGTCAGCCATGAACAGACTCATCTCCACACATACATCATGAAAGAAAAAAAATATTCCACACACAGTAAACTTAACTCAGTGATTAATTAAAACATAATCTCCAACATGCTTTGTCACAAACAACCTTCCCTGCACAGTAGAGGGCTTCCTATATTTCCCATTATGCAAAATCCATAACCAGTCATGACTGCTATCTAGGATGAAACAGGGGCTGTTATCGCACACAGGGAAGCATCTGAGAACATGTATGGGATTAGAGACAGGAAGCAGGAAGTACCCAGCCGCAGGACGGAGAAAAAGAGCAGCCAGAACATGCAGAGGATGGGCGCCACGATGACCTGGCTGACTGCTGCCGAGTGGATGCGCTGGTTGAGTTTGGTGGGAACGTAGGCGTAGTAGATGTTGTAGCGGTCCACCAAATGCTTCAGCACCAGGTACAGCAATCCTGTTGCCACAGAGACAGGGGAGGAGATCACACCATGCAAAGCCTCCTGCATACAGTTACCATGTAAACTCTCTACTCTTGACTCCCATTTATCTAGGGCAAGCTCTGGTATGGCCTTTCTGTAAAGTGGTACTTGTGCAGTCTGCTTTAAATGTTATTTTTACAAAAAATTATAAATATTTTTTGTGGGGAGTGACTCGGTCTGTGTGACTAGAGTCACACTAGTAACTCTAAAGTTGTGTATTATTATCAATTAAAATTAAGGTTTTACTCCTGTATATAGCTTACATACAGCAATCTTAAATGTAACAGGGTGCAGGGTACAGTTTTGGTAGGCTGTTGACCATTAGTGTACTTTGTCTCCCATGTTCTCTGGGGATCTTATTTGTGTCAAATGTAACCCCCTCAAACCAACACATAACCAATCAGATCTTTGTGTAACTATACACAACACCTAGATAAACAGCTCAGTGCATCTCTAAGATCCCCTTTGCTTTTGCAATTCCCATCAAATTGCATTATGTAGGTCACACAGGACTCAAATAGAGTGACTGCTATGATGGAAATGTGTGTGTGTGTGTGTGTGTGTGTGTGTGTGAGAGAGAGAGAGAGAGAGAGAGAAAGAGAGAGAGAGTGAGAGAGAGACGCTGTGGAACACATACCTGTGTGTAGATTAACAAAAGCTGAGTGTATTGTGTTAAACGATCATGTAAGTAACTTTAAGCACACTTGCGCCTGGGTCAAGGTACAAATGTAGTGCTGAGAAACTCATCCAGACAGTGAGATTTACTGTGCCTCCGAGTGGAGACAGGCTACCTTGGATCACAGTTCACAATGGGAAAGTCAGTTAATCCCTTCACTACAATTTTCCATCCTCATTGAAACACAGCAACAGATGCATCTAAAACATGGAGATACTTCTGATACAGACCCTCAGTGTAAGAAAATGTAATATAAAAATGTAATATAATAATTTTTTATGGGTTACTAACATAGTTCATTTTGCTCTGCTGCATACAGTGCAAGTAATCTCTCTGGCCACCAGTCCTGTGCTCCTGAAAAACTTCAGGTATTTTCAGATACTTATAGTATGTTGAATAATCAGATAAAACAACAAACCAATGGCACATACTTTCAACTAACAGATGTTTGAAAGACATTTTTATACTGTAAGTCCGCCTCTTTTTCACACTTGATGATGACTGGACCTGCTGACACCTTTTCCAATTTTACAAGCAGCTGCAGCTTGGACAATGTTTTCTGGTGTTTCTGGCCAATATTATCAATTTTTGCATCCTCTTACATTTAGTGAATATCAAGGAATTGGGTACCTTCCTACTGCCGAACAGATTGATTCATTTATACTCTGATTGTTTGACATCCTTGATTCCACTTGACCTTGCCGTCAGCAGTCTTACAAAAAGCTGTTTTGTGACTTGGTTTTGCATAGTGCTGATGACAGCAATACAGTACAATGTTTACTGCTACTTTTTCTGGCACTTTCTTTATGCACTTTTTTTCTTCTACCATTTTGTGAGTTAGATAATAAAAAACTTGATACTGTCTTTGGTTTTATACTAATCTAGCATGCTTCCCTGGAGCAAGGCAGGGTGCTAAACTATGCTGTTTAGCTGTGATAGCACATAATCAAATTAGGTAACGGCAGACATCGGGTGTGGGCAAATTGTCCTGGTGGGGGCTTAAAACCCAAGGCTCAGAATTTAAGGAGCAAATGTGGGTATCTGTGCCTGACTCTGAGTGTCGTGAAGTCTCCCTGACCCAATGCTCCCTGGGTGGTGGCAGGAGGCGGGCTGTGTAGTAAATAGAGGGCCAGGACAGGAGTGATGTGGGCGTCTGGCTCATAGCGCGTCTGGGTCTGCAGCAGCAGATTCACACAATCTGCGCCATTCTGCGCCGCGCCGCTAAGGGCTGCCGGCCCGTTCGGGGAGAGCGGGGGCGTCGGGAGAGCTGCTCGAGCTCCAGCACTGAGGAGGCGACGGAGCAACACTTCCACTTCATCTGACACACAGGCATGCGTACACACACGGACATACAGACACACACACAGACACACGCGCGCGCGCACACACATGGACACACACACGCGCGCGCAGACACACACACACAAACTCACACACAGACACACACACAGATACAGATACATAGACACACACAAACACACATGGACGCAGACACACACACACACGCGCACACACACACACACACACACACACACACACACACACACACACACACACATTCTCCCTGACAGTCACATATATCTTCCCCCACTTCACACACACACACACACACACACACACACACACACACACACACACACACACATACATACACACACATACTCCTCTCCCGCAGACACACACTTTTAGCTCCAATGGCACTGGCTGACCAGGTCCACCAGAGACACAGGGGCATGCTGCTGAGAGGCCCAATCACCTGCTACACTAGGTGTTTATCAGCTACTCATTGGAGGCCATTTCTAGGCCTTGCAGGCTGGGCAGTGGCCATCACACTCTGCATCTGTGTTTTTGCTGCCTATGGCTGCTACCAAAGGTTACTGTGTTACTGCAATCTTAATGAGGTGGCTGCAGTCAGGAAGACCTAGTGAAGATACGGAAGCACCAGGTTGTCAGATGAAATTATACCAGCTTCACCCTGTCCCTTATGAGTTCTGTCTCCTTTCTCTCTGCACGTTGAATACATTTGCCTCAAATAATGTGAAGGTGTGGTCTCAGCCTGAGAATAGTTTATTGAATTCATTATTAAAAATGAAACAATGCCCCTCCTCAATAATGTGCTTAACATCAGACAGATTCCATTTCTAATCCCATTCACATCTGTTGACCACCAGTCAGACCCCTATGGACCCGGTCATCAAATGGTCAGGACCATGAAGAGCACAGCCCTACCACTGTACAGGGGTTAGAAACACAGACCGTTAACCTGGAAGCAGACTGAAAAGGTCAGAGAACATGCTCATTGTCGGGGGGCGGCTGACCGAAGGGCACGATGATGGGGCAAGTGATGCTGTAGGTCATGCTGACGGCGAAGATGCACATTGTCCAGGCGTACTCCAGGCCGAACTGGAACTCATAGGCCTGGCTCTGGGGGGAACGGGAAAGGGGAATTAGGGACAGAGTGCCAGAGAAATTTCCTAAGGTTTTCCAGTCCATAACAATTCAGTGCTAATTAGTGGCTGAGCACAAACGCCACTTCCATTTTAAATCTGCCCATGGTTTAAAGGCACGAACAATCTCCTCATGTATGTCTAATATATAACATATATGGTGTATAAAGTAGCAGTGTGCATTTTTTCTGCTCAGTCCTTACTTGTACCCTGCGGTTATCCTTCATCAGCTTGATTATATTTTCTTTAAGTCCTTGAAACTAGATAATAGTAATAACTAGACAATACCACAATTTAGATGATAGATTAATGATAATAAAAATAACTAGTAATGTTAAAGTTTGTATTAAACTTATGTGTAACTGTCAGCGCACTTTACACAGCACTAACGTTGTGCTAAAAATACTGTATTAAGATTTGTAGAGTTGACTATGCTTTAGAGAATCCTGCATTATAGGCAGCATATATTTGCTATAATCCCATGCAACTGAGTCCTGTAGACTAGTGCCATACAGAGTGTGTAGAATGCACCTTGGATCAGTAGCTAGCTACTTACTTCCAGTAGTAGTTAGTGATTAACAAATGTTTGTTGTATCCGGGGGACACAAATAGCTAGCTACAATCATTAAAATGAGCCAACATACACAAAACAATACATGTAGTTTGGCCAGTATGGGGCAAGGCCATCAAATGTAATTATAATAATGTAGAAATGCCCCTGCTACAACTACAGCTACTACTCAGCATTGCATTCTTTTTTATCACTGGAGCCAGCTAACATGGCCTACTAAATGGTGCAAAAACAGTGCAGCAACGTCCAACACATGGTTCTGTGCTCTGACTACTACTCCACACTGTTGCCCGGTATTGTGCTGCACTTGGAGACATTTAAGTTTCCCCCCCTGACCCATTAGCAGATAAAAATCCACACAAATTCGCCACTGTAGACAGTCTTGCCAAATGGCTCCACTGAAACAGCACTCCTAAATCTCCATGCATCCTCATTACTGGATGGAGGCGAATGTAAAGCGTGAGAGGCCATAAATCACCTCTGGGCTGCCTGTGCTTAACCCAGTGGGGATAAAAAGCGTGGGCGCGTGCGTCTGCAGTGAGCGCGTGCGGTTGCGGCCCCACCCTCTTGACGTGGATGCGCTCCGCCTCGGACTTGGCGAGGCAGAGGCGCAGGGCGTAGACCATGAGGGCGGGAATGCGCAGCAGCTCCATGGCGGTGCCGATCAGACTGGAGGTGATGACGTAGTTGACGAAGAAGGCACCGTTGTCAGGCAGGAACACACACCTACGGCCGGCATGTTCAGTTACGTCACTCACTCACTCACTCATTCAGTAGATACCTATGCTCAGGCTGCATATTATCCATTTATACAGCTAGATATGTACTGAAGCACTTCAGGTTAACTTATTTTCTTGAGGGTACAACTAATCACAATATACAGGAAATTCAGCCTGCAGTCTTTGGGTAAAAAGTCAAGGTCTACATCACTATGTCACACTGCTGCCTAATAATGGGTAATATTTCAGTAAATGTGGATCTTCACCACTCTCCTGACCCCATATTCCAGCCACAGAGCCAAGGAGTGTTATTGCTGAAGGCCAATGGCACTTACTGAAATTTGACATCCCTTTCATCCAGGAAGTGAATGTCAAACAGCCACCGGAAGAATAGATCCAAGCTACAAAAGATGGGAAGGAGCGGTATTACTGAGAGCTTTCACTGGAGCCCAGTGTTACCAGACCTGGGCACAGACACAGCCTGACCCACAGCACATACATGTCCACCATGTGCTATACATCAATATTTATTCATATCACATCACATCAATCATCTGGAGTTTATCTCTGGAAAAACCCAGGGAAAGAACAAACATATTAATTAATAATCAGCCTGAAAGGCACTGGGTAAGTATTTCTTGCAGCTGACTACAACGTTTTCCCTGGCTTCCACTTTGAAATGTTTGTTGACTTTTTCTTGAAAACAAATTTTAGTTCCCACTTTACAATGCATTACATTGAACAGATTTTACACATCATTAAATGATTTGTGTATATAGACACCCTATATACACCCTTAGTACTCATTTTAATAGAAGGAGAAATTTCTGTAGATATAAAGAAATTGAGCACCTGCAAATATGAATAGCAAAGAAACCTTGAAAAGAGGAAGCTATTATATACAGAACACAGAAGAGGGGGATACATATATGCCAGCAGCAGCGGAAAACTGCCTAGACTGACAGACTGATGGATATTTACCTGGAGAGCCCCAGTGAGGGCAGGATAATCACCATGAAAACCAGGAGTAGAAAGCATTTGTGCATCGTTATTTGATTCTCGCTGGATCTGAAAAACACAAGCACAATGCATGATTGCATTACCCAGCCCATGCATGACCGCCTTAACAAGATTAGGCTCTGCGTCTAAATCCAGCTAAATTCTATCATATCAAGAAAAGACTGATGGTTTCATCGCAGCGCTAATAAGCTGTCGAACCAACACGGCAATTTCTCATGGTGTTATGTAAGGAGATGCTGCGTAGTGTTACAAAGTTCCGATTGAGGCTCGCCTCCATTTGCACAGAGATTCTGCTCTCCTGCGCATAGCGACTACAGTGCATTTCATTAGCCCCGCGCGGGGATCGCTATGACAACACGACTAGAGAGACAGTGCACTGCAGGAATCTGGGCCAGGCTGTAGAACATCTGCCCAAGAGACAGAGGAAGAGTGAGAGAGACAGGGAGAGAACAGGGGAGAGAGAGATATGGAGAATGACAGAAAAGAAAGTAGAAATCGCAGAGGCAGTGAAAGGGGGATACAGGAAAGCGAAAGAGAAAGAGAAGGAGAGGAAAACATGAAGACACAGAAGGAGAGTGGTGAGAGAGAGCGAAAGAGAGCTCCTGGGGGGGTACAGAATTTGTCTCTTCTCTGCAGGAGACAGACTGGCTCTGAGGTGAATGGTGGGGGATGGGGGAGATGGCAGTGACTGGCAGTACCTGGTCCAGTGAGACTCGAAGAAGGCAGAGTAGTAGACGATGAAGGGCAGCAGCACGGAGAAGGCCCAGAGGAGGAGGGTGGGGAAGAACTGGGTTATGATGGGGTTCTGGGGGGGACAGGAGAGGGAACATGAGGGCGCCAAACCCAGAAACCATCTCCATGGTTACAATGCAATCTCATACTGTCAGAAATGCTTCCTGTGAAGAAAATGAACCCTGATATGTGAATAAGCCTGAGCCAAGGAAATGTGCTATACTATTGGTATTTATGATGGCACAGAAACAGGATCAGATATAATATTAGCATAATATGGTGGAGAGCAAATGAGGAAATGCAAGGGATAAGGAGAGTGGATTCTGACCCTCAGACTCTCCACGGGCCTGGTGACGTTGAACTTGTCCATGGTGTTGACGATGATGGCGGGCGTGGTGAGGAAGAAGAGCAGGAGGAAGAGGAGGATGTTGAGCAAGACGCAGCGCAGCCACCAGCGGGAGCCGCGCACCGACAGGTTCTCCCTGGAGAAATGAGACACCAGGCCAACCTCCTCAGGCGGACGGGACACCCAAACACCAGACAAACCTCCCAGCAAACGCCCGCAAGACTGCTGACAAATACACCCAGGTTCCCATCCGCCTACCAGACCACTTCGCCTGGCCCACTATGTTATCCCCTGCCAGCAGGGAGAACACTACTGTGAGCTGCCACATCAGATGGGCCTGCCACACCTGGGATATCTTTTTAATGAAGGGAAACAGCCCCATTTCTGCCCCAGTGTCTGACATTTCCCTGTGTGTACCCCTACCCTATCCTCATACATTGCACAGGCAACAGGGGGAGACACACACACTGAAAGGGAAATCTCTCTCATCCCCTCACTGCATTTGGTCACGCATGCTGTATGCATATGACTGGCAAAAGGGTGCCCTGAAGTGATATGACACTTTGAGGAACCCTGTATTTTCTGGTCTGGGACACGCTTGACGGACACAAACATCCACCCCCTTGCCTTGGCTTCCCCCCTCCCAGTACCACCTCTTACCAGATGATGTCATTAGGGGCTGGGGCGTAATCAACCCCCCATTTATGGGACCGGACCACAGTGGTGATGCTGGACTGCTGGGGTCTCCGGCGACAGCGGGCTCGGCTGTAGTCTTTGACAATGCTGCAGAGAGAGGCACGCACATGTATACATCTGTACACTGTAGGGGAACACCGCAGAGTGAGTCATGCACACGTGTACATGTATGTTGGCACACACAGCAGAAGCAGGCATGTACACGTATGCATGTATATAGGCGGACACGCACATGCAGCACAGGGAACCTCTGACTCACGGCTTGGACAATGCAGACGAGGCGGCACCCTTTGTTAAATAAAGGCTGTGGCTTTTTACTGTGGACAATTTACTCCTGTGGCTGGGGCAGCCTAACACATTATGCTCAGTGCCTCTTGACCACGGATATTCATTCCTGGCCTTGGAGAGCAACAGCCCCTGCTGGTTTTTAACGGGCGATTCCGAATCTGCCATGACTGAAAACAGACGCCACTTGGATTATCCTGGGCAGCCCTTCTGAACAGCTCAACGGGCCCCATGTGTACATTTGCAGAATGTACTGTAATAATGCAAGGCTATATTACAGCCATGATATCACTCATAGACAGAAACACTCATAGACTGTCTGTGGCAAGCCTCCCAGATGTCTTAATCTCCTTTCCTCTACTGGCCTGATAGGGTCAAAACTGGACCAAGCTATGATGTTGTGCGTGCGACAGTGTTATGTTAATGAGTGACATATCATACATGTTCGTCTGGAAGGGGAGGGGGTATTATCACAAGCAGTTGGACCAGGCGGGCAGGCTTATGACAGAAAGACACACAAAGGAGCCCTTCCTCTTTGTCGTGCTTAGTCAGTCAATCCCTCCCTCCACCCGTCACTGTCACACCACGGAGGAAATGTTTAGCTCACACTGCGGTCATCCTCTCATCTCGGAAGGTGATGAAAGCCATGTCCAGCCTCTTCAGTGCGATGCGGTTCTTTTCAGCGTTAAACTCATCCGTCAGCTTCTCCTCCAACTCACTGTAGTACTGCTCTGCATCCACCTGGATAGAGAGAGAGAGAGAGAGAGAGAGAGAGAGAGAGAGAGAGAGAGAGAGAGACAGACAGATTCAGAAAGTCAGAAAGGTAGGAGGACACTGAATCTATAAACACAAACAGAAAAAGAGTTAGGTGAAATCATTTCTATGCAAAACAAAATTAAAAGTTTCTTTTTTTAGCTATCTTTTTAACATTTTTGCTGATATGATTTCAGTGCTGATTTCTTGTGTTCCATCGGTAAAACCCATTTGGAATTGAATTAGGAAAAAAACATTTCAGTGGTCAGAAATTAGAGTTGGGGCACAGTGCCTCCCAGTGGTCAATATGCTAAAATTACACCAAAATAACAATATTTACTCAACATTACCAACCCTCAGGAAATCAAGAAACACGGGCTCAAGAAATTAACAAATAGGTAATATCTCCTCAGGCAAATACAGGTAAATAACTCCTGTATACAATAAACAAACATTACAAAGGCAAACAAATAAAGCACACATGAGATGGTTGTGTGGCGTCAGCAGTACCTGCTCAAAGCCACATATATCACAGCAGAAGAGCTGGGCACAGGGGTGAGTCTTGATCATGATCCGGCCCTCCTTCTGGGCCTTAGTAGTGAAATAGAGCCTGCCCTTCATTGCTTTTCGCCTGCAGGGGGCAACAAATACAGGGTAGCAGCTTAGATCACGAGAGGCTGACAGAACTGTGCACTCCACAAACACAACCCAAACCCTGCCACACTGAAATAGTAAAATGCAAACACACTTTTCCAAATATTTGTTGCAAGTCCATGCATTGGTCTGAAAAGCCAATGCTAGTTTGAAGGGTAATGAGGGGTTTTGGGGTGAACTGACACAATACAGTGACTGAATGAAGACCAGCTGCACAAGGGTATACATTTATAGTCTGGTGTATTTTTAACTTTTTTATTTTTTCCCCTCAAAGTATGACTAGTGACAGAAATATGAATGGCAAGCAAATGCACTGCATCCTAAGCATATTACAATTTAGGAACCATGGACTTAATACACAGTTCTACCTGTGAAGGCACCACAGAACCACCAGCAGGTTAAAAGAGGACACCTTGGTCTGTGAAGGCACTGCAGATGGTTCATCCATTGCAGCTCTCACAGTAACAAGTGCACCTTGGATTGCCGCACACAACACTGAGTGTCACAGCGCCATCTGCTGGGCGGCTCATCACCTTCACCTCACAGTATCAGTGCAAATATGCAACAAGAGTTTGAGAGGATAAAACAGAGTCCACTGCAAGGGGAACTTGCTGTGTGGTGCGTCCCAGGGGTGTTTGGTCTCTGACGGGTCCCTCACCTTTCTGAGTCCAGCTTCATGAGCTTCCGAACGTCGAAGCAGAAGCGGATGTCGGTGACAGTGCAGCTGGGGTAGGCCTCGCTGGAAAGGAAGCACAGAGTGTAAGTCCCTTCAGGCACTCCTCATGTTAACCCATGTCTGAGCGCTGTCCCAACTGCCATCCAACTCAGTGCCTGGTGGGTTTTGTATGGCTCTAACCATAACACCTTTCTATAGGCTTTCATAAACTGTAGCTAATGAAGCAGCAGGGTGGTGTAGTGGTAAGGAGCAGGGCTAGTAACTGAAAAATTGCTGGTTTGATTCCCCACTGGGATACTGCGGTTGTACCCTTGGGAAGAGCACTTAACCCATACTTGCTGAATGAATGAATGATATGTAAGCAGTGGTGGCGGGTGAGCTGGAAACAGGGGAAGTCCGAACATTACCGTTAAATCTTTCATTACTTTCAACCCGTTCCCCTTTATCTTGCTTAATTGACAATAAAACAAATAATTCACAGAATAATCAACACCAATCACATAATTAGAATAAATTATTATGCTTGTGAAACAGCACCGATTGTCTAGTTTGTGTGCTTGCAAAAGCTACAATGTGAGATTGTTTAATTAACAAGGATGGCATTTATCGATTTAAATTACGTTAAATGCTCATGACACATCACAGCTTTTGTGAGGTCTGTGTTCTAAACGTTATTGTTCATCGCACTCAACCTAACCTAAAAGTTTATTCTCAGTAATTTAAATCAATTTAACTTTACCTCTGTTTTGTAATTTGAATTTTGTAACACAAGAAAGATATAACGTGAAACATTTAAGAGAAAGCTTTGGGATTACTTGCCACTTAATTATTCAAATTGCCACCCTTGTTAATTAAACAATCTCATGCTGTAGCTTTCCCAGTAGCACACAAATTTCAGACAATCTGCAGTGTTTCAAGAGCATAATGATTTATTCTAATTACGCGATTGGTGTCGATTATTCTGTGAATTATTTGTTTTATTGTTAATCAAGGAGGATAAAGGGGAACAGGTTGAAAGTAATGAAAGATTTAATGGTAATGTTCAGACTTCCCCTGTTTCCAGCTCACCCGCCGTCACTGATTGTAAGTTATGTAATTTGCTCTGCAAAAGTGTGTCTGCTAAATGAAAGTTATGTAATATAATGCAGATGTTATCTGTGTTTATCTTTTTTGAACAATATTTTATTATCATACAAACAAATTCAGCAGTTAGGATATGAGCTAAGGATGGCATGCCTGCAGTCCTCCAGGAAGTGCTTTTGCCAGTAACACCAGCTCAAACGGTGTGCTAGCTGAGGTGTTTTATAACGATGATGTCAATGCTGACATCATCACTGACATCAGCCAATGCTGACCACACCTGCCTCTCAAGCCCTGCATTGAAGCAGTCTATTGTCTGTCATAAAGCTATGTTTTAATATTAAAAACATAAATCAGCTACCAAGAATAAAATATTTGGTTATGAATAAGACTGAGAGACTATTTCCCTTCAAAAGATAGCAACCCAATGAATTGCTTTACCAACAGACATGCCAAGTTGAATGATGCACTCAATTTTACAATATTTACTGGCCACATGGATAGCAAGAGCTTAACAAAGTTGCACTTTATATAGGGGACCCCTTTACATCGCAGTTTTGTTTTTCGCTATGGTACTTCAAAACCAAACCATTTCATTTGAACAACGCGTCAGCAATTAAGTGAAATAATATGACTTAGGAAGTATTTCACATTCTTAGTATTAAAAATAATGAATGACTAACAACATTGCTTTTTAAGAAGATGAAGAGGCCCTTAAAAAGTGTTACTATAACAGAATGGTCAGTGGAGGGTCAACCATTTTGACCTGTGCAGCACATGGGTGACAGTGATGTGTGTGCTCATGTATAGGTGTGTGTGTGTGTGTGTGTGTGTGTGTGTAAGAGAGTGTATATGCGTGTATGTATATATGTATGTGTGTGTGTCTACTCACTGGAAGTGCTTGGTTATGAGTCCAGGGTCTGAGATCTCCCTTGGGATGGCAGTGATCATGAGTGTCCTCGCCACCTGATTCATGGACAATAGGGAGACCAAGTCAAGCAAGGAGTGACTGTGACACATAAGACACCACCAGAGGATCACTCCCTTACAGAAAATCCCTAAAAAGATATATCGCCTGGTAAACTGTCCAAACCCTGTAGCATCATGCTTTCTGTTAATCAGGACTTTTGTGAGGTTTACTTCTACCTCCTAGGAAAACTAATTCCATAAATCCAAACAGGTATGAACAATGGCCCATGATATTCATATTCATTTCACTTGTAAAAAATGGCTGGGGTTGGGGGTGGATGTGCTGATCTGGGATCAGCTCTTATGTGTGTATGGATGCAGTATGCATCTCTGACACAGCACCCACCTTCTCATCCTCCTTGTACTCCAGCCGTGAGGAGTGGTGGGCCATGCACAGGGCTGTGATGATGAAGTACAGCAGAGCAAAAATACTGTGCAGCCACAGAAAACTGTCCCTGCAGAGAAAGGGTGATGCACATTATTGTAAACGACCTGCATGTAAACGACCCAGTGAGGAAGCATATGACATTTGATTCACAAAAGGGGTGATCACAGGATAAGTAAGACTGAATATTGCAGAAGCTGGAACTCAGAGGTACACTTACAATCAGCCATCATCTTACAAATTTGATTCTTTGGCACATGGCTCTTACCAAATTCCATATGATTTGTTCTTTGTTAGATGTGTGGCTCTATTTTGAACCCTCATTTAAAATCATAATGTACTGTTACATAGACATCTAAGCATGTTTAAACCATCAGTGGTTAAAATGAATGATTCTTCCTTGAAAACATTTCATGTGCAATGTTTCTTTGTAATTACAGTAAGTACAATTAAAGAATGTATTGCCCTCTTGGCAAGCATTATCTGCAGGCTAGAATGTATATTTATCTACACAAACCAAGCAGCGGCTCTTGAGGTAAAACAGAGAAATAAAATACGTTTTTACTTGAAACTGATTTTGATTTGAAGCAGATTCCATATGATTTGTGTTATTTATACATCCAATGCTGTGCCAATGTTAACCCTTGCTACTATACTATGTGGCACCTAATCTTGCTCATGTCTTGCAGTTCAAAGGTTTTGCTGCAAAATGAAAAACACAAAAGAATGCATTTAGGATTCCAAGTGTGGCCTAATACAGCATAGTAATCCTATTAGGATTGGAAGCAATCCAAAAGGAAGTCAGATGCTAACAAGATTCCATATATACTGTAAGCAGAACAAGTGTTAAATCTGCAGCAAACTGAATCAGCTTCAAATCAACAATCAGTTTAATTATATCATTTTACCTCATAAGCCATGGCTGCATAAGAACTAGCACAGACCAGGGAAGTGGATTGTGTAGAGAACATTCCCTCTGAGTGACACACTCTGCCTGCGATGTCAGTGTCCTCTTCCTATCAGTGACACTTGTCTGTGCTGCATCTGACTACAATGCCAATTCCAGCTACAGCACCCAGACACAGGCTGAGAGATGAAAAGGGTACTCTGACATACTGCGCGGGGACGTTGGCCACCGTCGTCCTTCCGAAATTCTGAGGGCTGTCTCCTGAGGAAAGAGATGGAAATACATGACACATGCGGACAGCTCGTCTGTCTTCAGAGAGTTGGTTCTGGCTGAGATGTCATGCTGCCCAGACTATGGTTGAGGGGATTGTGGGAAGGGAAGACAAACACTCAGATCACGTACTAATTAAGGCTGATTGTGTGACACGGTTAAGCGGTGAATGCTGTCTCGGGTGTTTGTCTGACAGGGGCACTCTCTGGCTCTCCCATGCTTACCCAGCAGGTTGCCGGAGAAGTTGATGGGCAGGATGACGGCCACAGATAGCAGGCACACCACCATCATTAGCAGAATGATGTGGCGCTGGAAGGACAGGTAGGTGGTGGCATCAATGCCACATTTGCTCCGGATCTCCTCATCTCTGGGGATGCAAAAAACACAAACAGGTTGGGAGCCGGGCCTGTCCCGCACACATCCTCTGCAGCCAGCCCCCCCAGCCCCCCGCCGCAGACCCCGGCCGCCGAGCTCAGGGAGGGAGAGGGACGGTGGCGTCCCTGTGTTGATTCCCAGGCTGGGCCACACATGGCGGCCTCACAGGGTGGGTCAGTTTCCCACCAGCTCAGAACCAGCTCTGCAGCCACTAACACAGAGACTAAAAGCAGGGCAGAGCAGCACCAAACCCAAAAGTGATACTCTGGGAAGCAGGGGCACTGTGGACGGTAGCATTTTACACCGCTTAAGGTCTGCTGCTGGCTGTTCACATGCCCTGCCTGAAGCAGAGCAGACGCACTCATGGGAAACCGCTCCACAAACGACTAGGAGAAAACAGCCTCTTTTGTTTTACTGCTTAATGAGGTTGAACATGAGGGCTGTGTTTAGTGATGAGGTCAGCATTTAAGTGTGCATGTGTGTATGTGCGTGCATGTGTGTGTGTGTGTGTGTGTGTGTGCGCGTCTACATGTACATGTGTGCGTGTGTGTATATGCATGCGCATGTGCGTGTGTGTGTGTGTGCGCATACGTGTAAGTGTGTGTATTTGTGTGTGTGTATGTGCATATGTGTATGTGTGTATTTGTGTATACATATGTATGTGTGCATATGTGTATGTGTGTGCATGTATGGGGGGTATCCCTTATTTACTCACTTCATATGATAGAGTGATGTCAGCCAGGAGCAGAATCCCTAGATGAAAAGAAACATAAAATGTTAAGTCATTCGCTTATTAAAGACACTAAATGACATGTGTGAAGACAGCATATGAGCACGTCTGGCTTGCATCTGTCAGAGCCATTTACATAACACTAAAGCCTACACGTTAACAAGGCTGAGGGATAAAGTTTTAATAGGTCTAGCCTGAATGATCTCACAGCGTGTGACAATGTAATGGCCTACAATGACTCCCATCTGACTCCCTGCCCCACAACAAACGCGGAGAGGCTGACTAGGATGTTACACGCGCGTGTGTGCGGCCGTGAGGTCACCGGCTCATTGTGCAGCTGTTAGGAGTTGGCTCACCACGTCCTTGCTCATGTCTGTGTCTGAGGGGCTGGACTCCGATGGGGACTTCTCCTTCTCGCTCTGCTCCCCATAGAACAGGGATGTCAGGCTGTTGGTGGGGTTTGGGTGGGGGGTTTGGGTGGGGACAGACAGAGTGACAATCTAGACCCGGGCCCACAGAAGTTGTCTTAATCATAGTTTTGAGGATACTGATCAAGCGTCATTGGACAGAAAAAGGCATTGAATGACAAGGATTTAAGAAGTGAATGTTAACCCCTCCCATGATAATGTGAAGACATTTGAGTAGTCCAGGTGTTTCTTAAGGTTAACGACAAGTCTGGGGAAAAAGAACTTCCAGAGACACCGACTCTATGAGGCCAAGCTGTTCTCACACACTCCATAACAAACTGTTTTGTGCCATCAGATCAGGTCTCGTCACTCTCATGACTAATGGCTTTGGAAAAGCAATACAGATGCAAACTGTTTATCTTTTCTTGTGCTATTAGACAATGCTGCCTTTGAGAAGGTAAACCATAATAGATTAAATATACTATCTAAAAAAAGCATAGGTCTTCCAGAAACAGAGCTGCATGGGTTTCAATCATGTCTGACAGGATGACAAATCTTTGTTGCGTTGATAGATTCTTCATCCAAAATGTCTAGTGTTACATGTGATGTCCCATAAGGATTGATCCTTGGCTCTTTGGTTTTCTTTTTACACATGCTCCTTTTACACAGATTTCAGAGTTCTGTGCCTTTTACACAGAGTTCTTTGTGTCAGTTTCCCCAGCTATGTTGAAGACACTCAACCCTATGTCTCGAGGATACTTAGTGATAATAATGCTATCAGTCCCTTGTCTTGCACAAATACAAATTTTAACTAGAATTTAAGATATGAAGTTTTGATTAATAGATCCAATATAGAAGAGAAGATGTACTGGCCTTAAGCATTAGCACTAAGCATTAGATAAGGATTTTAACTTAATTCCAAATATTGAGCTTCCAATCCCATGTAAATATCTTGCTAATTGTAAAATAAATGCAGAGGGCAGCTTTTCATTTTGACACTATAATCTACTCTACACTAAAATATAGACCCTCTATCAACTGAAATTTTCAAATCACATTAAGATTAGTATCATGATGGATTTGGTACTGTAACTGAACTACATGAAAGGCACTATACAGATGAAGTTATTAAACAATTTGGAATCAGCCAAGCAGACAACATTAAGAAACACTTGGGATGGAAGATTCCAACACAAGTTGGAACTATCCTATACTGATGTTGACCCAGTGCAAATGATCAAATCCCCAATCAAAGCCCACCACCTCCAATTCAGCAGAGGCATCTCTTCCCAACAGGGGCGAGGTGTGGCTCCAAAAAGGTCTTGCAACCACCCCAGATTCCAGAGGAGACCAGAAAGGAGAGTAAGGCGACCGAGGAATTCCAAAATAACTGCGGTTCCTGTTTTTGGCAACCTAAATTTAGGTTCGGTTTTGCCTGTAGGGCGACCGGACAAGAGGGCTGGTGCCCAGCCCTGTCTGACAGGGTGAAGAGGCAGGACTGTGACCACAGTGGGGGGGGGGGGCTGCAGAAATGCTCGGGTGTGACTGGAGGCATCCGCGGGGCAGTGATAAAGATTAATGGGCGAAGTATCCTAGCTCATCGCATCCGAGCAGGCCTTGCTTAGGATGATGTTTCAGCTACGCCTTTTTTTTCTGAAGCTCTGCCATCGACAGAGATGAAGTGCAACGTTCAAAGGGATGTAATCGAATTAGGTATTCCATCACCCCTCCCACACACAGATGTCACTGTCCCTGGGTGAGAGGAGGAGGCACTCATGGTGGGGGGGGGCAGAAGCGCTCTGCCCCGCAGGGCCCCTGCTGCCGAACCCCGGGACGTGGGCCCTGTCTCTCGGCGATGCTGAGGCCTTCAAACACAGAGATAAGGGAAATGAACATCCCCACGCGTGTATCAGGCTGGCTGCTCGGAGAGCACTGATCTCCCACCATCACAGCCATTACAGTTTTTAATAGTTTCGTTTGATGAGGGATTCTGCGCATCCACGTGCCTCACATCTCTAACTTCCTCCTTGCAAGAGCGAGAAACTGATACTATGTTTGAATTGAATCACTCTCTGATACTGGCTGAGGAGGCTTTACAAACCTAACAGCAGTTTGCATATGGAGTTTCACAGCAACTCCTTTTTGAGGAGAAGAACTACATTAAGGCGAATTGGAAAGGACATAATTTTAGATATATATGGGACTCTCATAAGCTCCCGTTGATCAGTCCTGCTTCAGTGCAGCAGAAAGATGCCTCTTGTGATGTAAGCTACTGTGAGATGCAGTCTGCTGAATTACTGATTACAGTTTCACCCACATTTGATTTGCCAAGACCCCCCCCCAACCACTCCACAGAAAAAAATAAGATTGGTCACTCATAAGTGTTCAGCCGATGACGCATTACAAAGCTGTTAGAGGGAAATAAAAACAGTGACAGTAGTTCAGTGTTAGCTCCACCTCTTTGTTCTCTAAACAGATGAATACACATCATCGTAGGAGTATTGGACAAATGCAAAGGCATCTTCAAATGAATGTGGAATAAATTGTTATTTGAGCAATACCCACTTTATCCAGGAGGGGGAACCATAACCACAACATCAAAATACATGTCACAACAAATGGTAAAACTGGGGGTTTTCAGAGACAGGAACAGGATAGAAGATCGCAAACATTCATGAGTGAGGCAGGCCTCTGCCTTGCCACTTGTCTGTATGCTAACAGTTATTAATTGACTCTGCCTACTCTGGCATTGTGACAGAGGGGGTCCGTGTGTGAGGCTCTCTGGGGGAAGTGTTTACCTGTCATTGTCCATCAGCAGAGCAAGCCGCCCGTAGTCCCACGCAGCCTTCCGCAGGCATGAAAAGATCAACAGCAGGAGCTGCAACACAGAGTAGCAGTGACAGAACTGCTCCCAGAATTCCTCTCTCACACACTCTCACTCCTTCTCTCTTTCTCCCTGTCACACTCACTCTCTCACACTTTCTCCCTGCCACGCTCTCTCCCTGTCACACTCTTTCCTGGTCTCACCTTCCCTCAGACTCAAAGGTGCTTCATTAGTATGAACAGCCTTAGCACCTATTGCCAAAACAATTTATATACATCATATCAGGCCACTAGTACACACACAGTAGCACATACAGATAATAAATGTAGTTGCATTAAAACAGCAATAAATTGAAGCTATAATTTCCAGATTTTGGAATGCGCCTTCAGATTCATCAGCATGAATTGAGAATGTAACAACACTGATGCTTTCAAAATTCCATGGCTGATGGCTGAGTAACTGGTGCTGAAGCATTGACTGCAACTACAGTACAGCTGAAAACCAAAATAGGCTAATTACAAATACCATACACTTCATCTATTATTCATTTGTCATGCATAGGATTACTTTTGTAATAAAGTGATGAATGCTAGTGTACTTTTATGTCAATTTGAAAAATGGAAAGACTGATTTAAAATATGAAAGTCCCTTGTAATGCAGACTCATGCTTCATGAGGGCTGGTGGTTTAAGAGTTTCACAAGTGATCGAAAATGGCCACCAAATAATATTACTGATGTAAACAGAAGAGTCCTTTGTATAGTTACTTGAATCAGGATTACTATTGAAAAGCAAAACCTGCTTGGCACCCCTGCAATTTACAATTTTTGAATAAAATGAAAACTCAATATGTCAGTCATACTGTATCATGTGAATGTGGCCATTCAACAGAAGAAAATAAAAATCAGTGTTATTTTCAATGTATTAATGATGTGCCTTTACATGTCTGCAAGGCAATTTCATTCTACTGTCCAGAATTCATAGATTCATAACATATGTTTTCACAATCACATTTGGTATATTTGTGAACACTGTATTTTACATCAGTTAATCCAGTAGTGTGTCATGTACATATTTGCTCATGGCAGCTATAGTTCATCAGTTGCTGCCCATTGACCCCATAGAATTCTTTCGAATTTTGTAGCTTTCAATATCCCAATGGTTTTTAAAACAATTTTTACAGCTGTAACAATTTAAGTTGAGGAACCATTCTTCCAGTGTGGAAGAAGCACATCTGAGCAATAACAACAGGGTGATTCACCAATGAAACTGCTTGGTCCCCTAATGATAATGGCAGTAGCATAACATTAAAAAGTAATGGAAGCATATGCCATTATACGCAAACAATAATCAATTTTTACAAGTAATAATGAAGCAGCCCGGTAATGCACTAACCAGTTTGCAATACATGTAAACAATCCTACAAGAACGGAACTGTAATATGCCATTGTATCCTTGCACAACACACACATGTGCACGCACACACACGCATGCACGCACGCACGCACACACACACACACACACACACAGCAAATATGTGCTCTCAATTATCTCTAATGTGATCAGTCAGGGACACAGCAGCCCTTATGAATGCAGACAGCTGGGGCCAGATTTCTACCCCTCTGAGTTCCTTTTAAACATCTGAGTTCTGGGGCCAGATTTCCACGAACTTGAGTTCCATTTAAACAGAATACACTACCCTTGGCTGTTAACTAAGTTTGGGTATGTGCACGTGGGCGCTGGACTAGAAATCATACATCATAATCATCCTAAACATTATTGTCTGATGTATCCTGCTTATCCTGCTGACACCATGTAGACAGCGCTGTTGCCATTAGCCGGGAACCTATGGAGCGAGGTAAGTCATATTACGCTCTTATCCTGAGCAAGCCCTGCTCCTTACTGCTACACCATACGGCTGCCCACAGAACATCAAACAGCCTGTGGCATTAAGCAAGCGGATGTGCGGCCAGCTCGTCTGCATAAACACGTTATGAAATTTGTGTTGTGGAGCAGTGCAGCCTTCCTTGCTGTTATTCTTATCAGCATTGTGCTGCCTTAGCTGGGTCCAATAACAGCAATAACACAGGGGCCATTTCTTTCCTAAGAGAAGTAAGTCGTTGTCATGGAAACTGATAGGGAACGGTCAGCATATACACACTGACTGAAGCATGAATGCGGTCAGGAAGGGAGGTAACCAGATACGGTCCTGATCTGATACAGTGTAGGGGGGTCATGATGGGGGGCTTTCCAGCTGTGTGTGGAACGCAGTAATCAGTATGTGCAATTTCTGTATATCGACAATAACCTTGCATGGCAGTCGTCACTTATGACAGGTATGTGGTGTAGGATTATGTTGCAGTGGCCTCTTGGCACCTGTTGTTGTTAGCCAAATGACCCATAGCACAAGCCCAACAGTGCAAAATTCACTGAAACTACACCTATCACCATAAAATCTGAATAAGCCCAGGAGCTAAACTGGAAAAAAATTATATACTCAAAATTCAGTATGCATCAGCAACAACCTAAATATAAATTCTCACCATAATAACCCACTTCCTTGTATTAATATTTTCCAGTGATTCATGATATAATGTGCACGCTTCGATATTTTGCTCTGCCTCAGATCACAGCATCACACGTTTCCTCTCTGGTGTTACTGTGATTTTACGGCTGTCATTGTTGCTGTGTTGTAGTCGGGTGCCATGTTCTTTTTCAGCTGCTGTTGTTTTTCAGGCCGTCGATCTCCAGGCTTTGCTGCTGGTTGCTCGGCTGATCCCGTGAAGACGCCGCGTCCCTCTCCCTGCGCTTACGGCCCCGCGCGGTCACTACGCTGTGACGCGTTACCTGTCGGTAACCACGGGCCCAGCTCCGGAGCCTGGCATTTACCCCCCGAAACGCTCCACTCGGGCTGGCTGACCTTCACTGAGTTGCAAGGTGCTTAATTAACACAGAGACAGGTGGCCCCCGAGTGAGATCAAACCCTCTGCAGCTGAGAGGCATTTCCCCCGGCTGTCTTTGACTCTGGCGTGAGCATCCTCCGTGGAAGGAGCAGTGGAGCAGCACAGCCTGACTCAACCAATTAAACCATCAGGAAATGACAAACATACTTAGGAGGGGGTGCAGAAGTCAAGGTGAGCGGTATGCGTGAAGCTGACGGAAGACAGCTTCCATTCAGAGCCTCTCAGAATGCTTTCTGAATGAGCAGGGCGATTACAGAGGACATCCGTTCAGCACCCAGCAAGGCAAGTAACAGCAAATCTGATTTCTCAGCAGGGAGGAAAGCCCCATGCAACAGCTGATATATTATTATGTCAGTGCAGTCCGTTTCAGTTGGAGGAAGAAGCTTAGAGGGACCCAAGGGATAGACAGACACAATTTGAGAATAGGAATATTTCCCCTTAACATCCAAATTATGAAAGATCAGCGTTGTTCAGGGACCATTTAAGCCAGGGAGACTACAACTCCTACGAACACAGAGCCACCAGCTCTCTCCAAATAAGGACACCCTGGGACAGGTTCTGAGGCTTTGGAAACAGTCAACTTCAGATCCAAAACATAAATACAAAAACCCCTCTATTTGCAGCTAAAAATGTAACCTTTCTTGAGAAGCGCTTGTACTCACGATTTGACAAGTGAAGTGATAATACAAAACAAAACTTGAATGTTGTTGGGTGCCGCTTTAATCTCATGTTGACATTTTTCTACATTGTGAAGTCATGATGATTAAAGATGATTTGATTTGACTGGAATTTTTAAAAGATGGCTGGGTAGATAAAACACCTTCAGACAGTAAAAAAAAATTGTGGTAGAAAATGTAATGATCCTGCAGATTTAATGATCCGCATAAGCAGCAGAATTACTGAACTGTCAATATAACTGAATCTGTGGTTGAGAAGAGAGGGAGAGAGTAAGAGAGAGACAGAGACAGAGTAAGAGTGAGAGAGACAGAGAAAGAGAGAGAGAGAGAGAGAGAGAGAGAGAGAGAGAGAGAGAGAGAGAGAGAGAGAGAAAGAAAGGACTTTCTAAGCCATGAAATTAATTGTTGAATTTGATATACCAATATGGATCTGGCTAATTTTTTAGATCAATCATAGAACCAAATACACTGTATGGCAGCGAAGTGCAGGGCCCACTTACATAGCAAGATTCTGCAAAATGGGACAAACACCTAACTGAAACCATGGATGTGAAAGTCTGTATTCTAGGAGCACAGAAAAAACTCCAAATAACACGTGCACTGCATAATTAGGTCAATACCCTTTACTAATCAACAGCAAAAAACAGGCATCAAATTCTAGAATCACCTAAAAGCAACCCCCCCCCCCTACTACTACCCCATACTATCACTAAGTACTGCATCAAAAAGAAACATCCAGAGAGGAACCTTCTGCCAGCTGGTCCTGAGGTTCACTGAAATAACCCCTCCTCATCCCATTCAACCTCAGAACAGCAATACTGTATTACAAAAAATCCAGCCAACCCAACTATAACAAAACAACAAGAAAAATATATCACATATTGGAAAGAAATCATAAAAAAACAAAAACAGACTTGAAGGCTTTTTGCCTTAAACAGACAGTACACAGTGGTAGACTATTTGTCCACCATGACTGCTATCAAAGGCAGAAGCTGGCTGCCCAGGGAAGACAGGCTGTGCCCCCAGACAGAGGTAGAGATGCAACTCCATTTCCTATTACACTGCAAACAATGCTCAAATTTAAGAGTGAAATTCTTCCCCCAAATTTTGAAGAGATGCCAGGAGCTCCAAAACCTCTCAGCGAGAGAAATGGTCTCATACCTTTCAGGGGAAAAGCCTGAGTGCACTCTTTTGGCTGCCAAATATGTGGCATCACTCCACAGACTAGAGGACAACTGGAGTAACAATAATTAAGGCTCAGACATACTTACATTTTATTATCTGTATTATGTGTATTCTTCCTTTTCTTCTTCGTATTATTATTGCAATTACTGTAATTAATCCTGCGTAATTTACTAAAATTAAATACTGTAAATGTGTTGAACAGGACTTGCTTGCTTGGCAACAGTGTGAGCAGTCATGCCGTTATGGCATATTTTGAATTTGAATTTGAACATGAGAGAGAGAGAGAGAGAGAGAGAGAGAGAGAAAGACAGAAGTGGAGAATGAGATGCAGACAGAAAGAGAGGGTGAAGACAGAAAGAGACAAGGGGACAGACAGAGAGGAACAGGCAGAGCTTAACTCACCAGCCAGAGCACCACGTTGAGGGCGAGGACGGTGGGCACGCCCCCGAAGGGCAGGCCCTGTAGGACGCTGCTGCGCGAGTGGGACCGGTAGCACCGCTCCGCCGTGCCGTTGTCCACCCCCATTGCGTCCAGAAAACTGAGGACATCCAGCTCGGTGTCCCTCTCCCCCCCGGGGATCCCTGCCCCCGACAGCTCCAGGCCCGCCATGGGTTAAACTCCGCTCCTGGGCTCAAGTCATGCAGTCATCACTGGGTGGAATGAAATCCACGAACAGATAAGCCTGTTAAAACAGTTCCCCTAATTACAACCATGTTGCACACAACATGCACACCCTCCTCTTGTGAGATGTTTAGGCCACCTGTTGATGAGCGCTTGCTGTATGTTGACAAGAGGAAAGCAACATGTCCTGCTGTAACAGTGGAGCATTTCTGTAAACATTTTCATGTATTTCAGCACCAGATGGTTAGCAGCAAATCTTTATCACAATTATTTTCCCTGCTGCTGACAGTAACTGATGTATTAGGGAGTCCCGGCTGTTATTCTTGCGTGTCGGTGGATGAGTGACAACCCGAAGAGAATAGATCAAACAGGATTGTTTTCACGCTGGGCTGTCCTCTTCATCTCTTACAGTTATTAATCACAGTCATCAGTAATCAGCATGACTCTGTTGCCTGGAAGGAGCCCCATTTTCCTGGCATTTACAAGGTTTGTCACAAGGGAGGGACTGGCCAGTGACCTCATTCCAGCATTCAAATTAAAGGTGGTAGCAAACAAAGAAAATTAACGTGATACAAAGCAAAAAAAAAAAAAAAAAAGACTACTGATGACATCGATCACCCACAACAAAATGGGTGCCTCAGGTGTGTCAAGACACATAGTGAATTTAAACAAGCTAAGCCTCTTTATGAGAGCAGGGAATAGAAAAACAGCAACTGTGGTTCGAGTGAGCACAGGTACCCATTTTCTGCGGAGTTAAGTAGCAATTACAAGTGTCTGGTGTGATTGGTGAAGAGGCATTGCAAGTGTAACGAAGCTTGTTTCCAGCAGGGTATCCTGAAGCCAGCTCATGCTTCTGCTACTGTGCCCTTGCTGTGTACATGAGAGCTCTAATTCATGGACCTGTATATTAACAAGGCAACTACATGAAAGCCATAGCTCTGGGCAATTTCCATGATCCACTGCAAATAACTAATTAGCTGAACAAGTTCTCCAACTAACCAATAAACTATTTATTCTGGCCACCAATGACATAATAGGCCATCCTCAGCTATCTTCATGCATCCACAAAAGCTTAAAATTCAACTGAACAGAAAACACTCATGCTCAAGGCTTCCATACATTTATTTTTTTATGAATACACCAAAGCTTTTTCCCTCTTCAATGGCTGAGACACATTTATGAAGGACTTGCACTTGCTTCCTGCTTAGGCTCACAGAATATGTGTCTACCTCGCCTTCAGTGCTTGCTTTGTGTGTGTCTCTGTCTGTCACCTAATATCGACAGGGTCTTCTGTGGATCGCCTCTTTGGCACAAGGCCTCGACACGCACTTACAGACTACACATTTAAAGTGAAGGTCACAATGAACTTTGATGAAAATGGTGGCTGATGTTTGTCTTTGTTTGCTGAGATAATACATTGGGATAGGTTTCTTTTATGAGGCCCGTTGCCATGGTTCTCCCTGTTGATTTCAGTTCACTTCATATTTGTTCACCTGAAGTGCATAGCAATTCATTCTGGACAATTCATTTTCCGGTCCTCACGAACCAATGCGCTCCTGGTTGTCCACAGGCCTTAGTTAGCCAAAGTTTACTTCCTCCTGTTAGTGTGATTCAACCCTCTCTCTGTCAGCAGGACACCAACAATCTGAACTCCTTGAGATGAACAGACAATTGACATGACCCCTGCAGAGCCCTGAAGCTCCATCGGAAAACATGAGTCCTCCGGGACAAGAGCTACAGATAATCCAATATTACATCCATTTGCAGAACCACACTAATGTAGCATGGTTTCTCGCGGCACATGCAAGAATGCACTTGAAGGTAACGTAGCATGAGACGTATTGAAAAGGTTGAACCAATGCTAGCTTAGTGCTTATTGGCGTCTGCTCCACATCAGGAAACAATTAATTAGGTTTCCATTCAAAGCACCTGGAACGGTCAACATTGGAGCTGTCTTTGGCCCTGACAGCCAGAGATAACAGAGCCACAGCAACTGCATTAAAGGCCTGGCCAGCCACTTCCAGCCAAATGCAACAAGGCAAACAGGCATAAAACTCAATTAACAGGGCACGGCCCACAACTCTGAGAGGGCTTAAATAGCTTAAATACAGACCTGCGGTGTATTGTTTCTGAATAGAGTTAACGACCAGCCATGCTTTGTCGCTGGCAGGCTGTTGACAGATCACATCTCCTTCAATGAATGGCTGAAATGTGCCTCACTGAGCATGACCATATTGGGCAGAAGCATTGGAGATAGGCTGTCCCCATGTATGCAGGGACACGCTGAGCTACAGAGAAAGATGGCGTCCACCAATACCTTACTTTGGGAAACAGTAAAACAGCTTACTATTTAATTTGGTCTAACTTACTATTGATTTTAAAGTTGAAAGAAGAAGTTGATAAAAGCTGCTCATGCCATCTCTGTGAATTGAAGCCTGAAGCAGCAGCTCATTGTAATATTTTAGTCTACTCTGAATATATGTACATTAATGCTACTACTAATAATAATGGATTGTTTACACAGCACCATTCAAGTGATTAACTGTCTCACTGGGATCCCCTGATCAAATTCTCTACTTTTGAGTCTTGATGTATCAGATTTACAAGGCTAGTCCTATGAAAGAGTGAACTGGAAGAATCTCCCCCCTGAAGGACCACTGGAAAAGGAACATCAAAATCAGTAGAGATAATTCTGGGCCTGGTCTTCACCACAAAACATAGCAAAGTCTTAGCATCTTAGCATTTCTGACACTGCCAGTAATTCCTTGCTTGTCCTCCTGAGCATACTTTACAAGAAGAGAGGCATTTAATGCTTTTCTTGGTCCCCTGAGGTAGGAATTATTGCCCTATAAAGGCCCTCCCTGAGCTCTGCACTCTAGTTAAGCAATATTAATGTGAATCTCCAAGCTATATGTCTCAGTCAGGTTTATTAGGTGCAAATGAAGATTAAGGAACAAACATTTCAATCTTGAGACTCAGTGACCCAGTGGAATTTGCCTGCATTGATCACAAACCACCACCTCATCCACCTCAATACTGAAGAACCTCCAAATAAAATGCAATAAATGATTAAATTCCTTTAAAGTGTGCCAAAGCATAAGGGACCATTGGTCTCACTGGCATCATAATGAAGAGTTGAGCCTTTCTGTTCCCCCAGAGACAAACATTACACAGAAGCCTGCAGTAGCACTAGGGATATCAGACTGTTAGTCATCCAGACCCACACAAGCCCAACCCAATCCATCAGTGATGGACTGCTTTGATGGTGTGGTCAGAGGGCCATCTTACCGTAACGTGAGCAGAGCTTCAGATCAGCAACACACAGCGCCTCCCATCAGAGGTCAAAGGTCACACACGGCATCAAAAATTCTTCTCACTCCTGAACAAAACACAAGACACAATTAATCAATAACACAGCATCCTAAGTTACCTTTAAAGCCAGGGTCTTTGTTGTGTGCAGTCTCTGGAGACTTGCACAAATTCATGCATAGACAGAGATGAAAGTTGGAGTCCTGAACAGAAGACGTAAAATCCAGTTGTGCCCAACCATTTGAATTGGCCTGTGTGCACTTTGTGTTGTCATTACTCTGATGAGCTTTTGAAAACTGAGTTATTAAACTTAGTGTTCCAAGTCCTGATGATAAAAATACATTTGCAGTGAAATTAAAATCTACAGTGCAGCACTCCTAGGAGCAGCAACAAGCAGCCAGCAATGAGTCACTGAGCCTGTCCAACTCAGTGCTTTATTGCTCTCCAGCTTTAATGAGAAAGAGCTCTTTCCTCCCTTAATTATCATTAGAGAGAGTGCTGAAAGGCCCCTGTCCTGAGAGTGGGATCAGACTGGCAGATGAACGCCCTGGAGGGGGGCGGTCCCCTCACCCTCTACCCTGGGTCTGGGAATGCTGATGATGTCACTTCCTGTGCAGCGCAGGGAGACATTAGGCGCTCTCAAGGAGATGCGTCACTCCAGCCCTCCACAGATGGGCAGCTAATGTCACGGCAGCACGTTCCCCCTGCCGTTGCAAGTGAGCGAGTTTGGGAATCGGTTTCAGCCTGCTTTGCTCGCATCATTTTTGGAGAGTGACTTAACCCTTTAACCTGCTCCACTGCTTTGCAAAGCACAATGCCTGTGCTAAGAGGCTGCTACACCGGGATGCTGTGACAAGAGGAGAAGCAGGAGACGTTGCAGCTCTTCTAGAGGCATCAGATGCCCACACACTCTGATATGAATAGCAGTGTATGGCCCTGTAGGTCACTCTTGCTCCTCGTACTTCTTGCTTCAGCAGTCAAAGCAAACTACAGTGAGAAAGCAGGAAATTGTGTGGACAGCTGCCACACAAAGCCCATTTAAAGTCTTACGGACCCATATCCACACCTACCCTGGCAAGTCATGTCACTGCTTTACCTGGAAAAGCAGTTGGCCTGTCATCATTCACCACACCAACATCCATCATAATGCACCATCTGCCGGCATAAAGAGGTCTCTCTCAAACTGTTGGCAGTCTTGCTGTGTCCATTCAAAGCAGCTGGACATCCCCTGCCCGGAGCCGGGGATATGGTCCCTGGTCCCCAGTTCACTACAATGCTGGCCATCCCCGGCAAAAGGTTCCCCACAGAAGGGGCATGGGAGTGGGCCGGGCAATCTATGTGAGTGGGAGGATGTGGCCCTGGCTGTGAGATCATAGATTTATTCTGGTCATTCTCAGTGAGGCTGGATTTAACATTCACTGTGCACATTGATCTGTCTTCAGTCTAAGGAGTTAAACATGTACTGTATAAATGCTAAATACTTAATGCATCAAGTGGTTCGTCCTCTCTGTCAGCAGATTGCAAGTTATTAAGTGGCAAAGCTGTATTTTCATAATGTTTACTATGACAGTAATATTTTTATTGCATATCTTTCAAACAGAAAGAAAAAACCCCAGAAAAACACAGAGCTAGGAAATATTGTTTTTTTGGCCTGTTGTCCTGATGCAGTTTATTGCCTTTATTTATTTCATACTTCTTCTCAATGAACCATTAAAATACCATGGATCTGGTTCTCATTCCCTCAGGAGCAAACACATGTCAGGGGTGAACAGTGTTCTTTCAGCAAAGAAGCACAGCTTTTCTTCTTCAACAAGTGAGGTTTACCAAATTCAGTGATTATCAAAGAAATCTAATTATGACTGCACTAATGCACGCAGTCATGTTACTGATCACACATGCAGAAACAGTTTTTCAAATGAGAAAAATCTATTGCTGCCATCAATGTGGTGATGACTATGAAAATGTATCAATAATGAAAATATACAGTTGGTTATGAATGCATTTGTTTTCTGAAATCTTCTAAAACATTTTAAACACAAAATCTATGCCAGCTGAAGCATACTTTTTAAATAGTTGTTTTCAAACATATGCAGAGGAAAATGTAATATTTTTTAGAAATAATATTTTAATTAATCATTTATTATTAATGCTTTGCCTTGCAGTCAGTCTTTACTGAGCCTTGTGCTGAAGACATTAACACTTGAAAAAATGTGAAATTTAACTTCATCTTCACCCCAGTCCACATCATACCCCACTGACCCAGCTATGGTGACAGGACTGTTCAGGGCAAAGCTATGGTAAACTAGGACTGAGTAAAAGGGAGGCATCAGAGGGTAAGCATACTTTCCAACCCCACTCCAACGGTTATTCTACTGCCTATAAAAAGACTGAACCACAATTGTTCCCAAATCCTAACGAGGCTCTGCACCATGATTCTGTTCCCCACATCTGATACACCGTAAAGTCATAAACACTCATCACAATGCTCTGAACAAAAAGACAAAGCAGTTAAAAGCCTTCAGCAACTCACCGAAAGGGAAGTCCCCATTTTGAGGTGTTAATAACTATGCCGAAGTTGAAATTTCTGGATACAAAGTTGAACCCACTGTGATATTGCTGTCAGACCAAAGGAGGTACCTGTTTACAGTTTCTGTTGAAAGCAAAATTTCAGCCAAGATCCAAGGGGGACAAACTGATATGAATGAACCAAATGGCTCAGTCACGAGTGGTTCACGAGTGGCTCAATCAATAAGGTGCTCTTTTTAAATGCAGGTGGAGCCCAGGTTAAATGTTGAAATATTACCTTTGGATTTTTTCCCCCTTCCCAAAGCATATTTCATTATCGGCAACAATGCATATTTATTATATCTATAATAAAGCCCTGTCCAGACTTCACCTTAGTTCCCACTGTCTGGATGAATCCTTCACCAAGTACCCAGTACATGATCACTTCAAAACCTGAATAAAATCTGATGAAACCTACTGCAATGTTGACCTCACACATCATAATCTGGCAATCGGGCAGCTGCTTTAAAGGAAGAATGTTTTATCTTACTGTATGCGTACACTAAAGCAATATCTGTTGAATGCCCACATTTCAGCACTGTTTATTCAGCTTATCATCTAATCAGTGTGCAGCTGCTTGTTTAAGACTGACCCCATGTTCTTGCTGATATGATACGCATTAATATGCAATATGCATCTTATCAGGATGGCCTTGGAAGTCTGTCTGGCTGAGAGTGTTTGTGAAGTAAGTAAATGAATATAAAACAACAGCATGTTTTGACAAGGTCTGTTTTTTCCCGATGGTAAGTTTGTGATCTGTTGCATGCCTCAGTGGCTCGCTGTGTCTGGGCAGTGGCCTGTTGCGTGGCTTCTGAGCCAAAGTTTGCCTGATAAATGGTCTACAACTACTGGAATTTTTGCACTGTGTTCAAAACAGAATTGCATGCATGATCAATCTTAGTTTAATGCAGATTACCCAAGAGGGGCAAAAATGGTCATCTGATGCGACAGATTGGAGCCATCTTGAGGGAAAGTCACGTGATGACTGCTGGAGTGGCGTGAAAAACACCACTGGCTAAAACGCAATGCTTTTGCTTCTACACATTGGTGTGGAGGCCATGTGACACAAACAGTGTATCCCCCAGGGGTGGGGGGAGCAAGACTACAGATGTGTGCTAATGAGCACTGTAGCCACAGCAAGCGCCAAAACGCTCTCCCTCTCCTTCAAGGCCACTAAGCCTCAGCTGATCTGCAGTGCAGCCTGTCTAACCACAGCATACACACACACACACACACACACACACACACAAAGGGGGGCCTCTGCAGCTAACAGACCTTCAGTTTTTTAGGCTGCTTTCCAAGGGATTCTGAGAAAAGAATACCACACACCTTTGGCTTGAATAACAAAACCGACACAGGAGTTTAGAAGTGTGCCGGCCTAGCCTCGACATATATGAGACAGAAAATGGTGCTGTACTTATGGGGGGAATGGGGCATGAGGGGGACACATCTGCTCTGTGTCATGTCCCCTCTAGGGCTCCTCTTTGTGAAAGATGGCATTCATCACACAGATCAGGAAAAATAAACAAAAACACGATCCCAAATTTCTGGGGCTGGGAAAGAGTCGCCACAGCACTGGCAAGATGATTTACAAATGCTGCAGCCCACAGAAACCTTGCTGCAGTAGAGTTCAGCGGGATGGGAAAATCAACTCACAGCACAGCTCAACAGCAAAGCAAACACTCCTCCCACAGCGTCTCCAATGAAACCTCCCGTCTCTACGCATTATCAATCTGCAAGAAAAAGGTACCTTGCAGTACCTTGCAAGAGCTGCAAGCTTGTTGCAATTGCAGAGGGAAAGGTGGAAGCTACTGTCTTGCCTGTCTGTTTACGCCCCCTTTCCTGACCTGTAAGACTGCGGCAGAGGGCGTGGGCCAGCTGGTCAGACAGGGCGTCCCAGTGCTGAACTGCACCCTTGGCCGGGGGAGTGGTTTGCGACAGATGGAAGTAGTGCAGACCAACGATAAACCTCCGGCCCTGTGTGCCACCGTTGCCGCGGTGACGGCACTCCTTTCCTGGCACTGATTGCAGGCCATTAAAGAAATATGTGTGTCTGTCATTGGCTGAAAATGAAACCAATGGCAATAACTCAGGCGTCTCAGGTGTTTCAGCATCATGTGCAGAATGCCTGATTTACAAAGCCTTTTGTCTGCACAACAAAAGATTTGCTGTTGGTGAGTGCGGTGGGCTCAGGGGGGAGAGCAAACACAGCACTCCTTTATGCTGTAATACTACACCGCCCCATATTATAAAACTAAGCCTCCCCTACATCACCCGTGATTCTCTGAAAATACACCACTCTGCTTCAATGAAATCAATCAAAGTTTAATTAGTATAATGTCTTAATAAATAAGATGCTAGAATGTACGTCAAAGACTGCTTTGTAGAAATGTGGGTGTGAAATTATAACACATACAACAATTGCAACAGAAAAAGAGCAATAATACAATGACAGAGCAAATCACACAATGACAGTATCAGCTAAACATTGTTAAAATAAACTCAACATCATCTTCGCACTACTGAGAATTCTGCTTTTGTTTCCTACAACGCGCCACAAAGAGAGCTGATCGCATGAACGGTACTCATTAGTAACACCAGATATGGCTGTAGCAGTGGCACTGCTATTGTGGAAGCATTTACTTTGGTGGTGGCAGCAAATACAACAAAAACCCTCTCAGTTTTACTGAGCCCTGTTCTGAGGTGACAGCTTTTCAACTTGCAATACTGGAATGAACTATGGAACTATGAGCTTCATTTGGGGAAACAGGATCCCCTGGGGGTGGGTTTAAAGATTATTCAATGTGAGGCTTGACTTTTTAACTCACACTATGATTTGGTCTCCAGGGAGTCCAGGGCGCTGGAACTTCCAGGGAAAAGAACTGGTTACCTGGGACTAAGAATGTTGTATGCCATCCAGCATTTGGGATGGGATGTTTTCACTCTTTAATTCTACTTTCATTAATACCCCCCCACAGCAATAGGTGATCATATAGTGTGTCAGCTGGTGGACTACAGGAAAAACTGAACTATATTATTACATACAACACTTGTTGAGCAATACATTGTCCTGAGGAGCCCTGGATGACAATACCCATCCATAAATAGACCGTATCATTACTGAAAGCATGCATTTTGAATACCTATTACTGAGGACATCTTACTGAGGCTTGCCCTTTCAATAAATAGGCTGGCAGTATGAGTACAAAGCCTGTCCTTTTAATACAGGGAGATCAGTTACAGTTCTAGGAACAGTCTTTTGACTATTTAAGGCTTTCAATGCAAATACATTAATTCTGACACAGCCCAGCTGATGATCTACCATTCAGACATTAAATGCCATTTCCTCATGGTTTGTGACAATGGTGGTGAACCATTTTATTAACTTTGGGTCTGGAGGTCTTCGATGTCAATAAGAAATAAGTATGATAACTGAATCGCCTGCCACGACAGCCTCCAGCTTTCCCATCATGTATTTCATGGCACACCATTTTGGCTTGATTCCCCTTTAGAGGGAGAGCTCTCTCCCATGTCATAGGAATGAGAAGGCTGTGATACACTTTACTTTCTCATGAACAGCTGAGGCCTACAGCGTGAGTAGCAAAACAAATAGCACTTTTAGAACAGTAATAATGAAAGAGGAATCATAGTAGTCTATGTTACACGTTCATTCCGCCCACTGTACACTAACGTGGTCTCTTCGTGTCTTAAAATACCAACCGATGGCACTTCTAGAGAAATTACTGGGGAGGTGAATCGGAACAGTGGATGGCAAAGCTCAGATCCTCACTCAAGCCATTCCCTGGGTCTCTATGGTTACCTCCCCGTTATTCCTGCCCCTCCCTCTCCCTCTCCAAGGAGGGTCCAGTTTCCCCTCTTCTCTGCAGGCGTGCACGGAAGTGCTTGCTGGCCTCTGCCCCTGCCGGCTCCCCCTCGGACTGCGCCACAGCGCCACCAGCAGTGGAGCAGCAGGGCCCCGCTTCCCAGCATCAACACTACAGTCACGCCTCAGCCTCCATGACTCAGCGATACCGCGGCAGCCTCCCTTCTGCTCAGAGTAAGCAGGAGGCAGGAGCCTCTCCGACACGGCAAAGGGCCCCTGTATTTACACACACACACACACACACACACACACACACACACACACACACGTGTACACATGCACACACACATACACACACACATGCGCGTGTGCACACACATGCACACGTGCACACACGCGCACATACACACACACAATGCCACTCGCAGGCACAAGCATGGATCCCCATTTCACGCACACACTTGTATATACAAACATGCATGTATGGCTTACTGTATTGTTACATCCACAAAAGCATTACTCCTCTGATACCACTCACAGTCAAAGAATGGATCCACACACTCACACGCACACACACACACACACACACACACACACACACACACACACACACACACACACACTCGATTGATACACAAATATAAGCACTAATCCTACATTACACACAAGAATGGACCTGACATGCACGGCGTACATACACGCATGCATGCACAGATGCGTACATACACAGCTCCATCAGCCGTGAGTGCGGAGGCGCCCAGCTGCCCATTACGCTGTGCTAATATTTACCTCCCCTCACTCTCCTTTACCTCCCGAGCTCCTGCGGCCCACTGTTCCTCTGCCAAACTCCACCCCGCTGCATGCGCTGCCACGCCCCCCACACCACAGCCAAACACTGAGCATCCCTGAGAGATTACTCACTCCTGGCCAGGAGACACATCTTTCTGGACGTAAGGGGACTAGACTCTAGTTCCCTGTCGCTGGAGATGCTGCGCCGTGGGTGTGACGTTGAGGTTCGAGACGGCAGCAGAGCAGAGGAGCGTTAGCCGGGAGGAGGACATTGCTGGCACGCGCGGGGAGGCGCAGGGATGATGATGCCCAGATTTCTGCTGAGGTTTGGTGGCAGATGAGCTGACGTGGGGGGGCAGCATTCTCTGGCCATCTCATTAAGTCAGCGCACCAGAAAAACAGCTGAGCTGGAGCTGTGTCTGCAATCGATGATGTACAGGAGGAACTCGGGGTGGGGGGTGGGGATGGGTGCTCGAAAGAACCTCAGCAGAGCCTCGGGGAGACCCTGACATTCCCAATGCCCAGACATGCATCTGCTTGGCCTTTGCCACACATGACTTTCACATTAAAGAGATAAAGCAACACAACTAGCAAACCTCAAACAAAGAAGTTTACCTCCTTCAATAATTCTTCAAGATTTACATCCAAGTGAAGCTTCACTTAAAAAAAAAACCAAATCAGGTCAATCAGTTAAAAGAACCCAAAAAGTACCTGACAGTCAAACCAACTAAACCTGGTCACTCATGTCCTCAAGCCATTAGATGTAGCTCTGTGCTTTAGAGAACAAGAATTCTCCAAAGATTCCTCCCCCCACCTTGACGCAAACACATTCTGTTTGCAATGGAATGGAAAGTTGTGTATGTGCTCTTTTACGCCACCTTGGCAGCCGTCATGAGGAGATGGATAAAATCACAGATAGAGGGAATGTTAAAGAGATCATGGCCTCTGAAGAATGACACATCAGCCGCTGTACTCCCCACACTACCAGACACCGGAGGTGCCAGACAACCCCCCCCAAACACACACACAGACACACACACAGGGTGAGTCTTTAATTCCCCAAAACAATTAAATGCTCTGTTCTCTGCAATTCCATTGCCAGGCAGGCTGAGAGCACAATGTGGGCGCAACAGGCACAAATGCCCTCTGAGGAGACTCTGAGTTCTATTATAAATGGGAGGCTGGTGCGATTTCAAGAGCATTAATTACGAATCGCAGTCACAAGACAAAAGTGCAGGTCTGCCTGGTGGCTTTCAGGCCTCACTGTCTGAGCGAGTTTTTTCAGCATGAGGGAAGCGTCACCAGCCACATAAGACATGCCAGCATATAGACCACTTTCTCACTCCATTGGGACGAGATGACAGAGACAAATGCACAACATTCTTATCTGATATTCTGCGTAGCTTCCCTGTTTCACATTGTTCCTAATCACCGGGGAATGAAGCAGCTCTCACATGACTCTTGGGGATAATACATCTTGCATAAAAAGCGCAGCTACCTGGAAAGCTATAGCTGTGGCTTTTCATCAGTCTTCAGACCTGCCCCCTGGCCTTACTCTGTGGAACAAGACACTTGTTCCAGAATGCTTCAAAGAATTGCAGTTCAACAGTGGCTTGCTAGCTAACTGTCTATTGATACTTTTTAAATCAATGTCAAAATAACTACTGAAGTGGAATTTAGCATGGAATTAACTGCATCTGATGTGAAGATTCACTGTTCTTTTCTTCTTTGAATGGAATATCATGTTTGTTCACTGTCTAGGCCCATTATCTAGATCACTATCACAATTACTATCACTTTTGCTGTTTATTTACATGGCCTTTTTTTGATGTAATTTTCTGCTGCCACATGACATGACCTTTGCTGTGGTTTGTCTCATAGCTACTTATTATAGGCATATTACCCAGTAGGCAACCTCACACATCCAGCTGTGAAGCATGCCATCTGCAGAGGGAAACATGAAAATTGAATCCATCATGAAAGACAAAGAGAATATTGCAGGGAAAATAAAGGTCTCCATACTTTCTCATTACAGCATTTGTTCATGTGCTCCTGTGTTGACAGGTTGCTAGGTAGCCATCAAGCTGTAATTTGTGACAAAAGGACAGCTCAGTCAAGGGATTATGGGAGCATGCAGTGATGTTACTTCCTGCTTCACATGAAATTTGCCACAATACAAAAGTAATCAAATGCTGAGGCAGCCAGCGAAGGAAGTAACCATCTGTAGGTCCCATCATGCCTTTCAGGACAGTAGGAGGCAGAGGAGATAACCTATTCTTACCATCCCAAATGATGAGCCCAGTAAGAGCCACATGCTAATTAATTGCTTTTAAACCTATGCGAGTCTGCTGTTTCCTAATGTAGTACTCTGTGTACAATTTGCTAGTGTGGACAGGTTAAAGAGTGTATGTCATATACACTGCAGATGAACACAGTACATGGTGCAGCTGCACCATGGCGTGCAGAAGGTTCTTTGCAGATCACCAGTGCAACCCCTGGACCAGATGAAAACAGTGTGGGAGAATGTGGGACATGTTACCAATGCTGAGAGGTAACATAAAACTTTGATATTATGTCTATCTAACCAAACTGGAAACATTTGGGGACGTTCTAAAACGCTTAACGTGGCTTAATGTTCCAAAACAGCGATCAATGATCACCAAGTTTCTCTCGGACATCTCTTGTCAGAAACACTTCCTCCTGTCAAAAAATCAAAACCGAAATCCTAGGAGTATGGTCATTATCTCACGTTAAGCGCTTTCCTCTCCATTGACGCCCATTATAAGGAAAAAGCTTAACGTGGCTTTATGTCCCAAAACAGCGATCAATGATCACCAAATTTGTCTGACATCTCACATGTCATAAACACTGTCTCCTATCAAAAAAGCAAAACTGAAATCCAATGAAAGGGGTAACTATCTTGTGTTAAGCTGTTTCTTCTCCATTGACCCCCATTATAAGGAAAAAGCTTAACATAGCATTATGGACCAAAACAGTGATGTATCAGGACTACACTTCTCTAACATGTTTCTGATCATGAACACGTTCAAGAACCAATACGACGACCCCATGGGTTTAATATAAACACTGACGTTTTCACTGAAGTTTTCCCCATAGGAACCCAAACTTGGTGATCATTGGATGCTATTTTGGAACATTAAGCCAAGTTAAGCCTTTTCCTTATAATGGGCATCATTGGAGAGAAAAATGCTTAATGTAAGATAACGTCCATACTCCTAGGATTTCGGTTTTGATTTTTTGACAGGTGGAAGTGTTTATGACAAGAGATGTCCAAGAGAAATTTGGTGATCATTGATTGCTGTTTTGGAACATTAAGCCATGTTAAGCCTTTTCACATTAAGCGTTTTAGAATGCCCAAACATTTGTATTCTGACTTTTGGCTCGTAAACACCTATACTTTGTCCTCTAGTCGATTCCACAGCACACAAGTTAGGCCATAAAAGATACAGGCTACAGCCTTTGCTATATGAAAGATATGGTGAGCACAGTGCCGTTTGTCATCCCAAAGGCACACTAATTTTGCAACGTAACATGTCACCGGCCCCACGTCTATGCAAAGTTTGATTGATGGCCGTCACAGCCTCTTGATGACTGCCTTCACTGCTTTCTTCTCAGCCATTGGATGAAAGCCAGGCTTTTAGAAAAGCTTGGCTATGTTGCATTAGAATGAGCCAGGTTTCTGCTTTTGACGTAGCGCTATCAAATAGAGTAGAAACTATGCCGCAATGGCATAAGCGGCTCATGTGCTGGGCGGGTAAAAGAACGCATCCATGTGTTCTTATTTCTGACAATTAAAAACCAAATGACCAATGCAAATGTGGGACATTATCTCAATATGTGGGATACGGGACAAAGGGTCAAAATGCTGTGCAGTACAACGCAAAGCGGGACACCTGGTCACCCTAACGCACGGGCACACACAGAAATTCAGCAAAGCCACAGAATAGCTAACAGGGAACACATATTCCAGTGCATGCTACATAATATCTCTTTTTTTAAATCAATGTAATTTTTATGGTCTGATAATGCAAACCAGAAACCACTAAAGAAAGAGGATTCCTGGCAAGTAAAACTGTCAGGGAGCTCCCAGATTCATTACCCACCTCAGCAGAAAGATAATGCCAGAGGAACTGAGATTGCAAGAAATGGCCCATAAATTATGCGCAAGTTCTAATCAACTCAGCTGCCATATCGTGTCGACTGTCACTCCTTGCGATCAAGAGAATTTTTCGGCAAAAGATCAGAATGACTGGAAATTACCATGAATAAAATGACTCAGGGATGAGGGCTTGATTTTTACAGCCGAGTGCACAGGCAGCCATCCATGCACTGTTGTACATACTGTACCCTCTCCCCCCGGCGCTGTTTGTTTGTGTCGTGGCTGTTGCTTGTTTGCCGGAAAGTTGACTGGAAAGAGCGAGCTCGCGCTCACCGCTTCCTCCCCGAGGCACCAAGCTTATGAATATGCATGAGCAGCCACAATGTGCCCTGCCCACCTCATCCTCATTATAAAAAGCAAAAGAACCTGGTGGGGCTTCTGGAGGGAGAACAGAAAGAGCCAGTTCATTAGGCAACATCAGAGAGGTGGCAGCGATATACCAGTCAGACAGATAAAAGGACATGCCCTCTGTTTGGGGTTGAAGCTCTTTTGCTCTTTTGAACAGTTGAATGAGTCACTTGCTTTTGGGACAGCCTTGAGGATGATCCGCATAAGGATACCGTTTCTGAAGCAATGCTCTTAAATTAAATGCTGTGATATTTGGATCAGAGTGTTTTCTCCTTTATCGCATCCCTCCTCACATTCCCTCCCTTCTCCATCCTCTCCCTCTCCTTCGCTGTCTCTCGTGTGTTCTGTGAGCCGAGTGCTGACACTTGTGGCAGAGTCACTGGCATCATTTGCCCACACAAGTTCAACTGCTTTCTGTTTTTCAGTCTGTCATGTAGAGGAACACACTGCTGACACCACTGCCACCGCCGCCACGCCCCCCCCCTTCTCCGTGCTTATCAGCACAGAGCGCAGATCATCCTAAGGCACAATACAAGGATTAGCCGCTGAATAACAAGCTGCCGACATGAAAGACGGCCTCTGGGGCAGTGGACTTGAATTCCAAATCTGTCATTCACTCTGGACGTGCTGTGCCGCTGAATACCAAGAACCTGTTAATTGAAATGAAGGAGGTTCGAGCACACTGCAGCCCTCGCTGTAGTTCCAGGGCTTTTGTCTCATATGCTAATGAAAGGAAAAGACCTTCTAACCCAACCGAAATTAAATCCAGGAACCACGAAGGAGGAATACAGTACGCCCCCAGTTTTATGTGTTATGAGATTCTGATCGCAGTTGCATGAAGGTCTCCAAAATTAAAGTGCTTGAAAGTTCGTAACTAAAATAGGAAGTTATCTCTGCGTCACTGAATCAGGTTGTTATTCCTTCACTTAGAGTGAAGTAAAGTTGAACTGAAATGCTGTTTAAGAAAACCTTTTCTACCTTTTTAAACCTTTTCCATAAATGTCTCTTTATAGCTGAAAAAAGTCATGACCAGCATGCTGCCATTTATTGAGGCAAAGACTTTTTCAGTTTTGAGATGAGGACCCTTTATAAAAGGAACCCATTACAGCTTCCAGTTGTTCAAGCAATAAGGCAACCAAACAACTAATTCCTTTCAAATGTAAATTCACACCACAAGGTTGTCAACAGGATGGGAATATATTATGCAAATGAAATTATATTAAGTGATTATAGAGATTGCTGATTATTCTCAATGAGAATGCTCATTCATCTCCAGTGGTGTTAGGAGCAATCTGAATGAGTTTACACTGCTACAATCTGACTGGATTAAAACCAAAACACTGATGACAATACTGAGGTAGTATATAAAAAATCATTATATTTTACCTTTATTCATAAATTTCTCTTTACATTTTCGCTTTTCATTCCCTTTCTAGTTTTAATTTTGGACATTAACCATACTTCAGTCAACATCAGTGATCTCTGCTGTCAGTGTTACCTTATGGGGCGCTGAATGTAACAGACCTTTTTTCGTAGACAGAATGCCTTCTGTGCTACGAAACGCATAAATTCATTATGAAACCATGTAACACCGTAACGCGTTTTGTCCACGAAAAACACAAACGTGTTAGCATTGTGTCCACGAAATATTGAAGAGAGTACATACTTTCATGCACAGAAAACAAAACCGATGATTCCTGTCGTGCACTGAATTGACCGTTGTGCTTTTCATTTTGTGGACAAAAGGCGAAATGCACTTCGCACTTTGCACACAAAAGAAACTCATTTTGTAGACAAAAGTAATTCTGTCCATGTAACAGATGTCCTAGGCCAGCATTTATGCTTTTGTGGCACAAAATGCAGAATGCGCTATACTATCATCATTCTGTGCCATCGAATGTTCATTTTGTCCGCTTAACTGTTTTGCTGTCTTACTAAAAGTATGATGTTCATGAACGTGCTAACACGTTTGTGTTTTTCGTGGACAAAACGCGTTACAGTGTTACATGGTTTCGTAATGAATTTATGCATTTCATAGCACTGAAGGCATTCTGTCCACGAAAAAAGGTCTGTTACACTTGGCACCCCATATTACCTAGAGTCTATCAGGGCTTTGGCACAGCTGACTTTTACTGTATATGAAAGTGATGGAGAAACAGAAACAGCAAAACCTCAGTCCAGGAAAAACTGTCACATTTAATTTTTACCGGGAGGAACTGCAACCCTCACAATCATTGATGACTGGAGACAAGGGGCCTGTTTTTGCACTATGAACACACCCTGAGCGACAGTGTGTCTTATGAATTTTGTCCATGCCTTCTTGCTGTCCTGTTGAGGCCAGGCTAGAATACATCCATGGATTCTGGAGAGAGATGCATCAGCCACTGTACTTCCTGTACTACAACACTGGAGGTGCAGAAATTCTAGGTTTCCCCCTCCCACACAGGGTGGGACTTTAATTCCCCAAAACAATTAAACACTCTATTCTCTGCAATTCCATTGCCAGGTGGGCTGAGAACACAATACAGGAAAGGCAGGCACAAATGCCTTCTGAGGGGACGCTGAGCTCTGTTATAAATGGGGAGGCCTTATGAAATTTTGGCTTGTTTCATAATTAAGCCCGCCAGTGGGGAAGACTAATACTTTGCACCACAGACACACCTGCCTTCTGGAGGCTTTTCCACGACCCTGAGCAGCAACAAGACACCCACTTTGAGGACAAACAGTAAGAGGAAGTGGGGATGGGTCTGCTCAATAAGCAAGGGTATCGGTTTGCAGCAGTTTGGTACACCGTGATCACTGTCTAGGCTAAACGAGGACTGGCAGATTACAGTGTACAGGTCAGTCTACCATTCACCTCAGCAGGGAGTCTGAGGGCAGGAGTCAAAGACCAAGGCTACATTTTACATAATACACATTATATACATAGCAATTTAAATGCACATTTGTAAAACTGTATTAAACATAAACACACACACACTGTTACCAGGTTATCAGTTTTATGCCACTGTCTATGCCAGATGGTATATTGATGGTTGTGTGCGCCTATCTGACTTTGTGGAAGTGACATGTGAAATGGACTATTTTTCTGCTTCCACTCATGAAATAGTCACTTAATTCTTGAGTATTATTGTGCACATATGGAAACTGGTGATCATACTTAGAGCAAGCTTGCAGGTTGTTTCAGTTGTCAATTTTTAGACTGTCACCTTACAAGTTGCTGATACAAAAGAAAGAAAATTATACTAAAGAAAAGAAATGCATATAAGGAAAGAAAAGGAAAGATCAAGGATTATCAGTTACTATTTACCTTCAGACAATATCTTGAAGCCAAATCTTTTCTCCTTTTTCCTGTGAGTACACAGTGTGAGTACTGTGCTAACTCAGAGACAGAAGTGGAAGGCACTGTGCTCTGTGTGAACACAGTGAATTCTGGCTTCCTCCCATTTCCATGTTTGTGTAGGAGCATAAAGTTCTAGTCAATGTTTTACTGCTTCAATCTAAAGGGCCTCCACTGTGCGAATCACGCTCGACTTGGTACAACGATTTGGATTGGATCCTAGCTGACAGTGGCCACCTGGCTCTTGCTCACATTTGACCGCTGTTGTAAATGACCGGAGTGAGGCTGGGTGTTCCATCTCTATGGCGATGATGCAGACCCTGTATCAGCTGGATGTATGGACTCGGCAGAGGGTATTGGGCTGGTTCTACTGTGGGCTTGGCTGCCGGGGGCCTGAGCAGACAGTGCAGCTGGACAAGTCCTTCCGCCTGTGCACAGCGACGGATGGCCCCAGAGGACCCGCCAGGAGGAAGTGGCGGGGCCTGCTCTGGGAGGGGCTCCCCAAAACACTCGGCCCCGTCAGGCTGGCTTCGCCCCATTTCCCGACTCAGTGAACATTGGGGGGAAGGGAACAACAGCACTGGGGACATCAATGCCTCTGCATCATCAATGGCAAGGATTATCCCTGTGCTCCAACTCATTTAACAACCATCTATTAACTCACTTCTGTCAGCTATCAGATCTGATTAAAACATGATTGAGCAGGCATGCCCCTCAGTCAGCAAATACCTGATCACAGCCTCCTCCATTACTCCCTCCACCTGAACGAAATGTCGATAGTCCTGTTAGCTTCCTACCTCTCAATTTGGCCTCTCCTGCTAATGCTACCAAAGCTGCTGAGAGGGCTGTTTGCAGGCCAGAAGCATCATCATTTCTCTCCACCACTCACCGGAGGTTAGATGAACCGTGACCGGAGTGGCGGAGGCCCAGAGTTTGCTTGTTAAATAAATTGAACACCTGTTTCCTGACTGACTGCGCATGCTCCATGGGTGAGACACGGCCCAGCTCATGCCGCCTGCTGTGTGTGATGGTATTGATCAGAGGGGCTTGGGTTGGCTGAGCTAGCAGCCCAAAGCTTCTGCACTGACACATGCACAGTCACTGCTACCTGTTGACACTGGGAATTAAGAGAATGCTGTTTTCTCATTTTTTACATCTGAGTTTACACTACTGTAATCAGACCATTATGGCAATGGTTCAGTTATCAAATCTCATGGTTTCTCCTATCACTGTTATGCTGATGACATCAAACTCTTTTTCTCTTTCCCTTCCTCTTCCCCCCAGGTCAACGAAAGGATTTCCACATGCCTGGCTGACATCTCAAAATGGATGTTATCCCACCATCTGAAGCTGAACCTCAAGAAAACGGAACTGGTCTTCATCCCAGCCGGTCCCTCCCCCCTGCAAGACCTGTCCATCACCGTCGATGGCACCACAATACCATCCTCTCGATCTGCAAAGAGCTTGGGAGTCATCCTCGACAACAAACTAGACTTCAAGGAGTACATCGCTCGCACATCATGGGGCTGTCGATTCCTTCTCCACAACATCAGGAGGATTCGTCCATTCCTGACAACATACGCCATGCAGCTCCTTGTCCAGGCCACAGTGCTCTCTCACCTGAACTACTGCAACGCTCTCCTTGCAGGCCTCCCAGCCTGCACCATTCAGCCTCTGCAGCTCATTCAGAATGCAGCTGCCCGAATAATCTTCAACTTCCCCAAAGTCTCCCATGTTATTCCCCTGCTTAAATCCCTCCACTGGCTTCCTGTTGCAGCCAGGATCAGATTAAAAATGCTGACCATCACCTTCTCTGCAGTCAACAGGACAGCCCTTAACTATCTCCAAGACCTCATCCAGCCCTACACACCTGCCCGGCCCCTACGATCAGCAGCAACTGGATGTCTTGCTCCTCGCACTGACAGAGCGGGAGACTCTCGCTCTACAAGACAACAACGTTTCTCCTCCATCGCTCCCCAGTGGTGGAACAAACTCCTTGTCCCGCTACTGACAGCTCCATTACTCCAATCCTTCAGACGCGGTCTGAAGACACATCTCTTCAGACTATCTGGACTGAGCTATCACACAATCCCCCCCCGACCAGTCATTTCCCAACTCCTTTTTGTTTTTTTGTGCTGTTTTTGAATTCGGATCTTGTTAGCTGCCCTATACCTTGTAGTTGTATAAATTAGCTAGTACTGCGTCCTCATACAGACTTTGCTCTCAACTGAGAACTACTGTTTCATTGTGGAACTGTACACATCCTGTCCCTGTACTGTCACTATACTTACTGTATGCACTTTTGTACGTCGCTTTGGATAAAAGTGTCTACTAAATAAATAAATGTAAATGTAAATGTAAATCTGGTCAGTTTAAACACATTGTAACACTGATGACATTGTTGAGGGTGGACAAATAATTTACACTTTGATTAATGATTTCTTGTTGCATTTCACTTTCCTTCTTCATTCAATTTCTGGTTTTAATTTTGGGTCATCATCAAGCTTTGGTCAATTCGATTGATCAATCTGTGATCTCTGCTAGGGAGTTGTGGTCAATTTCATTTCAATTCAGTCAGTCCAGGAAATGAATTGAAATTCAATGTCCCACAATTTAATATGAAGATTTTTCAGTTCAAGAATTGGATTTTAATTAATTCCCTGAACTGACTGGATCGACAACATTGACCATTATTTTCCATTTTTAAGGAATTACGCTGATGACACATTCTCTTCAGAACTCCCTTTGGCATTGATGACCCCAGGGCAGCCATCATGAACATCATTATGAAACAACACCCACCAAAATGGGAAAAACACAAGCGGCACACTGGCCCCTGTCAGAGCCATCCGTCACACAGATGTATGGGAGGTAAACAGACAGAAATAAAGCTAATTAGGAGGCTCTGAAAGTGATGCCCCAGTAAACGTGACAAATCATTGCTTGCTCCTCTGGCTCCACAGCTGTCAGAAGGAATCTCTCGTAGAAACACAGAGAGGGCTGACAGAACAGGCGGGTGTGGGAGGACAACCGACTGCAGTTGAGATAGAGGTGATGCACTGGCCGATGCTGAGGGCGGGATTTCTCACTAACGTGTGTCACATTTTAGGAAACACAGGCCCAGAGCAGGAGGGCTGGCTCCTGATGATCGTGTTACGTGATATCAGTAACAATGATCACAATAATGATTCAAGCTAGTGCTATTCCTGGGAATTGTGTTTTAACAGATGGAAGATGGCTCTGTGTTGTCTCTCAGGATGTTCTATAGCATGGGTTGTGTTGTACTTGCTTATTTGCTGTTGCACTGAGTTTTCGTAATGGTCTGCAAGTTCCCTGGATAAGAGCATCTGCAAAATAAATGAATTTTAAAGGATCCCACGCAGCCTAGGAATGAGTCAGAGTGGGATCAGGCAGCTCAAAGGGCCCAAATGGTAGTGGGCATCTTCAACTACTTTACACCAAGAAATCATTGGTCATTTAGCAGCCTATCTAAATAAAACCAGAATTTCCTAGTCATGATTTTGAGAAATATATTCCTATATATACCGAGATCCCTTCAGTTTTTGTCTTGGACAAACAAAGTTATCCTCAGCTGTGTGATGAAATAGAATTCATTGAATTATTGATATTGATTCAAGTTACCTTTCAATTACTGCTGGAACACCCAACAAGGTGACGTCCTGTTCCATTCAAAACTTCAGTTAAACAATGAAGAGCTGAGGCAGAAGGAAAACCAGCTTATCCCCTATCACAATGGCTCTCTATGACTGGAACTGGTCATTCTTGGCCTATATAGCACAAAAAACAGGATGTATCCCTATGGAGGAATTAAATCAGGACAGAAAGATATCTCCAGTCTAATGTCAGTCTGACCTCACTGTGTGTGTGCTTCACGCAGCTGTAAAACTATAACGGGACCAGGTTCTTTGCCCATGCAGGAAGAGAAAATGCCACTGACAGTAAATTAAGCAGCAGGCATCAGTGGCTCTCCATTCACAACCTGAGAGTGAGTGGAGGTGGGGCCTGTCTCCACGGAGACCAAATCTCAATGTGTCTGGTGTCCTCAGTTCTGACCGAGCTCCCATTCTCTCCGGCTGCCAAAAACATCCATGTGGAAAGGACAAGAACAATGTTAATCATAATGCTGATAGAAATAAGCATCTTTGTTTGTTAAACACTATTCGAATATGGCACTCCCCCATCATGAAAATAGTAAGGGCAATAATATTTTAAGAAAACTGAAATAATCTATGACAGCAAAAACGAAGTATAAACAAATTACATTATTAGAAATAATTTTTAGAAAATAATTATTAATTAAAGGCAAGCTTAAGGACTTAAAAATGAGGTAAGAAAAAGATAAGCCACCATTTGTTTCTCATTTGCTGTATCCCAACAGCACTAAAAACACCGAGATCATGACCCTGATGTTTCTAAGCAGCATCTAATAGTCAATAACTCTGAGATGTACACAGGAGCTTTAACAAGTACAGCCTCAAAAGCTAATTAATAAAATCTTAAAATCTACCTGAAAAATGTCTGGTAGTCAGTGATGAACGGCCAGAATTTGAAAAGCAATAATGTTAATGAGGGACCTCATCAAGCAATCAAGCCAGGGGCAACTGGCCCTCCTCAGCACCCATTCACATCACAGTGACATGAGGTCAAAATGCCAGACAGGAAGTGAGGGGGAGGGACACACTATCATGATGATGAACCTGTGCGGCCCAATTAGGCACAGCACAAACGGTACAAAGAGGCTGTTTTTGGGGCCCTGTGCAGAAATAACTGCAGCTATCTGCATCGAAAATAGTTATTACCGCCCACGCGCCTGTTATTGCACTTGACAAGATCCCACAGGGATTCCAATGCACACAAGACGTAAACAGCAGTTAAAAGATAAAGAATAAATATGGAAATGGATATGCTTGGAACAACCACGACAGCCATGCTTTGCTTCTCAAAGGAAATAGGGTAGCATTCCACAAAATGGGCCTGTGTCAGACACAAGGCATTACACTTACTCATAAGCAAACATCCCAACATAGCACTGAGTCTGGGTTCTGCAAAGTGCTCAGCAATGGAGGTGCACTAAAGGACAATAACTGCAGCGTAACCTTGAAGTTAAACAGGGGCTGCAGGTGATGGCTGAATGAGAAACTGCCCATGTGTGTCATCGCGTTTATTGAAATGCGACTCAGGCTTTTGTAAGAATGCTTAATCTTTGCCCGCCTGGTCTGGCGCCCTTTGAGATTAAAGTGAACCTTTACCACCCACTGCGAGAATTAGAAAAAGAGGACTGTGAATTAAAACCCATTTGTCTTCATCTGCCATTGCGTCACGTTGTCTTTTCCCAGAGGGAAACACCAGGACAGTAACTAAGGGAAATAACACAATACATGAAGGTGAAGACATTTTTTTCTACTTACGGTCATTGACCCCTCAGTATTAAATTGTTCCTTGGTTTACTGAGTGCATAGGAAGGTATTGAGAGTTAATACATTCACAGGGCAAACACCTCGAAGAGGCAGTTTAAGAAGAAGAGGGTTTGTGTTTATAAGATGAGAAGAGGAGGTGAGGCACAAACATGCATCAGACGTCCGCAGCAGTGATACACACCATGCATTTCAAGCCTCTGAGAACAGAGGGAGAAACGTACAGATATTGCTCATCAAAGCACAGCGGCACATCGCTCCAATTAAAACCCCTTAATAGCCGCAGCTCTTCTTAGCAGCGATAAACATGATCCATCCTCCCTTACTTGCAACTGTTCTGCTCAGTGCTGCTTCTTTGAAATCGCATTGATTTTTCCTCTTTTCAGAGCTTTCATGACTGGGCCCCAAGGCCGTGGGTGTGAAGGTGTCGGCTTCTACCTGCTCCCTGCTGGGCGTGACCCCATGAGCCCTCCTCTCAGGCACACGCCACCTTCCCCGTTCCACAGGCAGAGGGGCTGACAGGAAACAACTGCGGTGATTACGGAGGGATTAGCAGCTCAGTGATTGGTCGATTAGGGGTCAGATGAATGTGGAAGGGTGACCTTTGTGCCGCTCATTTTCACCTCAGTGAGACGATGATGATTTATGGGTTTCACGGTGAAATGATGGAGTCCAGGAAGTCAATCTGCCAACACAGCGTGTGTGTGCGTGTGTTTGTGCACCTGCCAGAGAGGAATATAACAAAGCAGTTTCAGATTTCAGATGCGCCTCCTCGAAAATTCACGAATTCACAGGGAAAAGCATCAACCAATGGAGCAGGACTGGGGATACTGATGCAAATGTCCTGTGACCGCTTCATCCCGGCAGTCAGTGGGGAATCTCCCCTCCCTCTGCAACAGATCAGGAGGGGAAGAAGAGCTACACCGTGCACCACGACAAAAAAGAAACCCATGCCCTATGGCTTCTGCTGCTGCTGATGAAGATTTTGCCCTCAAAGTTCTTTCCTCCCTGTTTTCTCATAGGAGGGGTTATGTTTCATGGCAGCCAGTCCCATCACACACTATAGGATCCATACGGTGAGCTTCTTGGGAGGGTTAGCTCACATCGGCCAATAGGAGAGAATATGCTGATGGTCTGGGACCAGAGAATAAATCTGAACACGTGCACCAGCAAACCCAGGCCACTGCACCTCTGTGGAATCTGTCAGCACCTTTCCTTTCCTTTACATTCATCCTGTTATCCTGCACATGAGAGTCCCTCTCCATCAACGTGGCATATTACTATCACTGTTCAACAGGTGAGCACCTCCTTTAAGTTTAACCACTAAATCATTTTAAAAGGAGAATGAGATTATAGCACATATTTCTTATATGCTGTCCACCTTTGCATAGAAAACTGATTCCAATATGGGAGGTCATTTTGCTACAGGATTTGGTAAATTTACTTTAACATCCAACTGCAAAGTGCAGTTTCCTCCAGGACAACTTGTAAGGGATTATATGATATAACCTGACCAAAGTATTTGACTGTACAGTCAAAAAGAACAAGAAAGAGCATTGGTCCTGCTCAATCTGTCCACCAAAATGATTTATTAAGACTGACAACAGACGGTGCACACCTTGTGCCAACTTTCGTGAGCTGTCCAACGTCTAGGTGCTGAAATATGAAGGCCACGGGCATTGATGGGTTGTCTGCAAAAAAAAACTGCCTTGCAACGCATGGGGGAGACAGACTATTGATCAAAGCTGCCCGCTCCTGTCAGAAGCCGCCACTCTGAAAAACAAGCCCCCCAGGGGGACGGGGGGAGAGGGGCACCTGATCTGCGGCAGAGTGGCACTGCAAGGGCTCGGACCCCCGGACATCAGAGCCAACACCGACGAGCATTTCAGCAAGCCGGGAGTCAAACTGAGGGTACATTCCTGGGCCCGATAATGTGATATCAACTTTCAATCTTAAACCAAACGCCCAATGAAATATTAATGCCTCTATTGCTAGGGAAGAAAAAAAAAATCACAACAATTATCCTTTCCTTTCTTTGAGGGAGGAGATTGCTCACAGACACTCCAGCTTCCGCTGTCTTGTGTCCTTGACAGTCCATTATGTAGGCCCGTGCAGTCTGGATGGTTTCCACGGCCCAATGTATTGCATGTTAGCAATGAACAAGAGATGCAACACAGAACGCATTGGATCAAAAACAGAACCAAGCCATACACTCTGAAACCTTTACTGCACCAGATTTTGTGCATCAACACTGTACAACCGCAAACATGAATACTCCCAGAGAACATAAAAACAGGAAGACAGATCGCATCAAAGGAAGCCCTTATCTCTTGTGATGCACTGAAACAGAACAATGGACCAAGTGGAACGCTTTACCCAAATGCTGATCAGTGGAAAGCTTTTCTGTTCACATTTCAGCGCAGCAGCTCAAGGTACGATGCCTTCAAAATGCACACCAAGGACAAACAAAGAAAAACTCAAAGCACAGCTTAAATCAGTATATCAGATTATCTTCTAATATATAGAACAATTCATTGAAGTAACATCATTACCTTTTTCACACTGGTCCCAAGTGACGAATCTAAGGCTGAATTGGCCAGTTATAATGTCCAAATGGATGATTTCATTTCAGATAAGGGCTCCTTAAATTTTGTGAAATACAGAATAAAAAAAAATCAGTAGTATTTTTAATTAGTAATTAAATTTTCAATGTTTCAACATAGTTTGGTCTACAAATAGTAGACTTACAATTTAAACCATTCACTCTGCTATACTTTTGATGGCTGGCAAGCAAATGAAGGTGTATAAATAAAAGAAATGACTAGGGGAAATGCTGGTTCCTTGGACAAGAAAAGGTTTCTGGTCAAACAGTCAGACAGCAATTATCATTATGGCATTTTGAAAGCCTATTTCCTTAAAAGCTCTGAATCACACAAATGTCAAGGAGATGTACGACACATTTGGACTTGTTGCAGCTCATATTCTAATGAGAAAAAAGTAAATATGAGGTTGCTTATTCCAGCCTATATTCATACATGTCAGACTTCAATACATAAATAACCTAAAAAAGATTAAAAAAAAACTAAAATAAAATACATGGGCTTCCTTCTTCAATAACATTTTTACAAGAGCATAAAAACACATAAATGATCACACAAATATAAAGTAACCCAATTCCAAAGAGAGCTTTGTAAATACAGCTGTCTCAAGCAGCTTTTGTACAGTGTATTGGTCTGGTAAATTTGTCACTTAATATACACACCTGCCATGCGCAGGCAGTAGATAAAATCATCAGACCTGTTTGTCCCATGAATTCATACAAGACCCAATGCAAAATGTTTGATCTAATGTTTCTGTTATTCATATTTTGTTTTTAAAAATGTTTAAAAACATACAATAAATGCAATCCCGGACCCAAATACCAGGCTGCCAGATTTAGTTTGTCTAGATGACATTAGGTCAATAGGGAAAATTTTTTTTAATTTTTCCTCCTCTTTTTTTACACAAACAACAGTATCAACATTTTTACAAACCACTATACTAAGACACAGTCTTTTGCATCAGTTCCTTTTACAAGAGAAAGTCATTTGTATATTGACTGTTGTATTGGCCACATTTAAACTTACATCACTCTGTGAGACAATCACATTCAAGCTTTGCTTTGTCAAAATCACATTACAGTACCTGTGCAATTCAATAATAAAAAGCGAAGAATGAAAACCACTAAGCAATTGATTCTATTAGTCAAGTTGTTGACTTAAGCAACAGCTCAATGCTAGTCAATCCTATATGGTAAAAACTTCCAGAACAATTCAATAGAAGAATTTTATTGTTAAAAATGTAATACAACATTCCTTCTATTATTGCTCTAAGACACTCAGAAAGAAAGGATATTGCTCACAATATCTGTAGGGACTGCAGATGAGATTCAAATGAATACGTTCTAATTTGTAAATGTCGTACTGAAAAAAGTAAAAAGTCGTACTGACTATATTTTCAGGTACGTATTTGTAATTCAATTGTCAGTGAAGTTGGGGATTTAAACATTTTTACAAATTCAATCTTTTCTCTGCATGGGAAGAATATGTGTGAAATAAATCGATTTTGATCACACATAGTTTTATCACTGTTGGACGACATGTCTCTCGCTGTTCCTACGATATGTACGAAAAGCACACTTTTTAAAGACACTAATGATACAGGCATTTACGAAAGTAAAGGATTTCGTTGACATCCTCCGGTACGACTGTTACACTGATTTTCGTACCTGAACTGCCAGCTTGGTATCGGAAGAATAATGACAGTCAATCAACATATTCCTCCAAATACTTCGTTTAAACCTAACTGTAATTAATTTGAAATTACACGAGTGGCACATCAAGTCCAACTGATAGACAAGTCCTTCGGGTAAATCGGGGTCCCCAATGGGTGGAGTCACTTTAAAAACAAGTTACTGAAATAACGAAACACACATTTGGTCTTATATACGTTTTGCTCCACCTTGTCTAATGTTCCGCTGTGAACGCAATACATTTTTTTCATGCAGAACACGCGCACTTTGAATTGCTGTGTGCTTCCCGTGGTTGTTTTGCTTATCCTCCACTGCTGCAGTATCCATACACAACTGCTCAATCAATCCACCCACTTTTTTAAAGCTATATTCAACTTGGCCGTAACGGATTCGCACGTCCCCGGTTCAACTGATCGGTAAATATATGTTTTAAATTCCCAAATAATTAGCACTACATGTGTAAATAGTCAATACATCATTACAATGGCTCACCTTTTCAACGGTCCTTTTCGCTAACGTCAGGTCAGGATGCTCCTGGTTTTCTGCATCAGCACCAAGAACCAAGAGGAACTCCCACCTGCTCAGGGAGCGTCTCAAAACTCAACACCGGCGTCAATATAAGGGATCGTAGTCAAGCACGGAATTATCACTGACGTTATTTACTTTCCTTCATGCCTTTATGATTACATATTTGCCCAATCTGAATGCCTGGTTCTATATATTGTATTTTATACACGATTAAGAATGAATAATTAAAGAAACCATTCTAGACGTAGATCTGCTTTATAGATGTAGATCTGTAAATAAAACTGTGCTATGACTGTACAAGTATTAAACTGGTTTAGCACTATAGAACACCAGCATTTCAATCAACAGTCACATTTTAACAAAGACTGAGATATTTTCATGATATGAACGTTTCAATGTGTAACAAAACCTGTAGTCAACTGACATTGTTTACGCTGAGGCAGGATTAATGATAGAACGAGGACATCTGCTGGTAACGTCTCTATACAGCTCCGTCTGCAAAATGTAGAGTAAACGACATGGCATCTTTTAAACAGATAGACAATTAATGGTCTATCCACAGATAGTAATGCGTATATACGTCTATGTATACTAATAAACGAGACCGATGTTATCAAAGTCAAAATGATTGAATGAGTGTCCACTGGTTATATTAGAATAAAACGTAGACATAAATGCATTCGATATATTCAGAATTCATCATGAAATTGAATTGTCATAAAGAGGTGGAGCCCCTTTTATCTGGGAAATCCACAGATTGCCACGGTTTATTCTATTAATAACGTTCGCGTCCACACCAGTAGGCGGTGCTAGACAATCCAGAAACACCGCAGCTGTGGCATAAGGGAACATTAGGATCTTCTTGCATTCGCGAAATCTCCTTGTTTTTTTGAATGAGTTATGCACCCAGATCGATGTCTTCGTGCACGAGCGTTTGCGGTGTGGTGCTGAAGGAACAGCTCCGTTGTATCAAAGAAGCCGACCGCAGGTAACAGAGGTGTTTTGTAGTCAGTTCCTGGTAGAATGGATTTGGAGTCGATTGTCGAATAGAAATATCATAGCCTATATAACATCTCGTCAGCTACATTAAACCGAAGTTTATTACAGTATTTCTCGTTAATACTGCATTCGCCGTATGCCGACGTGTCTGAAGCTATGCACATCAAAACGGAATGTAACGTCTATAAATGTTTGAATAAAAACGGTCTCACACCCTTCCCTTATGATTATATAATTAACATGAATGTATCCAATAAAACAAACTATTTGGAGCATTTTTTCCATGGGTTGCCATAGTTAATCAACTTTGAATATGCTAACACCATATTGGTAGAATTAAAGTAAGGTGCTCCAATTAAAAATGCAGGTGATAATGCAATAGAATTATTTAACGGTATTCTACCTTTCATATATCTGGGATGTACCGACGATTTCATTTGTAGTGTCTGTAAAAGAGCTGGCTGTTGTAGTTAACTATTAAAGGCCATTGTACCAGTCTCTGTCGTACCACTGAAAAAACCACGAACCCCCACCCCCTCACAAAGGCACACACGGGTGCATATTACATCTGGATTTAACCGGTTAAGGCTTTTTGCACTAAAATTGATGCACAGTGAAGAGATCCTCACGATAACTGTGTTCTAGATTTCATTTATTTTGTAGTCTACGTTAGAACCGTTTTACAGAGCACGAGATCTTTTTTAGCACTATCACGGTCCACAGATTTCACCAATCCAGATTACGAGTAGGGTTACTAATCATGGAATATCACATGTTAATTTGGGCAAGACTGTCCGTCTAATACTGTCGTAATCTCTGTGGACCTGGCTGCCAGCCCAACTACAGTTCATACGTGTCAGGTAACATGTAATCGTCTCATCAAAAAGTGATGTAATGGTGCCAAACGTTGCTTTAATTATACGGTAATATGTACGTTTTGGTAAATTTTCACAAAATAACAAAATACGCATGCAGTCTAATGCACATCGGCCAGTAAAGTGAAGCTGATGTTGTTGTGTTTCCAAAGTCTTCCAACCAGTGCTAACTTTGTTGACTATTTTTCCACAGGAATGTATATCAGGATGTTTAAGCTCAGACTCCTCAATGCTGTTGCCCCCGCCTACTTTTACACCGCAACAATCGTAACCTTTGCCCTGCACTTTTGTCTTTTCATACCTACTATTTTCCAAACTCCGGGTGCTCAGCTAAGCCCAGCAACTTTGCTCCACACTGCGATTTTCCTGTATCTGATGCTGAATGCGCTGGGTAACTACACAATGACGATTCGACACCCAGCAGAGAGTGCGAATGAAAACGTGATTCCTGTGTGCTCGCCGGACTGCCCGGACAGAGTGGACGCCCATTACCTCCTTAACGGCCGCCATTTCTGCAAACTCTGCAAAAAAGTGATCTTGAAAAGGGACCACCACTGTTTTTTCACAGGAAACTGTATTGGCAACAAGAACATGCGCTACTTCATCATGTTTTGCATCTACACCTCGTGCACCTGTCTGTATTCACTGGTTCTGGGAGTGGCTTATCTCACGGTGGAGTATTCAATTTCATTCGAAAATCCGTTGACCTTCCTCACTCTACTACCGCTTTCCACTGGCTACTTCTTCCTTGGTGAGCATACATACGAACACTTCTCAGATTCTGTTTATTGCAACAATCCTCAATGCTGAAAATTGGGATTCATAGTTTCCTTACACCTGACCCCTTAATTGAACCTTGATTAGTTTCAGCTGTATATTTCACCACTGAATTAAAATATTCAGATACAGAGTCCTTGTCCTTGTCTGCATTTGTAGCTTTGAGCATCCAGCTGTGGTGAAAAAAGCAGGTTCACATGTTTTAGTGATAATCATGTGTTTTTCAGTCAATAGTTCAATAAAAAGCTAAAACGAGAAACATTTGAGGCTAATTTGATATGCCAGGTCGGAAGATGTGAGTGAAACATTTTATTCTCCACATGATCTGAGCATATGTCTCTGATTAGCTCGGCTTTGGAGTACCATTGGTTCAGCTCAACAAAGTGTTTGGCAATGAGCACCACGCACCAAGATGTTTGCATTGGAGGTGGGTTAATGTGTTCAGGGTAGTGTTTGGGGAAGCACTGTGATACAGTGATTAAGGGGCTGGACTTGCTACCAGAACAATAAAGGAACATTCAGCTACTGAGCACTGTTGTAGTACCCTTGATTAAGGTAAACCTTAACCTGAATTGCTTGTGAAGGTGTCCAGCTGTTTAAAGATAAATATAAATGTAATGTAAATATACAGACCTGGAGTGGAGTCAAGTGTGAAGAGAGTGAGGAAGAGACTACATCTCGGTTTCCCCTCAGTTGCGCCATGCTTTAGCACCTGCTGTACTAATATTACTTACTTATTTACTTATAGTATCACTGTGTGTTCTGGATATTGTGAGAAGATCAAATCATTTTAGGTGCATTTAGGTGCATTGTCTAGTTTCAAATTAGAACAAGTTAACTTGTGGTAGGGCTTGAATGGTGTTGTGCATGCACTCACTGGTCTGGGAGTGTTGTTAGCCTGGTCTGACATTGTTGCTGATTTAACTTGGAAGGATATATTTATTTTCTCTTGTGCTGGGTATGTGTCTGCTAAATGAGTGTACTGTAATGAAGTGGGTCCCCTGGTCTCTCCAACAGGCGCCATATCAGGTCTGCAGTTCTTCCTAGTGCTGATGCTGTATGTGTGGCTGGGCATCGGGCTCACCTGTGCCGGCTTCTGCTGCCAGCAGGTGCTGCTGGTGGCCAGGGGGCAGACCTGGTGCCAGCTGAGGCGGGGTCAGCTGGTGGAGGCGCGCGGCTCCTGGAGGGCCAACCTCAGCGACGTCTTCGGGACCCGCTGGGCCCTGGGGTTCTTCCTGCCTGTGCAGACGGTGGAGGCCTCACCCAGTCTCACCGCCCACAAGCACGAGTGAGCCCCGCTCGCGTCCGCTCCACCGGATGGCCCGCCCGCCCAACGAGTCCTTCCCCCCACACGTCCGCGCTCTGGTCTTGCTCATCTGCCTGCCTTTCGAGTCAGGGTTTGCCACACAAGTGAAGCACTTCTAGAAAAATGGAAGAATAGCATCTTTTTGTTGTTTGACGATGTATATCAGAAGACATGACATTGTGGATGCCTGCTCATTTCCATCTAGTTTGTTTTGTTTCTCTGGATGTTTTTTTTTCTGTACGTTGTGTGACTGAATAGGAAAGGTAAAATGTCAGCAGTACCAGATAACCAATATGGGGCCTGATCTTAGGATATAGGCACTCAGACAAGTTTAGCACTCTGACATCTGTCACATACCTCATGTCCAGTGTACAATGGTACATGCTGTCAGTGCTGTCTCATTGATCCAGCTTTATGGCCAAGTGGACTAGCAGTGGTATGGGCTTGTGATGTGCTAAGAGCAAGCAGTATACGTATTCTTCTGTTAAACTGTTTAGTAGTCATTGATGTAATATTGGGGGGTGGTGAGGGCACGTGACAGACATACAGCTGTTGACAAGCATCTGTCAGTATTATAAATGGAAAACATGATGTCCTATGAATAGTTAAAGGGCATTGCATGTTCTCTGCTGTTGAAAAATAGCACTGAGATTCTTAAAGTAACCATAAATGTCTATATAGTGTTCTCAGTGCAGTCCATACAGTTTATTGAAGCACAAACCACAAGTTTTGTTCTCTACCCACAATGCATATTAGATATTTTTAAGCAAGGCATCCTGGTACTCCTGTCTGTGTAGCAACTGCTTTCCCAGTTCTTCCTTTCAAGTTTAATACCACTTCATATAAGCCATCTTGGAAAATGGAGAGAGTTATCTCCCCAACCACTTTATTACACTAACTAATAAACATTATTAGGTTTTATTAGGCATTAACTATGGTACAACAGTGTTAGTCTCTGGGTCAGGATCAAGGACTCAGTATACATAAGAATTTTAGAAACTGTTTGACAGGACTGGAAAGAACTAACTGTTGAAATAATGTTTACTTTTATCACATTCCTGTCAGATTAGAGACCACAGCAATGATTTGTCACACCCCTATGTTTGTAATTATTGTCGAGGATAATTTTTATATTTACTGAGGAGAAAAATGGATCTTTTGTCACTTGTGGTACATTTCAGGGATCACCAGTTTTCTTGTTGGGCACATCAAAAACAGAAGGGCTACTTGTATGAACATTTGAAATGAAGCACGAAATTCACTGAGGTGAAGCAGTTTGATAAGCGCATACAATATGTAGCATAGATTAGGATGTTCTGTTGCAGGAAATACAAGGAGCCTGTTGGCAGTGTCTGGCTGGTACTGCAGATGAATGTAACTTTTCTATGACTTCACCACAAATCTTTCCATGGCATCGCAAAGAATGTACTCTTTGGTATGTTTATGAGCGTGCTCATTATTGCACACGTCTATTGAAAACCCTGTGTTTGAAGGTAGGGAAATATTTGCAGTGTGAATAGCCAGTTTGGGGAGGGGGGCGTATCTAAGAATCTGAAAAGGATTGCATTGTGCTTCTGGGACACACTGTTCCACGATGGTATTAAAAGTTATTTGTGGCTGCTGTCCACAGTTTTTCCTCTAGTCTTTTGTCCATAGTCAGGGACATTGAAATGAAACTTAATATATGTGCCACCCAATTAAGAATAGGGTCTGACTCTATACATATCCTATGTGGTGAATGAAGTATGTGCTGCTTTGTTGTACACCTTGTAGTTTTCCATAACACAGATAAGGCTTCTCAATATATGTGTGATGACCTATTTTCACATTTATAGGACTATAATGTTTTGTATGTGTATAATAAATATTCATATATGAACTGCATTTAAATTGAAAATTTTACAAGAAAAACCTTTGCTGAATACTTATTGTGAAGGGAGCATAAATGACATAAACACAAGTACATTGCTTTGTAAAAATTTGTATTTTGAAGTCTTTCACTGGTTATAATTATTTCCATTACACCAATAAAAGTGTTTGCAATTCTTGGCAAGTGATTTCATTTTTCATTCTCATACATCATCTTTGTCAACAGCATTTGGATATCAATGGACAAACAGACAACAGACTTTAGAAAAAAGACTTAATTTATTAAGCCAACATGTCAATGCAAATGATCTATTTAAAAAAGTACAAAAAAGAGCACTTCTGCAGACTACAAATGATAGAAACATCAACATACCTTTGTGCCATCTTTGTTATTCCCAAATGTTGCATAGCATTTCATTAAACCAATTCAAGGTTTTCCAATCATATTCTTCCCCTTTTGGTTACAAATCGGCCACGAATTTCCCCAATGAAAATAATGCATTATCCACATGAATAAAATGATTTAATGAACTGAAAACAAACTTACAGTATTACCTATACCTAGAAAATCTGTCGAAGTCATTGCTGTAGAGTATTTACTCAGGATTACATAAGAGTTGAGCATGGGCATTTATTTTTACATTAACTGAACAGCTTAAATGTTTCGAAGAAACTAAACACACCAAACACAACACGGTCTTGTGCTTCCTTATGGTGAGTAAAGAAACATCATTCACATACAATCTGTAAAATGACAACACTGAAAACTCCAGCCTTCAGGGAGGCCCTGCTTCTACACAAACACCGTTTTATCTTACTTAGCTGCTGTGTGTTTAACATTTGCCAAACAGAGAAAATAAATTAACACTCATTGACTGAGCTACAACAATCCCACAATACTTAAGACAAGCCATTCCTTAGAGCAGTAGTTTCCTGGCACTGTCCCTACCTAGCGTCCTAACATCCATGATGCTCTCTATATGCAGTTTTTTTTCCCCAGGAGTACAGATTCCACCAGGTTAAAATCCCTACCTGATGCAAACCCATTATCACACATACAGACAGTGGTACTTTGTCTTTAACCGAGCAATGAATAAAAGTGAAAACAACACCCTCTCAAGCCTCAGTTATTTTTGTTACCTTCAGTACCTGTCAAACTTCAAACACAATGCAGTGTTCATCTGAGATTGTTTCTCAAGGTTAAAGACAAAGCACAATGGTGATTAGGCTGAATATTCCCCCCTTCAACTTTTGCGTCTGTTTTCACTCCCTGTCACTGCTGCTGCACCCAGAACAACAGTGTTAACCTGTCTTCCAGCTCAGTGACTGAGAGGAGACTTCACAGCACTACACGTCTTGCAGATGCGACCCTCCTCTAAATTCGAGGAGCACGTATGGCATGCGTGTCACCACTAAACATGGAGCCACAAAGCAGTGCAAACCAGCCACAACATCAGCATCCACTTGCTTTGATTCTGCCATTTCAGTAAGCAGAACACAGGCAGGGAGCTGCTGCCTCACAATATATTCACAACAGTCACATTTTAAGAACACGCAACTTACAGTGGCACAGACAGGAGTAATATTAGTAAGCAAAAAAAAAAAAAAAAAAAAAAAACACATATTAGATTACATGATGCAAGAATCAAAAATTCCAGAGCAATAGAAAATAGAGAATCAATACACTTCCAGGACACCTTATTGTACCAACAGTTAGGGCCATGGTGCTGAAAAGCAAACCATGACTGGCATTTAGGCAGTCATTACAGAGGAATTCCACAAGCAAGTACAGCATCCTTCACTACCATATCTAAAATCCCACGATCCATTTCAGCTGACACGCACAGTGATGACCATTAACGAATACACCCACCTTTAAAGTAAAAGGTAAAAAGTAGAAGGATGACTGAACACTCATAGGATGATGAAATGACCTCTGCTGCATTTCAGATGAGCACGAGACCCTCGTCATTCATGGGAGATATGTTCTCCAGATCCCTGTGATACAGGAAATTGGCAAACACTGCAATGTAATGCTAAGATGTGTTCAAAGGGGGCGCTGTTGCCAATATAAAAAAACTACAACAAAATTAGATTAAATGTAACATGCCATAATCAAGTGATTATTTTGTATTTACTTAATGTGAGACAGATATACTGTTAATGAAGTTAAATAATAACTATTTGTAAGTTATTAAATGAATACATTTTAAAACACCTCCTTTATATTTCAGGTTGATGGTTTTTAGTGATTACTTTCTCATTTCTCAGGAATGGCAGTGTGGCATCTTACTGCACCTAATACAGCTCCCAGTGCCCATGCAGGGCAAAAGCTGCAATGTAAATAAAATGTAGATAGTAAAACACAGGCCACATGGAGGGAGGAATCAAAATGAGAAGGTGAGAAACACGCTCATTCCAGCTGGCACCGTCGACACTGAAGAATCAAGCAGAAAAGGTAGAGACTCTCATACAGCATGCTACTGACATGACCAGTTATGGCTAAGGCAGCTGTAATTACAGCTCTAGCTATGGTGATGCATTTTGATTAATGTGTGTTCAGATATGCTTATTACATAAATGTGTACTTCATGTTTAAAATGCATCTGACATTATTTCACTAGTAGTTAATAATATTCTACTGATTACCCCCATTTCTGAAGTTGAGGAATGCACACTATTCATGCCTCCAGGAACAAAACCCCTGATAGCAAAACACAGTTATGGAATGCATCTACTTAATGAATTTAAAAATACCTGTAACCATTTATGGCAAGTAAATTAAGGGCATGAGTGTAGGTGTTAGGAGCAGGCAGTAACACAGATGGCCATGTGGATACATGAATGGTGAGGGTCTCTTCTAAGGCAGAAAGTATTCACATCTAATTACTATGTTAAAAATGTACAAAGCAAAAAAAGCCAGAGGACCAGTCCAGAAAACTAACCTTTCTAACACCAAGACCAACCAGCTAACCATTCACACCATTAAGGTGTCAGTACAAATTAGACGTGCAAATGCACAGATCAGACAACCCACTGCCAGTTTGTCTTAAACAAGCAAAAGAATTTGTCATGCTCATTTTATTTAACGAATATTACTATTGTAATTGGCAGTCACATACTAGCTCAATGAAAGGGGATGAAATACATTGTTTTTTTTTTTTTAATTTTAATTTGGGTACCGCTACTAAGCACTTCCTTCCTTTTGGTGGGGTTACTTCTATGTAACCTCAGTACCCTTTTTCCTATCGCATATACAAATGGAGAATTTGTGAGTGGATACAAAAAATAAAAATCAAAAGCAGCTAAAGTGTTTCAGTTACTGTGCATATTGCTCTGTGTACGCGTGCTGTCTTGGTATTTTGCTACATTTAATGACCTTTGGAAACATCTTCTCAAGTACACCTACAGTAAACTGCTACAAAAAGAAGGGATATCTAAAAAGTAGTTTATGGCCTCTTTTAAAGGAATCCGTACAAACACATCCTGGTGTCCTGCTGGAAGAGCATTCCAGCTGTCCGGAGGATACATTTTGCAGTTGCTCGCACACACGCATACACATATGCATTGGTTGTTGGTTACAAAAAAATTTGATGACAGCAATCAAAGCTGCTAACCAAACTGGCAAACTGCTCATTAAACAAGCACTGTACAGCATGTTGTCGAAATTGAGAAGATGACCCGTTGGATCACATCATGGGATATAAAAAATAATGATTCTCTCAAAGAAAGCTGAAAAAGTCCATTTCACTCCAATGACACCCATCTTTTTTACATTTCAGCAGTGAGAACTCAGGCTTAAAATTAGTAAGGGCACCACTGACACCTTGTTTGGATGCTGAATACAGACATTCCTCAATAAGATGTAAAAGTAAAAGCAAATAAATAAGTTAGGCTTAATAAGGCCTTGTCCATGCTACAAATAATAACAATAATAACAAAAATGCTAAATTTATGTTCCTACTAAAATATTACAGTTTTGACAAGGTTAGGCTCATTCAGCAGTTTAAGACTTTACATACACCGTTAGGACAGCAGGTCTTTGCCCTGCAGAGCTATAACCGCAGCTGATTTGTCCTCTGCTTTAAGCACTGTCAACATAGCTGCCTTCTTAGGAATCCAGAACTTCAAATTCCACTTAAGCTGATATATGCTCATAAATACTCAACCAAATCCATTAACTTAAATAAAATTTTTTTACCAGCATTTTCTTCCTTTTCAATCACTAACCTTTATCTTGGAATCTATACCAAATGTTCCATATGGACTAGTACTGAGTTTCCACCTCTGTAAGAGATTCTAGGATTCACAGTACTCATCCATCGACTGGCAGGAGAATACAGTGGGAGCTACTGCAACAAAGCTCGGCAGGAGACCTTGCAAGCAGATAAGGTCTGGGGGCGTGTCTGTCTGTGGGGCGCCGTGCGTCATCCTCCCGGTCCCGCCCCCTGCAGTCCCGCTGTGGCCTCATGGTAGGGCAGCCAGTGTGTCCTTCTCCGCCTCCTTCTCCCGCCTCTCTGGCTCCTCCTCCGCCCCGCCGGGGCCGGCCTCCATCATGGCCAGCTGCAGCTTAGTCCAGACCTGGGGGTTGCCGCTGCGCACGGCCTCCACGAAGAGGCTGGTGTGCTCGCGCAGCCGCTCCAGCTGGCCCTGCGTGCGCCGGTTCTGCCGGATCAGCTCCTTGGTGCGCAGCGTGATGCCCAGCAGGCCCGACCTGTTCAGGATGTTGTAGGTGTTGCAGAAGCGCTGCCGCTTGCTGCGGCTGTCGGGCGGGGCGCCGGCCCGCTCTCGATGGAGCTGCTGGCCGCAGGCGCCGCCGGCCACGCCCAGGGGGCCGGGAGGCCAGCCTCAGCCAGGGGAGCAGTGGCGACAGGTGACGCCTGGGACGGGGCTGACCCCTGGCTGTCTGTGGCCTGGACCAGCTTCATGGTCCCCAGGGTGTCTGCGGCGGTGGGGGAGCATGCCATGGCGGCTGGGGGACACAGGACAGGAGGTGCGAGTGGAGGGGTCAGACGTACTGCCTGGCTGCTTCTCTCGCCGGGGATGAGAGCGATGCTGCCCCCCCTGGCTGGAGGAAGAACTGCTCCGCTCAGAGGAACTGGACCCGCTTTTCTCCGAGGAGCTCTCCCCAGGGTGAGGGGCGATTTTGGGGTATGATTTGAGGATGGGCAGGTACTTCCTGGATCGCCGTCGTTTGTCTGGGCCACCCTTCTGCGAGGCAGTGCTGCTGTTGGAGACCACTGGCTGGAGAAAGACCACCTGTGGCTGTGGAAGCATTTCCAGGGTGGGCTGGAACCCCCATGGCTTGAGTGTGGGGGCGGGAGTATTCGGCTGGAAGAACATCATCATAATCATCATGATCATCATCATCTCACAGCTTATTTAGGTCATCCATCTGTAAGAAAAAGGCTTCCCAACATCAAGATAATTTTACTACTTGAATGATGAATACCCAAACCTGCATAGCTTCTCTGGGTAATCCAAAGAGGAGTAACCACACAAAACAGACAACGCTCCCCACACCATCCGTCTCAGAAACAGAACAGCACGCGAACGAGCAGATAGTCACGACTGGTGGCTCAAAGCTAACCCCCGCATCGCCGTGATGACAGTGTGCCGCAAACAGCAGGCCCGGAGGGAGGGGCCCGGCGTACCTGCTTGAGGACGACGTTGTTCATGATGATCATGGGGGACAGGCCTGGGAAGGACCCCGCCATCACTGCCACCTGGGGGCCCTGTGCCGCCGCTGCTGTTGCTGTCGCCACTGTTCTCCCCACGTCCTCCGACTCCATCTGCTCCACTGCACTCAGGTACCCCGAACTGCCATCTGGGGAGCGGACAGAGAGCCGCACGTCAGCAGCCGTGACAAGGAGGAAAACTATGTCAAACAGCCGAGCCGTCCCTCTGAAAAACACCCTCATCACAGAGACTGAAATGAAAACTTACCTGATGCAGACTACAGGCTGGAACTAAACTGTGACAACAGGCAAGGCTGTTTGAGGTCCCAAATCTACCAAATCTTCTGTATGTTACCTGGCAATTTTACCAAACTGCACGGATGAAAATGGACTGAAAAGACTAAGCTTCGGAAAGCTCTGTAACAAAACCAAACGGTACATGACGCTCGCTAAAGCCAGCCCTTGAAAACAAGGTCTCTGACAATGATATATGGCTCAGGTACAGCAGCGGAAACGATGACCTAGTTCTAATGCAGTTGGCAAGGACAGGCTCCGTTGCTGAGCTGGGCTGGGGGGTGGGATTAGGGTGGGCAGACCTGAGAAACCGGAGTCCCTCTCCGACTCGGGCTTGGATGTCTTCATGCTGTCTATCAGGTCAGAGGACGGCCTCCTGCGGCTCTCCGCTTTAGCCTTGCTGCTCATCGCTGGCTGTTCCGGGGGCCCCTTTGCTGGGGCGAGCTGCACCTCCTTCATGAGAGGACCAGGCTGAGGAAGAAAGAGGACAATACAAGAGCTTTATTGATGAAGCACTGCAGCAAATTATCCAGGCAATGACGATTTGTAACATATCAGTGCCCCATTAAGATCTATTTCATTTAAAAAAGGAAGAAAAAAGAAACTGGACAGGCCTTTCAGTCTGACCTATAATTTCTTTTCCATCATTTGCAAAATTATAGCATTAACGACTATTGTCAGAAAATACACGGGAAATTTGCTGTTCTCCAACACTGCGACAGAATTTATAATGTACACCGGTAGAAATGGAAAATCAAAATACACCTGTTTTTTTTCCATTGACCAGGACTGACAATAACAATCCAATATAATGTTAGGTGTCAACGTTTTAATAAAAGATGGCTAGCCACCTACCTGGCTATCTATGTAGCTACTTAGCTAGCTATTAAGCCTAAAGCTTTGCGCTTTCCGTACTACGAATAACTAAATAAAATATAACTCAAAAAAATTAAAAATTCATTAAAAACAGTGCAACTGGCAAACTAACCTGATGTCAGCGCCAGCCTGTTGCAATCATCACTGGCTAGCTTAAGTTAATCATTCAATTCGCATTACAAAGCGAATCAACTTCTACAAGATAAAAAACAGAAAGAAGGTTCATGTCACTGCCTTAACTTTGCTAACTACTAGCAGCAAGTGGCTAGCCAGCTAAATATGCTAAACCAACCGCCAGCTAGCGACCTAACATTATAAAAGATAAACACAGCAGCCAGTCAGAAAGGTAGCCAGCTGGCTCTGTAGGCACCGCAGCTAAATAGCTAAAATAGCTACTTCTGTCGGCTTTTTGTGAACTTGCCACATAATAATTAACGTTAGCTATCTTGCTTACTGCCCACGCATTCCTTTCCGATGGCGATTTTAGCTAGCTTAGCTACGCGGATGCTTCGCTAGCTTGGATAGCACAATCGGACTGGCCACTGACTCCTAGCTAACTACAGCTACGATCACACTTCAGCTAGACTGTACAGTTATAGCTTGCTAAACAAAGCTAGTCTAGCTAAAATAGTATATACTTCTTTAGCTACAGTGTTGCATTTACGATATCATCTTACCCCTGGCTAACGTCCGGGGATCCGTAGCAAGTCTAACGACCGATCTGTGTCTACCTGACCCCGGGCCAGTCACGTACACGGTGCAGAACACGGGACAAGTACCCACACACCCCTAATCTATACAACCACACGCCAAAGGAAGAATCCCCCACAACTCACCCAGTGTGCCTGTTTTCTGGAAATTGTATATGTGATGAATTACTTTATTTCGGTTTACTCTTATCGCGTACACCGCCTATCGATACTGACCGACATTAATCCTTTCCCTGTCATATTATATTTGCGACCCAGTATGGTGTTTTACGGCGTGGCTACACAGGCGTTTCCGAGGAAACTGCTAATACGTCACTTTATTTTGCATGCAATGCCCACCCTTCTTCTTTACGCGTTCTCCTATTGGTGCTTGGCGCTGGCATTGAGTCAGAAAACGTGACCTACTTGCTAGCAGTGCAATCACCGAAGGGAGCTCTGTCCTTGTGCAAAACGTCTTATCTGGTACAGTACTGTATCTCAGTCAACTGCTGTTATGCGATGCCGCGTTGTATGGCATGTTGTTTTATTAACTTGATACTAACTGCATTTATTATACAGATATCTCGTTAAATGTCCCAAGAAGCGATTACGTTTTGTTCTTGGTATAAGATTGCTCATGATTATGTAATCCGTCCAACAGTGTAACCTACACTCAATCTTTGTTAAAGAGAAACTAAATAATGCCATATTTCTAAGACTGATTTAGACTAACTTTGCAGCAGAAATGTTTGACGACCCAAATGGTTTACCGACAAAAGTAGCGTTATTATAGACAACGGTTACTGTTATCATTTTGTCCCTCATAATGAAGACAGTAAACATTTATATCAGTGCTGGCCATGCCTATAAAAAGTCAAACATGCATCTTAAAACTGTTTTGTCAATGCTTTCAAACAGGAATAAAGAATGAACTGTGAGAGGAAATTAAATGCTGAGGGTATGTACCTCCAGGCCTGTCTTAAGAGATTAAAGCCCAGACCAGTGCCTGGCTACCCAGATTTCTTGCAGATGCCTTAAGGTGGCAGTTAAATCCTCTTTATGGTGCGGCCTGGGAATACAGCTTGATAATAAATGTTGCTTTTACAATGAGGGATGTCTCTGTTATGTTTCTACCAGCAGCAATACACTTTATTGTGTACTTTGGCTTTCTGCTCCAGCTTGCATGCATGTTAGGATAAAGCCCTTTAACCCCAGAATAAAGCTGAAGTCTGCAAAAGAGAATATAGCTGGCTCTGAGTCAAATGGTCATATGGTCATTTTTCTACTTCCACGAAGTGATCCTTTTGGGCCTCCAAAAAACCGCTTGGATTCTTCTTTCCAGCTGGTGTTCTTCCAATTTCCTTGTCATGGCCCTCCTGTGGCATGTCAGCTCTTCTAACAGGCCCCAAACAAATATGAGCCCCACAGCCAAATGCTGCCCTCCGGAAAAAAATATTAAAGACTGTGTTACATGCCCAAAGTCCATAAAACCTGTGGTTGTCACTAATCAAGATCCTGTGTCTAGTAGACGTATGCCTCAGGGGATATTTTCCACACCTATTGCTAATGGCTTCTCTCACACTGTCCACATTGTTGTTTGTAACCATAACTGCTGTGACTGAATAAAGAACCCATATTGCTTCTCATATGCCCACCAGTGATGGCCCACCATCCATTTCAATACACCGGTGTAGCCTACTAGGCAGTGAGAGGAATGACTCCCCCTTATCTAATGTTGATCGTCAGACCTTACACACCGGCCAGATGTTCTGCAACCTCAGGCCGCATGACTATAACTCCTCTTTGTAGCCACATGTCCACTTATTACATCCTCTGTCCAAACAGTGTGAGCTTCCCACTGTAGTCAGGACAGCAGAATCAATGGCCATCTTCCATTTCAGACTGAAGATTCATCTCCTCTGACTGAATCTTGCCTCCCCTACCTCACCTCCCCTTTTTTGTGTAGGTATTTTTTCATGCTATGTTGTATTTCATTTATGTATCAAAACATGTATGCAGTAGTATAAATATATATATACATATATCAAAACATGTATGCAGTAGTATATATAAATATATATATAACGATATATAATATATAAATAATGAAATGATAAATAATATATAAAGTCATGGCCTATGTTTAATTGGAGCAATGTTTATGCTGTATTTCTCTAAGAGCAGTATAATGCATTATAGCATAGCAGATGTTTCAGAATACTAATGCCAGCCATGATTTATCAAGGCCAACGGTAAGCTTTGCCATAGGGTGCAACAGGGAGACATATAGGATCCCTTCTTGCCTATGACCAACTCCTAGTAATCTGTTGGAATCTATGCTGCCTGTGTGCCTCGTGCTCTTGAAAATAATAGCAGAGTTCCTATTCTTGGGCGGAGGACTCTATGCTATTGTTGGGTGTTAACATGCAGGTGTCAAGAATGGGGTGGGCATTTCAAGTCATCCATGGATGGATTCCTTTAAGTTTTGCTGCTAGCTTTCAGTTGGAAACTCTTTCAAATGTGGATCACTGTGTGAGCTGACCTCAGATGATATAAACACAGAACATATTTGATGTTTGCTGAATCTATGTTCTCTACAAAGAATTTTGCATAGGGTTATTTTTTTCTCTGTGCAATACATTAGATATTGCACATGGCTGAGATATATTCTTGTCACTTAGAGTGATTTGAGCCACCAAATGCCACACATTAAATATATCTTATTCTTTATTAACAGTTATACATTTATATTCATATATATGTACAATATACATTATAAACACACTTAAAGACTTTCATTCATCATATTTACTTATACCTTAATAACCTTTTTCCTTGTTTAGTGACTACATAGTTATGTCCTCCCCTACTCTGCATTAATTTGTTACTTGTGAAACTTAAAGAGAACAGAGGATCTTTCCTTCTAAATGTTTAAGGAATACACAGCAAGTTCTAAGAAACTATCAAATTTCACATCCCATTCCAACATCCAAGGACTAAGACATTTTGGAGAAATGACTTGAAAGTTGCACAATGTCCCCCAAATATTAATGGGAAAAAATCATTTCTTTGGGCTGCCTTGGGGGAGCAGTGCTTTCCACGCATATTGAAAAGAGAACATTTTCTGCTCAATTTGGTATTCAAAATCACAATGTTCACCTTGTAATAGGCTCTTTCAGAGTAATAATTCTGTGTTTTTAAGGTGACACCTGCCTACCTATTCTGGGGAATAAAATCAATAGGACTAGAATAAATAGGTGATTGGTGTTGATTGCCTTTGAGGTGACAGCTCTTTCAGTGCAAAATTACAAACTCAGGGGACACAAAGACATGGTGTCTGATTTTTTGCTTTTAATTTGCACCGGTATAAAAACAACTGAAGTCAGACACCTGTTACTCATAGATGGAGTGCTGTAACATTACCCTTTTCACCCTACTCATCCTAAACAACACATTGCCTTGCAGCTTGTTTTATTTCTGTCACATCTTAATATGAAAACATGAAGGAACCCTGACACTGCTAGTATAGTTCCACAGGAATATGCCAAAATTTAACCATGTATACAAGGACAAATGCTTCAACTTCTTTTTGTAATTTAATTGCTTTTCTTATTTTGTGACCTGTATTTCAAGTACTTTGTTACATCATGTTTCTAATCTGTTTTTTTCAAGTATACAAATTATAATCAAAGTACTTTATAAATACCTGTTGTGAAACAGCGTTCAAGGCATATTGAGCTGGAGTACACTTGCTGCAGTACACCATAATGGCCACTAGATGTAGACAACCTATTGTAGGGGCGTTATTAAAAACTGGACACTGTTCCTCAAGTTTCACATGGGCATTTCCATATGGTTTGTATAACAGCACATTTTATTAATAAAGTTCAGAAGTCTTTGCAACACATTTATTCTCATACATACTTTCTCCATTTTACTAATGTTATATCTCACCATTTTTCAGATATCAATGGAGATTTATACATCTACTACTGGTGGATAGGAGCAGCCAGCCCTTGAGGTTGAATAGAAGCCTCATGATGCTCATCCTCTCCGCAAAAATGTAGGCGGTGTCAATATCTTGCAGTCCTCAAGGTCTTTGTTTTACTACACATGACCGTTTCCCATTGTGTAATGTCATTACAGTCCATGGAAAGGCTCTGTACAGTTAGCCAATTAAAATATCACTCTATTTCCTCTATTCTTAGTAATAAATACTGGTTTAAACAAATGAAATCAATAATAACAGAATATAACAATAATAATATAAAACAAACAAATGACAAAATGAAACAAACAAAAAAAAAATCACAGTCCTTCGGGTTTCTTTTTCAGTCTCCACCTTTGAGCTTGGTCCTTCGCTGCTTTGCTCCTGCTGTCCAATCAATTGACATGAGGCTCGTTTGCTCCCTTCCTGACTGTGACTTCCCAGGGGGACCTGCTGCTCCCGTGTCACCCTGTGGGAGCAGGGCGCTTCACCACTGCGGCCCCGGTGCTTGAGTCTTCGGCGCAGAGGGTGACACAGTATCCAAAAAGTGCTTAGAAGACTGTCCATGCTGTTGGCGCTGAGCGGAAAATAAATAGGGAACCAGGCCATGGCAGGGGGCGTGGCTACAGTTACCTGCGAGGAGGCTGACACCTGGATGGTGGGCAGAAGACCAAGGGAAACTTTCAAAACTGACTTTGGCTGCACCCCATTGGCCATTTCTACAAATTAGCTGTTTGTGTAGGTAGATTTTTGAACCTTGCTAAGATCCAATGTTTGTTTCAAACATTGTGCAGTATTACTTCCACAGCTCTATCTCAGCTGAGAAACAAAATGGGCTATATAAACAAACAATATTTTTTTCTTCATTTACATCATTTTACAGATTCTCTCCATACTTACTGAGGATTAATCCTGATGCAATTTTAATACAGGCATAGGTGAATAAACTGTAGAATCTTTCTATCTGATTAATGAATGCCCATCAGAGAATCTGTGTACACTCACGTGTTGCAGTCTTTCACTCTTTGTCTGTCCTTCCTCTTCCTTCCTCTTCCTCTTGGCCTCCGTCTGCAGATGTAAAGGACAACATTCATTACAGCATACTGTGTTTTTTCCATTTATGACATAACCAGCACATCAGCGACAATAACTGCTATCATTACTCATAGTCATCTTTAAAAAATGTTTAGTGCTTACTTTCCGTGTTTCAGCGCCACCTTTCTGGGTCTTGGGACAAGAAGAAAACATTATTTTAGATTAAGCAACACCTGGGAATTTATCAGTTCATCAAAGCAATAAGAAAATATATTTTGCAGTTCAGATGAAGTTAATGAATGCAGCAGCAGTGTGCTTGGCTGAAAATATTCAAAGCGCAATGAAAGCAAAAAAAAAAAAAAAGTTGAAAACAAAACCCACATTCAATAGGCTTTTTAGTCACACTTCCCCCTTTTCAACTGCACTGATAAAATACTTCCTTTGATAATTACATCACTCATCACGTTAACAGCTTAAAATACAACACTGTAATGTCACAATGTTTCTGTATGGTGCACAAAGGAACTGCGCAGTTAATCAAACAGGACTGAATCATAAAGCATTTAAAAACCACAGCAAACCACATTTAGATCATGGCTGTTTATTTATGGCTATGCAAAGTGCTTGCTCTCATGGTCTGAGCTCAGACGCACACAATGACGAAGAGATTTCTTCTTACCTACATTCACATGTCTGGTGCTCCACAAAAGTCATTTCAACATATTCTTGATCCTCCCCTGCCGGCTTGATTTTCAACAACTGACAAAACAGAAGGAAAGAGACATGAAACACATCAAAAACGTCACATTTTAACCATTACAACTGAAATAGGGAAAAGAGAACCATTTCTCACAAGCAGTGAAATGTACAGCTAGACTTCTTTTTCACCACCTTTAGATACCCAATGCATTTTTTCAACAGCTACATGAAGTGTGTTACTCCAACAGAAGATTTAACACTATTGACTAATGTTGGAGGTCCAGGTGAGACACAATTAGTTTTGGGTAGAACAGATGTAGACATATTAAAGAGTTTGATTCTTCTAATCAGCATGCTGATTAACATTGATATACTAATTACACTTGGATTTATATAAACATTATCATATCCATTCATTTGTAGATCAAACCTTTTTTGCAGAAAAAAATCTCATCAGGTGGTGCAACATGAATTTGGGGTTTATTTATTTCACTGAATTGTGTGTTCAGGTTTTATCCTCAACTTGAATTATGAATCTGAATTCTTCGATTGGATCCAATCAAAGTTCACCCCATGCATTCTTCACAGAATCAATGAGTTTATTTTCATTTTGAATGCATTTTAACATTCATTGCCAAAATCTGCCCAGAAAGCACAGAGAGGAAAAGGTGGTCCTCTGTGGGCTGGACAGCTCAGGGTGTTTAACCTGGCAGTTCATTTCAAGCCACAACACCATATCATTTTATATATAGAACAAGAACTTCAACCAAGCATCTATTTGAGGTGGAAGGGAAAGCACATCCATTAAAGGCCTTGTGGCAATGGGATCAGGTCATGACAGAGTGGCTGTGGCAGACAGGGGTGGTGTCTTACCTGCATGGTGACATTGAGGGTGGGGGGTCTTACCAGCATGGTGTCGTTTGAAGTGGCGCGGGGGTGTCTTACCTGCATTGTGACGTTGGAGGTACGTGTCGGGTGGCACTCCAGCTTCTCGTCGCCGCAGCAGCCGGCGCAGCGCACCAGGGGCACGCAGGCGGGGCTGAAGATGTGCTCCACCTCGGCAGGGTACTCCTGCACCACCTCCACCAGCTTCTCAATGGTGCGGCAGAAACTGCGCCCCCACACCTCCTGGAACAGCATTACTGCAAAGGCACCAGGCAGCACCGCCGTCACCCGCATGAAGGAGGGGAGCGTGTGTGTGTGTGTGTGTGTGTGAGCCTGTGTGAGTGTGTCTGTGTGTGTGTGTGTGTGTGTGTGTGTGTGTGTGTGTGTGTGTGTGTGTGTGTGTGTGTGTGTGTGTGTGTGTGTGTGTGTGTGTGTGTGTGTGCCTGTGTGTGTGTGTGTGTGTGTGTGTGTGTGTGTGTGTGTGTGTGTGTGTGTGTGTGTGTGTGTGTGCCTGTGTGTGTGTGTGTGTCTGTGTGTGTGTGTGTGTGTGTGTGTGTGTGTGTGTGTGTGTGTGTGTGTGTGGTATCACGCAGACACACAGCACGATCAGCCCCTTGCACGATGTGCACGCACCGGGACTGCTGGAGCGGAAACCTGCACGTAGACCCTGGGCCACATGACGGGATTATGGTTTGTTACCAGGATCGTTCTGTGGGCTCCCCTAACATGAGGGGGGTTGGGGGGAGAAACGCACAATTGCGCAATAACAGCACGCATCAGCGGCCGAGTCTCATGTGATCTTTCATCATTATGAATCAATGCGGCGTGATTTCACACCACACGATTAGCTTTCTTTTGAGCCTTCAAAAGAGAGGTCACAGAAACTGGGGCTGACACCAGCTAAAACAACGGCTCTGCCACAACTTACTGCACACCAAGGATTCTGACACCATTTCTCCAACACTGCAGCAACATCTAAACCCCTACGAAGAATGAGTGAGAAGCGATCTGTTTGCGCAGGCAAAGGATTAGGGTCCCCTATCTAAGTGCAAGCTAATCCTGGTGCCAGAAAACCCTGCAATCTGCTCAGTGTGTATCCTGTTTTTGTTTTTGTAAAAAAAAAAATAATTTGTGTAATCAGGAGTGATCCTGTTGGAATTTATGTGTGAAAGTGTCCCGATAGCATCGATGCTAAGGAAAAACAGGCCGGCTCAGCCCGAACAAACAGTGAAAAGAGAAAAAACAAACGCTTAAAAAAAAAATGTCCGTGTACATAACCTACCCGGAGCCGAGCTGCCCCCACACCCCAGGGAGCTCTCTGACCCCGCTGGGTCGCCAGCTGTTTATAAAAGTAGACAGGCCGGGGGAGAGGAAAGTCCAGGCTGGGGAAGGGGGGGGTGCTCAGACATCTGCATGGCCCGCTCTGCAGCCATAACTCCTCTTCATTTCTCTGTCTGCATCTCTGTCTGTGATCCATTACCCCTTATCTCACTCCCTGCTAAATGCTACATCTTAGCTTCTTAGCTTCATCCCCTTGAATGGTCCGATTTTCCAAGCTGAGTTTACTCCTGACTCCAGTGATTCAGAGGGTCATGCTGGGAGGATGTTGTGCGTGGACAGGTGTCCCCCGGTCCCTGTTCACCCCCCCATAATGCCCATCGTTTTGCCCACCCTCCCTCCCGCTGGTTGTGAGAATGAACAGTGCTGCCCTTGAGTTACCTCTGCTTGTCCTCAGATAGCCCTCGCACCCCCCAACCGGGCCTGCGTTCGGGAGAGAGTCACTTCCCAGGCCGATGGCTTTGTGTAATTGAGAGCATTAAAGCTTTCTCAACCCTCTCGCCTTGGCTGTTTTCAAAGCGCTGCGTTGATTTAATTAGGTGTCAGAGGTCGGGAAAGGGGGCTTGGAGTGGCCAGGGCGTGGAGGACCGTTCCCAGCATCCACCTTTCCGCACTAGTGCAGCTGTGGTGTGTAGGAGAGGGGCAGGGACCCTGGCTCTCAGGGGCTGTGAAAACAAAGCGCAGTCCTGCTCTCCTCCTGAATGGGATCCCCCCGTCTGCCGAAATGCAGACACAGGGTGTCCTCGGCTCAGCACCCCCCCCGCGTCCACCCAAACTCAGGACGTGCACTGTGTGCGAATTCCGGATTTAATGCCTGCAGCTTGAGTTGGGAACCAAAGAGGTGGGCCAGACGCACACAGCGCCCACTTCTAATGTGAAAAACACCACGCCTGTCATCAGGATTTTACAACAATATTTAGCATGATTGGATGAAGCGCCGACCTGTCCTGAGGGGCTGTGGGGCTGGGCTTTTTGGAATTGTGGGGGAGGATCACAAAATGTCCCTGCAGTGCAATCATACTCAGAGTCCTACCATTGCCCCATGAAATCAGCCTCTCGGCAATCTGATAGGCTTATTATAAGGTGCATTATTTATATTTCTGGCACTGCAGATGTTATCATTGGGAATTCAATCTCGTAATATGGCAATGGAAGTGTGTTAGTATACAGGGAGAACTCCCCCACGCTGGGTCTACAAGATTGCAATGTTCTAATGTTCTCACAGATCACGTCTGGAAAAAAGACGAGCTCCTTACCTCCGGAGGTAGTGTTTGCACTGGATAAAGGAAGACTCTGTAATGGAACAGACAAGAGAGAAAGGTACGTCAGGGAACACACAGATATGACAAATCACTCCAGCTTCAGCAAGAACTTTCCATTTCAGGGGAGCAGCTGCTGAGGGAAAACAGAGGAATTAGTGAGCAGAATGTCAAAATTTACATTAGCTGCGCTACAGTTGATAACATAAGCGTCCACTTCTTTCTCAGCTCAATTGTTAGCAACTGTGCCCTCCTGTGGCAGAAAATGGCTCTACAATGAGTAGATCCCTGTCAAAAAGGGAGTTGTCTGGCCTGTAAACTGGAGTCTGGAAAACCTCCCTGACATGAAGTAGATCTAGTCTGGGACGCATATGTACTACATTTCCCCCAACATCCAGCTGTTTAGGTTAAAAAAGTAATTTCTTGAGCTGTAGGTTCCAGATATTTGTTGTACCATCTGTGAGTTTTGCCTTCTCCTTGCCATTTGGCATCTAGACATGTTAAACACAGCTTTTTTCACTCTGGCAGGACACTCCAGCCCCCTGGCATACAATGGGGAGAGGGGTGTGGTAAACTGCCATTTCACACGGTCAGTCAGAAGTCGTTGCCTTGGGTTGCGACGCTTGATGGGGCCAGGTGAAAGTTGAGGTGGGCCTAGCCTACCCTGGGTCCCCTGTAGAAGTGGGCCTGCTGCAGGGTGGCCTGATCTTATGATTTCAGAAGGGTAAATCTCCTCTTGATGAAATATTTCAAGATCACCCACCTCACCCTGCAAGCATACCCTCAACCCTGCACAGAAAATCCCTCATCTCACGAGAGGTCCGGAAAGTCCACCCCGACCTACCTCCAGAACCTCATCCCTACACTCCCACTCGACAGCTTCGCTCTGCTACATCCAGATGTCTCGCTCCTCCCACCAACAGAACGAAAGGCCCAGGCTCCTCTCATCGTCGTTTTTCCATCATTGCCCCCCAGTGGTGGAATGAACTCCCCGCCCCCTGAGAACAACTCCTACAATCCAACCTTTCAGACGTGGGCTGAAGACACACACTTCTTTAGATCATACCTGGACTGACACCATTGCCATTTGACCTTGTAAACTCTAAGATTCTTGGCTCGTACTTGTAGCACTTGTAGCATCTCTTACATTGTATTTGTAGCACGTTGTATTTGTAGCACGTCTTTGCCTAGGTAGTACAGCAGCACTTTATTGTCTCAGTGACTGTATTTAATGTATGTAACCTCAGATCAGATTAGCTCTGTCTCGCACTACACTGACTTTGTGCTCAGCTTCAGCACTATCTGCATTGTATGATCTGTACACATCTTGCCCTTGTGCCTGTTGTTTGCCCACTATTTGCACTTTTGTACGTTGCTTTGGATAAAAGCGTCTGCTAAATGAATAAACGTAAATGTAAATGTAAATATGAATGCATGTTTAACGGGCTACAATTTAAGGGCATACTGACCACTGATCTCCTCCTCTCTGGAGGCCAGGTTTACTGGGTAGAGTGGCAAGGCAAGGACAGCCTGAGGCTAAAGCTCATACAGTCCTGGACAGAGAAGAAAGCCTGAAGCATAGTGCAGGCCTTGACAAGGTCCTCACTGTTTGTGTTTAATTATGGGGACGGGGTGGAGCCCAGCCTGCAGAAACACTGCCGGTTGCTCTGCAGGTTACAGCTCCCAGACCTTCACTCCCTTCCCACCGCTCTGACTGCCCCGACAGCCATTATGCAACATATGAGCCGTCCACTTATGCTCCGACAGCACGGCATCCACACTCCCGACGATTACACAGAGGTGTCTGGGACGCCGGTGACAGGTGCAGCTGATTACCAGCGCCCTGCCTCTGAGCACCGAAATGGGACCCCGGCAGCGTGACCGGGGCGGAATCTCTCACGCCGATTAAGATAAGACAGCGGCAGCGGCGGTCGAGGTTGCCGCTGACTCGTATGGCCGGCAGGCGCCTGGCACGCGCCGGCCGCGAGCTCGTAAGCGCCTCCCTTAACGTCCCGCACGCAGGGTGACTGACAGTCGTGCGCCGGGGACGCAGAGTGTGGCGAAGTGTCTGCGTGCTGACCTCTCGGCTCAGCGGGAGAATTCCTCACAGATAAGCAGAGCAGGCCCAAAGGGGAGGGGGTTTGGGCGACCGCAGGCGCGCAGCGGGGCCGACACTGGGAGCGAGACGCCCTCGGGGCATTCCTAGGGAGCGGCCTCGCTGGGGCTGGCCATCTTCCGAGGAATGCTGGGAGTGGCCCGAGGCAGATGGGAAAAGCAGCCCCGGCTCACAGCCAATGAGCCGGGAGGAGTGACGGGTCTGGAGTCTCCATCTGTTCCGCTGTTCGTTCTGACGGCGGCTGGATCCGGGCAGCAACTGCAAGGAAGCGCAATGGGGCTATACTACTGGGCGTGACGCCTATCAGTTACCTTTACCCTCAATCTCTCTCCTGCGGGGCCAGGGTGGAAGCACAGACCCCAGACTGGGAAGTCTCACATGTACTGGGACCTAAGAACAACTCAATCACATTGTGACTGTGATATTGGAAGTATGTTACAACTAGAGTAGAAGAAAGCCTGATACAGAGTAATGTGTAATACAAGGCAGAAGTCACTGATGTCAGTCACAAATTACCAACAGCCTTTTCCTTTCACATGCATACAGTCTTCTCAGCCTCTCGGGGCCTGACAGCGCATTCGTCCAGTTATTTACACCACATTCACCACTTCTACTTGTCTAAATAAAAGCTTTTCCTGTTTTGTTTAGCTCTGCGACACATGGCTTTCTGGGGGTTGATCTGGGCCTCCTTCACTCCCCTCCAGCTGTGGGCTGTGTCCATGCTCAGGCATAGTCTCGGGCCCATGTAAAATCGTGGGGGGTTTTGCTGCCTGCCTCGGCCACCCTCCCACGTGTGGCGAGCTGAAGTCGGGCGAGTAGTGGTGGCAGCTGGGTGAGTGGAGGCGGAGTTGTCTGGCATCTCCGGTGGGGTGGGGGAGCCAGCTGTCCCCAAACTTGGCAGCAGTGCAAGGCTGTGTGGAGAACCTCACGTAGCTGCTCCTCGCCCCTACCTCCTTCCCATGAGGCTTATGCTCTCCTACGCCGGGACACCCCGAGAGAGAGAGAGAGGGAGCGAGGCAGAAGAGGGACGGTGGATGAAAAAGAGAGAGGAGAGAAGGACAGGGGTAGAGAGAGCAAAGAAGATGGAGGGGGGCACCCTGCGTCCAGACGTGGGCAGAGCCAGTGCTGCCCTGTTGGCTCACAGGGGAGGACAGCGTGTCAGAGTGCTCCCAGCGAGAGATCATTCTCACCGGCTCATTGGCATGCGGGATGTGTAGCAGGGTTAAGGCTCCTTGGCCCATTATGGATGAGCTATTGAGCTTCCATGCACTGCCCTGCTTTTCCCATAGAAAGCCTTGTGCGGTAATCTCCTCCAATCGCATTCGCTTCTCAAGTCCTCAGAAACTTGAGAGTCTAGTGCCAGTCTCTGGGGGAGATGGCAGTAGGGAGAGGGAGGGGTGGGGTGCATTTCAAACATCTGCAAAAGTAATGTGCGTGCAAAATTTTCGTAGCTGGCATTATTGCTCTGTGAAAGTTTGTGGCAAGGAAATGTACGAAAATGAATGGCCTGCTTGTTCATGAGCATGAGTTTAAAGCTGGCTCTGCCCATGTCCACTAATCTTAACATCATATGGTTATGTCAATCTAATCACAGACGTCTTTGACAAGCCCATCAAGATGACATAAACATCAGTTGATCTGGGTGGATATGATGCGTGGATGTGTTGGCCAAGCCTCATACATGTCAATCATTCCTTGTCTGCCTTGTGATTGGTTGACTGAGTATGCTTCTGGCCCCTATTTGACCAGCATGTGGTCCCATTCAGAGTAATTGTGGGTATTCTACTGATGACCTGACGTGTTACTGAAATTGTGGATATGTCCTTATAAGCATTATTATGTCACTACTGTACCTATTCTCACATCATGTGATCAATCAATCTTTACAACTTATATGTTTTATCTATTTATTGCCCCAACAGACAGCTGAAAGATATAATCACATATGTTTTGAGATAATTAAAAAACCTGTTGTTTGATGGACAATTCTTCTTTCAGAATTATGTACGCGTCATAAACTCTTCTGTGTCATGACTCATCTCAGTGCAAGTATCTCCTTGGAGCTCTGCTTCTCTGTGTATTTTAGAGCTAAGTACACCTGAAAGGTTAATGGGTGGAAAGCATAGTGTGCTGTCCCCGGCCAAAGCACTCAGATGGTCACATCCAGAGTACCATCTCCCTCTGCAAGGACACATCCAGTCACACTCAGAGTTTGAGCCCCCCTTCCTCTACTTGTTCTTCCATTATGAATGAACAGTCAAAGATTTCCTTCAGAGATATCCCTGGCTTCCTGTCGGCCCCCAGAGGAGGGCTGTGCGAGGGTTAATTCCGCCCCTGTGCTTCCAGGACGCGGTGGAGGCCCGGCGGTGCGGACGCAGACCCCTCACTCCCACACAGCTGAGGCACGTCACTTTTAATCTCCTCTAATCGCGTCTTCTGTGGGACGCGAGGCAGGGAGCTGGAGGAGCGGAGAAAGCAAACAGACAGAGGGCAAACCAAATGCTCCCGGCTCATCTGCGGCTGTGGATGCTCTTGGTCCTCCTCCTCCTCTGAGCCACACGAGCACCACCAGTAAAGACTGAGATTGGACAGTCAGAGAACATTGTGTTTCTGCTCTTCTTTTAGGACAGCTTCAGATGTGCCTTTTTCTCCTTTTTAAATATATGAAAATGTTTGGTGCTGTGTACGCTCTGTACACTCAACAACATTTGTAAATACCAGAAAAGGGTGAGTTGGTTTTGAAAAACACAAAGTATCATACACAAAAGGAAAGAAAACACACACTGTTCAGCCGAGGCGAGCACTGGGAGGAACTCTTTTAGACCGCAGTGCTTGCTGCTGCTTTTATCTCATCACCTAAGCACTCGAAGGCATTTTTTGCACAATGCTTAAAAATAAACAAGAACAATATTTTTGCATGGCTTCTGACATCTCGGCTGAAGGGCCAAACAGCGTGTGTGTGTGTTTTGCTTCCCTTTGTATTTAATACAAGGGTTTCTTTTCAACAAATAAACTCGGGGACAAGGTTTCTTATGAAGTGTGTTGCATCATTTCTCAGAAATATGTCAGATAATATCCCTGAAATCTGCTTCAGTACTTCAGTGTTTACCGGGAGAGCTAATGAATAGGTCTTGATCACAAAGAGGGCGCTCTTTCTTGTGGAGCTGAAAGGAGGGCAGCAGGGCCCGCGGTGCCCGCAAAGCCACTCTGACCTCAGTTTGCTTTGTTTTGCTGTTTTTCTCATATTGGAAAAGTACTGGGATCATTTGACTTCCTGTCGCTCTGTGGGAGGAAGAGCCCGCCTTGCAGCAGAAGTGGCACTTGAATTCGCCGAGGGCTGGGAGAGGTGTGTGTGCTGAAGCCTCGGCACTCCTCTGGCCCTGTGAGAGCTCTCCCTGCCTTACCACTGCACAGCCACACAGATAAGCCCTCTGCCCTCAAAGACAGATAACCTACAGAAATTAGTATGTGTTATCATCCAAGGGTGTACCCCGTGTCTACACCCTTAATATCCGTTCGCGTGTTCATCTACTAAATGCATGTCAATCCGATGTCCCTCAATATACATGTGCATACATTAACTGGATTCATATATCTGGTCATTCTGGTGTAAAATTTATTCTATAGCCATAAAGACAGGAGGCCAATTATTATGTGCAGGTAGGGTTGCAAATGCAGAATTATTATTTCAGAAACAGCATTCTGTTGAATATGCATTTCTGCTTCCTACACAATGTACCATTCTACATGAACGCAGACATGGGGCTGCATACCATATTTAAAACAGGCTTCATCATTCCCACGAATAACATCCCTCTGCAATACGGCTGTATTTTACCATAGATATCAAAGGAGTGTCAGTATTTTTCCGTATGGTTTGAACACATGTAAAAAGCACTTTGGTTGCTCCAGCTGGAACTGGATAGAACAAGTATTTTATAGCCTCTAATACAGAACATCTGCTATACCTACATTATGGAGGTCAATTAAAGAGCAATATAAATGCTGCCTCTGGTACTTTTATTGTAGTTTCACACAGACCCTGACCTATGTTTGCTTTCCATCCCCTAATGTAATGATTAGAGGAATACAAAACTGCCTGACACCTGTAAGTAATGGTAATGGCCTGTCATGGCAACATGGTGTCTCTGCACACTCCTGAGCCTACCCCTCTCACACTTTCCAATGACAGAGCATCACATGTTGCCATTTTTTATAAAGTTGTACCTTTTACATCACCAGCTCACAAACAAGAAGTTACTGAGAAAGATAATGTGCGTTAAGACATTCATAATCAATGGGAACTCAACATGATCAGCACACACTAGTGCAGAGACATGCTGCACAGCTGCAATGATGGTATGTAGACAACAGCAGTGCTATCTACATAAAATGCGTTATCCTAATCTGAATCTGTCCCACACTGTCTGTCACTTATCTTTACCACAGTTCTGGCTATTCTATCCGTACGTGTTGTTGACTGCTCTCGTTGCTCATGTGTATTTAATATATCATAGCATATTTGCTTTATAAATCACTCTGAGTAAAATAACTACATGAAAGATAATAATAAACTATAATAAATCAAATACAACTTCAATTTACTGAATGATTGAAAAGACATTACGAGAACTCGACAGAGTCCAAACAACAGTTAAACTCAACAATCTGTCTGCCTCTTCTTGTCGCTCCTGTGTTTAATCATGCCACATTTGCTATGTAAATCAATCCCAGTAAGAACATTTGCCAGCTAAATAAAAGACAACAATAAACCATAATAAATCAAACCTAACATCAATTCACCGAATACTGAGGGAACTGAACAGTGTCCAAACACAAGTTAAGCTGCAGAACCTGCCTTTCCTCTTCCACAGGCTCTGTCATCGTGTCTGCAGGATGCCAGACCAGACGTGACAAGATGATCAGTCACTCAGGCCATGGCCGCCTATCTGCCTCATCTCCTGCGCAGTGCAGGGGTGATGGAGGAACATTGTGTTTCCACAGAAAGAAGGATCACTTTCAGATGCCACGGCTCAGGCGAGCTCCATAACAAACCTCTCCTGAGCCTCCGCAAATTGCCTTGCCAACCCAAACATCCCCGCTCATGAAAGGCTTCAAAGGGAGAGGGGGGATGATGGGATAGCGTCTCACTAAAGGCCCAACCGGACAGAGATCTCTCCCCTGGAAAGCTGTCTGCTGGCAGAGGCATCACAGCTTTCCACTGTTATCCTCTTCCTCTCTCATCTCCAGTCGAGGTGTCCCGGGCGATCAGGGGCTGGACATCGGTAATGGGGAATGACAGTTTAATAAACCTGAGAGGATACATTTAACTAAGGCCTGGGGGACAAAAAAGACTGTCGGAGATTTTAAGATTATCTCAATGCACGTCTGTCAATTTGGGAGTAGGAGCCAAGAAAGGGGCTGGTGAGAGTATCTGAGAAACGGCAACTTCACGGTGTCACACCTTTGGTTTGACTCAATATGTAATGTAATGCCGTGCTTCACATAAGCCCCTCTTTAACTTTTAGGGGGAAATATTGTAAACAAGGTTAAAATAATTGTGTTTATCCAGGTCTGCCAATACTGCTCATGTTAATCAGGTGACTGCACTCATGTTCTCCCACACTGTAAGTGGCTCTGGATAAGAGTGCCTGCTAAATGACTGCAACGGAATGTAAAAAAATAAAGTTAAACATGGAGGGTGGATGGCCATTGTAATCTACCTGGTCTCCGTGGCAGATTCCCCCTCGACCTTCCTGGTGCCACTGCCACTACTGCTTCCAACAGATTTAGCCCAGAGGCCTCTCATTTGCCACACAGCATTAAAGCAGTGGTCCATTGTTTTTTGGGGGCGACTGGAATGAAACAGGGACTTCAAAGAGACCGTCCGTTATGCGGCACATTAGCAGGCCCCCTGTGCCTGTCGCCGCAGTGAGGTCATGTATAAAAGCGCTCGAGTGTGTTTCACACCATGGCAAATGCAAGAGAACATCTCTGAAACGTTCTCATATTTGTTTTGACACATTCCGTGTAGCGCATGTCAGCCTGTGGGAGGGTTTGAGAAAATGTGTGTGGCCAAAACATTCACGCACACACAAAGATAGGGAGAGAGAAAAGCAGACTGGTGGTCTCTGGTCCTCGTGAGTCACTGAGGAGGTCTGTGGACAAACAGGCCTGTTCTGTGTGTGTATGTGTTTGTGTGTGCGGAGCGGGGGGGGTGGGCTGAAATGACATCATCACCAGATAGCCGAGCAGGCAGCCCCAGTCGGTCAGCCACTGAGGCCCCTCGGAAGAAGTGGGTGACCCCTCCATCCCCAAACCCTCCCGCCCCGGTGCACACAGGGTTGCGTGCCACCAGAGCAGAGCTGCCCTTCTGGTGTGTCGCTGTCTGACACTGGGAAAGTGCGGCGACCCAGATCAAGTGCGTAAAGCCGGCCGTCTCTTTGTGCGCAGGGGACTACACAGAGCAGCGGCCACTGGGGAGAAGAGAGAGATGGGTCCTCTGGACCAGGCCTGTCCTCATTACTGAGCCAAACCCTGATAATACGATGCCCCCCCCCAGCGCTTCACCCCTGCGTTTCATACCCCACGTTCAAGCCCCTGAAAGCCATAAACGGAACATTCATGCGGGCCTTTGAACAGCACGGCACGGGGAACGGCCTCTTCGGCGGGCGAGATACACCCTTCTTTGTGTGCCGCACACAAATAGCCACAGCTCCTGAGCTGGTTTGCGGGTTTGACGCTGTCCAGCTGGTGCTTTCGGGTGGACAGGGTGGGGGTCAGACCAGGGCTCCAAGTGTTGGGCCTGCCAGCGGGAAGCCGTGACTCCCGCCTGCCGAGTGTCCAGAAATCTCCGCCATGATGTAGCACGATATAAACAGACAACGCCACCACCCCATAGTGGAGTAGCCTCCATTCAATCCAGACAAAATATATGTAACACAGAGATGATTTCAACCTACCCCTACCATTTACCTTCTTGGGACCTGAAGTATCTCATGTAATTTTTGTTACTGAGGAGCTGAAATACTGCTGCTGTGTTACCCTTTACATACACAGCCTTCTAATAATGGGGAAACCCAAGACCCTAATAAATTCTGCTGATGGGCCTTGATTGTTTAGTTCCAGGAATGGGACCAGTGGATTTAGCTGTTGAGTACACGTCTGGATAAACACAGTTCTCGTAATCAAAGCCCCTTTTGGAAATAGTGCTTTACTGTGTGCAACCTGCAAGCGAAAAAACAGAAAAAAGGGGAGCAGGTCCATTTCAATTTGTTAAAAGCTGTTTTAGCTCTTAGTGCTCATTTCCCTCTACGAACACACAAGTCCTGTGATAAGGCCAGGCTAATTGTGGTCCCTATTACAGTAAACGCTGTGCTCCCTGTGTAAACCACACTAAATTACCACCAGATGCAAGATTAAAGCCTTGTGGAGGAGATGGCGGGTCCAAGAGCTGCTCTTCCCCAGGGGGGAACAGAAATTCATATTTCCTGATTGCAATTGCGCCCTCTCCCCCGAGATGGGGCATTATAGAGCAGAGGGGCAGGGGCTGTCACCACGACAACCGCGGGGCACTCTACGTCAGACTCAGCGCAGTTCTGGAGTCCCCGCTCTGATCACGTGGTCTGAGGTCAGCTCTTGTCTTGGACACATTCTGCTACAGTCGCCCTGCGAGTCTGTAGTGACGTGCTTCCATATGAGGTTCAAGCTCAGGTCCTTCTCCATGACCACTTTGACCGACTATAGGAATCAGCCTTGCCTGTGCAGTCTCGCACAGTGACCTATGGCCAGGAAGGTCTCAGCACGGATCCGGCTGTCCAGACATCGTCTTATCAGCCGCGCGCTGCCTTCCCCAATCCGCTCTCTCCTCTCCTCCACAGCCTCCCCCTTCAACCTCAAACCCGGGGAGAGTTACAGTTAGAGCAGGAAGAGGCGGCGTGGTCGCTGTGTGACACAGGGAGAGCACCGGAAATGATCGTAAATCACACGCTGTCGCACAGCGGGAGCTGGCAGCGTGTGCTCTGGTCCCCCGGGGAGAGGGGGGGCTGCAGAAAAGGAGCAGTCCCTGAGCGGGTGACAAAGAGAGACACAGGATGCCAGAACCCTACCCCCCCCCAGCAGGGAGGAAATGGGCTGACAGCCCTGGGAGCGATGAGGGCGGAGCCAGGGAAGGTGGGGTGGAGCAGGGCAGGACGGCTCGGGCTGGGAGGAATGCGCAGGATCAGTTGTCGGTACTGTCACCTGAAGGCTCCGGTGTTTACTTTCCAGGCTAGCTGGCTCACTGCTGCTCTGCCAGTTATATAAATAGTTCCCCCTCGGCGGCAGACCTGTGTAATTGCCTGTGTGCTGCCCAGATGGTCAGCTTCAAGTATTGTTTTGCTAAAGTGTTGATGTAAAGGAAGCACCTGTACTGAATCATCTCCCCACACTTCAGACCCAAGCACTGCGGGCACTCTGACTGCGCCACTCCCTTCTTTAAAGGCTTAAGAACCACTCTAGAAATGAATCACCTTGACTTCTCCTCTAAAATGTTATGAGAGGGCTTACCCAAAAAAGGACAGTTCCCAGAGTGACAAAGAGGCGTAATAAGAGCGGGGAGAGTCTGGCTCCCACCTCCTCTTTCTTCTCACAGCTCTGACATCAAATGGAATTTTACAGGTTTGGCTGATTTGTCAATGTGACCTGACATTTACACGCAGATAAGTATTACCCAACAGGGCCATTTGGGAACAGCTACAATGCAGTAGCAATAAAGTGATATATGTGCTTCCCCAAAAAAGCAATAAGTAACAGGGAACGCTGCCACACAGTCGTTTAGCTGAGCTTTCTTTCACATCTCTCCAGCTGGTGACACGGTGATTTAATCTCTGAGTCTGAGACAGCATCAGCCAGGACCCAGGCACAGCAGATAGAGCTGGGGAGGGAGGGAGAAGGGGTAAACAGAGTGCGCAGATAGAGGGAGAGAGTGAAGGCAGAAGATGGACTGGTGGCCTTCTCTCTACTTCCTTTCTGACCAAGCAGGTTGGAGCTAGCAGCTAGTCGGTTGTCTGCTCTCTAGTGGCACTGCTGGCATTCTCCACAACATTGCCACCCCCAATCCCCCCCCCCAAAACACACACAAACACACACACACACACACACACACACACACACACACACACACACACACACACACACACACACAGATGGCCTCAGAGGTAACAGCTATGCCTAATAAGCAGCTGTCAGTACCCTGACACTTTTGCCCCCTAAAAGCAGGAAGCTCTAAGAATACACAGAACAGGAAAAGGGAGAAGATAACCTCAGAGAGTGAAGATCATGGTGAGTTACAAACATGGGGGCACCTGTCGAGGCAGGCCGGGCCACAGGGGCCGACATCCTGGAGGGATTGTGCCCCGAACGGAAGCGGGACGCCGATGCCGGGCCACCATTGTTCTGGAGGGAAAACACAGGTGCTTCCCTCCCTGCACAGAGACAGGCAGGGGCGATGAGGGGCTGAGCCGTTTCCACTGACCGCAGGGCCAAACAGGTGCGGGCCTCACACTGCCTGACTAGTCCTAATACCAGGAAAACGAACGTGTTTTTGCGACAGGCACTCCGTGACTGAGCCGTCGTCAAGAGTCTCAGAGTGAAAAAAAACCACCACTGCGGACAAATACATGCAGGCAGGACCGCGCTTCCAAGAAGAAACTTTACTTAACGGAAGGGGAAACAGACCGCATCCTCTCACACCAGACACTGTAAACAGGACCTGACAGACATATTTACACTTCCACTGGTGGTGCATTTTTGAGCTCTGAGAGAACACAACAAGTGGACCTATTGGACGGGGCTGCAATTGGATCCAGCTGCAGATGGCAATAACACCACAGCTCGATCCAGCCTGTGGCCAGGCTCCAGCCTGAGGAAGTGCTATTGAGGGTCTGAGGCGGGGCGGCGACGCTGAGGAGGTGTCCTCATCATCTGCCGAGGCGTAAAAACGAGGGCAAACAAAGGCTCTGCGGTGAAAGGGAGAGTGAGGGACGTTTATAAATGGATTCCCAAACCGCACAGCCGGTGTTTGCTTTTACATTCTGTTTGGCATCCTTGAAGAATGGCCTGACTGTGGGCTAGCAGACGCCCAGAGTCCAGGCCTCTGCTCTCTTCACACGTTGCACAAGGATGGCGAACGAGAACACTCCAGATGGACAATTGGAGCTAAGAAGTTACGAAAAACAACTCCTCCAGTCCACTTCTTTGATGGATTAAATGACATTCGAATAAGAGTACATTTAACTTAACAGTTAAATAGGCTGAATCCTAAAAGATTTGTTCTAAGTCTTTTCTTTAATTGGAACACTTAAATCTCAGTTTGTTCTGATGAGTCATATGTTTGACATATTCACTGACATAGGTATTTGATTTCAAGAAATGGTTGAAAACCTTCAGGCTCTTGGGAAAAAAGTTTGCTAACAGAATAAAGGCCTCTGACAGAGAGAGAAGTACCCTTAAATAGGCTGTCAGCTCACACATTCAGTTTACAGAGCCATAACTTAAGTGCATGTGACAGGAATAAGATAAGGATAAGAGCACTGCACACTGCTCACAATGAATCATCTTGCATTTTGAAATGTTTCGGAAGTTACTCAAGCTGTACAAGGCATGTTAACGTAGCAACAGAGACCTTTCATCAGTGGAATTTTCCGTTGTAAGGAACTGTCATATTTGTGAGCCTGCATGCCGATATGCGCCATGAAGGACATGCCAAAATGACCATCTACAAGGGAGAGGAGCTGACTGGGGTTTGGGGGAGCGTGAGCCAGCTGTTCTGGATGCTGGCTGGACGGGTTATCAGAGAGGCAGCTGCGTGCCAGTGCCCCAGTTGCTCGTTAATGCCTGGAGACCTCCTTTGCCCAGGAGATCCATTACCTCCTCTCTTTCCCAGCTCCTGCTGGAGGGCAGTGCCAGAGTGACCGGGCAGCCCGACCGCTAGCCTAAATCCTGGCCACGCACACACAATCTCGCCAGCTCTTCCCTAGCCAAACATGAACAGCTGCCATTTCCACAGGGAGCTGGCTCTCACTGTGGCTGTCCCCAAGGCCATGGGCTATAGTTCTGTGTGAACAGACAAATGCTGAAGTCATTATGTTTACGCATACTCAGTAGGATTGTGGGGCAGTGAGACTGAGTGCAAAAGGCCTTTTTCCGTGGGATGATCAGGAAAATATCACATATTTCCCATCGCATAGAGGCAAAAAAATCAATGCTCTGACACCTGATTTAAAAGGACACCAAGAGAAAGTCCTAGAGCAGCTCATAAAAACAGTTTGAGGACCTTCCTGGGAGTTCTCCATACTGGCGTACCTCAGGTTTTCATCTCCCCACAGTGAAAGCAAAACTGACAGATTCACCAAATGGAAATTTGTGGGAAATAAACTGGCCGGTTTTAATGATGTCTTAACTGAATGACTAAAAGCTGATTAATAATGGGGGTTAATGCAGTGGGTATTCCCACTCCAACCAACTACCATTGCACTCTTTGATCAAGGTTGTTAATGTAAACCTCCACAGACCCGACAGACAGCTCGCTTCCTGTGGGCATGTGTTTGAATTGTGCATGGCACAGTCTATATTCAGCAGGCCTCTGCTGGCAATGGGATTACCACAGTGCTATCGGCCCAACTGGCAAAAGGGCGCAGTGTGAACTGCGAGACAATGGTGGTGAATGGGTTCAGGGACGGTGCGCCTTGCATTAAACATGAGATGCAGAACCTGCCGGTGAGTAGCCCAGTGTTCGCTGACTGGAAAGTTAAATGAATGGATCTTTTGGTGTAGCGGACAGGCAAGGTGTGTGTGCCAGGCCCAGTGGCACTTCCTTTACAAGTGTCGTGGGTGGTTGGGCAGAAGGCCTGAATGGGAAGCGTCACTTCCACTGGCCAGCAGACATGTTGCTGACGTATTTCGCCCCTCCAAGGTAGGCTCGGTACTGGTAGAGCCCGAGTGCAGAACAGAGGCCGGCTTTGTCCTTGTCAGCTCCATGACAGATATCCTCAAGGCTAGATGTTGCAACAGAGGCTAGCTCTTTCTGGAATGCCACAGTGATAGTGGCAGTAAAAAAAACGCCATTGGTCTCTTTTTCTGATGAGCACAGATTGGAGGACTTCGGGAAGGTTATGCTCTGTCACGCCCCTGTGGTGATGGGGTGGGATGGGAGGGAAACTGCAGACTAATAGATTGCAAAGGAACACCGCAACAAGGGGTCAATTTAGCCACTTTACATCTTCTTCTTCACAGCTGTGACCGAGAAACACAACGAGGTTTCAGAACCCAGCAGGATTAAGAATTAGAGGTGTCTGATACATCATTGCATAGATTTGAGCAGCGTGTGAAAGTAATACCAGTACCCTGCATACCTAAGACACACAAAATACTGCAGGTTTGAGAAATCAGGATTTGTAAAGAACAAATTTCGTATAACAAGGACACTACAAGCAACCGAAAGACAAGCAAAATGACAACGCATTTGCTTTACTGGAACATTAAATTTTCACATCTGTTAGTTTAAGTTTTAATGAAAACATATCTGCAAAGCAGAGGGTTCTATATTCTCAAAATGTAAAGCAGCTCTGGTCATTTAGTTGGCACCATAAAGCATACTGTCCGCGATGGTTTAATTTCATATGTCTACATCAGATGGTAAATGCATGGCTCGCACTTTGTATTTACATTATTTTCACTCATTGCATTCATAATTTTAGACAGAAGCAGAGTGCTTTCAAGGTAAAGCTGTGAACGAGTCCGACGAGTAAAAGCTGCACACTACGCCGGCTGTCACGTTTCACGAGATGACTCAACCGTTTCTCAACATGGCACGAGTTCAAAAAGAGATTATGTTATAAAGAGACAATTGGACATTGTATAAACATCAGTTAGACTGACTAAAATAACCGCCTGTCTTTCTTCCAATAATTATTTCAATTACTTTCACAACAAACTGTCCAACTACTTACTTAAAATAAAACCATCATCATCATGATCATCATCTTCGCCTTGATTCAGCTGAACCACGATGCAGACGAAACGCATATTGCTGTCTTCTAAAAATATTAACAAGTCTTCTTAAGTAACATGGTGACCTTACTTTCATTTCATGCCAGGAAGGAATTAAAGTTGGCAGGAGCCTAAAATTGAACGTGGCATGGAATTCTCACAATTTTGAAAATCTGGCGGTCATGCACCGCTGTAAAAACTGCTTGAACCGGTACTTACCTGAGCAGGTGGAAATTGAAGCTGGAGAGCAGCCACAATCTGGATGATGTTGGCAAAAAGTTTCATTTCGTGTTTCTCATCCGATTGTCAAAAGATGCAAGTAAAGCACGATATCCACCGAGAAGCAGAAACGCAATGTTTGCTAGTAATTTTTATGTTATGTTGAAAAACAACGTTAGAAAACCGCAACAGCAGCCGGGTCAGTTTCTACTTGATGTCCTCAATGCGATCACGGTAAGGAAAAGAGTGCATCGTCACGCAGTGTTGCGAGCCGCAAACGTCAGTCAACCTGTTTAAGAACTGAGAGAAACGTCTTGTGGAAGTTTGGAGTTCTTGGTAATCGTTGTTAATACCGTTTACTGTGTACCGTTAGATTTATGACTTCGTTGATCAGCCATTTAAATGCACGCAAAGTCTGAAAAAAGCAATGATTCACGAAATAGTCTAAATAAGAATATAATGAGAAAATTATATTTTACATATGTATAACGATCAACAAACAATGTAATACATAAAAAAGCCTTTAGTGAACAAAATTAATATTTTTGCACAGTTTTAGACATGATTCCCCAAAAGATGCAGCAATACGTCCATGTTAAGAATGGAAAAAGATCAGCCGGCTCCGCAACTTAATTATTTTTAATGGCCTCAGCGCTACTCTCCGTTGGCTTGCTCGGCTTTACGCTGTGCATTTCCTCGGTGAAGTTACATTCATGGCACTAATTGCTTCTCACTACCTCTCAACTTGTAGCCAGAGTGAATCTCCTCCCCTCCGCGTCTCCCTCCCTCTTTCCTCTCCCTCCCTCCCGGTCTCTTTTTCACTTTTAGGATTCATGTGATTATCAGTCACAGACAAATACAATCAATTCTCCTTTGGAAATGAGAGTTACATTACAGTTGTAGTGATAATTCCTGTATCAGTAAAGGGATCACGTTTTCTTAACTTTGAGCTAATGCCAACTGTTAATTGCTCTCTCGCTGAATTAAGGGTGAGTGCTTTATCGTTTTCTGAAATCTCAGCTTTTCTGCAATGGTTTTGTGTGACACGGATTTTTTTGTATTTCCCTGGAGCCTCGAAGGGTCTGGATTTCATTACATTTGATGTCCAAGTGATCTAATTGAATGCATTATTTGTTCAAGTGGCCTAGGTTAACCCTTTCCCTCAAACAAAAGATCTGTAGTGCGTCCCATAATTTCCATTATGATATATTGGACACGACCAATAGAAATTTAAGTCAGAGAGACGTGGCTGCAGCTCTATGCAGGCTTTAATTAAGCAGTCGTGTCACCGCTTCAGCGGAACCAGCACAACCATACAAGCTTTGCTTCCTTTAATTTTCTATCATCTTCTATGCTGTGACCTTTCAGGCAGACGTCAGGTTTCCTGGAGGTACAGTGTGCACTGTCATCATGCTAATTACAGCAGTGAGAGCTGAGAGAGAGAGTGAGGCTGATGCAGCAGCTGAGTCTGAGTCTTAGCAGAAGCTGGCCTGTTTGGAGGAAAAGTCCAGATATTTTTCTGCTGGTCAGCCGTGACACACTGGTTTTTCTATATGCAACACAATCAGAATCAAGCAGTTTACTCTCTGTGGCTAGGTAAGAAAGAGGCACTCTCAAGGTTTTAGAAGTCAGTCCTGTAGCTGTGTGTGTGTGTGTGCGTGTGTGTGTGTGTGCGCGCGCGCACGCGCGAGAACCCTGCAGGGCAAACATAATTTTCCGTAGTGGAGAGGGAGGTTATTCTTTGTTAAGGGAAAATTCAGGATCATTTATCTCAATACAGATTCCTGGGAGAGATTTACCACCCAGTCTACACACTGCCCAGCTTGTGTGTTAACTGATGAGCTTTTTTTTGGATGAGGGTAAAGATTCCTTCACTGTTTACCCCCAGAGTTTATCTTCTGTACGGGATTCTGTGTTTGCAGTGGCGCAGGAATGTAGGAGCAGAAGATTCCTCTGTGGCGTTCTCTACATTCTTTGAGCTGCGCTAAATGATACCGCCGCTATCCGCTTTTGTACAGACCACACTTTGGATGGGGGTGTTTGTAAACACTTCAGAGAACAGGCAGGGCTCCGAGCACCCCCCGCTCCAGCTGCAGTATGGGCTCTGGGTCATTGCTAATGGAACGGTTGATAAGGTGGTCTGCTGTGCTGGATTAAATGGCTTAGGCAGGCCAAAAGGGTGAAAAAGTCAGCTGTGCAAAGGAGATTTTGTTAAGAGAAATGAGCCAGTCAAGGAGGTCGTGGTTGGTATATGTTATACCAATATGTCTGCCATAAGGAAGGTTCTATCATGTCTGGTAACATGAGTGAAAGGAGCACATGCAATTGACCGTTGATCAATCAAGTACACAGAGACTGACTGTTTACACCTTGAAGGCTTTTTGAGAGAGCCAAAGGAGTGTTGTCAGTTATGTAATTTCAGGTAGGTTTAAAAAATTCAAATGTTCAGGTCTTAAATGTCACATACAGTAAGGTGAACAGTGAATGAAATTAAGTGAAATTGCATCATGGTCTAATGCTAAACAGGCTGTAAAGAACTTCATCGCTGCATCTCTTTACATCTCTCCAAGCGACTGTGAAACACATCCCACAGTGCATGTTCCCATGGGCAACCCAATGCAGGGATTACAGCTTCCAAGCCCTCATTAAGCATTACAGTACATCACACTAGAGTAATTACAGTATATATTACAGTCACTAGCTATTCTCACCTTCAGCAATCAGACAGGCATATGAGGTGGAAGAGAAGAAATACAGAGGGAACTTCAGGGCCATGTAAACACAAGTAGGAAATTAAAATGTGCACTTGGGGGGTACATGGATACTGCACGTCCTGTTCAAGTTTATACATCATTCTTTACACTTCCTCCTGCATGAGGACATTCCTATTAAATGAAGATCATCCTCAGGAACTTTGTTAGACTAACTGTCATTTTGCAGGAACAGATCTGCGTCATGCCCCCTCTATCTCTTTGCTTCAGCACAGCTTGTGCACGTAGTAAGCATCAACTGCAAGCAGCTTGCTGTTACACGCTGTCCACCTGTCACATCCAAAAAAGATTTGAACTTCAGAGAGTAGCTGAGGCAACTTTGGGAAGAAAGAAAAGAATAAAGATTTCCTATCAAAGCTTGTGATGCTGGTGTACTCTGAGCTGCACATTTATGTGAGGCTTTTCCCTTAAGCCCGACCACAATGGAGGGGTTAGAAAATGCTGCAGCATCCACCACCGTGGACTTTGTGTGTTTTCACAAATGCTTTGCAGAGAGGCGAGGTAAAATAAAAAGAATCTGTCAAAATGCAGAGCTGAACCAACACTGGCTGGTCCCAGTAACAACAGCACTGTGCGCTATGTTTGTTCAGTGCATAGACCCAGACACCCGGCATGAGGACACGTCAGTGCTGCTTCTCCAGCAGCTGAGTGATATATGCCTGTTTTTAAAGGTGCACTGTCTGATATGGACTAATTAGGTCACCCCGTTTGTTTTCAGTGTAAATATCTACTGACAAGATAAGCAAACCAGGGAAGAGCAACGGTACCCAGCAGATGGATCCTTCCCTTAGTCCCAGCAACTGGTCTGGGTGTTTGATGCTTTCAGAAAAAAACATGGTGGAGGTTAGGTATTTCCCCACTTCATCTGAGTCAGGCACACACACAGGTTCATCCATTGCTCTTCAGATTACTTGTGTTTTATTTTAATGGAGAAAAGAAGAACATCACTTCTTTTTCATTACTAAAAGAACAAATGAGAGAGAGGAATCTTAACAGTGGAAACTGACCTGGAAAACAGCAGCTGGACAGGGAAAACAACTGTGAGCCAATGCAAGGCATTTTCCTCCATCTTTGTACTGCATGTGCTTCAAAGCAACACATCTTGATAGATGAGCTCCTGAATAACGTCTCTCCAGGTGGTGGAAGCCCAGTGTTAGAGAGTTTAGCTGCCAGTTCCCTGTGGCGCCTCGTCCCATTATTATAATTATAATAATCAAGTGACCTGAAGCTGCTTGTTACAACAGCACGTGATAGCTAAATTTGGTCAAGATTCATTGTTGGCAAGAATCAGTTCAGAGCCTCCATTGGTTCCCATCAAGGGCTAACAGTTTTATCACCCAGTTTACTTACCAGTTGATCTGAAACCAGCACAGGCGTGTTAGGTTAAAAACATGGCAGAGCGCTTTGATGAATGACTTCAAACAGGTTGCTTCCATCCCACCTCATGGACGATGTTTGGACTATTAGCAGCAAGACCTTTGAAGGGGGCATCATGCCTGAGATTAATTAAAGAGGATGAAACCAGAGCAGGGGTTTATTTTTCCTAGGAATGTAGGTACTAAAGAGTGCTTGACAAAAGCAGTATGAGCCACTGATAAGCATTACAGCTACAGGCTCTGGGGAAAAGCAGTGTGGAAGGTCGGAGGGTCAACGCTCAGCAAATGACTCCTGTGCACACTCTGTAGCCGCTGTTGATGTTATGGGGGTCTAATGGGTGGCTATCAGGCACCGGGGTGCCGAAATAAGCACATTTTCAGCCCGCTAACCCCCCACCATCTCCACCCTGCCCCCCACCCATTCTCTGAGATTGCGGAAAAAAGGTAAACAGCTGAACAACATTAATGGTACCCATTCATCATTATTAGGCAGCTCACAAGTCCGCTCTCCGAAGCGGTGCACTGTGTGGGTTCCTTGCCATTTCAGGGCGCAGGGAGACTCAGGGGCACCCTGCAAAGCTGCCTGTCGGCTCCTGGGTCATTTTGTCATCCAAATGGGCCAGATCCATGTGAATGGCCCAATTAGGGTGAAGTATTGACTCTACTGCATTGTCTGCAAGTAGAAGGACAAACTATGTACCAGTGCAGTGGTTTGGCCTTATGTCAGCGGTAAACTTCTGTCCAGGAGAGGCGAGGCTGAAAAAAGGCCTTCTGTTGGTAAGAGCTAGTCATTACATGAAGTGAAGCAAAACCAGAGAGGAAAGAAAGCTTGGAGGATGATTATTTAGTCTTGCAGCAATCGTTGGTGTAGCTTGCTGGACTCTTGTCCTGTAGTGAGGTTATGGCTAAGGGCTGGCTCTTGCAGTCCAGAATTGCTGAAATGACAGCACTGTTTCCTGGCTTGTAGCATTTCTCGGAGCCAGGGCCTTCCTTCAAATGCTCGTTATTGTATGCTTCTGGATTGATCTCCACAGACTTCAGAAAAAAACCTGCGCCATCTCAGATGTAAACGCTGCAACATTTCAAGGCCACCCAATAAATCTTCAAGAATGTTATTATATGTATTTCAGGATATAACCCTCTCTTGCTTCTGATGTAAGCCTCCTCATGGGCTGCTGTGTATGGAGCTCAACCTGAGCAGAACAACAGAGAGACAATGTTGTTAAGGACACAGCTCTTGGAAGCTTTCATCTAGAATGATATAATGACCCTGACCACTGGTGTCCATGCGCCCTCCTGCAGAGGTTCTCCAAGTCATCAGGGCCTGGCCATACAGCTCTGCATGTGATGTGTTTAGACTGCCACAGCTCTGGCCTGTTGTCGACCACCTGGTCAGCGCCTCCTCTGGGTTCTGACATTAGTCTGCCCTTGAGGCCCCATCTTCCTGTTAGTGATTGGCCTTGATAGTCTTGACACTTCTCCTGTTGCCCCTGAGGTAAACTGAGTGCAGTAGCATGCATGTGTGTTCGTGTGTGTGTGTGTGTGTGTGTGCGTGTCTGCATGAGGCAGTGGTGGGGGGTGTCCTAGTAAAAAGCTGCTTATTATTGCTTAAGGTGATTAACATTATATCACAACCTACTCTTAGATTTTTCCCTGCGTCAAATCCTGTTTACGCTTCCGTGCGACACATTGTCATAATGATTTTGCGTGGTTGAGAGACTTTGTCATGTCTGAAAAGCTGTCAGGTGTCATCCTGTTTCCATGCACATTCCTTCCCATTTCATGTGCATTGTTTCTTTGAGGGGAATTCCGAGGCCACGTGAGTGCGCCCAGTCGTTATTTTAGTCAAAGGGTCTGTAATATTATTTCCTCAACACAGAAATTCAAAACACGGTGTTTTTGGACCCGTGCCCGCGTATAAAAAGTATTCTGACCTTATGCACCTTCACACAGCTGTAACTTGAATTTCCTGCAAAGAAACACTGGCCAATATTGATTTCCAAAAGGAAAATTTTTTGCAGAATTTTGAGCAGCTGAATATGACATGGGCCAACTAACCACCTCTCATTAACACGGAGTGTTTCAGAAGACTTGGAGTGTCATTAAATTGTAACTCCTGTGTGTGTTTAAGGCTACACAGGCAAAATGCTGGCAACAATCACAGAAATTACTTTGCGATGACTTGTGTTCAGAACTGATTCCCAAGATTGCCAGATCAAAAGGCCCTTTCGTGAGGCCATCCACTCCAGCTGGGCACGGCGATGAACCACGGCCTGGCAGCGCAGGCTTCAGAGGGGCTCCCACTGTTTGTGTAAGACACGCTTTCATTACTTCTGGTGGGGAGGAAGTCGTGGTCAGTTGGTCATTTGCGTGAAGGAGGAAAAACAATACTGAGAGTGAGCTATCATAGTTTATAATGATCCATGTAGATCTGTAAGGTTGATAAATGAGGCAAACAGTGGTGCAGGTCTGTACAAACAATCCTACAGTCAAGACGCAGGGGTCCTAACTAACGGGCGATGACATGGTCTGTTCCTCAGGCTGGACATGCCGTGAGTCAGTGGAGCGTCTGTGTCCGGGACGGACCGCAGAGTTAAATCCACACCAGGTTTGAGGAATCCAGACATTCCAGTAAGAGGTACCATATGTCCAGGGCAAATAAAAGGAAATAGGCTGGGGGAGGGCACATTTTACTCCTAAAATGACTGGGACTTCTGTGGGTTTTGTCATTAACACCTATCTACACACTCACTCCTGGAGCTACTTTGCAACTGGATATTCTTGCCTTTTATTGGTTTTGTCCATTTTCGGTATTAGCTGGATTGATTTCAGTGTTTAATCATCTTAAAATATTTGCATAAAGTCAAATCACAGCTGGTCCAGGTATCTTGGTGTGCAGTGCACTACTGATGTGGGTTTCACATAAACATTTGCAAGGCAAATCATTAAGAACAATAAGCAAAGTTTGCTTCCATGTGTTTCCACCCTGCAGGAGGCAGAGGGGAAACGGTGTTAAAGGTCTGGTATTTATCCCACTAATGATTCAAAAACCAACACAGAGTGGCAAGATGTTTGGCTTTGTTGTGTTTGGCTTTGTTTTAATTTTGAAAATCGCCTTTGTGTATCACCTTTGTGTATCGCCGTTGCCTTCCTCCACATGGGCCGAGGAGGCAAATAAAAGCTCTTTGTCTCATGTGCGAGTAACCAGAGAAAGGTGCACTCCTTGTCAAAACAAAAGGGGCAAGTGTGAGCTGAGTGAGAGTGTGAGGTGGCCTGGGAAAAGGGGGTGAGGGGTGGAGGGGTGTCCTGGGGTGGTCCCTCTAAGTGCGAGCTAGGCCTCAGATGGGGGTAAGCGAGGGGTGTAAACCTCGTGGAGCGCTTGCTCCGCTTCTCACTGCTGGCCCTGTTATTGAAATCGGGCCCTGAAAGAGCAACACGTGTCAGACAAGGAGGGGTGGCACACTGGGGCTCCGGCCTGCTGACAGACCTCTGCCACACCATGGCCACACTTGCCCAGACTCTTGACGAGCCGTCCAGCTCTCCCTGCCCTTGCCTTTCTCCTCACTTATCTAATAGCTCAGCTGTTGGTGACACTGTGGCCTGTTGCCTAGAGGAATGGACATTGCTTAGGGAAAGTATTAATGTAGAATAAAAGGGGTAGGTGAATGTCTAGTGTGATAATGCTTGAAAAGGGCTTTTAAAAGTTCTTTTAAAAATGATCAGTAGTTCAGTAAATAATTGTCACTCATGATGCATGTTTTATTGAAGCCTGGAATCAAGAAGAAGCTGTCTGTAAAAAGTCAATTTAAAAAGGTCATGTGTTTTAAAAGGTTCACCCCAGGAAACATATAAAATGTATAGCTATTATAAGGCTAATACATTCTTCCTTTTAACCCCCTAGTCTGCCTTTTAAGACTGCCATGGAATCATTCTGTTAATTTCTTTTATGGTAGTCTTCCTGCTTCCAAATTTCTAATTTTTCATGCATCACAAATGTTGACTCTAATGTTAATTAAAAACACACAAACATGCTCAATTAATTCAGTTAAAACATCTAGAAAAATTTACATGTGATGTCACTGCTTGAAATGTTTTCAATAATCTCAGAGGGTCAAGAACACAATTAACATGTCCACTGGCTATGGCAGACCATGGACTATTTGGCTTGAAAGCCTGTATTTTCATGTTTATTTTAAAAAGGATTTGCAAAGTGAAAGACACTTACAAAAACAGTGAGGGAATCAATCAGGGCTGGCCTAGCTTGATTTAATAGCGTACAGCTCCACTAGAGCAAGCGAGTGCAAAATATTCAGTTTATTTTTTCAGCGCAGAAAGTGAGCTTTTTTCACTGCTAATCAGTTTATCCTCCCTGAGGGGTTAAAATGTAAGAGTTTTAAAAGGTTTATACACAAAACACGTACACATCGCCTGCATCCAAAGAAAACAGTGTGAATTTGCACATGCCTTACGGTACTAAACTTTGTGCTTATTTTACAAAGGATATCACTTCCATTTGCAATAATACCCTTCAGAAGAGGACCTGCTTTATTGTTACCGTCCATCAGAGGCAGAGGTTTCACAGCATTTAGGGTTTTGATATTTTCCATTCCATTGATCTTTTCCATTTCTTAAGTGAGTCATGTGCGTCATTTATGGATCATCAGAGATTTGACTTCTTCCCATGTATTCCATACATTATTGGCATTGTTTCAAGAATGGCTTTTTTGAAATCCTGGAAGGAATATGTGTGAAACTGTGATAGTGGGCACAAGTGCGGTCTATACCAGTAAATGGACTTTTGATAAACATGGTGACTTACTGTTGGGACTGCAACGCTGCAAAGCCTGAGACACTCACCGTTTTTTAATTAAGGAGGCAAAATATTATCCAACTCATTACATTATTGTCATTGATAAGATGCTCTTACTCAATTCAACTTACACAGGCTACAATTTTATCCATTTGTACAGCCTGATATTTACTGAGGTAATTGAGAGTTAAGTACCCTTCTCAAGGGTACAACAGCAGTGTCTTAGCTGGGAATCGAACCAACAACCTTATGCTTCTGAGCCTTGCACCTTACCACTATGCCACACTGCTGCTCAACTCAATAAGAGAAACAACACAGATCCTTGTAAGGATCAAACGGTTTTCCACACAGAAGCTGACATTGTTGTGGATTCCTGTTTTCTGCCTGACCTGCGCAGTTGCATTTAAATTTTATAGTGAGCCACAAAAAACTTGAATACAAAGTAAAGGAAAATGACCTAATTACGGCAAAAGTCATACAGCACCTTAGCGATCCGTTTACAGTCCGTTTAGCGCGCTGGTCAGGGAGATGTACGGGGAGCATGCCCACCACGTTCCTCACAAAGGCACCTCCTCAATCGCTCTGTAAACTCCATTTATAAAAGTTTATTGATCCAATAAAGCTTCACAGGAAGGGAAACAAGAGAGCGACCGAGGTACATAACATGGAGCCAGAAGGAACAAAAGTAGGACACGGCCAGGGCAAGCGTGGAGTGAAATTCATCCATGGTAGCATGTTTACACAAACTAAAGCCAACAAAAACCATGCCTTCACATTTATTTATGTACAGAACATGACTTCTACCCAAATAGCTGCTACCGCCCCTCGGCCTCCAGTTATCCTACAAAGTGGTGGTGGGGAGGGGGTTGGGGGGCTTGGAACTGAAGGAAGTTAAATAGTTGTGGAAACTTAGTAATGTAACATAATACACAGTACAACTGACTTGATAAGAATTTGGAAGCCAAGCCTGCTATTTTCTCAGATCAATCGACCATTAAAAAAAGGCCCCTCTCTCCACCAAGCCGGCTACTGTGCACTTGCTGGACGGTTGCTTTCATTGCTTCTGACAATGTCTGTTTGTTTGTTTTTTCTTTCTGGTCATTAATAGTTTGGTCCCTGACTGTCACTGCCAGGGAGATGGTAGTGACAACTGTTCCCAGATGGCGTTGCGCCAGGCTTGACTGTGGCCTATAGGACCACCAGTGTGCAGATAGAACAACGGGACAGTGAAGGGGTGGGGGCAGGGGTGGGAGCAGGGGCAGTTGAGCGAGTTGCAAAATGCACATACACTAATATTCTCAGGTTGAGACCATGCTGTTGAGGACAGCACAACAGAGTCTTTGGTGTCATCTGATGGCACACTGTTGCTGCGCAACAGACAGCGTTGGATAACGTCAGAATGACATCATAAAAAAATTAGTCAGGGAAATTCTTCGTTTTAATTTTTTTTTTTGGCCCCAAGGACAGTTCGTCTGCACGTCCCCTGGTGCCTGATGTTTGATTTTCCATTCCCCTCCAAACAAATAAACAAATAAATAGCTCCTTGGTGGCGAGGACGGGATTGTGAGAAAGCGGAGGGGTGCGGAGGAAACTGCAGCTCTCACCGGGCCTCCCCGTTTGCTGGCGTCTCACGAGCTCTGAGCCCCTGCTTTCTGCGCTGCCGCTCCCTGCTCTTCTTACCCCACTTCCACTTCAGCTTGAAAGAAGCATTTAAAAGAACTACCCAATACCCTGTGAATTACATCGAATAAACCATGCAAACCATGCAGGTGATTTCATGAAGTGCACGTACCAGCCAGTGTTTTTGGCCATGTGAAAAGCCCAGGGATCCATGAGTCTCATTTGAAGCAATAATCTCTCCTGCCTAATCTAACATTTAACAGGTTCTTTACACGTTCTGCTTATCTTCCAAAGTGACACCAAATGAAAGGGGATCATTTTAGCTGGTAGAGGAAACACAAATGTTTCCGTAAAGAGAATCCAAACATCGAGATTGGCTCTACTTCTGCATGTGGTCCTGAGGGTGTTTTTGCTTTGACAATGGATTTTAAAGCCGGGGAGAAGTTTGCTCTGTGCAGTGACTTTGGGCTGGAGCGAAATAACTCCCTTGTGACTGAAATCCTCCAGAGATATCACATTGCAGCTCCACCAGGAGCGTAAAGTCCTACAAAATCCCTAAATGAAGTCTAGGAGATGTCGGTAAGCTGCTGCGCGGAGGGTAGAGGATCTGTTTTTCAGCTTCTCTTCTTTTCTTTGGCACTGGGGGGAGCGGCAGCCTATGTACAACGACCCCTTAACAGCGCCCTATTCCTAGACTATTAAAAGTCTGATCCCTAGTGATGCAGGCCATATACGCTCCTGGCATGTTAACTCACATTTTGGTCTCTTTGGTTTACAGTCTGCTGTTCGCCAGTTAGCAGTTATCTATCTTTGTTGGGTATGCTAAGTGCGCAGTGTTATCAACCGACAGGGCCTCTGTGAGACAGTGAGAAGGGGAATAGTTGCTCTTAAAATGGGAATATACAATGGGTGACTACAGACTATGTGCAAGACACACTGAAGTAACTACAAGTTATACTGGGAAACCAATGGTTTTTGACTGATCGTTGTATGTGTGTGTAATCAGCTTTATAATACATGGACACTGCGATTAGGAGACCTGTGTATTCTCAGAAGGAAAGCAATAAAAATGAGAGGTGCTAAAAGACAGTAACAGCCCACTCACTGCCATTGGCCCTGTGCTTGTTTCAATATCCATAGTATATACTCGTGCGCTGTGTGCCATGTCCTTTCACAAACACGCCTCTCTATCATAGATACGAGGTGGACTCTCTAACCTGGAATATTAAGTTTCAACTTCCCTAGTTAGTAAGCCAGTTTGGTTTAACCATTTCTGATGTTCGGACCGTGTTGATGGAAATACAGCCACTGCGTTTAGTGATGGTGGCCAAACAAAAAGAGGACAGTGTGGAACACATGGCAGCAGTGTGGTGGCACGGCACTCCGCAGGGTGTGAGCATGTGTTTCTGGGACAGGCGGGGTCTGGGCGAAAGTGTGGACTTGATAAGCATGGAGACCACAGGGGGAGAGGAAAGTGTTGAGGAGAAGCAGGTCACGGACGCTCTCAGGCGCGAGGAGTGCGAAAGAGTGAAAATAAGCAGCACTAATCAGGGGAAAATAAACAGAGTAGCACACTGAGCTGTATGGCAGCAGCTGGGAGACACAGGGTCCTCTCGACACACACCCCTGGACATGGCACAAAGCTCTGTATCACAGCATGTACCTATATGCCCACCTACCTACCTGTCCATTCACCCACCCATCAAACATTCCAAGTACTGGGTGTGCTTATCCAGGACAATCACAGCACTTAAAGGTAAATCCTTAAAATTATTAGAGAATTCTTGTTGGCAGGTATTGCTCACCCAGGAGTCTTGCATGATTACAGATCAGGTGAGAAGGACAATCTTTCCAGTCACACCATTCCAAAAACAGAAATGGTGGAAGCCAGGGGTTTCTTCTGTGGAATTGCTCATGACTTAAAGGTGGATTGAACTGATAGCCCTATAATTGTGGTATTGACGTGAGGGATGTATAAAGATGTTATGCTGTTAACTGAAATTAGATTATGATGCTCTGGCCCAACAAGCTGTGAAAGCCTGACTCTAGCCCCCACTCTGGCCCAGGTACAGGCATATATTTTCACCTTTCCTTGGCCAGTCACCTGCTTACAAACTAACCAATGTGATCAATTGGTTGGGTAGTTTTATTTCAGACTATAAAACTACTCTTGCTAACCAGTTGTCGACAATCACAGCACTGGTAAATGATTAATTGTGAATAATTAATTTATATGTGATAAAATGACTAAATAGTTGCTGATGTAAACTGAGGGAGACTGTTGCAATTCTATAAAACAATGTGTAAATTACTCATGTAGTTGTGGCTGGTTAACTCATGCAAAGTTATTATTTTAATGCTACCCCTCATTTGAACCCCTATTAGTATTGTGTGATCCCAGAGTACAAACTCCAGTAAGTATTAAAAGAACTGGTGGTGTCCCTTTCCTGACCTCAGTATGTAGAAGTACTCCAAGTCATGGTATAGTGCATTGGATCTTGAAGGGCTTCACTGAGTGGCACGCCAGGCTTACAATAACAACTTGAGGAAGGTTAAGAGGAGCCATCATAAAGATGCTGAAGCATCTATCCACTGCTGGTCCTCCAGTGGAGTTATGGCTGTCTCTGGCTCGGTGTGGTGACTTTACTCCCGTCTCCAGAGCTTGCAGTCAGTCACTGCCTCTCTGAAATCCCCTCGTCAGCCCCACTCAGGAAATGAGGTCCCCTCCTCCTGAAGCGTGTTACTATGGCCCAGGCAAAGGTTCCGCTTGCTCCAGACCAAGGGTTACAGTGGAACCGAGCCAACAAGGCCTCGGGGACCCAGGCTGCGAATGTGGAGCCTTGGAGAAGCCAGGCAGCTAAATCTGAAGGAGCCCAGTAATCAGCAGGATCAGGGGAACTTTCCCAAGGAGATGAGAAGCAGATGTGTCTCTCTATGCAGCTGAACCCCCCCAGGCCCCAGGGGGCACATGAGAGGAACATGAGCACCATGGGAAGGGTGGTTGTCCCCAGGCCTGGTCATGTGATGGAGGACCCTTCTGTGGGAGGGCTTGCGCTAGGTAGCTGTGAGCACGTGGAGCCCAGCCAAGAGCTGCTACTTTCTCATGGAAAAACCAAACAAGGCTGTTATCCTAAACGTCATGTTTCGCAGATTCCCACTTAAGATGAATAAACTCTGGCCGCTTCTAGGTAGACCGGGTCTCCAAGATGCGCCCAGAGTTTATTATTCTGTCCCCAGTGTTGATCTTGCAGGGGAACTCTGACCCCTGAGGGTGAAGATACAGGGAGATCAGAGGAGTGGTAGCAGGGTGGCTGCTGAGCTCCCCTCAACCCCCCCATAGGAGTTGGGTCACATGGCACCCCCAAACCAGTCAACCCTTTCCTGCACCTGCAGCTCCCCGTCCTTGACCCATCCCTGGCCCTCTCTGGCCAGCCCATTGGCTCTGGCTCCTCTGTGACTCAGCAATGACGTCTGTGCCCTGGCAGACACCATATTTTGCTGGAGTCACCCTCTCCACATCGGTCACAGAGTGTTCGACAATGGTTTGTAAACAGAGCTGTAAGGGAAACTCTCTGAGGAATGGATGCGCTGCTATGAAAGAAAAAAAAACAGAGGGAATGAGATGTCAGGAGGAGTTCAGGCAGACAGAAATCAAGTATCAGATGGCTGCTTTATGTTCACGCTGTGGTACATGTCATTTCAGGGTATCCAATCCAAACTTTCCCTCACGAAAAACAAAATGATGATGTGCAATTGCTTGAGCTATTTTTGTAAAGGCAGAAACTGTATACTGCTTAAGAAAAAGCAGCAAAGTATAAATCTTTCCCCAGTGATAAAAGTGAGCCAGCCAATGAAATTCTTAAAAAAGTAATGACCTCCTGAAGAACTGCCTGTCCAGAAATGCCATACAGGGCGGAGAGGAGCATCCTCACCCATGACTCTCAGCTCTGGAAGGACATGTTCTTGTGTTGGGCAATGAATGCTTTTGGCCAGGTAGGCCTTCCTTAGCAGGTGTTTCATCCTGTTTTTGGGAAATGCTGGAGGCACATGCGCCTCAGGTCCCTATCTGGGGAATAGAGGTATGTCGTGATCACTTGTGATGCCCAGAGCTGGAGCAGGTGCATACTGTTGTCCATCCCTAGAGGAAGGCATACCTATAAGAGGACACCAGATGCATGCACTGCCTCTCACTCACTCTGACTTCACACTCTGGAAATTCGAGATTCCTGTAAGGTGAGTCACTGGCACTGTCAAAGCCTGCTCTCTTTTTAGATGAGCCACTGAGCTAGATTAATACAGACAGGCCTTACAAAATTATGGAACATTCTATTTCTGAAAGTGGACAATTGCTTTCTCACACTACTTTTAGAAAGCCAGTATTAAGAGCACAGCTACAGAAAAGTCTCTACGGACTGAAACCTGGGTAGAGTAGTCAGATCTGATAAAGGGAATGATTTATGATTGTTTCAAACCACTATTTTGATGTCACTTAAATTAAAAGTGCTGTAAAAGGCAGTGGCTGCTGCCAATACAATAATAAAGGAGTAACATGTGTGTGTGTCCCAGCATGCACTATGTTGGAAAAACTAATATTTATCCTTTTGTCTGGGTTAAAATGAATGCATCAAGCACCAAATTCAGTTGCGATTCAAATCCTGCTCTTGTTCTTGTTATTCTCCAATATTGTTATTGTTATTCTCTTGTTCTTGTTATTTTCCAATGCAATATACTTCTTGTGTTCTTCTTGTGTTTCCCCACAAAATCACAGCGAGAACTGTGTGTACAGAAGCAGTTAAGTTGTGAACTATTAATGTTGAATTGTGAATATTATGTCTATTGACTGAGACCTGTATAACCTCCTCTGATATTGTCTCCTTGTCTGCTTAATTTGCTTCTTTTATATCCTTTTACAGTTGCACTGTGCTGGACAAGAAACATCTCCCCTGCAAACCTGAACAAATGTGACAGCTCTACGTCCTTAAGACAAAGGAACTTATTATGGATTTCAGGAGAAACAGACAAGACCACGCCCCTCTCCTCATCAACGGAGAACTTGTGGAAACCGTCACCACCTTCAGGTTTCTGGGCACCCACATCTCTGCGGACCTCTCCTGGACACCCAACACCAAGGCCTTAGTGAAGAAGGCTCAGCAGCGACTGCACTTCCTGCGTGTCCTCAGGAAGAACAACCTGGACAAGAAGCTGCTGCTGGCCTTCTATCACTCCTCTGTGGAGAGCATATTAACATACTCTCTGGGGGTGTGGTATGCAGGCTCCACAGCTGAGGACAGGAAGACTGTGCAGAGTGTTATTAACACTGCCCAAAAAATTATCGGCTGCCCTCTGCCCTCCCTGGACGACATATCCAGATCCCGTTGCCTCAGCAAAATTAAGGCCATCACAGGAGACCCCTCACATCCCGCCTATCACCTGTTTGACCTGTTGCCCCATGGCCGGCGCTTCAGGTCAATCAAGTCTCACACCACCAGACTAACCAACAGTTTCCTCCCCTGGGCCATACGGACTGCCAACAAACACTGAAACCCCTCCCCCGCTGCCATCTACCTCAATACAACTGTGCAATTCCACTGTGCACTTTACGTAGTTTATTTAAAAGGTCATATTTATTTTGCACAAGTTTTCTTCTTTATATTTACAATGTGTGTTTTCTTTTTAAATTTGTACTTGTTTGTAACTTATTTGTAATTGTAAGTTATTGTATTTTTATACTTAATGTCATGTGCCTTATTTGTTTTGTGTTAATGTAAATGTCATATAGTGCACTGCTGTTGCAGACCACCCACAATTTCGTTGCACCCCACCGTGCAATGACAATAAAGCCTATTCTTATTCTATTCTATTGTGGGTTCAATATAGCAGAGCAAGAAAACAAAACTTACTGAGAGGATGGCAGTGTAGGCCTTTGGACACCCTTCAAGTCTTATCAGATTTTGCAAAAACAAAGTTCCCCTTTAAAAGAAAAAATTACTTTGACTTCTCTCTATGTCCAATCCAGATGATTTTCCTTTTTTCCCCATAAGAAATGACATTGACAGAAAATGAGGGTCATGAACTGGGCATGAAATTATGAATGATGATTAATTCATTCATTCACTCATTCATTTTTGTGGCAGAAAATGTTGTTGGAGTTCAACAATGGGGAAAAAATAGGTAATCATCAAAAAGTATTTCACAGTGGGGCGATGCCAACAGAAACACTGACTTGTGAAAAATAAAAAACACCATTGTAAATGAATACAGAAGTGATCCGAATGTGAAGTCATTGAGAAACACCGGGAGTCGGGACGTGCTTCTCTTACAATAGACTCATTCTGCTGTGTCAGGACAGACGTGATGAGGAGCCACACAGCAGTCGAGTGGGGCTTAGGCAGACACAGAACAATTAAGCCTGGGACAGCACAGACGCTTACACACCGGGCGTGACTCCTCACTCAGACCATCAAAGCTTCCAGCTGAGAGAATAAGGTCTGCATATCTGCGGTGGCAAACGTGCGTTTTTGCGCGCACTACGGTAAAAGGCGTCAGTAACGGAATGGCGCAAGTGAAGTGAAATTCACCCCAGACATCACATGGATTTACCCAAATAATGAAGCCCCAATCCCTCCACAAGCGTGCCATTTGGCCCGGGTTCAAGGCGCCGCCGTTCCTCCCCTCGTCCCACCCTTTCCCTGTGTGAACGCTGCCTCCTCCGCTAACGCCGCTCTGAGAGAGGGAGAAGATCCTCGGCCACTCTTCGCCCTTATGGAGATCCTCATCGGAGTCTGTCTGCATGTTAATAAGTAAATGTTTACGCTGATGTGCTCTTTGTTTATACTGAGCTGAATGGCTGAGATTAGAAGGAGGTTGGTGTTGTTTTGATGGTCTCCTTCTTAGAAGTGCCTGCAGTGCTCACTCGCTCAGATGCAGGGCTCAAGACAAAGCTGCTGATAGGCTCACCAAAGAGGGAAGTCCTCAAGGGCCTTCTTGTAAGTTTAACTGACACATCATAAAAAGGGTACAAGCAGTCACACAGCAGAAGAACAATGAGAAAGGTCTGGCTGGCACCGCACCATGTTCATGTGTAGACAATGTCAGTATTTCGAGTAAACAAGCCTAGATTAGCCTGGATTATATGAAAGGGCCATAGACGTCTGATGGTGGCGTGTATAGTTTTTGAGATACCACTTGAGAGAAAAAGTTAAAAAAAGAAAAAAACTGCTTCAAATTTCCCCTAGAACAGATTTTATTAGATTACTACAAATTTACAGTGATGTTGTGAGGACATATTAGCAGAAGAGTTCCTCAACATTTTATGAGATCTGAGGAGCTCCCGAGTGTCTCTTATGGTGAAGATGCTTGTAGCCAAGTTTGGGTCAGAACCGTGTCATTGGCCGACCACGACCAGGAGTCCATAGCAGCAGAGGACAGGTGTGCCCCTGGGTTAGGTGGGCTTTGCCGGCCAGGGTGTGCCCCTCACACCGCTGTGGCACCAGTGAGTCACTCGGATGGCATCCGTGGAAATGCGCCGATCATTCCGCTGTGGTGCACTGTGGGACTTGGTGTGCACTGTGAAAAATAACCATCAGCTGCATGTGAGTTTAGAGCATTCATCTCACCTTAGTGCTTCAGTACTCTGGCACGCACAGCATAGACACTGTTCAAAGAGACAAATCTACAGAAGAACAATTGCCAGCCCTGAACTGGGTAAAATGAAAAAAAATATATATATATATTTATCAGTATTAGTTGGTGCAGAATGTTATAGACTACTAAAAACTAAAAACTTCATTATAATCGATTAGGGTTGCACCCATAGAGATTTCCTGGGCAAATCCTGATACACAGTGTTTGCTGAACCATATGTAAATATGATAAATATGAACAAAATTATACAAATGACATTAAATAATAACCACAAATAAACACATTGTACTTGTAGAATCCATTCCAATAGGATCCAATAGGGTTCAATATATTAATTTTATGATCTTATCTTTCCTGTTTCTGAGTGCATTTATAAATAAAAAGCTTACCTGTGTTAACATGATCCCAACAACTGGGCAGTGATTGGATGTGCTTGGAGACAATGTGCCTCTTGAGAAACTGCCTGCTGTACAGGGTTACCAGGATCAGTGGATTGAGTGAGACTGAAAATACTAAAAACCTTGTACAATGGAAAAAACTGATCATACATCATCCTATCAGAAGTCACGCGACACCCCATCTGATGGCATGAAAATGGGCGTGATTGCAGGTGTGACTGTGTGGTTTGAAGAAAATAACCTCAAATCACTGCCGTAGCTATAGGAGAGGCTCACAACCTCAAACCTGTAGGACATTTTGGGAAGAATTGGAATGCAGCATTTGGGCAAGGCCAAGCCCTCTTCTGTAATAGAACTTATTAATACTTCAAAGGAGAAGTGGAGCACAATGCCACCAACTTTCTAAAAGAAATTAAAGACAGTCTTCCATGTTGCATTGAAGCAGTAATTAAGGACAAAGGCAGGCCAACACACTACTAATTTCTATGAATAAAGACCTGTGTCCCATAACTTTTAACAGAATGATGTATAGTGCAATAAATGGGTAAATTCTGGGTATTTCTTTTGTTTGTGGACAATCTAATTTGTCAGATATTACAATGTCTGCTGCACAGACAGCTTGTGGGGTTTGGCTATTCTGTGTACCAGTACAATAGCTGAGATTCTTCTTCAGCCATTTGAAAGAATGCAAAATACTCAGTTGGGTAACATAACTCCAGATAGTGAATCAGCTGTGTCATAGATGTATAAAATTTCCTTGAACTTTTTCCTTCATATGAAAAAATAGCAGACCATATATAGAGAAATCATGGTTTAATTGCTTTTTGCCATTTTGAAAAACTTCCATATGACTTACATGTCTACATAAGTTAGCTATGTAAACTGGTGCATATACTCTAGCTCCCAAGTTTGCATCAGTTTCACAGTGTTTAATGTTCAATACGGTACGTTGAAGCTGTAGTAAAATAAATCTTTATTCATTTCAATATCATGGTATAATATTGCACCAAAAAATACGTTGACTGATTTTAATGATTATTGGTGCATTAAACCCTTTATTGGACCAATTACACAGTCAATAGATATATCAGTGCACTCTTATATTTAATAAATGGTTACATATGACATGAAAGAAGGCTCAGTCTAATAACCAGCCTTCAATGACAGCATGATTTGACAATTCTTGTCGGCACATGCAAAAACTGTTGTCGCTGTGTTATTGTGAATACCAGCTGTAACAAGCACATGGGAGACTCCCACAGCAGTAACAAGTGAGATTCACAGGCATCTATGCAGGAGTGATGATCCATCATTCCACTCTCTGTATCTGTAACGATCTTGAGAGCTCTGAAAAACACGAGGCAGCTCATCTGTCTTGCACTCCCTTCCACAGGAAAAAGGATTGCTTCAGTGGTTTATTTTTCTTCTCCAAAATCTAAACAGTGGGGCAGCGTTCCACACGTATAAGGTATGTGACATAAGACACACCATAATATATATGTTTTGGCTTCTCCCTTTCAACTAGTTCATGACTCCCCTGCAGTGTCTGCATGAATCATTGAGCTATAAAGTGCCCCTCACTCATTGCTATTAATTATTTCCACAGGTTTTTACACTGTGACAGATGAAACCTTTTTGACCTCTGATTCTATGTTAAAGTTTCTAGATGTTTCTCAATGTACACAGCATGAAGTTTGTTTTCAATTACCTGTTGCAGAAAAATCTCTCAGAAAAATCTACATGTGTTGCAGGAGCCAGCCCAGCCCTTGTGACAATATGGCTAATCAACATAGTACTCAAGCTGGACAGGATACGAACATGCATGGAGTGCCAAAGAGATACAAGATAAATTCTGCAGGCAACACACTCTAAGGGGGTGAATTTGCACATTAAATCACAGCCCAGGGTACATAATTCATATCTTTAAATTAGAAGGCTGACGTCAAATGGACGTAGCTAGGGGCATTAACCTTAACAGGGATTTAAAAAAAAATCTCTTCCAAAAATTCTCTAGGCTACGTACCACCGCTGATTGGAAAGGATATTTAGTAGGGGCAACAGCTGGAGCATTTCTGGGCCAGGCAATATATTCCAGGAACGCATTAATGGGGTCTTAATCACCTTAGCCGCTAGGGCATGGAGGATGTTCCTCAGGACAAGTTCCACTCCCCCTGCTAGACCGCAGTGAAATCCTCCGCACAGACCGCGGTACAGATGGAGGTGCCACAGGGAAGCACCAGGGCTACCAGCTGATAAGTCAGCCTGCTGGAGACATCCCATTAATCCCGCGCACCCCTGATGTTGCTCTCTGCGCTGGAGGTCCTCACCGTCTGGGTGGGAGAGAGCAGAGAAAAATGTCTGTACAACAAGGTCATGCCCACTGCTGACACTGACAAACTGCTACTGCGCAGAGAACGTCGGGAGGCCAGAGAGAGAGCTTCTGCGCTCATTGGTTGCTTTATACTCCAAGAGGATGATGGGAAGACGTACATGTTTCATCCGCAAGTACATGTGTGAGTTAGAGATTCGCCCGGAACTAGAAGGGTTAAGTTTTAGGTGAATTTGCGAGCATCTTTTTGATTCCCGCAGCGCTTGGAGCAAGCCCATGCCAGCCCATGTTCCTATGAAGTTTCTCTATTTTAGTGTCAGTGGGTACTGCTGTGGTTTTTTCAGTCTCTCATGACAGCATTACATTTTTGCTGCTTTTGTGGAAAACAGAAGGATGTCTCAGATCTGGTTACAGTCTAGATCAGTTGCACATTGAGAAAGAGGTTTTGACCCATATTTTCCATGCAGACTTCTAAAATGTTGGGTTGTCATACCTCATATTTTTTAAATCAATACGGTAGTGAAAGATGTCTATAGTATAGGTGTTCTGCTTTTTTCACACATACATAGGCTTCTACCATTAACAATCATATGTTAATTGGGAAACAGAATGGCAACACAGAGGTGACACAACTTCTGTCTTAACGTGAAGCAGATTTTCAGTCACCCTCCAATGAAGAGAGACCATTATGGTGCTCATCCATCAATGACACATTAGTCCCTGTTAAATGGCCATTGTACTCATGCTTCCCTCGTAAACAGTTGCAACCAACTCAGCTTAGCACTCTACACCTGGCAATAACGAACACAGGCCTGTCTTTACACTCAGAGGTGTTGGAGATGTAGCGATAGGCCAAGCCGCAGATGAAAGGATGATTTATGGGTAATAGTGACAGCACAGTCAAAACATACAGCCATTTGCGTGAGGGATGTCCTTACAGAGGGCCATCATAAGGCATTCAACAGTGAGCTGACAGGATCTGACCAGGGGTTTCTTTGGGGGCAGTCCCACATCCGCCACTTTGAAGGCAACAACAACAACTTGTCCCCCCCCGGGTCCCCCAAGTCTGCATCTGTGACCAGCTAATCTTCCCACAGTGCAGTTCTGGTCTGGGTTGACTCTGTCGTGACTGCCTCCACTTCTACCAAAGAGATAACTCAGTAGGTTTTGGAGGGAGGGGGGTCTAGCTCAAGGCTGACTATCCCTTTTTTTGCTCCTCGCCCATGGCTCAGCGATCCAATAGATTAGCCGTGAAAAATGGCCTCTGGTAAGTGCGTCTGCCTTCATATGAGAACCTCCCTGGGCTCTCTGACTGTCCTGACAGGCCCCCCTGGGATGGCCCTTATCAATGTGAGATAAACAGACAGACAGCAATGAGAAGGCAATGGAGGAAATGCCTCCTTAACCGGAGGAGAGTGCTGTTTGTGCGCTCCCCTTGGGGACAGGAGAGGGGGCACTAATTGTGTCTTTGTGGCCATCAGTTAAGGCACACAGCCTGCGTTGTAAGCGCATGTTGGAGAGCAGGTCTGGGTGAGCAGGCAGCAAGAAGGGAGCAGTGGCGGGGTGGGGGGTGGTCAGGCAGTTAATACCACCACTCCACTGAAGGGATGCTGAGAATGTGTGCATGGGAAGTGTGTACACAGAGAATTAGGGGCCAAAGCAGACAGGAGGCACACAGCTGCAGATGTTCGACAGCTGGGAGATATAAACTATTACAAAGAAAGGAATAATATATATGTCTACAATATGCAAAAAGAAGATACATGGTTAATGTAGAGACTTGATACAGAGCTACCTGCAGTGCTTCCAAAACTAACTGCTTACTATAACTACCTATGAATTCCCATGAGCCAAAAAATTCTTAACTAACATATGAATGAAGGACCCTCCCATGCCTTTCTACTGTTAAGGAGCTTGACCTAACCAGCACTGACTAGAGCAAAAAAATCAAAGACAAAATGCATTGATTGCTAGTGAGCAAGTCAGCTGTTTTTGACATGCTGTTTAAAAACCCATCTAGTATACAATGTAGCATTTGAAGCATTTGAATTGAGTTCCAAAATATTTCAGCTTGTCCATTGCATTGAGGACTGTATTACTGTGGAAAGCAGGGTGTTTTAGGAGGTGAGGAGTTTACATGCTACAGCCAGGAAGCAAACCCTGATTTCCCCACTGCACACCACAATGCAATGACCTTACTGTCCAGCAAGATAACTGTGACCAACAGATGGTGTGATCACTAATCTACATTTCCCATGATGCTTCCCAACCAGTACAGATAATCCTTCAATTGTACAATAGGTATGCATTTTTAGCCCCTGGAAATCCATAATATAGGCTTGAATTGGTTATGGGACCATCTTGAAAATGCATTTAAGACAGAGATGCCAGCGCCATCCCATAATCATATCTTCTTATTTTTAAAACATTGTTCTTAGTTTGCTACAGTATATATACGTAGGCTCAAAACTGGAAGCCTTCAAAAAAGTATCTGAGATAGAAAGGTGATAGAGATGGAGAAAGTGTAACCTACACAGAGTGAAAGAAAAAGAAAAAACACATCCCAGAGTTTAACATATGTGTACATATCATGTTTGAATAATGTACTTCGGTCATCTGCAGTCCAACACACCAATGGTAGAAGGAGGAAGAACATGGCAGCACGCCGAAATTCAAAGCTCTTGAGGAATCAAAAGTGAAAAAAGAAACCTCAATTAACATGTGGAGGACATTCCCATGGCCAGTCTTCTGGAGACCGTCACAGATGAGGTTATGCAATTTGGTGTTTTTGCTTGTTTTGGCTCCAGCATTGTGCTCACGATAAAACAAGCCATCCGCATGAACATAAACAGGAGCCTGCAAGCACAGAAGCCAGGCTCCTCAGGGGTCCAGCAAAAACACCACTGACTGCTGCTACTGCCTCTCATTCTGCTGCTCCGAGTGGTAGAGGCTTAACCTTCACTAACATGACGGCGTTCAGTTTAAAAAATGCGAGTGTCTTGACAAGTACAGAGCAGTGGAGATCAGAGTACCCTTTTAAACTGAGTGCGCTCTTGAGCGTAATCAGAGCACATTGTTAAGAGTGGATTGGCAAAGATGTTTCACTGTGGCTGTTACGCATTCATGACAATGCACCTTTGTTCTTCCTGTGGGTATGCCCCTATGGTTGCCATGGCACGGAAGAGGGTGCACACCTGCTCTTACCTAACAACTTTTTTTCAATCAAGAACTTCATCTGAACCAGGCTGATCGCATAATCCCATCCTATGTGCAACATTCCCACAATGTTTTCTGTAACGTAGCAATGCTTCCCCCAAAGACTGTACTGTCAGGCTGCCATGCCTGAGGCCCGCTTCATTCAGCCAACTTCACATGAGGCTGGTGACAAACCGTGATTCCCAGACTACTGAGAAATGTGTGATGATGGAGTGGGTCAATCACCCACTGCTTCTGGTTGCTCAGCCTTGCTTGAACTGTCCATGCATTACCACAGCTCAGAGCACCATAGTTACCAATCCAGTGTTGAGGCCTGACACAGGGGTAACAAGGTAGGCTGGAGATCTTGTGCTCCTTTCTGTCTGTCCCTGCATCAGCTCCTCAGCCCCAAATCATTTGGAACATTAGGACTGGGAATCGCGTTCCTGATACAATTGACATCACTACCTACTAGACTAAACACAAAACAACAAGCACTAACCACTAAACCCTATCACTGAAAACAATCATGATGGTCTGGTGCATGCATAGTGATCTTTACAATCCATTGGGTCATTTCAGTTTCATAAATATTTCTTGGACATGGAAAAAAGCTCAAATAGTAGACAAATTGGAAGAGACTGACTGTAAAATATAGATGATAATGCAATATGCTAACTTATTCTCAAGGTTTTCCCAGATAAACCTGGTACTTGAAAGCTTATCATAGATACATCCCCTACTTCATGCACTTATGATATAATAGTTAATATGTTCTTATTATTTGTGCTGTTTTCATTCTTGCACATCAAATAAAGTGGGCAGGCAGGCAACCGAGAATGTTTCAGCAACTAAATTATTTTTCACTTCCTATTATATCCTTGGACATTAGTAATACGGTAATACTTAATCAGTTAGGGAGCTCTGTCATTTAGGCATCCCACTACGTTCCAGGACTCTGTCAGGACTGTATGCATGTTCCCCTGAAATACTCGGAAATGTTCTATTTGTATTGGCCACCAATCCAAGGCATTGTGCATGCTTAATATGAGCACGCTGCCTGAGGCAAGATATTTCTAGTTTACTTAGCAGGCCCAGTCCCACAATACAGTTGTAACAATATGTTCACAGATGATCATTTATACTTCCAACAAATGGAACCAAGTTGTTCAAATACTGCTGGAAGATTGCAAGATCTGCTTCCAATTCCCCACTTGTTTGTTATCTCAGGGTAGAAGAATGGTGTTTTTTATTATTGATTTAAGTGGAATGGAAAGAGTAGAGTGGCCTAGAAAAAAAATCAAATCAAGGAGGCATCATTTCTTTAGGTGTTTGGAAAAAATTAATGGAATGATGTCACTTAAACACATGCCGTTAGACATGAGTGATTTCTCCAGATTGGCTTTGTAGACTTTGTAGCCCAAATTGAAATATCTGAACTGCAAATAAAATAAAGGTAAAATGGCATATTGGCTGTGTTTCACATCTAGTATTATGCAACTACATCCTTATAGTTTCCCAGTACGGTTCCAGCAGCGCTTGGATGTCTACGATCTTGTCAGCAGCTGTGTGGGATTTAGTTAAATGTGCTCCCACTGGACTAACATATTCCTCTATAATCACCCTCTTGTTATCAGCAGGCAGTAGAGTGACTGTTAACTGCATGAGCCTGAGTTAAACAGCCCTGGTCCAAATGCACAGGTCTCCACCCCCAAATCCCTAAGGTGCCCCCTCCCACAGAGGTGACGATGGACAAGCCCCCAAAGCATGACTCAGGGGGGCCAGTTGCTCCCAGATGGAGGCGTTAGTTATGAATAGGGTCAGAAATATAGGGAGAGGGTGGGGCTCTTCCGTTATTTAGGGAGGCCGTAATTGATTCTGCCGGAGGAGGAACCACAAGACTTGATCCCTGTGCAAAGTCTAGCCTTGTTTCTCAGCCTGGGAGTCTTTAAAACATTGAATCGTATTGTGTTTTTGCTCTGCAATCAAGGGAGGGAAAAAAACAGTTCCAAGAGGTTTTCAGTCATGCGTACACAGTGCGTGCTCTGCTAAATCTCCGTGAGAGGTGGAAGTCTCCCTCTGTCTTTTCTCCAGGAAAGCGAGACGGGGAAATACGCCATAAATGGCAAGCTTTTCTGTGCATAAAAGGCAGGGAAGAGGGGAGAAGTCCTGGGCCTCTAGCGACAGGGCAGGGGCCTTGATGGGTCAGTGACAGCTAGAGACCCATCCCAGGTCTTTGCCCAAAACACTGTTTCTGTCTTTTTCTGTTGATTGACAAACTTTGTTTGCTGCAGCAGCTCAAAAACACTTCTGTCAAAGCGGGAACCCAAAAACCAATGAAAAGACACCACAGAGTGTTGGAACAGGACACAGTGTTTACAATACAGACCAACAATCTTCTACAAGAGTCACAAGAGTCACTTTCATCATTTTTTTCATTTTAACAGGGAGCTGACAACTACCCCCCCCCCTTCCCCAAATGGCCCTGTACCTCCATTTCAAGTCAAGTGCACCAAGTGCCCACTTCTGAGGAGAGAAAAGCATTTACTGGTCAAATAAGTCAAATAAAATTTGCAAAAAATTAAGACTGGCCTTTTTTGGCCATCCACAATAATTTTACTCCATTAGAGTTTACTCTCTCATCCCACAAGAGTACATGCAAGAAATAACATGCTGAAAAAGTAGGGAGAGAATTAGTGGAGTTGAATGAGGGTTTATAAAGGGAATCCAAACTGCAACCTGTTTCCCAGAGTCTTCCCAGTCCTAGCCCAGCTGTGGTCTTGGTTTATGGCCTGTTCCCATACAACAGAAGTGCTGTGACCCAAAAAAAAAACAAAAAAGGTGACATCAAAATGATTTATGTGGCTCAAAAGGGTAAAGAATGTGGTTGTGGTCTCAGACACACTTCAATTACCTTTCTCTTTCCTTTTTATAGCTCTGGATGTTTCCTTTGTGGACTCATGGCAGCAGGTGTCTATGGTCATCCTCCTGCAGGTTGCGACCTCCTCCTCCCTATACCTAGCCTTACCTTCAAACAGTTTAATCGGTCTGGGAAAGCCTGCAGAGAACAGAGAGCAGGGGAGGTTCCAGATGAAAGGATATTGGATTCAGTTGCAAATCTCTGCCCTGCACTTGAAAGCCATCAAAAACATGATAACCCATACCACAAGACATCCTCTTTCACTCTGTTGAAAGGAAGACTAATAAAGAGCGGACATTACAAACAAATATCGTGCATCAGATTACGCAACAATATTGAAGAACCAGCCAGCTGAAAGAAAAGGAAAAACAATTGAACCCTAAGGGTCAGTTACATTTATTGCATGGATGTTGCTGTAACAGAGGGAGGTGACCAAGGGTAGAAAGGAAGTAAGGGTCGACAAAGCTGCGAAGGACAACAAAGGCATGACAGAGGGACTGTGAAAGGGAGATGACCACATAGTGGTATTTGCTCCAATGTGAAAAAAAAACCTTTAAAGGGGTCTGGCACTGTTGGTGCTTCTCACATTGCTCTGGGGAAAGCCCTAAGTACGACTGCATCCTACCCTACCTCACCTCATCCTTCCCCAGACACAGTGGATTTCAGTGAAAACATGGGTGTGTTCTCCAACTTCAGAGCCAGGAACTGAGGTTCTTTCACAATACCCCCTGGAAAAGAAGGGGAAGTGTGGGCCAAACCAATGTTACCATTGATGAGACAACAGCTTTGGAGCATTTCTATGAATATTATTTAAGAAAGGCAGAAGGGTCAGACTTGGATATATTCAGTGCAAGATGTTGATGCCCAGGCGTAGTGCTTTATAGGTGTATCGAGCCTGTAAACCAGAGGCAATATTCAATAGTACGGAGGATCTAATGCGCAGTACAAGGTCTAATACCCGGTGACCCTGTGCAATCTTCCCCACCCTGATGATGCATGATCACCCTGCTCTGGACAATACCGTGTTGTGCTGCCACAGTGTTTGTTAAACAGAATCATTTATCTTCAATCACATCTCCAGTCCTCAGCTCATTACTTGTACTATTAACTGACTGTGACATCAACGACGCTTGTGACATTTACAGCCAATGGCACAAGTCAGATCCCTGCGTGATATTAATCGTTTGGGGAAAAAGGCAGTGAAAATGCAGCAATAACCAGACTTGGTTGCTTTAAGTGCCTCTTGTTTATTTTCCAGTGTTGAAATTCCTGCTCAGTCTTTACCTTTACAATTTGTGGCATATTATTATTTATCAGAGTTCCCATCAAGTTGCTGTGGTTCACTTGAGTGCCTCACTACAACCGCCAGAGGGGAATCCAGCCTGAAGACGGGCCTATTAGACCTGTAGTTTGGCTATGAGCATAACCGCCTGCTTATTTTGTGTTAATAGCTATACAACACAGGCCTGATGTTGCTGATTGCTACATTGCCAAAGCTGGCCAATCTGATAACACAATATTCTGAAGCTAATAACTAATACAACAGGTTGGCAAAACATATGCAGTTCCTCACATCTGGCAGCTGTGTTCATGCGTTCCCCATCTTCCTACACCAGTTTGTTTTCAATAACACACAAATCTGAACTGTTTTGGCTGTTGAGGTAACATGGGCCTTAAGAAGGAACAGTATTTTAAGGAATTGCCTCTTCCTGTCTGGCATGGATCCCATAGCCAGCGTAACCAGTTTAATTGAAAAGATTAAGCATCTTCATTCACAATAAGGAGCAGGCATTGTATGCCAGGGGAGCTGTGCGATGGAGCTGATCTCTTTATCATCATAATACATTACTGCCATAGCTGCAGGGCCAGTGATTGGCCAAAAGGCCAGGATGAACCCACAGTTTAGAGATATTGCATTTTAAGATGACAAAATATGCTGATAAATTTTTCAGGTTAATCTGGTAAAACTCTTTCAATGGTTCTGCTTCATCCAATAATTTTACATTGTTCTCTCATTCTTCCAGGTGAGCCTTTCTTAAGTGTTGTCATATTGAATTTCACCTTTGACCCAGTGTTGAACCACAGGACCAGTCCAGTCAAACTAAAAGCAGTGGGCTATGGTTTGTGAACCTGGCACAAGCTTTCACTCTGGAAATTACTTTTGAACTCAATTCCCAGAAAATAGTTGGGAAATATGATTATCTCACAAAGGCGTTTCCCCTTGCAAGCTTCCTCACCTTAAATTGAGCCTTTTCTTTAAAAAGCTGCCAGTGCAATTTCCTTTTTAAAAGCATATTGAAAGGCTGGCACTTTCCAAAGAGGTGAACAAACAATTTGTGAAAAGGTCAACATTCTGTCAGGACAGTGTTTGCCTGGCTCCCTGTCTTTACTCCGAAACCTCTCAACCACCAGGCTGAGGAATGCCCCATAATGCTCATGGTATTCGTGGAGGAGACGCCTCTTTAAAACAACACGGCCGGCTCTATCAGAGAATGTTTTTACTTATAAAGTTAATGAGTCGTGGGCAGGGAGGTTTTTTTCTTCCTTTTTCTTTCCCAAATTGAGGCTTTAATTGAATCTTTGGAGACGGAACCCGGAGGGGTTTCTCGGGCAGTGAGTGAAGGGTACCATCAAACTGAACAGATCACGGAGAAAATGATAAACAGATGAAGGCTGCTTTTCCTCATACTGTAACTCAGTAGCCCCCCTCCATTGTTGGAGGAGCAGCTTCTGAAATACAACACAGCGGCCGAAAAAGTGCACTTAGTGAGAGAGGAGTACTGTAGCAATCACAATGAAAGGAACTCCAATTATTGAACTGCTAGATAAACACACAAATACACAATCATCCAAGTGACCTGGTTCCTTTGGAGGAACAGCAGGATCAAGGGGACTAAATGAAAATAGTAAAAAAATACTAAGCAGAATTATATGAAACCTGACTTTTGATGTGTATGGGTCATCAGAGAAGACATTCTGAATAAATATAGACAGGTTTTATTCCAAATGTGACAATGGTATTTCAGGATTCCCACATTTTTCTATGAAACCAATGCAATCTATCCCCTATAACTCATCAAAACTGTCCCAATATCTTAAATATTGTGTCCTGCAGCTAACCTATATAAACATTGTGTAAATATATGCTGAGCCAATGTCCACAATTTATGTATACACACTATACAATAAAGCAATGTCAGCTGTATTTTCACTTTTATTCGCACAACTTTTATTGAATCATTTGCTTGATTGGCTAGCCACTTAGAGTGGCTGAAAATTAAAGACACTTAAAGTAAAATGTGAAGTACCTACCTGGCCAATGTGTTTACAAGCATACCAGGTAGTTAACGGAAAACTGTCTGAAAATAAAATTATAGTTAAAAATAATGTTAATCCTGTGATGTAGATGGCTAGACAGTTAGTTTCCTAGCCTATGACTCAGGTGCCAAGTTAAGAAAACTAAAAATAAAATTAGATAGCCAGCAACGTTAAAACAAAAGTTAAGAAGTTAGCACAAAAAGTTGTTTGTAATGAGTCAGACCTCAGTGTAATTGTGGTTATGTCTGTATGAAATCTCAAAAAGAGCCCAACTCTCTGTTCTGTATAAGTTTGGGTAGGTCCCAAAAAACCTAAAAATTTCAGCAGGCATACCTGCCATTCCAATCCTTAATTAAACAACTTGAAACAAATGCCTTTTGTTCCTACACAATTTTTTTTTTGAAGATTCATCATGTTATACTACATGATCATGGTGATGTTTTAAATTCGGGTTTCACTATGTAGGCTGACTTGTAGGATGACTTGGAGATCACTGCATTGTAAAATGCCTTGCATTATCATATAAACTCACTTATAGTATCATGTGCAATAACAATAAGTTGCTGTAATCACAGTAAACCACCATCCATCACTGTAAACCAGCAACTGTTATGGTCAGCTTTCTTCACTAATGTTGACATTCCAACAGCTGACCTATGGTGGCTTGCTTTTAGAGGCACTCTGTCCATTTGCTGGCAGTGGGTCAAAGTGGGCAAGCTAATGGTATCTGCATTTTCTTGCTGACAAATTCACTATTTGCAAGCCAACATCAGTGGGCTGTGGTTGGTCTAATATGTGCATGCTGTTATGCTGGCATGTTACTGGTTAGCTGGCCTGCTGTTGTCAATATTCTGCTCATTAGCAGAAATTGGTACGAAAGGAACTGGGATATTGGAATTTACAGTTTCATTTGGTTATGTACATGGTCTTTGTGTGTATAGAGGTTACGTTGCTCTGGTCCAGTTTATTTCCATGAGTGTTATTTTAAATGAACACACACTGACTTATCTGATGCAGTGGACTGACATCTCTCAACTGCAGACTTGTTTTGATGTTGATTGTTAGAGTTCAGTCTTGTCCTGCAAGTGAGTGCCTCATGTTGCACTTTCCCATAAACGGTGGCGTTATGATGCTTTATGAACCCTCTGGGCCATCATTGGGCCTGATGGTCATAGCAGCCTTCCAGATGGGAGCCGATCAGGAAGTTGAGGCTTACATAACCTCACAGAAAGGAGGTTTAAGCACGTTTCACTGAACTGTAGCCACGGCGCCGATTAAACATCGCAAACGTAGTCTGTCCCACCAACCAACCTGCTTTGACATAAGAGCGTGCAGTGAACGGAACCTTTGATAGAGATGCTACACATGGAAGTGAACTGACACTATAGGCAATGACACACCACTATGCTGGTTGGTGCACAATGAAATCACAGCACCAGTTCTCCATGGAGGTTCATTGATTGATGCCTTCTAGAAGCTACGTGGCTAATGAAAGGGAAAAGTGAGGGGGCCTGATGAGGTTTTACAAACCCCTCCTTGCATGCTTTCAGACCTAAATGGAAGGTCAAAAGCCACGCTGTTATTTCATGTTATTCTGAAAACAAGAGGCATTACTGCAATTAGGTCTTCAACATTACAGTGGAGGAAATGGGTATTTTACCTCTGAGATTACTCCCCCTCCAAACACACCACTGACAGACTCCTAAAAGAGAATGTATCTCTGTGCAATAAAATAGGGCAATGCTACTGCTTCAAAGCCCAGATTTCCAAATAAAACAAAGTAGCTCTTACTGTAACATTGCTAACAGAAAACAATATTCTAAAATTCCCCTCAACTACCTATAACATAAAATATACCTCTTCCAACTTCAAAACTTAAGCGCAAAAACATCAACTCATCCTATCATAATAAGGCTGAAACTAATTATGAATTCCTTATTCTTTATTCTTTATATGGATCCCCTTTAGCTGCCACTAAGGTAGCAGCTACTCTTCCTGGTGTCCACACACAACAAAACAGAACACATATAACAAGACATATAACAAATGTAACAAGTCTCAAAAAAACATTAAGCTATTACAGAGTGTAATATTCTTCCTATTGCAATTATTAAGCAGTCTGTGAAGTTTAATAATTAACCAGTTTGAGATGGCATAATGTATCATGTTTCTGAACAGTGTTGACTATAGTCCTGGGCCCACACCATATGCAAATTTGCTACATGAACAATGGCATGAACAAGCACTTCAATTGCTAAAGGGTCCGGAAGGAAATTTGCATCTGTTCATATTATCAAGTTGCTGCAGGTATATACTGAAAGGTAGCCATTCTACTTGCTGACATTTGTCTTTGGTTCATCTTCCTTCCCGCCTTTCCTTTCTGTTGCAGCCTGCACTCTGACACTGGAGACTGGCGCGAGGAATGTCTCCCTGGTGTAGAGTTTAAACAGTGAACACTGGCTGAATTCACACGGACCAGGTTTTTTCACTCCAAATGCCATAGCAACCCCCTGGAAATGGGGATCAGTGCTCCGTCTCAGACCAGACTACCATTTGGCCGGCCGAAGCGGACGACTTCCTCCACTCAAGTGCCTTCCCCTCACCTAGCGGTGTTTTGTTAACGGCTCGCGCTCCAGCGGTATTTGAAGGAAGGCTATTGTTGAGAGGCAGAGTGTTTGGAATTATTGAGAGGATAAGTGGACTTAAAACTAACTTGAGATCCCTAATCCCACGTCTGTGGGTGCGGAGACATGTTCATCGCACTGACCTGCAACGGCCGGCTGCGGAATAATGCATTAGCAGCAGTTTCCATGATTGTTTATATTCAAGGATGACCTGTGTTCGTTTTTACTGGCGTAACCACAGGGACACACAAAAGTATGTACACAAAGCCTGACTCGCCTCCCAACTCACAAGATTATTCAAACATATAACACACACAAACACACACACACGCACACAGAGAACCTTTACTGCAGACAGGAACTACAGTGATAGATCAACACTTCACAGTCTATGTGTCATTGTGGAATTACAGACTAGAATTGCAGATGGGACAAAATTGCCCCTTGAATCATAATTCCACAGCAAAACAACAGAGTCAACGATGAAGAAATGGCCACCCAACAGATCTTGAAATAGATTTTAGAGGTTAACAAATAAGACTGTTTTGATACTTCAAAGAATATTTACAGAGGGCTCCAGGTGTAAAGATTTGGCACAGATATACAAACACTATCACCTGAGTTTGGAAATATTCTGGTGCCCCCTTATGGCCAAACCTTGTATTGCCTGTGTAAAATGACATTACTGTTGCTAGCAGCTTGTGCGTACTCGTGGAACTGCAACAATGTACAGCATTGATGAACAATGTTCAGCACTCATACTACCACACTTTGTACTGCAGTGTGTTCTGAATGTACATTCCATTTACCAAGTCAACAGCAACATACTGTAAACTGCACTTTCAACTATTATACAGATAGCATGTAACTGTACCATATTCAGCAGAGAGCAGGCACTAGGAGGGTTGTAACCCAGCCAGTGAAAGATGGGACACTGACCACCTGCATTACAATGATCAGAAACAACTGTTTTCTCATACACATTGAAAAGGCCCCAAAAGCTTTTTTGGTCTCACCGCTTCCTGGATTATCTGTGTAATAGAGTGGCTGGGGAAAGCATATAGAAGAGCAACCACAATATATATCATCTTACTGGAAAAAGGAGCGACTCTTGCCTACAAGGGAGTTGCTGAGCAGCACTAATACAAAGATGTTAACTCAAAAATATGTTTATTCACTTTGGTTCCAGTCATCTGGCAAGGCAAATAAAAAGAGGGCCCCAAGTGCTCGCTCCCTGAGGCTATTCCAAAGTCAAATATCTGAAAGGGCAGAGAGGTTTTGCTGGGAACTGAAGTTGCTCTTTTTCTTGGATTCAGCAACAGTTTGCAAAAAACAATTCCTTCCAGCGAGAGGAGAACCATGCGTCCCAGTAGAATATACATCAAAACAAATCCTTTTCCTGAGTAGAGGCTCCTGCACAAGCAAGCACAGTACATTTCAGGGGCGAGGATATCCCACAATTCACTGCTTTGGACAATTCGAGACCGGGCAGCCCATTGTTCTAGTTGTGGTGGTGAAGCAACCCTTCAGTGAATGCACAAAGTTCAAACGAATTCAAAACAGTTTGTAGGATATGTGTCAGTATGAGGCACAACATACTGGCTAACATACTGGCTAGGAATGCTTTAGAGGTACCCTTGGCTAATTGCCATGTTGGTATGAAGACCCAGATCCCTCAACAGCCAGTGACACTGATCACACAGGCAGTAAACAAAATGAATGGAATGATTCAAGAAGTCTGTTTTAAACTTGATCAACTATAACATCATTGTGAACCACAGTGTACTGAAGCTTCAACCCTTCCACTAGATCCCAGATCTTTTCTTATAAAGCTAAAACAAAACACAATTACTTATATAATAAGCCATTATAACACAGAATAAAATTACAGAAGGGCACACCCTGAGTACAGTATTATCTCCTGGCATGTACAGAAAATCCAAATCTCAGCCGAGCTCACCAGTTTATGATGGTATTTGGTCCAGCTGACCTCATGCAGGCATGAAGGCCAGACCATGTGATAAACGGCAGGTTTAAATACGGAAAATTTGATTTGATTTTTTAGCACAATGTCAAATATGATAGGTATATTTATCAGGATATACCTCTGGCACATTCTAACGTAATCTGTCAAAACATCACATACAGCACAAATGACATCCCTCTTTTTGGCATGGAGAAAAACTCAGACAATGCACCTGCTATGCATTAGATAAAGGAATGCATCCAAACTGGAGTTACTGAGACACTTACTATTATCACTGAGAATCATCCAAGTGGATACAGTAATCACTGTTATGAGAACATTCTTAATAAAACAATTTACTAAATGAACTTAATGAGACAAAATATCTTTGATGTACACCTTTTTTGGTCATGTCACCTTCTTACAGGAAAATGCAGGACATGAGTCAGTGATACAGTTAAAGCTGTTATCTAACTTTCTCCCCCGGGAGGCTGATGATTTTATTTCCCGTAGCTGAAATCAAAATCCTCTTTCAGTACTGGGGTTACACTTCGGCTTAGAAATGCAATCCCTTAAAGGTAACGCGCACATAACTTGGAAGGAAGACCATCTAATAAAGCAACATTAAACTAATGTGCTATGCTATTGTATGTGTGTGCAGGCATATTTTTACATACAGCAGAAATAAAAGCAGGTGTCTGGGGAAGGCCATTTGTGCTACAGGCTACCACGCAAACAACATGCATACATTCTTGTTGTTTTAAAAAAATGTTACTTGACTGATTCCATTGCATTCAGATTCACAGCACTATATGGGCATGGCCTAATATCTCTGCTTGAGAATGATTTGCTACTTTGCATATTTATGTACAAATGCTGTACACTGTGCAACTTGTTACTACCACGTCTCAGGCCTTTGAATGTTTCCACTCCATTTAGTTAGGACAGGGATATGTGCATAAGAAATTTCGTGAGAATCAAACCAAGAGTTTGTGAAAATATGTCATTTGCTGATATGCTTATTTTTCAAACAAATAAAAAAATCATCATAGCAGACATAGTTAATGTAAAATGCATGGTGAGGGCTGTATGTGAGCCAAGTTTCAGGGCCCTGTGCCTTATGGGTAATTTTGGGAGCTTTTGTTGTGATGGTAAAATTTGGCCACCACACTTCAGTATGTTCGTTGCTGTATTACAGATGTGGCCACGTGCCTTCTACAAACTAAATTCATAATATTCAAAACATTGGTTTTATGGACAAATATGGTTCTAAAAATGATTAAAAGCTGAAAAGCCCTTGAGTGTCTACTGAAGCTAGCTTTTTCAGTAAGCTCACTGACTCAGGTCTCCTCCACACGTCTGGTAAACTTCCATGGCTGCTCAACAACATTTTGTTCATTCAGCTCATGCAGAGCACTGCATACAGAACTGCAGCATTGTCCTCACCTTGCCCCATCAACAAGTCAGAAATAATTACAGTTTCACAGTGAGGTAGAATGTCAAGCTGCATGGCCACTGCTTAATCATCAAGGCATGTAGTGCAGGTGGCCACACCAGAGCCTCTCTGAGTAAGGATGTGGGGCGTGATCAAGGCCTGGATGGGTGGGGTTAGTCTGTGAGGAGTGATCAATCCCTGCGTGGGCAGAGATGAGCCTGGGGGTGTGGTCAATGCCTGGGCTGGTAGAGATTGGTCAGGGAGGCAGGGTCAATGCCCAGCTGGGTTGGGACTGAGGCTGGGAGGTGTAGCCATGTTGGGTGAGAGTAGGAGAGGGCTTCACTTTTCTGTGGAGAAGACTCTCTTCATCAGTGAAGGCAGGGTCTTGCTGGTGTCACACACAGACTCTGAAGGAGGGGTGGTCAGGCAGCACCAGTCTGGAATGCGGCCTGTCTGATGGTAGTAGTCCCGGGACACAGACCGGCTGCCAAGGATGTCCTGCAGGGCTCCGAATATTGCACCTACAAGCACAGAAAGAACTCACAGCTCAGTCACATACACACACAATGCGCAGGGTTAAACAGCCACAACATCAGTTAAATCCACATATACTCAGCATCAGTTACCCGGTAAAAATGGAAAAACATACTAGTACAGAGTACAGTACAGAGAAACTAGTACAGACAAAGATTAACAAAACAACAAATGAAGAAATAAAAGGAAAAATAAAAGGACAAATGAACATCTGAAAATAATTTACAAAGCAATCACAATTCATAGTTTGAATGTTATTCTGATATATGTTATATTTTAATTAATGTATGTGATGACAATCCTAAGGTAAAAAGCAGCAAAAATACGACACCTTGCATTCCTCACATTTAAATAATGAATTACCATCATTATCAAATGATAACACTGAGAACTGAATTTCAAACCTGTAAACAGTTAATCGACCTGAAATTCAATGAAAGCTTCAAAGGGAATAATGACTGTCAGAAATGAAGCACACAATAAATATACTACACTGGCATTTTACATTCCATGCAGACAAAGTTTAGGTGGGATGGGGGGTTGCCAGTGACTCACCTCCCAGCCAGACTGTGCAGTTGGGCTTGGCCGGGGGGCTGTGCAGGCGGAAGCTCTTGGTGGCCAGGGTCTGCTGGTAGCGAGGTTTCTCTGCTAGGCGCCGGATCTCTGCCAGAAGCCGGTGCAGGAAGCCAGGCAGCATGGCTGTGCCCCCGACGACTACAAGGTTCTCAGACAGGGTCTTACGTGCGTCGATGGGGCACTGGAAGCAATTACCATTTACTAGCCTTCTTCTTTCAGACAGGATGAGGTATGGTACTAATAATCTACAACAGAACAATGGTCCACAAATCTGCAGACCTTGATAAACAATACTTTAAATTATCTGAAACATTTGGGAGATGTCATTTTCTGAAAGCAACCTATTAGTCCCTACTGCCCATAATTTTTCACTTGGCCATTAATAATTGTCACATTACAGATTTCTGTGCAAAGTCAGACGGTACTGTCTTACCTTGACCAGGGCATCCAGCACTAATGACGCCACAGACTTCTCCTCATTGTCCTGCTCAAACAGCACCTCCATGACAGAGTCCCTTGAAATATAAAGCAGAGCTGCTGTAAGGCATCAATAGGGCCTCATATGTTAACATGTCATTTTACTACAGCCAGGCACTCAAGAAGCAGGAAGCAATAAATTCCATTGGTTGACAACTGCAAGAAACATTTAGTGAACCAACAGGCTCAAAGACATGGGGCCTAGAGGAATCAACCAATGATGATGAAAGTTTGATCCGCTTTTCTGAGCGAAAACAATTTGCTTCAATAAAAGGATGTCACACACCTAGAAACGAGGCAGAAAAACGACATCCAGGGCATGAAACTGAAAAACAAACAATTCTCAAGAAAACCCCAGAAAGACCCACAACAGGCTGGAGAAAGGCGGCTACCTGATTGATCCCTTGATGTGAATGATCTTCTCTCCATCCAGTGGGTAATCGACATCAGGGGGTGGGGCTGGACGCTACAGGGACAGGCAAAAGGAAAATTCAGTCACACTCAGATTCATAACTGCAATGATTCCACAGGATCTGCCCTGATGGAGAGAATGTTTAACATATGGTCAGCAGGTCAAATTCCACAGCTCTGGCATCCCCTTTTATCCAAGGGTGGCCAGCTTTCCCATGCTGCAGAGAGACTGTCTCACCTCCACCGTGCCCTCCCGACTAAACCTGGCCTCCTGGATCTTCAGGCCCCTCTGGAGGTCACTGACAAAACAGGTCCTTGCTGGCAAACACAACACGGCTCCACATCACATTACCGCATCAGCCTATCTATGTGCAACATTAACACATTTCTGAACCAGTTGTCAATGATAACTCACATGTGCTAAACACACAGCAACACCTCACATCATTAACAATTCCTGATTTAACAAGTTCCTATTCTTATTTTTAAACCTGGAGCAAAATCCATCCCTTTCTGGCCTCATACCAAGGAAAAAATGGGCAGGGTACTTCAGATGCGTCATAAAAAACCCTCCAGTGGATATGTCAAGCAGTTTATGACAGCAATTACTGAAAATCTCTTATGCTTTTGAAACCCTACATTCTGATTCATCTCAAGTCTACCTACCTTTAATATCCTCCACAACTTCCTCGGGAATGGAACCTGAGGAACAAAGACTGACAGTTAAGGCACAGGCACTTTGCTTGCTGGGCTTGAGGAGGCTAACAGACAGTCCCTGTGATCACCGTGCTCATTCTACTATCATTCTGAACAACTGCAGCCTAAGCAAATGGGGGGAAAAAATCAGCTGTCTTCATCAGAGCCTTTGAGGTGGGTGTTTGATGTCTAATTGTGACTGCTGCTTAGCAAGATAAGTAACGTCACCATTTTGGAGCGAACCCACTCCTGTTTAATTACTTCGGTGACAGACACTTTGAAGCAGCAGGGGGTGGATGCCACACGCACGCCATGCTAAATTATTCATGCACTTCAGGCCTGTCATATCCTTCCAGCTTGTTCTCTCAGCTTCAGACAGACATCTCTGTTTCAATGACAGGATAAACCCGGAGAGAAGCTATCAGATTCATAATTCAAGGGCCCAAAGCTGTCACCGATGCAACATTTACAAAGGGAACTGACAATGCACCTCCGTACTGCAATGTGCAAAGTGTGTTTGCATGCAAATCTGAGGGCAATACAGTATGCAATTGTGTGCGCACGGTGGTTTATGCACTGTAGTTATACATGCGGCAAACTGCCAGCGCAAACTTGTGTGAAAGCTCAAAGACAACAGCACAGGTGCTGACAGTTCAGAATTGCATCTGCTTTGGTCTGTTTGGGTGGGTCTCTGAGATGGGTCTCCCTGGATTGAGCTGAATCCCAGACTCTGTGAGAACAGGGAGTGCCCATGTGATGGACTCACTGATGACTGACGGCAGGCTCTGTCCTGTCTTTGAGTCTGTGTCTACTGTGCACTGTTCCACAAGCAGCCCTTCCAGCTCCCTGTATACAGACACACATACAGCACAGTCAGGTCAATGTGGCAAATGACAAGCACAGACAGTGACAAACCTCCAGACCACACAACCTGAATTCAGTGCTTCAGAGAGGTAACAGACTACAGAGGGGCTACAGTCAGGCACATACTTGTGAATGGCCTTTCCTCCCAGGGGTAGGGCCTCCCAGGCAGACAGGATCGGGATGCCCTCATATACCTGCGTACTATTAAGGACACTCAACATATCCACAACATGAAAGGAAATATTGTCTTTAGTGCACACATGCTTATCTGCCATTGGGTTGTGTTTTTTATTGTTCATTGGGTAGGCAGCTGCCATAATTAACTGCCTAACTGCTAGGCTCATCTTTTAAATACATTTACTTCAAGCATTTGAATTTTTACAGGTGAAAGATCAACAACCAAGCATATAATAGCAGTGTTATTTTAACCTGTTATTTTAACCTAAGGCACCCTGCAGAGTCTGGTACCCTAACCGATTCACCAATTCACTACTATAATGCCGCCTGCCTTTCACTGCTTTTCACGAACAGAAAAAGCTTTTCTTTCCATTTTTCCATTTTGACAGTCATGCTTCGGCAATCATACACCTGTCACTGTAATGATAGCAGGAAGGCAGTGCTACTCAACACCCTGAAGAGGATACAGGCAACACCAGGGTTTCTGTGTACCCACAATCCATCACCAGGGCAGAGTTGATGCCCAGAGTGAGGACTGACACAAGGTGGCTGGGAGTGAAAAGCACCGATGGCACCTGAAAAGCAGAGGAAAGGATTAGCCAATCAGTACAAAGAACTGTTCAGCACTTCCTGCTACCCAAAGCAATGTGACAATAATAAAAACTGCTTTTTCCAATGGTCGATGTAAAAATTAAAATCAAAAAGGACTCATCCTCTACATCCATAGCACTGTCTTTGTAAGAAGGAAAAAACTCAAAAAAAAAAAAAAAAAAAAAAAAAAAAAAAAAAAAAGCTACCCCTCAACACAGGCACCTCAAAGTGTTTGAAGAGGACTTTGGCGAGGGTGTCTCTGAAGTGCGACGGGCACAGGACGGACTCGACAACCACTACACGCCGATCTCGAGGGTTCACCAGCAGATGCCTGTGCCGAGGTAGGGGCAGAGCACAAAGCACATTGAGTAAAGGTGTGGACCCGTGTGTACACAAAGCAATACAAAGGAACAATCTAGTCTGTATCAGCGCTTAAACAGTTGGGTTTTCCACCTCATCAGGAGATGCTATTTACAGGGAGATTCAACGTGCTTCTGGAGAGGTACGAATAGGATCTGTTAAATACTCATTTTCCACACTTAACATTGATCTGTTGAGGCTGTCGGTGGGTAAAGGCAGTGATGCGACAACCGTCACCTGAAGTAAAGCATGTGGATGAAATCCTTGAGGGTGGAGTAGAGCTCATCTGTGTTGATGTTGTACTGGACCACTTTGATGGGCTGTAGGACATAACAGCACACCCAGATATGCCAGTCAGAGAAGCTTGGATATTTCTTATTTCCTGCCAAACTTTCACGGAGTAAAAAACGCAGAGTTCAGCAGACAGACTGACCTGCTGTAGGCCAGGCCTTGGCATCTCACTGGGGATGATACACCTGGGTCCCGTTTCACCTGCAAAACCACATCTGTACAGAGCAAACAGAAGCAGCCACCTTAGTGGAACACTGCCAAACAGCTCTTTATTTAATGCATCATCAACTGCAATTAGGATGGGAGCTGAACTGTGCACCTTTGCAGTGTCCAGGCCTAGCATTTTACAAATTATCAATTAATGCAGGTGAACACAGTGGGAAGCAGTGTGGTGTAGGGGTAAGGAGTGGGGCTTGTAACCAAAGGGTTGCTAGTGCTAGACCTGTTTTGCTAGTAATTCCTGCTTTCCACTGCAACTGCACCCTTGGGCAAGTTACTTAACCCACAATGGCCTCAGTAAATATCCAGCTGTATAAATAAGCCCCCACACACACACACACACACACACACACACACACACATACAGAGTCTGTTAGATTAACAATAACATTTCGCTGAGTAAACTGGTAAACTCATGTCGAGTATATTACAATGTTATACAATTTTTGTTCCTGGGTAGTAAGTGCTACTTCCTAATTGCCTATGCTTAAAAAGTATAGAAAATGGCTATTATTCCCTTCAAACTTTGCTTTTGTGACCAGGACAGTGATATTTTGAAATTTACCTATTTCCAATGGGAAAATTAACACATTTTCACTGGTGGACCCCCAGAAGGTGTTGATGCCACCACTGCACATAAAATTGGGCCTTGACGCTCATTTTGATACATTCAAGGAGAACATGGGAGCGTACTTGGAGGAGCAAGGAGCGCTTCAACCAGGTTATACTGGACTTTGAACACTGCTAGCAAGGAGCATATAACAAGAACATGATGGGAGACTATGTGTGGTTGCTGTATAACTTTAGTATAAATACATGTTAATTTTGATTCATATGTTGTTTTTTCTGACTTTATGTGAATGAAAATGTGCAAAATGGCTGTTTTCCCATTGGAAATGGGTAAATTTCAAAATATCACTGTGCTGGTCACAAAAGCAAAGTTTGAAGGGAATAATATCCATTTCCTATACTTTTTAGACATAAGCAATTAGGAAATAACACTACCCAGGAACAAAAAAAAAGTAAATAAAATGTTAGACGGTGTTGTCTTGCATTTACGCGTTGGCCTAGGCGCATTTGTGGTCTGAGCCTCATGCGTTTAACAGTGGCTGCTTCTGTGTGGTGATGATTTCTTGTTAGTGTAAGGTTTGCGCCGTTTTGCTGGATGCCCTTTGTGCTTGACTTCTGGAGTCGCTGCAAACAATAGCGTCTACTGGATAGCAACCCTAAATGTAATATGTGCTTATCTTGAAGATCGCTCCGGATAAGAGCATATACTTGATGTCAACAATGTAAATGTATTGTAAAATATACTCATCTTGTACGTCGCTCTGGATAGGAGCGTCTGCTAAGCTGCAAAATGTAAATTTTAATGAAAAATGTTCTAATTTTTACTAATTCTTTCTGAATTTATCTGTGTAACTAGCATATTACCTAGCTAGCTAGCAGTTATATCCTAGATGTATTCAAATAGCTGGTTCAAGATTTTTTTACTTAGCTACTGTAAAAATGTAGTGTAATTGTGTAAAAAAATGTCACACAGCAACCCAGTTAACGTTAGCTTGGACCTTCTAGCCTCCCAGATATCTAGTTAAGGCTGATAGGTTGGCCAACTTCGTAGCTGATGGCTAAAACCCCCGGGCACACTGCTAAGATAAAGCCAGAGTTCAATTTGATTTTCCGCAACACTGAATTGCAGTTAGTTAGCATTAGCTATGTAGCTGCACACACAAATTGCCATTGCAGACGCAGCTTTTAATAAAGTTTTGTGTTGCTGCTTTAAGTTGGTGTAATAAAGAATACCAACCGGACAGTTAGCTAGCCAGCTAACCATTAGCTAACTAGCTAAAATGAGCTTGCCATTCAGTTCTGGACACAACTCACTTTGTGTATGCAGAGCCAAGATCAATGACAACAGCGGTCTTCTCTCCGCCGCTTCCAAGTCCCTCAAAGAGCGGCATGTTTAATTTACGTGTACGCGTATTTTGTGAAGTGTGAAGAAATGCAAATAATTACAAGTTACTCTTCAGAAAATACACCCATCAACTTTCACAAAGTTTGGCGGGGTCCTTGTGCACTGACAACATGAGCCATAATTGACCGCGGAAATCCGCCTGAATAAATAACATTTATAAAGCACACACATTGCACAGCTTTTTTCAGCTGAGTGTTTTAAATGTATGTGTTCATTTTTTGTTATATTGCGTATATTGCATTTAGCCGTATATCCTCCCCTATATACCAGGCAATATAATAGCTAGCTATAACATGCTATCGATTGAAAGCAAGCATTGGCGGCTGTGTGTGCCAACTGGTAATTCGGTGTATCTTTGGTGTATGCCATTGTTGACCTTACGTTAACATTGTTATTTATTTTTATGTTAACGTTGGGTTATGCGTCTAAACATGTGATATATTTAATACATAGTGGAGTTAAATGTCATTTCATACAACGCTGTAAATAAAGTACCCCAGCGTTTCCCAAACCTTTCCTGGAGGCATGGGCGATTTTAGACTCTTTTTAGGGGTGCTCAAGCATACCTAAATTTTGTGGTGTAAAACTCATGTTACTTACTAGTAATTCATTAAAAGTATTATTGTTGTAAATTAAAATATCATATATAGAAAAATATTAATGTATTAATTGTTCTCCAATGAAATTAGTGATTTAGCAGGGGGGTTGAACACTTTTGCAAGGCACTGACTGCATGTCACATTCTTATTAGGGGCTGAGCCCCCCTAAAGGTCTGACCCTAGAATCGCCCCTGCCTGGAGGTCCCCTTGTCCTGCATGTTTAGATCTCTCCCTGCTCCAACACAGCTGATTCAAATGATAAACTCGTTATGAACTCCTGAAGCTGCTTAATAACAAACTGACCATTTAAATCAGCTGTGTTGGAGCAGGGAGAGATCTAAAACATGCGCAGGACAAGGGGACCTCCAGGAGAGGTTTGGGAAACGCTGATGTAGGCTACCCTATTACACATCGCTGAAGTTAAATGCATGTGTGTGATTGGCCAAACTAATTACGTACGCTTAATGTAACTTTGAATCCTCGATATCAAAATAAAATACTTACAATCTGTTTTGACCTTGTAATTGTGCACATGTTATCATGACGGGTTCAGGTCCTTTCGTTTTACTTGATAACTCGGCGCTACAAATTTTATTTTACTTGGCCATAGCCTGCTACTGGCGGTGCAACATCTGTAATAAAATAATGCGGAAAAGGCTATTTCTGAAACTACCCCCGAATGTCAGTCACTAGTCAATTAATGTCAAAATATGAGTGGTTTTGTTGGGATTGTTGTTGAGACACAGCACCTAAGCAATGTGTCACAATCACATTTCAGGTCAGATAAATACTGCGTTTTTGGAGGAAAAGTAGGTACTGACATCAGACTGACATTTTTCGTCATAGGCTATGATAGGCATAAGTGTATGTAAGCTAAATACTGGCTTTTTAACTTGTTATCGCGTTCAGTAGTGTGTCGCTTCACTGAATTCACGCCGTATCGTGTCACAATCACATGATTGTTATTGTTCTTTTTTTCGCTTTGGATGGTTTTGCGAGCCCATTTGAATTGGGCTCGCAAACAGTTAGTTGGTAGTTTATACTTCCCCTTCTATGCTTGCTGCGCACCCGCTCGAACACTGAGAAAGGCATTATATTGGGTGAGTCTGTGGTGAAGCGGCAGCCTTGTCTGTCAGCCTCATCGTACAATACTTAAGTCATACAAAAAGTAGACAACCTCTCAGCCCTGTCACATCACTATATGACTGTTTGACATCACTATATGACTGTTTGACTGTTAATTAACTTAACTATGGGCCAGGTGCTCATCTGTTATCTTGGCTGTTACGTTTGGCACTGACGCTTGTTCACGTGTGGATGGTGGTCCTGTATGTGTAACGTTTCCTATCGTTTTGTTGGATGCACTTTGTGCTCGACTTCGGGACTCTCTGAATAAGAGGCCTACCGTGTCCGTCGTTCTGGATAAGAGTCTGTTAACTGACAAAATGTAAATGTATATGGCAACAGAGTAGCTGACCTACAAGAGGGATACATGGTCAAATTCCAGATGCTGCTTTTGAAACAGTAAGCAAAGGGCTTAGGCATACGTAGTTGTGTACATGATAATAATACATACAGTACAACGTTGTCTAAGTTGTCCTCGAAAAAGGCGTCAAACGAGTTATCTGGCGCTCTGGAAGTGAATAAGTGTTGCTCATTTCCACTACTTTAACTACTTGTCTGAAAGTACAATATAATTCATATTCATCAACTCAAGCACTCTTGCTTTAGTACTGAATATGAACACATATGAATACGTATTGAAAATTTAGATACTTACGGTTAGACATGGATTCCCCATGCATCCCACCCACTCTCAGACGTGCGAACAGCTCACTGTGACCAACTGGTCCAACACACACACACACACACACACACACACACACACACACACACACACACACACACACACACACACACACACACACACACACACACACACACACACACACACACACACACACACACACACACACACACAGCTCCACTGAATCTTGGATTGTCTGATTGAGCGACCCAAACACACGCCAGCCAGTGAGCTTTCAGATCGAGAACGGCCGGTGTTATTTTAAGATCAGTACAGTTAATATCCTTCCACTTCAAAATACATCCGAAACGATGCTTCGCAAAATAATCTAAAATAAAAGAGGCGAAGGCTACGACAGGTAAGGACAACAGCAGGATGGCAGCTCTGCTGTACTAAACAGCTAGCTAGTGTACGTATAGTCAGGTTTTTGCTGATATGTAGCCTACGTGTTGTTTTTATTGGGCACGTACACGACTACGCTTAACACTATGATTGTCTGTAAAGTTTTGTCCAGACGACATGTATTAATTTATGGAAATCAATGTGCCGTCTGTGCTCCCATCGACATGTACTTATTACTTTGCTAGCTAGCCGCTGAAACTGAATTGGTTAACTACCAGTATTCTCTGAATATCACCGTGAATTATACATTATACGGTATTGTTATTATGCTATGATTTTAGATATATATCGTATAAATCTGTCGTTAATTAAGTAACATTAAATATAAGGTAGGACGATCAAACCTTGTTGCACAAATAAAAGTATTTATAACTGATAAATTAATTCAATTTAACGAAACACTACCCAAGGGTTCGACAGTAGAAAGAGACCTGTGGTACATTTCTGACTCTTTAAGCCGAAGAATGGTACATAGAAGTTGTTTTGCCATTTTATTGCATGCTCCAGAGATTGCTGGCGTTATATAATGTTCAGTCATGCAGTTCGCCTCTTCATCATCTTCTTTGTCAGTACTCTTGCTCAGACTGTGTTTGGCTGCAGAAAAAGCATGTCATCGTTTGCAGGTTGGTAGCGGGTAAAGAAAGATGTGGAAAGCCTGTGGTGCAATGCTAATAACGGCGAAGGAATACCTTTGATGTATTCTTGGACATGAACAGATCATCGGGGGATTGTTCTCGTCTTTGTGTCTCTGTAGCTGTACGCCTGTCTGGTCGTGTTTGCATGGTCTGCAGCTTGTCCGACAGCTCTGTCGAAAACATTTTATTGTATGTCTAAATACAAAAAGGTTCCAAGTCTCGGTGATTTATAAGTATGCCCCACCAACACCTTGCATATCTGCTATACCATTGCAGCCAAAGGTATTCAACGGACTGCAAGTATGAAGGTAAATATTTAATTAACTTGTAATCAGGGAACCATCCTCCTCTTTAGCCACTCTTTTTTAAGAAATAAGGATGATTATGTTAAGAATGTTAAGTTTATGATGTCAATAACATTATTATTATGTCTGTTTGAGCCTAAGGAATATCGCCTGTAGAGAGTAAATGTTGAAAGTAGAGGCTTTAGGTTTCTAGAGTAAAGCACTCTGTCAGGTTTGTGCTGAAGGCTACTGTGCCAGTGGAAAGGTGGTTATAAAACAGGAATCACTGTTTGGAGGCTGTTTGAGAATGTTTACTCATTTTCTACAGTGCCTTCCATATTCATTTACACAGGAACAACAGAACAGCATTCAAAAGAAAAAATATACATAGTTGATCGTTTTATTCTGCTTAAAAATGTAAAATGTTATATTTTATTCTTAATAGTGTTTCACAGAGCAAATTCAGATTGAACAATGACTTTAATCTGGAAAACACAAGGTTCACATTTATTTGCACCTGTAAGTAATTTTTTAACATGAAATGCGATCAATCAAATAAAAAAAGCAGCTTTCTAGGCATGCTTATCAGTTGTATGTTTGGGACAAAATCATGAAGCTTATCTTGAGAAAGAAGCCATGCCCAGTGTTAATATGGTGAGAGGTCAGTTACATCTATTACATTTTAGGGTTGTTTTGCATGTATAGATGCTGGAGCCCTCATTTAGGTGGAAGGAGCCTTGACCTTCAGCATGTGCCAGGATATTTTTTTTTTTTTTTACCAAAAACTGTGTCCCCTCAGCCAAGAAACTCAGACTTGGCGGAAAATGGACATTCTAGTGTGACAGCAATCCATAGTACTTGATCCATCCAAATCTATAAAGAATTGGTCAATTGAGAACAAAATGAATGTTCTTGATTGATCATCTCAATCTCCAGACCTCATTAGTCCAATCAAACATTTATGGTTTTACCTCAAGAAAGCAGTTCTCATATGAAAATCAAGCAATTTGAAGGATTTAGAGCAATTCTGCAAGGGAGAATGGTAAAACCCCCAAACATCTTAAGACCTTACAGGAAGTATGCTGTTCAGGTAATCCATTACAGAAGAGGATTTGCAAAATACTAATCACAGGGATATGAAAAAATGAGTTTCCTGGAATAAAATTCATTAAATGGGAACAATATGACTTTATTCTGTGTAATGCTATTAAGAATAAAGAATAAAAGTTTAATAAATAAACAGAAAAAATGATCCAATATGTACAATGTTTTTCTTTTATAGCAAGTTTCTGTTCCTATTTTTTCAGGGTTATAAATAAAAATGGAGGGCATTGCATGTGTGGAATCACCTATTTATTACATAACCCCTTCCAATTTGAAAATCAGATGTACTGAGTGAGTGTGGCTCCTTTACACACAGGAGAAGTTAACCAACACACTGCAGCACTTGATGTAATGCTCTTTGTCTTTCATAGGCAATTTGGGCGTGAGCAGTCCTCTTCTTGCTTCAGCCCCAATGCCCACCTGCCTGTGAGTGATGGTCAGGTGTGTGAGCTTGCGGCTCTGTCTGCTGGCGGGGGCCTGCCTCTTGGCCCATGCCACCCCTCTCCCACCTTCGCCAGGGGAGGAGGGCGGCTGGTGGGTTGGCAGGCGGCCCAGGGTGGCACAAGCTGTGACGGGGAGCGGATTTGTGCAAACAGACAGTCGGACTGACCCTGCCCCTGTGCCTGTCGTGTCCAGCGGCCCGCCGGCAGCTCCAGATGGGCTGTCACAGAGTGTCAGGGTGGTTAATGGGACAGGGCAGCCTGCCTCTGACAGCTTGTCTCTGCAGCTCCGAGCAGGTGATGCATGGCCTCGGGGGTCTGGGAGAGCAGGGAGTGCCGCCGTCAGCCCCACGGAGCAGGAAGGGGTGAGCGAGGGGGCACCTGCTTTGGTTGAATCGAGGCCGGGGGGCAAGCGAGATGTCCTGCCAGCACAGACAGAGGGGAATCACAGGTGGGCAGATTCCACGTTGAACAGGACAGGAGGTGACAGACAGGGCCCCACTGCTGGAGGCAGCCAGAGTCCAAGGAGTGGGAGCGGCTCAGAGGAAGGGCCCGGTCAGGAGAGCTCAGGGCGCGGAGGGCCGCTGGAGTCTCCCTCTGAAGGCACACAGCAGCCAGCCATTTTAAGCTCACCTGGCACAGCCCAGGATGCACAGGCCTCACAACCAGAGAGAGCTGGCGCTGAGGACACTGCAGCCATCGACACCCCTGTGCTTGCTCAGGCTTCCACCGGGACAGAGCTGGAACCCACAAAAGCTATGATTCAGACCAACAGTGAAACACCACATGATCTGCCTTCTCCTTCCCCAGCACCTCAGACTGGCGAGAGAGGGACACAGGCACCTCCCCAGATGAGTGTTGTTACACAGATGAAGGGCTCAGACAGCCCTGGGGTTCAAGGCCAGACAGGGGAGCGAGGGAACCCCACAGAGAAGCTGCTCTCCATGAGAGGGCAGCTAAGGGTGCAGGAGGATGAAAAGGAGGCTAAAACTGCAAAAGCCCTCCCCACAAAACAACCCAGCCCCCTGAATGATGGTGTCCGCGCCATGGCAACAGCCAGTGCCTTGTCGACGGCCAATGCCACAGCGATGCCAAGCATCACCCAGAGAAGCCCTTCCTCCAGCAGCACGCCTTCCTCAGAAGAAACCGAGCTGCTCAGACAGACTGCAGACCTGGAGAGGGGCCAGCCGTCCACCCCCTCTCTGTCAAACATGCAGAAGGGAGGGGCCTTCACATCTCCCTCCGTCCTCCCACCACGCCCCTACCTGACTGCCAGCCCCCTCAATGGACGGAACGCCAAAGCAGGCAGTCCGGTCCACTCTGGATCCCCTGAGGAGACATTTGGCCCCACACCTACGGAACCACCCCAGGAAGAACATCCTGGCTCTGAGCAGGGTGTCACTGCTCACCCCTCCACTGGAGGGCCACCACAGCAAGCTGCAGGTAAGACGGGAAGATTAGGTCAGATCTGCAAGCGAAAATTAACATTGCCTGTTCTGCTTGGCCAGAATGAGCAGTCCGGTCATTTCATACAGTGAAAACTCTGGAAGTCTTGAATTATTGAAATGTGCTCGCTTAGAAGACAGTAAGACACAGGCAAGGCCTACCTTTGTCTGTGAAAACATGATGATGCAGTTTT